>JANBXA010000398.1:49787500-50987500 GCA_030556225.1 Cricetiscus sungorus
CAGGTGTTTACTCTTGGTTCTGTATTTCAAACATCTAAAATTCCTATTCTTGAACAAAATAAAGTTGTCGTAAGAAGAGGCTGTGCTCTCTCTATGTCTACAGGGAGACAACCCGTTCCTTCTAGCTTTGGGCTTCTGAGGTTGTGTCATTCCTTGGCTTGGAGTCTCACCACTTCAGGCTCTGTTCACTAATCGCACTGGTATTTTGTCCCCTGCCTTTGTATTATCTCTCTCTGCTCCTACCATCAGGACACATGTCATTGCATTTAGCCCACACTGAGATTCCAATATATTTCCAGGAAAATCTCAAAATCCATAATTTCACCACAGCTTCAATGTGTCTGTCATATATAGCAAAATCCTTCTATTCAAGATGAATGAGGTTTCCTTTCTTACTGAACCTTTAGTCCTCAGATTATCCATCATGGGCTAGTTGCCATATCATTGTAATGTATTCAAAATTACCCGGAAGCTTAAAAAGTAAAACCGACGTTTATAGAGGCAAACTCACAGAAAAATTTGGGCTTACAGTATTTATCAGAAAGTAGCAAGTGTGAAACACTTACAGGCTTTCATCATATGTGTGTGTGTGTGAATGATATATGATATGAAGTTTAAATAATATGCGTATGGCACATGTATTGAGCATATGTATACCATCAGATCTCTCCTTTAGCCTTTAAGTGGGTTCTAGAGATTGAAATTTATTGATGGAGTTCTGCAGCAAGTGCCTTTACTGTTGAGCTATCTGGCTGGCCCCAGAGTTTTATAATCATTTACTTTTTTTTTTCAGTACTGAGGAATTAAATCCAAGGCTTGCACAGCTACCACTGAGAACATACACAGCTTGAGCAGCAAACTTTTTGATGTACTTTTTTGTGCTATTACCAAATATCTGATGAAACTTGTGGTATATTTTGCAATTATGAAAAATGAAGTGAAAGAGTGAAACCACTATTAGTATACTACAGCCATTAATAGTGCTCGTTAAAATCCATTATTATCCATACATCCCATTTATATTGAAATTATTGTTTTTATGTAACATATATTATGTAAAAATTAGAACTTAATATTTCAGAAGTTGATAAAATCAGAGAAGAAAAATATTAAAGGTCAGAAACCAAGTCCTTGGGATGGTATGTGTTACAATATTACTATGGTGCAATGTAGTTTCATGGAGAACATAAAGTAGGGGCTAAGGTATGAAAAGGAGATGGTTAGTGTCTACTAGAAGATCACTCGAGGCAAAGCAGGTTTACAGGTGATCCGGTTAAAGAACATGCTGCAAGAGATTGTAGGTAAGCAGAATAAGCAAGGGGAGAAGAGGCTGAGGTAAATTCTCAGTGGTATGTAGGGTCCACAGGAACAATTAGGAAAATAAATAAAAAGAAGAAACACAAATACACTGTGTTGTGGGAAATCTATACACGATACTTTGTTGTCAAGAAATTTTGAATGTTTCGTGTATTAAAATATCTCAGGGAACAAGGTCAGAACCTTGAGTAGTCCCTGAACCCACTTGTGCATTTTAACACCTAATAAAACACTTTAATAAAGTTTACAGAAGCAAATGAAGAGCACCTTTTACTTCTCATGTAGTACTTCCTGTATTGTGGGCTCCTACCTCTATTATCTGTACTTTAAACACATGAGAAGAAGAGCCATGTATATGACATCAGCTTGGTCTCCTTGCAGGCACCATGTGGGTTCCACTTAGTTTTAGAGCAGCAGTAAATATACATGTGTAAGGGATGTTTACAGATGGACTTACAGTCCTTTGGGTATATGTGCAGAAGTGTTACAGCTGGGTCATGACGTAGTCTACTTTCAGATTTTTTTAAGCTTAATATTTTTTAATTTCATGTGAACATGTATTTTGCATGCATGCAATGATTGTGCATCGTATATACTCAGGACCCATGGAGGCAAGGAGAGGGGGACCAATCTCCTTGGATTGGAGTTCTAGACAACCGTGTACTGTGCTGTCACTCGGGTGCTGCGGATGGAATACAGGGTCTCAGGAAGAGCCATCAGTGCATCTCTCCAGTCCCTGTTTCTAGTTTTTAAAGAAGTCTTCATACTGATTTTTTACAGTGGCTGCATAGTTTAATTCCCACCATGAGTTAATAACTAGTTCTCTTTCCTATATACTTGCTAATATTTGTTGTCTTCTTGATGTCGGCCATTGTTATTGGTGTGAGATGGAGTCCCAGAATACTTAATTTATGTTTTGTTTTCCTGATGTCTAAAGATACCGAATACTTTTTCAAATAGTTATAAGCCATTTGTGTTACTTGTTTTGAATATTGTGTCTGCAGTTCAACAGCTGATTTATTGACTGGAAGATTATTTTTAGTGTTAAATTTTTGTAACCTTTTATATATTGTGACTTAAAAAAGGTCAGGATCATCCATTCCATTCTGTTAGTCTATGAGTGTTTGTGGTATTACTATGTTGTCTTTGCTATAAGAAGCAACTGTAGAGAGATGATGGATTGGCTATATACTTTCATGGCCATTCACAAATTCTTAGGCTGTCATGTAGAGGGACTTCCTACCTTAGACTACAGCATCTCATGTTCTACTGGCAGACTAAATTGATCATTTCTATAGCAATTAGAGCCTAGTCCAGACTTCCTCATGACTATGGGATTTAATTCCTAATGTCTATTAGATTGCTATGGATAAATGACCACAAAATTGAGTATTTGCAAATAGAAAATGTTACCAAACAGTCCTGAAAGTTATATCTGACATGACTCTCACACAGTTAAAATCAAGGTGTTGACAGGATTGCAGTTTATCCAGTCATTTTCTGGGCTAATCAGTTTCCTTAAAATTTCCATGGCGTAGTGTTTCAATTCTTACATTGCTTTTCTCAAGCCACCTTTTTAAATGTTCAGTCAATAGCTGAGCATCTTCTGTTCCCTACCAAGATTACACTTTAAACAGACATTTTCTTGGCTAATCAGTTTCCTTAAATTTATAGTTCATTTAGGCTCATCCTGATACCCTTCACTATGGGATCCTTGAGTTACTTATTGCTGAAAATCTAGTTTGTCCTATAAGGTAATAATTACAAGCTCCAAGGACTGTCATGTTGATCTGTGCAAACCGCTCTTGTCACCACACTTTGACATACTGTCACAGGAAGTCACATTTTCAGATTCTAGACAATTGGATTTTGACCTTTTTCTTTTTAGAGGGACAGTAGGAAGCATGACTCTTCATGATGCAGAAAGTTACAAAGGTTCACAGAATAAATGTGAAAGCATAAGCATTGTCTGAGGGAATGTTTGCTTTCCTTAATCAGACCTATCCATCCTATTCAGCTCGTACTGGTACGTCAGGTCTGGAGAACTACAAAACTCCCAGAGGAAATCCTGATTTGGCCCTCATAGCCCTGCCCTATGGAACTGTCTCCCCTCCTCTCTTCCCAGTGCCAATCTAACAAATACTCTCCTGTTCCTGAAAGTTCCAATACAATTTCAGCTTTAAAGATTTAGGGGATCTTGTGGTCTATTGCTTTTATCACCATAATATTTATACGTGATTTTTTCTTTCATTCACAGGGCTACATGTTTCAGAGGATAAGAAGAGAAGATTCATATTACTGAGCTGAAAATAATATTGGATTTTCTCTAAGAGACCTATAGCATAAAACTGGTTAAAATTTTTGTACTAACTTGCTGTTCTCTCACATGGCCGTTTAATGGTTGAAATGATTTTGATTACAATGTGCTGTGGAAAAGGTCATCGTTTCTAACTAAAACCTCAACCTATTTTCTACAAGATCACAATTTTTTTTTGTTGTTGTTGTACAAAAGCATTGCTGAAGTCACATGGTGCAAACAGTAATGGGAAAATTATGGAGACCAGGGTAACTTATAGATTTGATAATTTTGCTTATTAAATTATAGGAGTACCATGAATAGCCTGATGAAACTTTGCAATTATATTTCTAATGGTAGTATTCTGTAAAGGGTTGCCCCACATGCAAAGAAGTGGAATATGGTTTTGGTATTATGAATTCCTACACATGGAAATACAGACAAGCAAATAAAATTTTGGGAGTAGATTGACAATATTAGCTAAGGGAAATAATTATCAATTAAGATTGACCTGAGAAAAGATTATATAATTATACACTACAAATTTTAATGAATGGTGTGTACAGTATATGAATAAATTTTAGTTTGAATCATTTAATTTTAAAAACCCAGAAGATGATATTTTCTGCACTTGAAGACCAATTGAAATATATTTAACATTAGTACTTTCTTATAAAGACCATGCCATATTATAAGTACTTATACTTTCATAGACCACAAAGAGCAGTATTTTAAAGGGCCTTTGAAGCTAAGTAAGTGTAAAAATAATGTTTAAATGTATAGAGAAATTTTTGCATTGCTTTTTCCAACAAACCAGGAAATCATTTTTTGCAAACACATGAATCTATGTCTTGAACAAGATTACTGTTTTCTTTAAAATATAAATGGGTAAAATTAAAACCGCTTTGTAACAGGTATTACCTTATCACTATCTACATAGCTTTTCATCTAAACAGCCACACCATGATTTTGTATTTCTATAATTCATGTTTTTATGTTTCCATCCTTCCCTCCCTCTCTCCAGGTAAGTTATATCTATATGTTAAAATGAATAGAATGCTCAGTCTGACTGAGTATTTTCTTAGAGGAAAACACAAAATATGTCTCACTAGTTTGGAACTTTATTTTTCAATTTTAGAATTTTGTTTTATAAACGAAGTTTTGCAGATGGTGAGAAGTTGAACTGATTTGAGAATAAGGAAGAGGAGATACCATTTAGATCCTTTGACATACCAACAATTTTCTTGGCACTACAAGAATATTTGAGGGTTATTTAAGGATTCATGAAGCAGTCATAGAAAGCAGTATGTATAATATGCATAGTAAAGACACAGAATATATCATGTATTTTTAAAAGTCTCTTTCATAAAAGTGAAGCACAGATTTTATTATTCAGGGTTAACTCTATGCTATTTGATTATAATATGTAGACTTTTCTAGAACTCCAAGGGCTATATTAGGCCAATCTTCTACAAAATATGTATGCAGTATATATGTATACACATATATGCCTCTTGTATTTCATAGTAATTCTAGATTTCTCTCTCATCCTCACTATTATACCCCACATTTCAGCTATAAATTAACCTGTCTACTGTTCCTTACACATATTTCTTTTTCTATTTCCATGTTGTGAATATTTCAAGAGATCTTCTTGCCTCACCTATAAAATTTCCAACATTTCAAAACCTAGCATTGAACCATTTGATCAAACTTCCTGATAGCCATGACTAAGTAGGTACCATATCCCCAATGTATGACAAGCAGCTTATGACTTTCTTAAAACAATGAAATGTACTCTTTATAGTTTTTTTTCAAGTGTGAGTCCTATTTTGTCTTAAAAGTGTTTTCTATTATTACTTAAACTTTGGCTAAATTACATGGAAAGATGTGTTAGAAAGCTAAGTGACCCTCAGTGTTGAACACAGTGTCAAAGCTGTCAAATCTGCTTGCAGGGTAGTAATAAATGGAATATTCCCAAGACCTAAGCAATTAGAAGGAATAATGTATAGCCTCTGTCTGGACATTAGAACAAATAACTAAGATTATTGGCTTGAAATAATGAAATCAGAATCTTTGGAGCCTTCTAGTATTCTTCCTTTAACAAGTACATCAGACTAAAGTATTAGAGAAAAAACTAAATGTCTTTGCATCATTTGGCCAGAATGATCCTGCACTACGTAATAGGAGAGAGGAAAAGAAGTTAAATCTCTTCTTTCCTACCAAAGATACTGAAAGCCAAATGCAAATTAACCCTGAATCCTTACTCCCACAGATGAAGAGGGTGATCAAAGAATTGAGTACTAATAAATCTCATAGTTATGACATTTCCCTTTCTCTGTCTCCTTGTTTCCCTTTTCTAGTCTGTTCTATGTTCTGGTTTACTGTGGGCTTCACGGCAGAAAAGAAACCCCAAAGGATGACTCAGAATTTCCAGTATCTCTGATTCGCATGCTTGCCAAGCTGCAGCACTTCACCAGGGTAGCAGCCTGTTGCCTAATCAGCCTCTCACTGGAGTCAGGGTGGGAGAGTGCTGTGGCTTTGCTCACGTCACCCACTTTCCATCGGTGCCATGAGAAGTCATCAATCCTGCAAACTACCAAGCTACAAAGGGTGAACTCTGTATTATACCACTTCTTCGGTACCAATATTCCCTTTTGAAAGAAACTATTCCTACTTTCCTAAAAATGGTAATAATTTGATATTTTAAAAATCATTCTTAAGAGAAGAGGTCACAACTGTAACAGATTTACCAACACTTGATGTTTTTATTAAGTTTAGCCCTGTGTTGAAATGTGACTTGATTGCCTAATACAGGAAATTAATAATGGTTTTGATCTTACAAACTGAAGTCATTTTTTCACATCTGAAGTGAGATGAACATACAAGTACTTAATCATGAAAAAACTTAATATGATGAAAAGTTCTAGTTGTCAATGGCTACTAATTTTCCTACTTTTTGATGCTTATGAATATACATAGATAGAGGTGTTAGGATTAATTTTCTATGAGGCCAGGTATAATAACTTGACACAGGTTTTACAATTTCTACTCATGGGGAACTTGGAATTGATAGTAGATAATTTACTCTAAAAATCAAGGATAAAATCAATAGTTTTTATTTTTCTTTTCCTTCTTTTGGATAATCATGAATGAATTAAATAAAACACATTGCTTGAAAACTTCTGTAAAAGTTTTCCATATAACTACTTGCCAATAAGTTGTAGCTGCAATCAAAGAGGTCTCCTTCTGGCAAGATCCTTCCCGCAATATACAATTCTGAATTTCTTAGGAATGTTGCATATGAAATTTCTTTAGTTCATGCTATGGAAGATTCCGTTATTCAGATTTTAATATTGAAGCTGCAAGTACAATTAGGAGGTCTAAATCAAAGAAGATGTACCAGAAAGCTGGGCCAGAAAAGTGGAGCTAATAATGCTCTGGGATTTCTGGGTAACCTAGAGGAAACTCCCTGGGCTATTGTGTCCACTTCTACTTGGCTATATGGTAACAGTGATAAAGAATACAGCATGATTCCTGGCGCTACTAGAAACAAAATACTAAAATACTAAATAAACAAAAATACTAAAGCATACTATAAGCCCCACTAGCCTGGGATTTCACAATAGTTTTATTTAGACACTATTCAAGAAATGGCTGAGAAACTATATTTTGCACTGAGGCCATATTATGAAGGACCCTTCATTGCAGAAAACACAGAGTAATACATTTTACTTTAATATTCTTTCTCAAGTTTGGGATAACTTCTACAGTGTAACTGACCTGTAAAGCAAAATTATTTTTATTTAATTAAAAGCTATGTTCAGTTAGGAATACAATCTTAAAAATATTGTGTGTGTGTGTATATGTGTGTGTGTGTACCTGTGCTATATGAGTATGTGACTGTAGACATGGACATGCTGCGGCATGCATATGAATGGCACAGGACAACATTCCAGAGTCATCTTCTTTCTTTCACTATGGGTGCTGGTGATCAAACCTAGGTCTTTAGGCTTGCATAGCAAGTGTTTACCTGCTGAGCCATCTCACCCCGAAACAGGAAAGCAAGATAGGTGGGGCTAGGAGACTCTGAGGAGGAAGGAGGAAGTAGTGAGGAGGAGTCAACATGGAGAGCCTGGAGAGATAGAATGCCAGCCCCTCTGGCCAGTAAACTGAGCCATGTAGAAATACTCAGAATAGTAGAAATGGGATAATAATTAAGACAGAGCTAGCTGATAAACAATGATAGTAACTGGACAACAGGATTGTATCAAATACAGAGTCTCTGTGTGTTATTGGCAGCTGGCATGGCAGCGGGACCAGAACTGCGGAGGGGAAAAACCTGCTCGTAACAGAGAATGGATTATCAGTCTATGACAATAGTTACCAACAATATTTGATCACTACATACATATCCTATTAATAATTCTGGTACCCAAAATCTGTATTTACATAGCAATCTTGTATTTTTTTAATTTTAGATAGGAAATTCACAGGAAGAAACAATCATCATACTTTTAGCATTTTCAAGAAACATATTTAATGATTTCACATCTCTATATTAGTTTAATCTAAGTTAACAAGGTAGGGCATGGCATATGGCAGAACATCCCCAGGAACAGGAATGTTCCTCTGTAACACTGACTTTAAGAACATGAGGGATCAGGAAGATTGAGTTAGGGGATGGACAGAGAAGAACAAGAAGAGATACCCTTAATAGAAGGAGCTATTATGGGTTTTTAATGATAATATTACTTTATTTAAATTTGAAACAATCTTGTTTTACATGCCAATCCCAGTTCCTCACCCTCTCCTTCTCCCCTGTGCCCTTCCCAACCCCTATCCCAGCCCCTTTCTGCTCCCCAGAGAAGGTGAGGCCTTCTATGGGGAATCTTCAAATAGGGTTAAAGAGAAATCGGGCACTAGGAAAATGTTCAGAGATCCACAAGGATGACCCCAACTAAGAATCTAAGCAATAGTGGAGAGGCTACCTTAAATGCCCTTCCCTGATAATGACATTGATGACTACCTTATATGCCATCATAGAGCCTTCATTCAGTAGCTGATGGAAGCAGAAGCAGAGACCCACAGCTAAACACTGAGCCGAACTCCTAGAATCCAGTTGTAGAGAGGGAAGAGTGATGAGCAAAGGGGTCAAGACTATGCTGAGTAAACCCATAGAAATAGCTGACTTGAACAAGAGGGAGCTCACGGACCCCAGTCTGACAGCTGGTTAATCTGAAAGTAGGTGTCAGCTAGGAAGAATGGGCAGTCAGTCTGTTTGGCCTCTGGTAGTGGATCAGTACTTACCCCTAGTGTATGAATGGACTTCAGGAGACCATTCCACATAGAGGGACACTCTCTCTGCCAAGATACACAGGGGAGGGTCTTGACATTGCCCCAAATAATATGACAGACTTTGATGATCCCTCATGGAAGGCCTCACCCTCCCTGGGGAGTGGTTGGGGGAAGGGGTTGGGGGTCAGTGGGAGGCATGGGAGGAAGGGAGGGAGATGGAACTGGGATTGGTATAAAAATAAGGTTGTTTTTAATTTAAATAAAATTTATTTTTAAAAAAAGAATAGTATTGTACCAGTTCAAACACCCTGAACGTGGGTCTCAGTTAGAAGGCCTGGGCAGTCTAAGGGACCTCTGACAGTGAAACCAGGATGTATCTCTGGTGTACAAAAGGACTTTGGGAGCATATCCCCCATGGAAAGATGCTCCCTTAGCCTAGAGGCAGGAGGGAGGGCTTAGACCCTATTCCAAATGACTTGACAGATTCTGATGATCCCTCCTGGAAAGCATCACCCTCCCTGTGGATTGCGGGTAGGGTGGGATGGGAGGGGGTTCATGGGACATGGGAGAGAGGGAGGGAGGGAGGAAGACAGAGAGGGAAAGGGAACTGGGATTGATAATGTAAAATAAGAAAAAGTTTATACATACATACATACATACATACATACATACGTATATAAGAAACTGTAATTAGTCAGGAAATTATTGAGAAAAAATCCACACCAAGTTTGTGTACTAGAAAGAAAATTTATTTTCCAGGTTCTTTTTTCTTCTCCATCTACTTCTCTCTGTCTCTGAGGACATTTACTAAAACTAAGGAAGTACCATTTCAATTTTCACAAAATTTTGAAGCATGATAGGCAAAGATGAAGCCTAAAGTTCCACCAAATGGGGCTTCTAATAGACTTCCCTTCCAAAGGATGGGACAGTTTTGTAATTACACTGTAGCTACCAGCCAGCCCTGCCCTTGGTTATATTTGAAGATAAAATTAATAGCATATGTGGTTAATAATAAACCCTTGACATAATTAGTTTAAAATATACCAATAGAAATAATTTTCCCAGGTAGCAGAGACAATGTATAGAAAATACCTTGAAAACAGAATTTCAAGAATTCCTAAGAAAAATGAGTATCATGTACATAGTGGTTCCTTTAATCTCAGATAACATGCACATGGGAATAGGAGAACGAACAACAGTGTTTGCTCAAATGTGGCAACTAACCCTAGTAGAATAACCACTGTTTATTATAGCCCAGAAATAATTTGGTACATCAAAGTCTATTTATAGGCTTCCAGGTGATGTTTGTATACATGTATGGGTTATTTATCATGATGGTGAAAACATTCAAATTAAAACCTTCTACTGGGTTTCTGAAAGTAACAGTGCATCATTGTTAAATGCACACCAGAAAAGTTTTCCCAGTAAATAGTAATGTGCTGTGTGAAGGGGTGGAGGGTGCTTGACTGGCTTTATATCATGCAAAGTTAAGACTTCATGTTTGATTTTAGAGCCCGTAAAAGACGAGAAGCAGCTCATCCTCTTCAAATCAACCAAAGATAAAATATATCAGGATTAAGAAAAATAAAGCAATTTAAATGCTGCATATCTAAACAGACAGAAATGTGAGCTTATGTAAAGTTAAAAGAAAAAAAAAAAAGGTTAGGACTGGAATATACCCATACCACATAAACCCTAACAAAAGTAGACTGTGTCCACATTAACACCACATAAAACAGTGCTGTTAGGAATAATCAGGGCTACTTTATAATAAACAGCACTTGTGCTCTCCAGGAAAAGCACAACTTCAGACTGAGCGCTGTGAAGACCCAGCCACATTTATTGACAGGAATTTTAGCATACCTCTTTTCACTGTATAGAAGTAAATCTCTTTAGCTAGGAGAAGCTATATAACAAGATTTACAAATCTGACCCACTAAAACATGGTAGATAAATTTCCTCCAGCACTGTAGATCATTTATAGTGCCAACTCACAGTTTTCAGAAAAGTTTCCAGTACAAATTCATACAATGCCAACCCTATTCTCTATCATATTCACATCTTTCTGTTCCTCAAAAGTCATCATTCTCCTTTCCGAGTTCACTCTCCCAAACTTCAAAGGACAATGAAGCACTAGTGTAGACAAGGGAGGAAGCATGAGAGGCAGCGCCTTACACTAACAAGAGAAGCTTGCATTCAGCTTCAACAAATTAAAAGATGAAACAGCATCCTATAAAATAGTAATTTGGGCAGGAAGTAAAGACTACCATAAAAAATTAAAATGTAAAAGCAGGCAGATGGGAAATAAAAAGGCTTACCCAGATTGAATGGCTACACATTCACAGATACAGCCTCACTCAGAGGAAATACCTCAGCCCCAAAGAAAACCAATCACAGGTAGGCTTACTAAATATGTGGAAAATAATGTAAAACCATTGGGTAAACAAGAATACTGTAGGATATAGTTTTAAATTCTTTAAAAACAGAGATTTAGAAACTTGCTAGTAAGGTAAAGATCTTTATAATTTAAGAAAAAGAAAGTGAATCTTGGTATCATTTCATTAGACAGCTTTACATACTTGCATGAGACATCAGATTTAAGAGCATTCTACAGTCTCACTCTTTAGAAATATCAACATATAAAATACATTAGTGTTAGATATGTTTCTTTATGATTAGCTCTCAAAAGCAAAAACATATTTCTGTGAAATGAAATAGGTATTTAAATTTGCTAAGTATTTCATAAGAGAATACACACACACACACACACACACACACTCAATAACCTTACAAAATTCAAGAAAACAAACTTATTAAGCACGGAGATTTAAGGCAATACAGTTTGCAAATGCATGAGATGCAAATACCAAATCAAATAGCCTCCTAATTTGCCTTTGAGAGTTTTATTCTTGCCATTTTCAATCACATATAGAAGAAAAACTGATTTTTCTAACAATATAGATCAAATAACATAATCAACCACTTAAAAGCTTGCCAAGGCTCCAAAGACACATGGAGTACTGTACAAGTTTCTTCATTAATTTTGTGGACAGGGGAACTAATAAGATGACTGGGAATCTGTTTCTTAGAACATGCTTCCATGGTGATTTTGTTTATGTATTTGACAAGCCACATTATCTGTTCCATATCTATTGCCATAAAAGATTTTTATTTAGCTGTTTAGCAGTTGTGCTATGAGTCATGAATGTACTTGGGAGTCTGTGACTTCTAATAGCACAGGAAAATGAAGATACATTTCTTGTTACAGGTCCATGTTGAGAATACATCAAACTGTCAAATTACATCTGTAGAAATGCAACAATATAAAATCTTTTTTAAATCTACCTCACTATCTTTTAATTACATGTTTTTGCACAAAACATTTTTCCAGTGTTCTCCCTATGCATGTAGCAGCTTGAGCATTTCCATGGCATCAGCTGGAGTTCAAGTGTATGGTTGTTTTAAAATGACATTAAAAGTCAGTAATGTTGTCTTCATCATCTCTTAATTTTGCTTTTATTCCCCTGTGTACAAAATTTGATACCTACTTTTGATTAATAGAAAAAGCTAAAAAAAAAAAAGTACTCTTGAACAGTACCAAAAGAAATTCAAAAACAATCCAGAAGACTTAGATATCAATACCAATATATATATACATATATATATATGTATATATATATATGTGTGTGTGTGTGTGTGTGTGTGTATACATATATATATATATATATTTTAAAAACCAACCTTCAATATCTATATATTATTATTTTTGTAGTATTACTTTAAAGGAGTGTGGTAGTTTGAATGATGATTTACAAAGGCTCATAGTTGAATGCCTGGTTCCTAGTTGGTAGACAATCTAGGGAAGGATTAGGAGTATGTGATGTTGTTGGTGGAGGAGTGCCACTGAAGGTAGAATGTGAATTTTCAAAAGATCCATTCCAGACCCAGGCCAAGGCATGGACCCAGGTATGCACTCTCTCCATCTCTGTCACTGTCTCTCTTACTTTAAATGTGGATAAGATGTGAGGTCACACCAGTGCTCCAGGTGCATGCCTGCCAGCCCACTGCCATACTCCCATAATGACAGCCATGGACTAACCCTCTGAAACTGTAAGCAAGCCAGTAATTAAATACTTTCTTTTATAAGTTGAATTGGTCATGTTGTCTTGTCACATTAGTGAAAAAGTATTTAAGATAAGGGTACTTTCAAAATATTCTTTAACATCATAAATGCTTATGTATATATGATGTCTAATATTTTTCTTAGATAACCTGTTATAACAGATATAGAATAAGGGATTAGACAGGAGGTTTGGATCACCTTAGAAAGGAGAAATAGAACGGATGTTTATGGATGGATAATGATGGCTAGAATGCAGGATTAAAATGGGGGAGAACACAGGGGACTGAAAGAGGGAATATGGGGATAGACAGTTAAAACTAAGGGCCAAATGAGGGGTCATATGGAAATGAAATACAGTATAAGTTTCTTATAACATATACATATATGAAGGTGATATAATTGGAATTAATAAATAATAGGGGAGACAGTGCCCTTGCTGGACAGCCCTAGTCACCAAATTAGGTCTCTAATTCTAGGAATGGCTTACATCTAACAGATGTGTTGACCAAAGGAGCCCCATAGGAACTCCCAAACAATATAGGTTACTGCCAAGGTTATTGGTTGCTTACCACAAACAGGAAGGCCCTGTTGCTTAAGACAGCATCTACAGAGATCATTGATCATGGAGAAGTCATGCTGGTGTCTACCTAGAGTTTTCACCCACTCCTTACTGGTATTTTCTGCAAGGCCAAAGAGAAAGATAATCACTAGCCTAGCTACAAACTCTTCTACCTGTAATGGTGACAAACCTGCTATATAAACGGGTGCAATAGAGGCACAACTTGTTGGGTTAACCCATAAAATATCTGACTTGTCTTAAGGCCCATCTGACAAAACAGAACCCGTCCCTGACACTGCTCAGGCGGACAAGAACCTGAGAGCACACAGGCCAGGGTCCTAGGGGAAACAAATTCTACTTTTATGCTAAAGGAATCTAGCAACAAAATGACTACTAATGGCATTCAGCTACACTACCAGGTCCGTGTCTTGCTCAGCCAGAATCAAAAAAGCTTCTTCCTGAAATAGATGGGAACAAATATGGATACCCATAGGAAAATATTGTGCAGAGAGTAATACATTGTAGCACTTAGTCCCAAATGGGATGCCTTCATCAAAACCATCCCCTTCGGGCTCAGGCAAATGATTTTTTTCTCTCTACAATGGAATCTCACTGGGTATAAAAGCCACTCTGAAGGGTAAGTAGCATGTCCTCCAGATACCTAGTAGATGGCCAACACCAACACAAAATGAACTCAATGGCATTTCTGGATGTTCTTTATTTATAATGCTTTTCCCTTTTAATATTATGGCTTCCAGTTTTGTTGTTTTTATGGAGCCTGTGTGTGTTCCTGTGTCTATGTGTTTCTTGAGCTTTTTTTTGTTTTGTACTATTCTGTTTTGTTTTTATTTTTTTATTTTATTATTATCATAATAATTGTTATAATAATTGAATTGTGTGTTTACATCCTAATAAGAGAAAGAAATAAAGGATGCTGGTTTATGTGCCTGGGGAAGCAAAGAGAATTTTGGAGGAGTTGGAGGAAAAGAAACAATAATCAAAATATATTGTAATAAAAAAAACTATCTTCAATTAAAAGAGTTAGTGTCATTGAGATTTTTGTGACAGAAAGGACTGCAATTTCCTTTGAGAGGAAAGAAACAACTGGTTAGAAATAAGAAAGAGGGGTTCAATTACTAGAGACACAGAGTCTCCAGTGTGGTAGCATGGGAATGAATCCCTGGAAAGAAGAGCTGAGTCAGCAGGCCAACACAAAGTTCCAAATCCTCATTTACATTTTAACTCATAATTGTTAAATAAAATTACATTGGGCAAGAAACAGGCTTATAATAAATCCCATTGTTACTCTTATTGTTTATGACAATTGTAACTAATCCTGCCCAATTACCATATATTGATGTTAAAAGATCATGTTTTTCTAGCATTATATCTATGGTTAACTACAGAAAACTCTCTCCCTTTCCTTGTGAATAGAAATCAAAAATATTTTTTTTATCATCTAGCTAAGGAAATAAATAACAGAACATATTTGATTTAATTGTGGGTTTGTAAACATTTTTAATATGCTAGATGACCACAACCAAGTCAAAATAAATGAAGAAAGGAGGGGAGGAGAAGAGGAGAGAGGAATGAAGGGTCTTCTAAGTGCGCAGTGT
Organism: Cricetiscus sungorus; assembly: GCA_030556225.1. Lineage (NCBI taxonomy): Eukaryota > Metazoa > Chordata > Mammalia > Rodentia > Cricetidae > Cricetiscus > Cricetiscus sungorus. The sequence goes on from JANBXA010000398.1 coordinate 49,802,710, forward strand.
TTCAGGATGCTAGGTAGCCTGGAGTGAGAGACAGCTACACCTTGGTAACTTGCAGAACTTGGAATTACAACATAGAATTGATCTTGAAAATACAACAGCATTCAAAATGTCATTTAGATACAATATTCACATTTTACTCCCTTAAGGCACACAATGAGAATGTCAAAAGTATATTTAAATATTTGCTTTAAATTATATTTCAGTTTGTGGGTGAAGAATACCATAAAACACTCTGAATTCTTCAGCAGAGAAAATTTAGTCAATCCTAATTTTTCTGAGGACATTTGGTACAAGTTGCAATAATTTTAATGAGAAAATGCTCAGGGCCAGTGTTTCATGAAATCCCACAAAACACTCCATTTAAAAAGATTTTAAATTCAAACACATTTGGGAAGTATTGGTTCAATAATGTTAACATGCTAGTGTGTGTTCTGAATCCCAGGCCAGTTCTCTTCTTTTCAGAATTTCCCAAAAGTATGGGATGAAGGAACATGGTATTTGCCAGATCCATGTTTACCACTTCAGGGAGTAAACTCCACATGAGAGTCTACTCTATGAGAACTCTGGAAACTGCACTGCTCTTTATAAAATGCCTGTTTTCCTTAATCTTTTTTTTTTTTTTTATCTCACTCAAAGGATGACTGTGAGTTCTTCACATTACAATACAGAGAAAGAAATTGCATAGCTATATTTACCTACCTACCTACCTACCTACCTACCTACCTACCTGATACAGGTATATTTGGAGATCAAACACATGCTCTTCCTGACACTGACTCAAGACCTGGTTGTTTCCATCCAAAAGGTTTAACATACAGTACCTACAACTCAACTGTCACAAAGAAAGACACCTAAAACAAATCATCATGACTGGGCAGGTAAGTAGGAAAGTAATTAGATATGCATAGATTGCTAAAAATATACTGATTTATTTATTTAGGATTGTTTGTGTATGTTGTGTGCACATGTATCATAGCACATGTGTGGGTGTCAGAGGACCATTTGCAGGACAGAGTTTGTTGTTCTTTCCATCGTGTGGGTTCTGAGGACTGACCTGGGTTGTCAGGTTTGGCAATGAGCATTTTAACCCACTGAGACATGCAACCGGCCCAGTACACAGAGATTTTTGTTTGTCTTAGCCTAGAAAATGAATATTTCATTGTGACACAAGGAAAGGGAATGCCTAAGGGACATCATTCCACCCTGACAGTCCTACAACTACTTTATATATAACCCTCTGACCTTTTAGCTGTGCCACTCCAGTAATAAGCTTTGATGTGGGAAAAAACGGTAATATTACTAGGAAAACATTTTTACATTTTATTGTTCTAGTCTTTCTAACTCCAAAATAAGAAAATATATATAAGAGAGAAATAGCCAAGTATCAGTAAGTAAAGCAGCTACTAAAAAGTCTCCAAATGGGCTGGTGAGATGACTTAGTTGGAAAAGATACCTGTCACCATACCTAACAATCTGAGTTCCATCTCTGAAGCCCACATGATAGAAGGAGAGAATCAACCTTTGACCTCGGTCTCAACACATGCGCATATGTGAATATATTAATAATTATATTAATAATTGCTTCACCCAACATTCTTATTTCTTACTGCATGTGTGTGTATCTGTATGAATGCATACTGCATGTGTGCTGAGAAGCCAGAATAGGCTTCAGATCTCCTGGAGCTGAGTCACTGTTGGTTGTGAGCAATCTGACAAGAGTGAGTGGCTGAGCTCAGTTCCTTCGGAAGTGTTAAGTGCTCTTAACAACTAAACTATCTGTACAGGCCCTTAATATTCTCATTTATGAATGATAAATCAGGTGGGAGATGGATGACAATCAAATTCACAATCATATACGCATGTGTTAAAACCAAGGCACGCAACTGAAGTTCTCATACCCTGTGTCTTTAAGCCTTGACCTCACCAGTGTGTCCTCATAAGCTTGTTTTGCTTTTGAGTATATCAACCTTCCTCAAGAAGACACAAAAGTTTAGTATATTGGTTTGTGGTTTACTTTTAGGGCCCTGCATGGACCCCTGAGGCACCATGAGCAAGCCTGAAGCTGCTGGCTGGAACATCCTGCCCCCGGTGTTGTTATTGGTACCCTTACTGTTTTGCTAACACATACATGCTGGGGAGGAGCTAAGCCTAAAAAGTTGCACTCAACAACCCTGCTGTTTTGCACTGTGCTGTGAGTCAGTATATAAGCCCACTCCTTCCCCTCAATAAACGGCATTCTGCATTCTGACACTGCTGTTTAACAAATGACCTGCTGTCTTGTCTCTTATTTCAATCTCGAGGCCTTCACTAGATTATGGAATAGATTGCAGCTGTCTTGTCTCTTATTTCAATCTCGAGGCCTTCGCTACATTATGGAATAGATTGTAGCGTGGGCACTACATTTACTTACTTAGATGTTTAAAGAATTTAAAAGTTACCAGCAGAGTTCATCTTATTTTCTAAATTTGTTTATATTTTATCTAGGAATCAATATATCTAAAGGGAATAAAGTATAAAATTCAATACAGAAATAATTTTTATGGACATACATTTCCGCTTCAAAGTTGCATATAATATGGTACAAGAATGAATGTATTTTATCTGCTAATATTCATTAGGAGTGGTAATTTGTTAGCAATTTATTAATTCCTGTGGTAGGATTATTAAGAAAAGGATAAAGATTTATTGAAAATTGTAGAGAACTGAAGATATTTTATACTTAGAGAACCCTTAGCGCTCTATATTGATAAATTATAAGAAGTCTCAATGAAAAAAAATCCATTAATCTAAGTAATAAAGTGAACCCAACTATTATGATATTTTTCAGATAAGAAAATGCCAGGCAGAGCTTTAAAACAAAGCACCGAAGCTTCACAAAGCACCGAAGTAATAGACATAAATTTTTAGCACATAATCTTCATAAAAAAACACATGATACAGAATATAAGCAGGGTACTTATGATATAGTACTAATAAAACACATACAGTATTATGAAAACACCTTTGCATATAATTCTGTACAATGTACATGAAACTCAGTTTTTTATATTTTCTAATATGAAAATATAATTGAAATGTCAGTTATGGAACTAAAATATTGTTATACACTTAATACATGAGCAAGATACACAGTTCAGTACAGTTTACTTTTGAGATATAAAGAAGTCTTCAGATTATTCTTAAAGGCAAAAGCTGAATATATTGAAAGCCAACTTTTACAGAACCAATGAAGTAAGTGAATTAACTATGAGAGCTATTGTATGGAAAATAATACATCAAGAAGATTTTATGATTACATTTTTAGATGATGCCTGAATTTCCTGTCTGTATAATTTATAACAGGAATAAAGCAAACTGTTCTGAGTTATAAAATGTTATGTAAATTGCCGAGTTGAAAGAGTCAAACATCGACATTAATGTAATTTAACTTGTCCTTATTTTTGTTCTTTCAAATAGAATTTGTAGAATACGATATAGAGAACTGTGCTATCCTTTTGTTTGTGTCTTAGGATCTTGGGTTGTCCACTGTTTATAAAGCACTATGAAAAGCCTGTGGCTGACAATGTATTTGAGGTGGTGGAGAGTACACCTAGTGTGCACAAAATCCTGAGTTCCATCCCCATTACAATACAAACTGGGTGTTGAGGTACACACTTGGAATCCCATAATTCAGGAGGCATTTGCAGGAGGATTACATGTTCTGCTCATCCTTGGCTATACAGTGAGTTCGAGGCGAGCCTAGGATATGTGCTATTCTAACTCCTGAAAAAATTGTATGCGTGTACATACATATTCACATATACCTGTATATGTACATATGTAAGCTCAAGCCAAAGATACTGCATTGAACAAAATGTCTCCTTTTTTCATACTACCACTGAAAAGTTAGGAATGGGCCCAAATACTAATCACACTCCAAGATCTTTCCAGTCAACACCCACTCTCTTCCAGTCTCCTACCTACCTAAGACTATATTAACTAGACCTATGTGAACATATGGACTTAGCAAGGGCAGGAGAATGTGTGAAAGTGTCATGAAACATTGTTTCATTAAGTTTTGGCAGTATGCTTGACAGATGCTAGGTATGTCACACTCTAGCACACCCCGGGTCAGAGCAGGCATGGGAGCAGTCCTTTACTTCTGGTTACATCTCTCTACAACTGGTGACTGAGGTGAGCAGTACTTAACTTTTCAGAACCACAGCTAGGATATAACAGATGAGTAAGAAACATCATAATAATGTCAATATCGAAAAATTTAATCTAGACTTCTAAAGCAGGTAAACTATTAGCAACCATCCTTGCATAATCAATATCTGCTTGATTTATTACAACAACCCCACTGAGAAGAAGATGATGCAATGCAGACCTAATTTTGATAGCAACAGTATGTACTTAATAACTGTCCTCTCCTCATTGTTTTCACTGTACAGTAAGATTACCATCACCAAGTTTTTCCTTCAGGAGAATGCTTTATTTCACAGCACATATTCTTGAGCAACCAACTTCTCAGTATCAGTTTCTCTATGTATTTGGTGAAGATAAATTGTAAGATTATATGGATTAAAGAGTTTGCGTGTTATCATTATGGAAATACAGTAGGTACAAACTAAACAGTGACTGTATTTATTGCTATCATTATATTTGTTATGACAAATAGAGAGTTTTTGGTGTTTCATAAAATGTACATCTTGGCTGGGTATTATGATGCACACTTTAATCCCAGCACTCAGGAGGCAGAGGCAGGCAGATTTCTGAGTTTGAGACCACCCTGTTCTACCTAACAAGTTCCAGGACAGACAAGGGTACACAGAGAAATCCTGTCTTGGAACACCAAAAAAAAAAAAAAAAAAAAAAAAAAAGTAAAAAATAAACGTATATCTTGGACAATCACATCAGAAACCTACTAAACAAGGAGAGACCACTGCTAATGGCTTTGGTGATAGAAAGAAGGTGACAAGCGATCAGACCAATACTCAAATCTGTGAGCCAGAAAAGTCAGCAGGAAGCCTGACAGGGAGCTTCCTTCAGATATAATCTGACATAAAGTTGATGAGTTGAGAAAGGAAACTGAAATTCATGCAGACAGACCAATTCCTAGTCTATCGGTCCCAAGAGAGTCACTTAGATTTCAGCGAGAGATTCACCAAATTATTCCATTTCCCAAACCTCACCCAGCTATGAATATAATCTTTCTAACTAGGAATTAGGTGCTGGATGGTCTAACTTTCCTAAACGAACCCATGCCAGGAGACATGGATATCTTACACTAATGTCAAACGAACTTTGGAAAATGAATAAGAAGCTCCTGTGGAACGTCATGTTTTTAGCTTTTGAAAGTTAGTTGCCACATTGCAGGAGGGTGGAGTAACAATGGAGGGGGGATACAGGCCATGCCTCCACCCCTATGAATAAACCCTAGAGGAAATACCAATGGGAACAGAAAAAAATTATGCCACTCAGATTTGTAAGAACAGACTCATGGTTTGTGACTAAATTTATTACTTTTAATTTATCAAAGCTCTTGTAATGAAACCAACAACCCTCCCTTTGATTGATATTAATTTGTTGCATAACTCTGTACTATACAGTTATTTTATCTTTTTGGCTGGGTATTTCCCAAAATTGCAACCAAATCAGAATTGTTCTGGAAAGAGGCTTACTTTCGATTCCTTTGTTTATCCAGCACAGTAAATCATGAAAAACAGGATGAAGAGACTCCAAAAACAGTACAATGCCCCATAGTTTTTTTTTTTCCAAAAACCATGACTTCCTCATGTATTCTACCTAGTGGCATTCTTATGTTAGAGTCTACCTGTAATTGTAATTCATAAGATAATATATTTGCTTTTAGAATCAGGTTACTGAATGTACACTTTCAAAACCTAAGGGCATCTTTACATATAAAAGATTCTTCACTGGATTTCAAAGGCTAACAGGCAACAGCCCTGGACATGAGCAGGATGTTGCACACATGAACTCATAGTAGCTCAGACTAGATGGTCAAGCCACCCAAATAGCTGCATGGAGTCATGAAGCCCACTCTTAGCTAAGGAGCTCCTGCCCACTGATGGCTGCCTGGGGAGGGAAAGTCGGGTTTGTTCTGGGCTTCAGCTTCTGAGAGGCCACCTATGCACTGTGGATGGTCCCACATCTATATACATAAGGGTTAATGGATCTAGAGCAAACAGTACATAAAGTTGGGAAGTTAAAGTAGTTGAGGGTATAGGGGAAGAGTTGGAGGGAAAGGTTCTGGGGGTGTATTTGATTAGAACACACGCATAAATAAAATCCTAAGCAATAAAGCCATTAAAATTAGAACTTAAAAAATCACGAAAGACAATGTGAGTCTAATATATTTTAACATGAAAAAATTAAATTTGAATCTCCTACATGTGCTGCCTGGAGGGAAAAGTTAGGTAAATTAAATTGTAGCACTTTCAGGTACTGTGTTGTCTATGATACAAGACTTAATGGTTTCTACCTCAGGACATTATGTCATTAAGATTCTCAGTGAAGAATGGAAAAATACTTTAGTCTTTGAATTAGGATGTATTATGATAAATTTCATTGCATATTATTAATTGGAAATGATTGATTGCCCTTTTTACCATAGTAATTAATATAAAATAAAAATGGCCTACAAAATCCCTCTTTCAAAGCTTTTTTTTTTAAAATGAATAACTGTATTACTGTATTATTTCTGACTTAAAGATCTTAGTGTGTGTCCAAACTGCCTTGCACTGAGGACGATAAGGACTTTGGAGGGAGAGTGGAATTCTGCAGAGGGCCTTACAGGAATGATTGATGCTTCTTAACTTCTTTATTTTCCTAGATTTGAAACATATCACCTCGCTCTTTCTTCTGTTTTTAAAATGAAAGTGAATAGCAGTGTTCATATCTCAGTATTAAAATTAAAAAAAAAAGCATGGGAAAGACCCGAGTTATACTAGGAAAAAGAAGAAGTGATGAGCTAAGATCCCGAAGTTCAGGACAGAGTACTTCATGAATTCATTCATGTCTGCAAAGAAGGGTGGACCCATGGAACATGTATCTCACGTCTTCCTTTCAGATGACAAAGTGTAGGCAAATATGAATGCTTGGGTCAATTTAGCTCACATTCAAATGACAAGCCTGAGGGGATTTATCCATTTAGTTTAATGAATTAGTGAAATAAAATAGATTAGGAAACACTAATCCAATAAATCAGAAAACTGAGTCACACAGCAGTCTTCAGACACATTTTAATGCCCTAATTTGTGCTGATTTTTTAAGTAGAGAAATTTTGGTAATTTATATTACTAAATATTACATTAATATTTTAATTAAAGGAAAGATTAAGAAATTATGATGGATGCCCCAAGTGGGTAGATACATAAGTGGAAGAAGTGAGAATCATGAAGAGCCAATATGTAATTGACAAGATAAAAAAAGCACAGAAAATCAAAGGTCATAGGTCTATCCTCAGTACGGTAAAACGGTAAAAGACTGCTCACTCGGTTAATAGACCCTTAAACAAAATGAGGAGAATAGACTAGTCAGTGTTCTCTATAGTTTGTAGTATTCAGCTGAGAAAACTTAACAGGTTATGATGTAGATGTGACAAATGATAAGCTGGGATATTAAGTCAGTTTCTGTTTTTCTACAAAAGTCAGATTCCCCGATGGAAAGAGCCATTGCATGAACAGTGTTTTTTGTTAGTTTGTGTGTGTGTGTGTGTGTGTGTGTGTGTGTGTGAGTTGCAAGGAAAAGGGAAAGACACAAATGCTACTGAACATACTGAACATCTGTGATGGATGTAGGTCATTCTGTGGCCAGTAGACAGAAGGGGAGGTTGGAGGAGTTTTCCAGAGAATGGAGTGCTTATCATGTAGTTTGAGGGGGTACATGGGCCAATATGACACAGATCTGAAAAAGTGAGACAATGTCCCAAACAGGAATGATCATCAAATTTGGAGGAACTTGGCACAATACAGTGCTATGGATGATGAACATTTAAAAATAGGTTGGTGAAGAGACTCAAGATAGATGCAAACTCAAACAACCAAAACTACCTGAAAGGATGAAATTTGTGAGTGAAAGTTATAGAAAATTAAAGAATGAGGAGCAGCAATGTGGCTTATTGAATTAGTGTTTGTGCTCAGAATTGAGCAGCTGGGTTTGATCCCCAGGATCCACATGATGAGAGAAGAAAACTGGGTTTCTCAAGTTGGCATGTGCCTGCCCATATTCATACATACTCACATAATATAATGATTTAATCTTAAAAAAATAACTAAAGAGTACTATACTCTCTAAAGAAAGCAGGTGGCATAGTTAATTGCCATTGCATATGGCACTAATCTTCTAATTTTAAGAGAAGTCAGAAATCTCTCCCTTACAAGTTAAACTGTCAACTGTTAAACAGTTAAATGCCAACTTTTAAAGCAAACACAAGGAGACAAGGCCAACGGCAGATGTGCACTGAACTCGGCTACCGGTCTGCCAATTTGCAACTTCAGAGTTACAGGCATGCAAAGCCAAGCTTACCACAAGCTCTGTGTTTAGGCTAGGGGGTTTGAACTTTCTTGAAAACCAAAGGACTCAGGAATAGACTGAAGGGAACATCTCAGACCACTTGCTCTGGCTGCAGTGCTGGAAGTATGGAAAGGAGCTACGTAAGAGGGACGCCCACAAAGCAGTAATGGGCATGGGAAGACAACAGTTTGAAAGAACATAAACAAGGCATAAGCTTAGTTTTGGACACAATGTAAGCTTGAAGGCTGGTCTTCTCCCTTGCTTGATATTTTTAATCTACCCCAGTGTTTCTATGTCTTCTGCTTATGTATGTACATATTTATTTATTTTGAGCCAGGGTTTTACTGTATAGCCCAGGGTGGCTCAGGACTTGTGATTACAGAGGTAAATTTCTGATCTCCAAGCCAGAGATGCCTTTTTAAAGATACATTGTGTAATGTATAAGGTGCCTGGATGATTCTTTGCAAATACAAAAACTCACATAGTAAAGTTTATTTTTAGAGGTATGAAAATACTGTCTAAATCATGATGACAGAATCACTGGAATGGTGAATAAGGCCCCTGTGTGCAATTTTCTGTGCAATTTACAACTAATAAAAAGACAGACATATTACAATGGCTTGAATGATGTTGCTCTGCAATTCATGCTGAAAATTTCCATTTGGGTGCGGAAAGATGTGGAACCTTGTGAGGAAGTAATTAGACCAGCAGAGGCCTAATGAAAATCGGAAAGGAATTCCTTTAGGCCTCTTTTCATCTTTAAGTCTTTGCCATGCTAGCGTAGAGCACGGATCTCTTTTTCCCGGTGTCTCAGGGTTACTGTTGCTGTGATGAAATAGCATGACCTCAGCACCTTGGGTAGGAAAGAGGGTCATGTGGGCATATCACTGTTCATGGTCAAAGGAGGTCAGGGAAGGAAGCAAAAGGTAAGAGCTGAGGCAGAGGCCATGAAGGAGTGCTGGTTATTGGCTTGCTCCTCATGGCTTGCTTGGCCTACTTTCTCATAGAACCAAGGACCATCACAGGGACAGAAGCAACCACAATGGGCTGAGCCCTCCCACATCAATCTCAAATTAAGAAAATGCCCCAAAGGCTTACATATAGCACAATTTTATGGAGGCATTTTCTCAATTAGATTCTCTCCTTCCTGATGACTTTGAACTGTATTAAGTTGACACAAAACTAGCCAGCATAACAAGTGACAATGTAGCAAGAACACCCTCACTGGACACTGAATCTTGGACTACACCTTGATCATGGACTTCATAAACGGAAAACTGTGAGAAATCAATATTTATAGCATATAAATTACCCACTATGTCGCATTTTGGTGTAACCCATGAATGTACTAAGATGGATAGCATGCCATATGTAGTAAGGGAACAGAAAGTACTAGCTCACTCTGGTCACACCTTGCAAACGCTATGACTAAAAATCAGTCCCGTTTTCCGGATGATCTGCACTGTAGTTAAATGGCATATTTAGAGGAAGCAAAGACAACAGCTTTCCCTTGGATAACTACATTTTCTTTTAGTTCAATGAGTAATGGCCAGACAACTGTAAATCAAATGGAAAGTGAAGTCATTAGGTGGGGCGAGGTGATGTCAAACCTCTGTTTTTTCTCTTAACCTTTCAGTTTGGAGCTTGATTCTATTTGCCTTACTGGCACAGACAAGTTTATAAAAGAGCATTTTTTAAACAACTCTGTGGATAATAAAATCAATTCCTACTGCTTGCTTTTTAAAAAAGCTAAAAAATGCTCTATTTTTTAAGTAAAATGCTAGTTTTATCATAAAATCATTGAAAATATTTTATTTGTTGTAAAGTTTCTACACCATGAAATTATATTATATAAGAGCAAAGAAAATTGTTAATCATCACACATGTAAATAAATTTCATGATTGTATATTTATAATTGTATAGCTAAGCAATGCTTTATTCCATCTCTCTACTTAAGTCAATATTCATTCAAGGACAGTGGTAACAAAATTTAGCCAATGCTCTCTAATGCTCTTTGTTTTTAAAAGAACATAGAAACATGAAGTGGTAAAAATATACTACAATTATATAAGGCCTATATCCTACCAGGGAGTTAAATGAGATAACATCTGACACCAAAGTGTCTTGAAATAACAGAGATAGAACTTCTCAATTATGCTACAATCATCAGATACAGCCTTGGGGGGTAGGGAGACTAAATTCTGTTGTTATTACTTAAGCTGAATGGGCAGATACCAACACTGCTAGTCACTAAGGCAGAAGAAAGGAAAGTTTTTTTGGCTTTTATTTTACAGGTACTACCTTTAATCAAAACTTGCTGTCAACAATGGGTCTAGTAAACACATTCAACTGCAGCTATGGAATGCAATTCAACCACAAGCACAGAGAACAGAGAGAGATGTGTTTATTTTTGGTGACAAGAACTAATGACTACTACAATTGCCCATATAATTGCACTATTTTATTTCACACACCCTTGTTTTCTCTATTTGACTAGACTCCAGGAGTCAGAATCCATAGCTATAGTTTCTCCCAACATTTTTTTTTTCTTGTGATGAAGAGTTCAGTTTAATGTCTGATTTTAGTAAAGCCAGCTAGGTGTAGTGGCTATCCTCTAACACTTGTACCTAGGAGCTTGAAGCAAGAGGACTACTGGAAGTTTGAGGCCAGCCTAGGCTATAGAGTGAGGTCCAAACTCAACATAAAAAAACAAATCAACAATCAAACAAATAAAATCTACTTAGGCCCTTTCTCCGCAAACTCCATTAAACTATCTGTTACTATATATTTAAATCTAGTTCTGGGATAGATAATAAAGTGGTTCAAAGACGCTGAGGATCCTGAAAAGAACCACACAGTATTAACCCTAGGATGTGACGCAATAGACATCCAAGCTCTGGCTGCTTTTATGATTCCACAGATGTTATTTCCCATTATAGGACGAAGCATGGAGCTTTGGTACCAGTTATTCTCTCTGCTTTTCTTGTAATGGCTGTTTAAAGTTCAGCTTTGGAAGCACTTGTGTGTTGTTGGAGAGAACACTCAGCCCTGCTGCCTGTTCTCACCCACTTTAGGACTATTTGTTACAAATCTTGAATGTCCAGGGCTACCGAACCTTTTGTTTTAGATCTCCTTTCTCCCAGAAAATCCAGGCTCATGTACACTATCATCTCTGTCTTCATAACTGGTTAAGTCTTGGTTTTTTTTTTTTTTAACTTAACCTAATTAAAACATCAATTTTTTTTGACAGTTGATGGATAATCTTAGTTGTTTACTTAACCACATCTGGAAATAACTAAAACCCAAGCAGCTGGACATATTAGGAGGAATTTTTTGAGAGAATCATTTGATTTGGGAAGACCCGCCTTAAATTTGAGCCCCAAACCTTGCTGGTAGCCCAAGAAATGGAAGGAGGAGTCCTTTGCTTTTTGACTATGTGCCCTTCCTATCACTGAACACCCATATAACTGATTGCTGAGCCATTCCTTTTTGGTATTATACCCTACTTCTTTGGGGTTCTAATGTTGAGTGAAGACTCTCTCATCCTAGATGATTCCAGCTCCAGACAGGGTTTGCTGAGATATCCAGCACTGCACTCTGAACAAATACTGGATTCTTGGCCTTTCCATGGGATAAGAGCTACTGTTGGGCTACCTGTAAGCGACTTTCCCTTTAATATATAGACATGTGTTCTATTAGTCCTGTTCCTTTCTGTACACAACAGGTCAGTATTTCTATGTATTCAAGCATATTATTCACCCATCTAGGAATACCATTGACTCCCCTTCTTCCCCATTGTGACCCCTGGGATCAAGAAAGACTGGCCAACTTACTGCTGAGACAGTCCAGGATCCAGGACCTCCTCAAGAGGTTTCTAACAACTTTTACTAGACTTCTGGATAGACTATTGTTATCTCTACTCCCAACTTCCTAAGTCTACACACACACACACACACACACACACACACACACATGCGTTTATGCTAGTGTCTTGATAATTTGAGTAAAGTTGAATAGAATAAGTATTTGCCAGAACAAGTTTCAAGAAATCATAACATTCAGGTTGTGGCATGGTTACTGTACACCTCTTAGTGAGATTTCCTTCACATAGGCCCCGAGACACCATGGTGGGAATCTCTGAAGCATCAATGTAAGTTCTGATAGTGGACCCAGGAATTTGGAGTTACTATGACAATGAGATATGACAGCTGCCTAGGAAACGTGCAGAAATGGAGTAGATCTGGTCTAAGAGAAGTTACAGGCACTAGAGCCAGAGAGATGGGGCAACCAAAGCTCAACAAGACACATGATGCCAATCATAAGCCTAGGTGCTGGATATAGATTTTCAACATTTGGTGTTTGCTATGCTGCAGCTCTTGCTGTGGTTAAAATTTTCCTTGCTATAGTCTCATCCTTTCCATTAGGACTAAGAATGTCCAATCTGTTTTCTTAAATGGTAGAACTTAATTTTTGGTTTTGTAGGGGGCTCATGGTTAAAAGATTGCCTCAAGTCTCAGAAACCTATGGGCTTTTAAACAGTATTGAGATTATTTAGACTACAGAGACTTTTGAAGTTGCACTAAATGTATTTTGAGTACACAGGACTTCAGAGGCCAGGAGTAAAATGTGCTGATTTAAAGTGATGTGTTTGATAAGGGTTGAGCTTATGGAGGGCAATCTTAAATATCAGTTGATGTTGTTTCCAGAGATACACAAGTGAGATGATAAGACACACCCTATAAGACACACCCTAAAGGTGAATGCCATTACCCCATTTTCTGTATTGTGGGGCAAGTAAACAGAAAGGGAATGGAGAAAGGCAGCTGAACACTTGCATTCATTTCTCCTTTGCTGTCTGAAGAAGCAATGTGAGCAGCTATCTGATGCTCACACCACCCATCATGCCTTCTCTGTGAAAGATTGCATCTCTTAAACTGTGACTATAAACAAAACTCTTTCCTTGTTTATGTCCTTCTATTTTGTGACAGCAACAAGAAAAGTAGCTAATTCACTATTCTATCCATGAGAACTAGGTTTTCAAATATTTACTAAATAAATTTTGGATTAGCAAAATTATCTTCTCCAAAGAATCATTTTAAATATGAGACTTCCTAGTGTTTTATTAATAAAAACATCACTATTTATAATAAAATGATATAAAATGGCAAAAGGCATGGAATATTACTGACATATAATAGGGTGTAGAATGAGCTGAAAGAACATATAACATAATTAGGAACAAACACCTGAAGAAAGCATCTTAGACTAAAATAATAAGACTGTAATTCAGTATATACATATGCATAATAGTTTCAATGAACCTTTCTCTTCAGGGTTAATTGTACTCACTCCAAGAGCAAATGACTATACGACAAAAGCCCCAAAAGCAGTCAAGAGGCACTGTCTTCTGAGCTGTTAATCATGGCTGTCTAAGAGTCTCCCAAAATACCCAGGCTATTGCTATTATTCTTAGTTACCAACTAGAGATAGGAGGTAAGTTTCTCTAGCTAAAGACACCATGAACTTAAGAAACACAACACAGAGTTCTGTGAGCTGGATGTGACCTGAAAGTCACCACCCTGTGAACTATCTTTGAAGGCACCATGCTGCAATATTTCAAAGAAGGGGGAAACCAATAGCACACCTATGAACCACATCACTGACCACCATGGCAGGATAAATTTCCAGGGGCAGTTATGGCACATACACCTTGGTAGTAGCCAAGTGTTCTCTACTTGATCTTAAGGCCTATTCAGTAAAGGTATACCATGCTTGGAACTGGAAACCTAGCTAACTACTCAGTGTTAGAGACGTCATGGTTATTGGAGGAGAATCGACAATCACTAATTTATTAAAACAATACAACCCCTAACAATAATGTATACATTTGTCCTTAAACCCAGAGATAAGTGTAGCCTTTACTGCTCATCAATGAATTTTCTCTTTGAAACTGATACACACCACTACAGAAAACCAAAACAATCAATATGCAGAATTGTGGAACTGAGGCCAAATAGATACAACTGCAAAAACATTCTCATATATGAGCTCAGGAAACATTGGAGAAGCAGGGGTGGAAAGACTTTAACAGCTGGAGGACCAGTGATTTTTCTGTGAGATGAGGTCTCCTAGTAACAACCAGGAGCTACATCAGTAAGACCTCAACAACATGACTGCCCAAATGTGAGCTGAACAAGGATGACACCAATGCATATGCAAACTGGATATGGGAAATACACAGGAGGACTCAATACTACACAAAAACCCTAGAGGCAAATGTGTAAAGCTGGGAGCAGGAGAGGTGGTCTTCCCCAGGGTAATGTACATCAATTAGTTGTTCAGTGACAAACACTCAGCTCTGAAAATATGTATACAAATATATGGACTCATTTGGTTCTATTTAGGAACATATATGTATACATATATGCATGCAGTAACAACTTAAGAAAAAGAGGCTAAATCCAGACAGTGGTGCATGTCTTTAATCCTAGCACTCAGGAGGCAGGGGCACGCAGATCTTCATGAGTTCCAGGCCAGCCTGCTCTACAGTGTGAGTGCCAGGATAGGCTCCAAAGCTACACAGAGAAACCCGGTCTCAGAAAACTAAAACAAAAAGGAGGGAGGGAAGGAAGGAAGGAAGGAAGAAAGAAAGGAAGGAAGGAAAAGATGGAGGCTATATATGTGAAGGAGAGGAGGGAAGAAAGGGAATGAAGAAACCTTGTAATTAGAACAGTCTCTAAAATAAAAACACAATAAATGTGAAAAAATAATGATACTGATTGCCAATCATGTTCCAGGAAGTGTACTAAGGAACTGCCTGCATTATTTCATAATTCCTACAAATCAAGTCAGGAGTTCCTTTCTTATTTATGGCGAATGGTTTCAAAAACATCAAGTGGGGGCCAAAGAGATGAGTCAGTTGGCAAGAGAACTTGCTGTTAATGCATAAGGCCCTGAGTTTTAATCCCGAAGACACTTTGAAAAACTCTATATCGTCATATGCACTTGTAACCCCAAAGTTGTGGGGCTGAGATAACTGGGTCTTGCTAGCGCTAGACTATGTTCAGGTTTAGTGAGAGATCCTGTCTCAAGGGAATGGAGACTAAAGCAGAGTTCCAGAACAGGACATCCAATGTCTCCTTCATGGCCTCCCGTGTGTATATAGCACCCCCTGCACTAGACACTTTCCACTACATATGAAAAAAAAAAAAAAAAAAAACAGGTGTGCACTGAAATCTTACTTGTTTTTAGAGTTAAGCTAACAAACAGATCTAGGAAACTGGGTTTTGAAATTTATACTCTAAGTCCCTATACTTAGTTGGATGTTTTCTTTACTTATGAAGTTAACCAGATAACTTTAACTGGCTAAGGCCCTCATATTACATGAAGGTTTTTAAAAGGCAAGACAATCAAAGGCACCTGGTCAAACACATACATTTTACTTGACTTGTTCATTACATAAAACATGATGATATTTTCTTACAGGTATGCTGACACGTAGGCAGGACCCTCATATATGCATAAAAATCTTTCCATTTGCCTGGTGACTTTATACATACAATATATATATATGTAATATATATATATATATAATATGTATTTTTTCTTATTTTACATATCTATCCCAAGTACCTCTCCTTCCCATGCCCCCAAATCCCCCCTCCCATCCCATCCCCCACCCACTCCACAGGGAGGGTGATGTCTTCCAGGAGGGATCATCAAAATCTGGCAAGTCATTTGGAGTAGGGTCTAGATCCTCCCTCCTGCCTCTAGGCTAAAGGAATATCCCTCCATGGGGAATGTGCTCCCAACGTCCTTACGTGCACCAGGGATGCATCCTGGTTCCACTGTCAGAGGTCTCTTAGACTGCCCAGGCCTTCTAACTGATACACACGTTCAGGGGGTCTGAGTCAGTTCAATGCTGGTTTCCCAGCTATCAGTCTGGGGGTCCAATAGGTCATCCTTGTTCAGGTCAGCTGTCTCCATGTGTTTCAGTAGCCTGAGCTTGACCCCTTTCTTATTACTCCTCTCTGTCTGCAGTGTTTAGCAGTGGGTGTCTACTTCTGTTCCATCAGCATTAGATGAGGGCTCTATGATGGCAGATAAGTTAGTTATCACTCTCATTATCAGGGAAGGGCATTTAAGGTAGCGTTGATGAAAATTGTTCTTAAGCAGGGTTTATTCATTCCTGTTTCTTTCTTGTTGTGGTGAAGTTTCCTCCCCCTCTTTTGGTTAGTTTTTCTGTGATTATTTATTCCTTGTGTAAAAATATATAGACTGCTTAATGAATTTGTGCATCATATTTATAAAGGGACCATGATAATCTTCCTTTTTATCATCCCAATTTTATGTACATATGCTGCCAAAATGAGTACTTTTAGGTGGATTTCTAAATGAATAAAGATACTTTGCTTTGGGAAAGTTAAAGTCTACCAAATTACTCTAAAAAACAGATGATGTTTCATTTGTCTTAGGTTGTAAGGAGACAACAATGTTACGAATCTCTCCATCTGTGTTCATTCATAATCACACTTATATTCTTTCTATTTAAATTCTTCTTGGATTCCTACTACTGTAACTTCTTTTCATCACTGCCAATCAGTAGTTTTTCTCCAGCTAATGTATGGTATACATGTTATTCAAATGTTAGAGACCTATCATAAAAGTAAGATCTTTTACTTAAAACCCAGAAAGATGAGCCAAATCCCTATTATATTTATTTTAAAATATATCCAAATATGTCAGTGCTTTCCATTTTGAACTCATGCATTAACATGGGGAGCATGTAAGCAGGGGTTATTCCAAGGGGGAATTATAAACATTAAAATATATTTTAAAATACCCTTGAAGCTCTATTAAAGTATATTACCTTCAGGTTTCATTAAAAATCGAAATTAAAACACTTACAAAAGTAATTTCCTATGCATGCTTTCAAAGGCTACAAGACTGTGGTTAATACTGCATACAACTTAAAATAAACCAACATTTTGTCTTTCTCAAACACTTAAAATTAAAAAAAATCCCCAGGAAAACTATTTAAAATTATAATCCTGATGTTATTGGCAAATGTGTAATAGTACATATGAACAATCTTACTTTGGAGTCTCAAGCACAATTAATAAATCATCACTGAAAGTGGCTTGACCATCATCAGTATGTTCTGGAACAAGTCCAGTGGGCCATTAATCAAAGCATGGAACAGGGAAAGCCTCAACAGCTAGGTAAACACTTGGGAAAGCTAATAAAAACTACCTTGTTTGAAAACTACCACAGTGTTTACTTTTCCAAGTAACATAAACATTATGATAAAATTAAAGTTGTATAATAAAGGAAGTTTGTTTTGATAACCTAAGAAAACACACAGCAATTCAATTGTATGTTCCCAAGTTTAAAATTCAGATATGCTGACTTGCATGAATTAGAGATTTCTGTATGTCATTCTTCAGATAGATAAATATAATGCAAATATATTAAATAGTTTGTGTTTCAAATTCAAAAAGCCATATATTGTTCACATCTTTAGTAATCAATACTAATACAGAGGTAGGCAGAACATTTGGAATTGTCATATGTAATTTCCTCTCTCTTTGTTCATGTGTAATGTATATGTGTACATATATATAGCAAATGATATCAAAATTTTAAAAAAACTTCAAAACATGTTGCTTTCATCTAATATTATACTTCTTCCATTTGTAAAGAGAGAAAAATATTTGCTGAGTTAACAGAAAAGATGTTTAGACAATTCTAATTTCCACATGAAATAAAAGAAAAGGAATTATTCTAAGTCTAAACATTTCATAATTAGTCTTTCCTTTCCTGGAAAAGAGGCACATGATTTAGCCAACAGAGCTGGGAAGATAGTGTTTTTTAAAATGAAGTGCATCATAAACTTCGTTATGCTAGTATTTCTATTGTCATCAGGCTTAAAGACACACAGCTGTTCAATTAACCCAATCTGAACTCACAGGACTTGAAGTTATGGCTCTACCCTGTTCATACAGTAGTTTGAAGCAAGCCATTGAACCTCATTGAAGTTTAACTTTAATCAATTCTTTTACTAATATTCATGAAAATGTAGCCCCATTTAACAAAGTTGCAATGAAAATTAAATACATTTACAAATGTTCAATTAAGATGTTTAAAATAGTACTAGGCATATAGAAATGAACCCAAAATTAATACAGCAATATAACTGTTGTGGAATTCCTTACACTGTGTGAAGTGTGTCATTGTGATTGGTTTAATAAAATCTTATCAGTCACTAGCTAGGCACGAGGCATAGATGGGACTGACAGACAAAGAGCTGAGGAAAAAAAGGGGTGTTGCCAGCCAGGGGCATAAGAAGCAGGAAGGGCAGTACAGAGTAAGCTGACAGAGCATGACAGTTTAGAAAGTATATTTCAGTTATAGGCACTAGTTAGGAACAAGTTTAAGTTATGGCCAAGCTTTCATAATTAATACGTCTCCATGTCATTTTTTTTGTATGCTGGCACCCTCCCAAATTCATCTCACACAACAGTAGCTACCAATATGGTCCTTAGAATAAGATAAATCTGTCCTAAAACATAGAAACAGAAAATTACTTAGTTTAAGAGCAAATAATCTAACTTATCTAGATCTGAGCTTTCTGATTTATGAAATGTGTAGAGGTAAATAATTTAACACATATATGAATCATTTATCTATGTCTATATATGAGGTTTATTACTATGCTTAAGAAATGAAAACATTAAAATGATAAATTTAATAACTTCTATATCATTTACAAAAATAAAAATTTAGGTGGTAAGATGGAGAAACAAGATTAATATTTAGGATATGAGGAGCACTAAAGCAATAAGAAACAAATATTGCTTACTGAAAAGAGTTGAAGGTACAGGTAATGATAATGATAAAATTCCATTAAGTATTTGAAAAAGCAAAATAGAGTGACACACCTGATATATGGGGAAAATGACTCAGGAAGATCAAAGTCAGCCTAGGTAGCAGCACATGGAGGCACTTTCACAGCACACACACAGACACACACACAGACACACACACACACACACACACACACACACATACATGCACATACACACACATACATGCACACATGTGCATACACAAACATACACACAAAGGCATGCACACACATACACACATGTGCACACACACACATGCACATACACACACATACATGCACACATGTGCATACACAAACATACACACAAAGGCATGCACACACATACACACATGTGCACACACACACATGCACATACACACATGCATGCATGCACATACACATACATACACACATGCATGCATGTGCACACACACATACACACATGTATATGAATAAAAACAAATGATCTCTTTAATGGTTAAATACAAAAGGTTTAAGTAATCTGATAATATCTATTAAAATGATTTGGCTATAACCAAAATGAGCAGAGTATGAAAAGCACCAAGCATCCACTACCCATGAAGTCAAAATAGTTAAGAACCTTTGAAGGAATTCTGACAAATAGATCACAAGGATAATAGGTTTGTTTCCCTGAGGTTCTAGTAATTCTATTTTTTGGGATTCTATCTAAGAAAATGACCAATTTATAAAAATTACACTACATATTATATTACTATAAATATAATAATTTTCTAAATTTAAAAAATACATACATTGCAATGGAAGATTGGTTACATAAATTTTTAAAAATTATATAGTGGAATGTAAATTATGTTGGAATAATCTATTACAGTGAAAATTTTACATGTATTTGTATTTAAGAATAGGCTATATCATACATGCTGTGAGCCTAGTTTTTGTAATGCTCATATAGACAAGGGAAAGCAGGGAGGATACACAGCTGACAGGGTTTGTGCGGCTCATTTCCACTGGAAGAAATTGTGAGCTACTCGGCTTTCATCTGTATTTTCTGATTATTTTGGAATGACAATTTAGCACTTCTATAGCTAGAAAATAAATAAAATGAGGTTCACTTCACTAAAGGTATGTTTTTAGCAACCAGAACCCGTAATTTATAAAAAAAAATTATGTTTAACACTGATGGACCAGTGGGTGAAGAGCTTGCTGCACAAGCATGCTGCCCTGAGACCTGCAGAACACATCCAGATGTGGGAGCATGTGTCTGTAAAGCATGGGCTCTTGCAGAGGTATGGGAGACAGACACAGAAGTATGCATGTGTCTGTAAAGCGTGGGCTCTTGCAGAGGTATGGGAGACAGACACAGAAGTATGCATGTGTCTGTAAAGTGTGGGCTCTTGCAGAGGTATGGGAGACAGACACAGAAGTATGCATGTGTCTGTAAAGCGTGGGCTCTTGCAGAGGTATGGGAGACAGACACAGAAGTATGCATGTGTCTGTAAAGCGTGGGCTCTTGCAGAGGTATGGGAGACAGACACAGAAGTATGCATGTGTCTGTAAAGCGTGGGCTCTTGCAGAGGTATGGGAGACAGACACAGAAGTATGCATGTGTCTGTAAAGCATGGGCTCTTGCAGAGGTTTGGGAGACAGACACAAGTATGCCCAGAAGCTTGCAGCCCAGTTAGCCTGGCATACAGTGGGGGAAGAAGAGGCCCTGTGACTATGGAACGTCTGTGGTGAGACCCAATCACTGCCTTACTTCAGAGTGTAGCCTTTTGTCATTCAGTATGCACCTGAAATACAAGAGCTTCTATACATCTTTAATGGAATACTTAAACAAGGAAAACTCAGAACACAGAGCTCAAACTCCTTGGTACAGTTAGAGAAGCAACATCTGTGAAGCTTAATAGTATTATTATTATTATTATTATTATTACATTATTATTATTATCATCATCATCATCATCACCATCATCATCTTTATTATCATTTAGGACACTACATTTGGGATCTCTCACTCTTTTTTCTCTCCCTCTTTTTTAAAGAAGACATCTACCACACAGAAAAGTACAACATTCCCATAAAATTCTGCTTGAAATACAGCAACCTACACATATTTATTTGTAGTCTGTAGAAACAAAGACGGTCTCTAAAAGTTTCTAAAGGTTAAGGAAGAATTTGTTTATACTTTGGCTTTGTGCTTTAATGGATTTGTCTTGCAACGGCAAATGAGGTGGTGCTGAATGTTTTCACATGTGTCCTATCATTCAGAAAATGACCTTGTTACTCCCAGCAAAGGCCGTCAATGTGGTAAGCAAAGCACTTCCTAAGCAGCATTGTACAGAGAATGTAAGGATACCCCACAGGCACAGGCACAGGCGAGTGTTCTCTTATACTGCCTTTTTAATGCATATCATTAGGTTTCGATTTCCTTCACCTTATAAAATCACTGATGTTTACAAACACTAGAGTCTTTATCACAAATCAGAACTAGAAAGAAATCTATCCCTTGGGATGGTACTATGTTTTATGCATCTCCATTTTGGAGAGTGTAACTGAGACGAACAGTTTTATAGTGCTGTGCTTCGGAATATTTGGAAACTCAGACAAGTAAATTATTAACTGTGGAGTTTCTCAGAAAATTTCATGTATAAGTGTCTAAGTTGTGATGATAGTGAGGACTCACATCATTTTCCAACCTAACCTGGAGGCAGAACCTTAGCTGGAGTACAACCTTTTACTCATGTTGCTAAAGTGAATGGTGTCATATGAGTATGTGCTGAATTCATTATCATCAAATTCTATTAAATTCTTGCATCACTTCCCTGTATCTCTCACATAGAGGCACTTAGTTCATACATGGCCAGAGGAGACTCCCAATTACATTTTTGATGAATGCTTAATGAATTTACATATTTCCACATTTGATTTCCCATCATGGTTGCCAGTAATAGTACTTTGGTAACAACTTGAGGTGGTTCTACCCTACAAGTCCTTGCCATTTTTCTCAGAAAAACTATTTTGAGAGAAAATAAATTGCATTTTTAAGAATTATGGGTAAATAACCCAGACTTTCTTAATATGTAAACTTAATCTGTTCAGACAAAACATTAAAATTTCATAGAAACTCAGTATTGTACCTGCAGGCATTATTGAAGAATATAAATTTGTCAGTATTTTCAAAGCTTCTGTGGACTTTGATGGTGGCTTATTATGACGAGCACACGGGAGTGAGAAAGCTATCAGTCTACACTCACAGCTTTGCATGATGCTACTTGGGAGCCAGCAAGGGATGCACAGCACATGGTTACCTTGAACAGTAGAGTGCTAGAGCTGATTGACAGCGAATGATGATGCTCCTGAAGCACAACCACACTGTCTGCATTAGTCTCATCAATTCTTGAATAAATATTTATCAGTATATAGCCGATTTAAAATTTCAGAATAATACTAGAAGTAGTAAATCATTGACAATCTAATAATTTAAATATTCCCGACAAAAGACATTTATATTCACTAGAAAGAAGAAAAATGGCAATGTAAATCTGCACCTCTGGACAGCTAATTCATGCTAAATTAAGCCCTTGTTCTTTTAAGTACCTAGTAATCTTCAGTATGTTTTCAATTTTTTACTTCCCTGTGTTTCCAAAAATGAAAGTTACGTGAATTGTGAATTCAAGATGAGACAATGTAAGAAATTTAAAACAAAACAGAAAAAGTAAAGTAACTTGAGACATATTTAAATCATGAGATGTCAAAAGTGAAATAGTGTCCCACACATGAAAGTTTTCTCCCCAAACTGATAGTTTGACATGCTTTTTAAAGATGTCTCCATTACATTTTTTTTTTTACAGTTTGATCCCATTCTTTCCACTCCCTCAACCCTAACTATCCTCTCAACTTCTTTACTCATCAAACATCCATGCCCTCTCTCTCAAATAACAAAATCCTAAGAAATGGAAAATGAAAATCAAAATGAAGAAGCTAAAATAAAATTTAATGAGACAAAAATGATGAAAACAAGACAAAGAGTACAAAAATGAAAAAAGGAGTCTGTTTCTTGTTGTACAAGTTCTCCTGGGCATGGAGCCTGCCCTGATTTTTCCCTTTCCCAGAAGGTACCAACTTCAAACAGCTTCATAGAGGTGGGGCATTGTGTCAACTTCCCTACCTCAGTGACTAGATTTTGTCTGGTTTTAACATGTGCAGGTCTTGTGCATGCTGACACAGTTTCTCTGAGTTCATATGTATGTCATTCTGATTGTGTCTGCAAGACACTGCTTCCTTGGAGTCATGTACCACATCTGGATCTTACAACATCTATCACATCTAGATCTTTCAGTCTTCTTGAAAGCCTCCTCTTCTGTATAGATCCTTAAGCCTTGAGGGGGAAGGGCTGAACAAAGGCATCCCATTTAGACTTCAGTGCTCTAGAGTCTCCCATTCTCTGCGTTTTTTTCAGGTTTGGGTCTCTGTGTCAATTACCATCTGCTGCAAGAAGAACCTCCCCTGGTTAAAGCTGAGTGGTGGTCTGATGTAGTGGTATAGCGGAGTCATTTTGTTGCTATGTTCATCAATGGAATAATAGCAGTAGGTTTTTTCCATGAGGGCCCATGACCTATCTAGTCTCAGGTTCTTGGTCATCTTAGCAGGGTCAAGTATGAGTTTGATTTTATGGAGTTGGACTTACACCCAATATTTTAAAATGGTTATGTACCATGACATTTGTGTCTCTCCTGCAATAATGTATATGACATATAGGTAAGTCACTGCTGTTCATCACTGGGATTATAGTTAGAGATATTGATTTTCTCCTCTGATAGGAATGCAAAGTATCTTCCAAAACCATGAAGGGTAAGTAAAGGAGGAGCTTTTAGTTGGTCAACAGCCTGATTCCTCCATGTTGTCTGTCATAAGTAGTTATGTCTTCTGAGATATGGATTTATCATCAAGTTGTGAAGAAAGAGTAAAGGAATGAAGCTGGATTAGAAGAAAATGCAGAAAGGGGTTACATAGAAAAACTAAGGGTCAAAGAGACCCAAGTTCTTAGGAAATGGAGGTGGTGTGGGAGGAGGGGCTCCTTCATCAGGACAACACTTTAAGTCTGGAGAGACTGGAATCCAGGACAGGAAGGAACATAAAGATTCCCTACCAGAAACTCAACTCTGTGGCAGCTTTAAGTCCTTAGTAGCAGGTACCCTCAGTCATAAATTAATGAAGATGGGATACAAGAGATGTCTGAAAGGGACAACAAGTAAGAACTAGGAGGTCCCAAAGGTATGGGGGTGGGACGGGAGGAATGATTTGATGTCTTAACAAAAGTGTCAACAGGCAGAAAAACAGATGAGAAAATTTTTCTATAATATTAAAGGCATGGATGTTCTTATATGGAAGAAAAGGCAGAGTTCCTAACAGAGCTACTACATGTCCACTATGGTCTTCCTCAGAGCAGCATCCAGCATCATCCTATACCATCTCTCCTAACACAAGCACATCTCTGAGCACATTCTACCAGCCTATGCTTGGATTGAACACTGTTATTCTCACTCCACTCCACTGTTTTTACACCTCCTTTCTCTTAAGGTTATTGAGCAAATGATGATTGTTCAAGCTGAATCCTCTGTGATGTTTCTAATATACCCTGAAGACCTTCAAATTAAGGATAATTAGCCATTTGCATCTGTTATAAAGACTAAGTTATATGAAATAAAGGAAGGCAAATACTTTGCACAGCAATGTATGGGAAGTCATAGAAAAACACAAGAATGACCACTGTGCATTTCCTTAGTCAGTGTACAGTTAGGTGGCCACCATATAATGAATGCCAGCCACAGAGGCTAAGGGGTCATCTTGGGAGACACAGAGAAAATAATCTTGCAAGAGACTGACCTAAATATTTAAATTCTGAATGGGTTCCAACTAATGATCTTGTTCTCTCTTTGCCCTTGTTTTTGAGACAATGTCATTTAGGCCAGACAGGCATTGAACTCACTATGGAGTCAGCAAAGAGGTTAACCTTGAACTTATGATTCTTCTTGCTTCAATCTCCCCGGGAGTTGTGATTACATGGGTATATCACCACACCAAAGTGCAGAGAATTGAACCCTGAACTTTGGGCGTGCTACATTAATCCTCAAAAAAACAGAACCATGTTTCACTGTAAGAGATATTCCTACTGAATAACCTTATAAATCAACCAAAGGAAACATTTTATATATTTTAGTAATCTTTACAAATATATATCTCCTTCAGTTCAATAAACTGAAGGAAACATCATATAAACAAGTATGTAAAATATAGTGACCCATTAATGCTGTAATAACAGTAAAAACATTAAGAGTTCATTTGCTTGGGAGGCTATGATGTTATTGAGCAAATAATGCTATATTGTTAATGAGAATTTGTTAGGAAAAAATTGTTTCAGAAGCAGTATAAAACACAGAAGTTTGGCTTTAAAAAAATAGGGTAATCATCAATATTTAGCCATGTCGCCCTTACCTCCCATCGCCCTTAGTAACATCTTATTCCATTATTTTTATTGATATTGTAGCTTTTTGTTTCATTTCCTGCTAAGAACGTAGCTTCTTTTTCTCAATTAACTGGAAATGCAGAACAAGTATTTAAATTTTGTATTCACTGTAAAATTTTAGTGTAGTATACTCAAAGTTAAAGGACATTATAAAGTACAAAAAATCCCCCACATTTATACAGTACTATCTTACTTCAGTTGGATGATGGAAGAGAAATTATAAAGAGGGTGTGAGAGACTCAAGCTGTGATTGACACGTGCTAAAGCAAACTGCCTTTAATCCTCAGAATTCTTATATAGGCTTTTCAGTTCTACACACTGATAGCCTTGACAGATGGTCCTATACGCATTGGCACACAACTCAAAAAAGACATGGTTTATGACAACTTTTAAAATGCTGAAAATATATGGGAAAACTGACACAATCATTTCAAATCATAGTGTGGATATTTTTAGAAACAAAAGCAAAGTACTTTTATTTAAAAGCTTTATAAAAATAGTCATGATTCAGAGCAAAAATTTTTTTACCTGTCTGCCATACATATATTACAAGCTTGTTTTAGCAACAACATGTACATAGCGAACGTTGGCAATCTTAAAACTTTATACTTAGTTAACAAATGTAGTAGAATTTTCTAAAATGCCATTTTACCACATAATCCAACACATTTTCTTCTTTACAGCCTAAGATTTTCATCAGACAAAACAATCAGACCAGAGATAGTAAGAGATATTGGTTAATTATTTCCTTTTTTGAACTTCCTAGATCCTTAAAATTTCCCATCATGCCTAACACAAAACTGATACCCATGAGTTACATCTTACTGACTAGCTCAATGAAGAGGTGAATTATCTTGAGTGTTTTGGATTGTGGGTAATTTATTCTTGGCAATAACTTTCTGCATAAATAGCATGTAATCCCAAAATATTTTAGGAATAAGTCTTTTTCACTCTTGAAATGTGCCTTGAATCATACAACCTCTTTCAAATGGTTAAGAGGTGAAGATGACAAGTATACATAGAAAGCAGCAGGAGTTGAGTGCAGAGTGGATTGTAGATATGTTATCTGGACACGCATGCTATACACAATGGATCCTGTGCAATGGACAAATAGATCAGGCCAATTGCAGAAATAAAGTAAAAATTTGAATTAATGTCATGTATGTGTTTTGTTTTGGGGACAGGATCTCACTCAATACCTAGTTGGCCTTGAACTAACTATAAAACAAGGCTGGCCTTGAAGTTGCATAAACCACCATCTCCAGCCAAAGAGTGCCAGGATTATAGACTAGGAGAACTGTTATGTACATATGTAATGCTTATTCATGCTAGAAACTTAAAACAATCCTGATGTAATCTTGCCAGACTTCTGAGCCAAGGCTTATGTCTCCCTTCATAGTCTCATTGTTTACAGAACTAAAATGTTTTTGTATCAGGATCACTTACACCTTCCAACCTTCTGAACATCTCGAGATTGCTAGATCCACATTCTTGTTAATGTGCATTGCAGACCACATCTTGAAAATTAACACTAAATTATTCATTAATTACTTCAAGATTACACAAATCATGCTAACAACATCAATAACATACACTTGTGAAGTTTTTTAATATTTGGGATTAATATAATTATAACATTTCTTCCTTCCTTCTCATTTCTCCAAACTTATCCATGGACCCCTCCTCACTCTCCTTCAAATTCATGGACTATTTTATCATTAACTGGAATAACATACTCTTTATGAAACAATATATTTCCTGAACAAACAAAAAGTTTGTGACAACATTGTTTTGTGCATTTATAAATCTGTTTGATGCCCAGATTGATTGAAAACAGTTCACTTTTCATTTGCTTCTGCATTTTACCAACTATAACACATCATTTTAATGAGAATGTAAAGAAAACCCAGCTTTAAACAGGAGCCCCAAGGAAGTGCCATGCGAGCCCCAGGTGTTCTCTTCCCACAGTTTGCAGAGATCTAACAATGCTATCTGCTAAGACAACCACAACTTACAAGAAAAGAAAATAAATTCCCCCCAAGTGTGTGTGTGTGTGTGTGTGTGTGTGTGTGTGTGCAAAACAATTCACACATTCATCATTCATTTAGAATTGAATTGATAATACTATACAAATATCCATTGTTTTGTTAAAATATTTTTACTTTAAATTCATTACAATTAAATTAGAATATAAATTCAAATTTGAAACCAAGAGTAAAATAAAGCATGTAAGCCCAATATTTGATATAAAGTAAACAGATGACTAGAAAGAGGGATCTTAGAGAAAAAAAAATTAAAGAGTGGCTAATTTGAATGTGAATCTGCATGTCATTTAAGCAATAAATTAGATTGAAATGCTTTACTGAACACAATATGTATTCTAATATTTTGAGTATCCTACATGCCATTTCTAATTAAACTGTGGAGAAACACAAAGAAAACTGCTTATATTCTTGGTATTTCTTCCTTAAATATTAATAAGAACTAACCACATACCAGAAATATATATTTTCTGGGTTACTCGCTAATATCCCACATCATAGCTTTAAGCTCTAACATTTTAGTTGTCTTATATGAGGATCCACTCCTGCATCAGACACAGCACTCACCTTTCCTTCTCTGCAGCTGCTGCTCCTGTGGAGCTATTTTGGGTTCTGTCCCAAGATTTTTGTGCATGTGGTGTCTTCTCTTCCTACTTGGTGCAATGTCAGTGACATCAGGACTTGAAAATAAGGAATCCTCTTTACAAAGAGTGGCTAAAATAAAATAAAATGCAATGCAATAAGATCATACACGTAATTTACATTAAATATTAAGTTGCTTCCTCAGTAATAGCATAAGTATCACAATGAAAATATAGTAAAAAACTACTCTCTCAAACCATTATGCACACTTGCTGATATGAATTCCGTAGTTGGTGTGCAATAGTTTAACACCAATGTGAGAATTATGAACAGTCCTACTGTTCACAAACCTGGTTCAAGTAGCCTCTGCCTATCTGAGGCAAACACCATCTCAACAGTGGATAAGAAATGTACTAACGGGATGCCATGAGCAACGTAACCTGGAACAGTGATAATGGAAGTGTGGCAATTTGTTAGTTACAGAAAATTACAGGCTTGAAGAGAAACTTAAAATGGCTGAGGTCTGAAAGCCTCAGGGTGACCTGTACTTGTGAGGCAGAGGCAACAATGGAAACACATTTGTTTTATGTTTCAATGTTTACTATTAATCTTGCTCCAAAAGGTTTAAGGGCACTAAAATACCTGCTTGTTAACCAATACACAAACTGTTCTACCAAAATCCATGTTTCTATTTAAAAAAAAAAAGAGTGTTTGGGGGCTTATAGCAGAGATTTTAATGTGTCCTCTTGGTATATATACATGCCCTCATGTCTCGTTTAGGTGTATCAAGAAAAAAAAAAAAAGTTCTGTTGCACAATTGAAAAGGAAGCTTGAACACTATATAAAAGCTGAAATGAGAGGATGTAGAAGGTTCAAAGTACTGTGCAGGTCCTACTAGTAGTATGCCATAAATAGCAGCTGATTCAGTAAAAACAAGTCAAGAACTACAGTTTTCAAAAGGTTAACTTTCTCCTGAAGCAAACACTTCACTGAGGAAGTTGTGAAACATCTCACCTGAATTGGATTTTTAAATATCTATCTATTTTTATGACTGGGTCTCACTATGTAGCCACGGCTAACCTTGAACTTGCAATGTAGAACCAGTCTGGCCTCAAATTCACAGAGATCTGTCTAACTCTGCCTTCTTTTTATCTTAGTCTTCCTAGGTTCTCTCTCATGTTTTTGGTTTTGTCCTATTCCAGTTTATTTTGTTTGTTTGTTTGTTGTTTATTTTTCTTTAGATGTGTATTTGTTTTTCTAAGGAGAGTCAGATAGGGTATAGATTCAGATGAGAGGGAAGTTGGGAAGGCTCTGGGAGGAGGTTGGGGAGATAAAAACTTTAATCAGAATGTATTATATGAAAAACATCCATTTGCAACACAAAAAAAAATTAAAAGAACAAACAAATTAGGTAACCGTGGACCTCAAAGGATAAAAAGGAGGGAGGGAAAAGGCAATAAATTTCCCACCTTTCAAATGAAGACGGGACAGTAAGAATTTCAAGTGATTGCAAACTGAATGTCCTCTAACTGTGCTTCCAGAATCCCCAGTCTTAAACACTACCTTCAGCTCTCTCTTTGTCACCACAGTGTATCTTTCAGTATTTTCAGTAATTTCTAAGCAGAAAACAAAGAAAAAGGCCATTGCCAATCAGCTAGCACAGCTGAAGCACTGCCTGGCAGAGGGTGTGAGATGAATCTCAAGGTCTCACCAGGTTCGCTGAGCTGGGAAGAGGGATCTTTACACAATCCCTGCTATTATAAAAGGTGGTTCACACAAAACCACACTTCTCATCTGACAGCAGAACTACAGGATCTTGGCAGCACAAAGAAGACACGAGGAGAGTGTTGGCTTCCCTGGGTATTCTCAATGTCAAATTAAATGACCCTTGGCTAAACTGCCGGGAATTTGGATAAGTCCCATGAGAAAATAATACCTGGTACATTTCAGTTTCGGACCAATAAACTCTTAAGTCTTAATATGTTTAGATTTTTTTTTTTTTTTGTCAAACACACATACCAATGAATTGATTCCTAATGATATTCTGCTATACTCATAAATCTCTCCTTGTCTAGTTGTCATCAGAGGCTTCCTTTTGCATCTAATGGGGGAGCCAGTGCAGAGACCCACAGCCAGACAATATGCAGAGAGAGAGAGAGAGAGAGAGAGAGAGAGAGAGAGAGAGAGAGAGAGAGAGAGAGGGAGGGAGAGGAGGGAGGGAGGAGGGAGGGAGGGAGGGAGGGAGGGAGGGGGGAGGGAGGGAGGGAAAGAATTGAAGGTCTCCATCAGGTCCCTCCCCTTGGAGATCTGGAAACCCAGCAGAAAATAGGGAGGACTGTATGTAAACATAGAGCACAGAACCAACTCAGCAGGGCTCACTCACAGAAGAGTGTCAGTCAGAGCCTGCATGGGTGTGCACCAGGTCCTCTGTGTATATGTTGTGGTTGCTAGCCTGGTGTTTTTACAGGACTCCAAACACTGGGAACCAACTCTTTTGTCTCGTCTTGGGACTCTTTCCCTCCTATTGGGATGCCTGCACAGTCTTGATGTGAGGGCTTTCTCGTTGCCACATGGTATATTGTTTTGAACTATTTGGCTCTTGTCTCTTGGAATTCAAGCAAGCACTTATTAAACATCTAATTTCAATAAACAAAGTAAAACTGAAAACAGAAACTTATTTTCAGGATTATAATTTATCAGGTTCTCATTCTTATCACTTTGTAGAGATTTTCTATTCATATGATGCACAGCTTGTTCTATCCTAATGCAGAGAACCACATCTCTTTTATCCAGGCCACACACATTTACCGCTGTATGCTCACATGCTTTCTCTAACCCAAGTATCCTGAGGGACATCATTCACAATTCATTGTGTTGGAAATGTAGCTCTCATAGTAAACTGTAGAACAAAAGAGGTACTGAACTTTAATCTTTGACTATGAATATAATAACCTTTGTTTGCACAGGTCAAGAACAAACAAAAAGCTTCCACTTTCTTCTCAGACTCATAACAAAGTATTAAGACCCTAGCATTTAAATGTTACCCTGATTTGCTTCGATGACTATATCCTCCAGGAAATGCCTTTCACATTATGTCGAGGTCTACAGTGTTACTAATATTCATATCTGCTCTTTGCTTTGTTTCGGATGCCCACTTATATTCCCCTTTTAGCACTGACTTTTACTCATCACCTCTAGCAATTCCTACCTACAATACTTGGGGCTAATAACATAAGACACTCGTTTTACAGACACTATCTTGTATTGCTGCTATTTTCCTTCCATACAATCTCTCTCTCCAATTAAAGTATGAATGTTAGTGATAATTTACATTTTACACATGGAAACATTGCTGCGTTGCTACTCAGTAGTATTATATATGAGAAATTGGAACATGCAAGCTCTTATTTTCAGAGTTAGACTTACTCAGGAACCTAAGACAGAGTAAGAGAAAATGCAGTAGGAACACATGAGTGTGGAGCTTTTATTGTGGGCAAATCTTGGAATCTCTGAATTCCTCAGTAAGAAAATATATACTCACTCTTAACTCTGAGATAATAAAAATCAATCAAGCATAATTAGATACATGTACAAATTATTTTTAAGTCAAAACATATCAGATATACATAACACAATTGCAGCAACTTGTGATCTTATAGGAAAATATTAAGATTCCTATGGAATGAATTTATAGAATAAAATTTTAGGACAACTTCTAGATCTTTTCATAAAATAAAAGAACAAATGGGACTGGGTTATTTCCAATTAAAAAAAAATCATCTAACTGTCAGAAAAATCTCCATCTATTATGAAGGCAGCTATGAAAATGCTCAGACAGTTGGGTTACCTAATTCAATTATTTAATTAATTCATTATTTCAGGAATTGATTAAGTATTTGCAAAATATACAGCATATTTTTTTTATTCTCAAAGATATAAACATTAAGGGGAAAAAATCAACCTATAATTCAAAACCCCAAGAAAACATCTTCTTTTTTTTCACAGAGAGAATAAACCCCCTAAGGCCTGAGGTTACCTTTTACTTCTGTGGTATGTCTTACTGACAAGATTCCAGATAATCAGGAAAAGGAGCTAAGATAAGGAGGGTATAACCACACTTCAAACAGCATTATCTTAAGTAATCTATCGAAGGCAGTAAATTTGTAATCTGATGAAACAAGTGAACATTATTTTTCCTCATCATTCATTAAATAGCCCCTTTCAAGCTTTAACCTCTTGTCATCCTGTTTTTATGATCTACTAAATAACTGATGACCATCTCACACAAAAGTCAACAGTTTAACCTATTCATCAGCAATCACTAGATAAAATGATAATACAACATTGGACACAAAAGCGTCTGTGTGCATGTGGACACACCTCCAGGTTCATACACAATGGAAAAAGTAAGGCTTCTCTCTGGATAGCACAGCTGAATTACAAACTTCACAACAAACATTTACTAAATTGTGGTAACATAAGAGGTCATTTTTAGAAATCTAGTACTCTAAAAATCAGAGACATCTTAGGATACTAACCATGAACTGCACACTTCAGAAGTACTGAAACTATTTAAAAAAAAGTGGATTGAGCACATTAAGTAGCACTCTTCATCAACAACAGAACTTGGTGTTTATGTTTCATTTTTTTAAACTGTATGGCTTGTGATGAAACTTTTCTTCATATAACAGGGATACATTATTTTTCCAATATCCAATATCTACTGAAGTTTTTCTATATCAGGTACTCTACAGAAGACATTCGCAAGGCTTATAGCCAAGTAGGACAGGAGAGTGCTATTTCCAAGAGGCCATATGGAGGAAATTATAACATTTAAAAAAGATCTCACAGCTTTTAAACCTGTACCAGTGTTATATTTTTGTAATTAATCTGTAGAGCTCCACATTTTCTGTTCTTTTGCCAAAGATCTATTACAATTTAATTTCTTATACTGCTTTCCTTATTTACAGACACTTATTTTGAAAATGAAGTTGTTGTTGTCAGATAGAATTGAAAGATATTTCCCAAGAGGAAGCTGAAAGTCTATCTTACTTCTGAGCATGTTGATGTACAAAAGGCTGGGGATTAAGGTTTTGCTTCAGTGAAATTATTTCTGTATGGTGCTATGCTGAGCATCAGTCCTAGGACTAGTAGCATGGTGAGTAAACATCCTGCCACTCAGCTATATCCCAAACCCTAGAGAATATTCTAGAGGAACTCTGATGGAAGATGTTATTCTGTAAATATGTTTCTCATACTGGTTAATAAATAAAGCACTGTGGCCAATAGGAAACAAGATAGGTGGGCCTAGGAGACTAGGAGGAGGAAAGAGGAAGTGGTAAGGAAGAGTCAGCATGTAGAGCTTGGAGAAAGAAGATGCCAGCCCACTGCTCTCCAATAAGATGACCACGTGGAAATACTTAGATAAGTAGAAATGGGTTAATAATTAAGACAGAGCTAGCCTATAAACAATAATGGTAACTAGCCAACAGGATTGTATCAAATACAGAGTCTCTGAGTGTTATGGGGTGCTCATGGCAGTGGGACCAGGTGGCCGGCGGGGAGGAACAAAGAGCAGGACCCGACCTGCAGGAAAAACGTGCTGGTAACATAATGGTGTCAGAAGTGGGACTGAGAACTTTCACTTAAAACTTGATACAAGCTTAAAAAGGGATTTTAGAAACAGGAACAGAGATGAGCAAGACTTCTTGGTAGCAGCATTTTCTCGGTTGGATTTGATTTACTGTAGACAGAGATTTGCTTGGTTCCTTTAATGGAGGTTTCCAAAATGCATAAGCAGCAAAAACAAAACAAAACAAAACAAAAAACACATTGCTTTTAAAGAGCTCTGCTAACAATTCATTGGTGTGTATGAGAGCTGCAATGAAGGTTTACACTGAGTTTTAAAAAATACGTTGGTTAGGGAGAGAAAAAGAAACAGGATACAATTGTTTAAAAAAGAAAAAAGGAAGTAGAATGGCTGGGTATGGTGGCACAAGCCTTTAATCGCAGCACTCAGGAGGCAGAGGCAAACAGATCTCTGTGGTTTCAAAGGAAAACTAGTATGCAGTGAATTCCAGGACAGATAAAAGTTACACAGAGAAACCCTGTCTC
Source organism: Cricetiscus sungorus (assembly GCA_030556225.1). Lineage (NCBI taxonomy): Eukaryota > Metazoa > Chordata > Mammalia > Rodentia > Cricetidae > Cricetiscus > Cricetiscus sungorus. The sequence continues at coordinate 49,837,362 of JANBXA010000398.1, forward strand.
AAAATATGTAAAAATAGAATTAGTAGAAATAAAGTAATAAAAAAGCCATGTAAAGATGGAAAACACAGAGAATCTTTGGATATTGTACGCTGTTCTGTTATCTTTAAATTGTTTGACTGCTGAGAAAATAACAACTACTGATAAAAGAAAACTGCTGGATTAATTCAATTTATATATTTTAAAAATGCTTTGACTCCAAAATTTAAGCCTAAGGACAAGTTACTGGGGAAAAGGATTTCTATTTTTGTTTCCACAGAAAATGAAAAGCTGTGGATTCCTTCCAGACTAATGTCGTTTGACCAAGCCAGACCCCCTGAAACAGTGCCCCAGGTGATCCAACATTCAAAGCAGTTGAGACAAAGCCTTGCAGACTACAGCCAAGATTTCTGCGTCTTCTTAGGATCCCCCATGACAGTGCCCCCTACCAGCAGGAAGTAGATTGGAAAGAATGATGCCCAAATTCCCAAGTATTGTTTATAAATTCTTGTTTTCGTTTAAATGGGCTTGGTTAAAAATGGTTACTTACCACAACGAGTCTTAAAGATAAAAAGGGAATTTTGGTATAGATATGAATGCTTTGTTTTGGAATGTATTTTCATTTATTGATACAAATTTAAGGTCAATTTTGTGATATGTATATTTCTCCTCTTGTTTAGGTATTATGTTTATATAGCTCATTGAAAAAAATGTAATGCATAATTTAGTTTTAACTATCATAGGTAACTCTCTATAATCATGCCCGTAACAGAACTCAAATAATAAACATTACTCAATATTGCCTAGTCATCTTTTAGTGTGTTTTGGATAACTTCCCAACATCTTTAATCAATTGAATCACTTCTAAAATAATTAATTTGATACTTATAAGAAGCACAACGCTGGGCTGGAATTGTCTTATGTGCTACTATATTGGCACATTGTATAAAACAGAATAATTATTCAATACACTGAGTGATTAATTGCCATAAAATCTAAATACTAATTGGTTTAAAATAAGTAACTTTTCAGATTAGTTTGTGTTTATATGAAATGTAACACTGTTGATTATATCTGCTGCCATCAATTTAGTTAGCATTAAAAACATAATTCTACCTAGGAAAAGCAGTTTATGAAAGAACCCCATTAACTATTCAGTTTATATAATTTTACTGTTAAAATAACAAACCTTGGAAAGTACTTTTAATGGTTAATAAGTTTCCACAAAACAAAACTATAATTCCTCAGCTTCCATAAGTTACCCATGTCTGCAATGCTTGAGCCAACACAGAGTTCATTGTTCCTGTGTGAGGTGTGGCCTGCAGTCAATAGCATATACTACCAAATGTTTGTTCCTACAGACTTCTGTGATCTAGGGGATTTTTTTCTCTTGATGTACTTTTAATGAAATATAACTCTTTATAATGCTTGAGTATTTCAGGCAATGAAAAATAAGTACGTTATATGTGTACCGTCACTGCCTGACAACATAGCTGGGGAACATAGTCACAAAGGGAAGCTTAGCATAGCACAGCTGGGGAAGCAGAAACAAACGGAAGTCAGCTCTCGTTACTGATAAGGTAGGGAGATAGACAAACTCCAGGAAAAGAAGCATGAAAGAAATCATGTCCTTAAAGAATGAATCTTCTCCAGTCAATAATCTATGCTTAGAGGCCATGCTTGTTGAAAAGAAAGGACAGAGGAGACTAAAAGGGAAAGGAGTGAGGAAGGTCTGAGTTCGAATGTCATGTGTCTCCAGAAGCTTTCAGAAACAAATGTCTGCTTTGCGCTATGTTTTATCAAATGAAATATTGTGTATTAATTTCATACAAATATTTACCATAAAGAGATGATGGGGCAGTTAGTGAATAATCATTCCTTTTCTTTTTTCTTTCTTTTTTTGGTTTTCTGAGATACGGGGGTTCTCTGTATTGTTTTGGAGCCTGTCAGGGAACTCACTCTGTAGACCAGGCTGGCCTGGAACTCTGACTGCAGAGATTAAAGGTGAGTGCCACCAACGTACGGCTTAAGTATAAAAATCAAGTGGACATTTTTGTTAAACCCTGAATAAACTTGGAAACTTTAATAACTGAATTTTCAGCAAAACCTCAGGTAATTATATATAAAATATATACATATATATATATATATATATGGTAATTTCTCCATACTTATCCATTCTTTACTAGTTATGTTATTCCTGTAGTGTCAGTGAAATTAAAATTTCTTGTTTCTAGAAGATTTATCCTTCTAATTTATACCTGGTTGTAGATGGAAGTTTCTGTCCTTCCTGGTCCCACAGCCATTTATCTCAAATAAAAACACACAGGTTTATATTAATTACAAACTGTTTAAACTATGGCTCAGGCTTTGTATTGGCTAGCTTCCTGTTAATTATTAACCCATTTCTATTAATCTATGTATTTCCATATAGTCATGGCTTACCAGTGATGCCTGAGCAACTTTCTTCTCAGCAGTTACATGGCATCTCTCTTGAGACTCACTTCCTACATTTCCTCTTCCCAGCATTCTCCTAGTCACATAGCCCCACCTATACTTTCTGCTTGGCTACATCCTGCCTGTACATTGGCCAAAACAGCTTTATTCATCAACCAATAAGAGAAACACATATTCACAGCATACAGAAGGCATCCCCCCCCATCACCTAGTGGTAATGAAATATTAAAATCTACTAACTCTATATAATAGCACTAAACACAGAAGGTCCAAAGAGTAGGCAGATTACATAACACATTTCTTGGACTGCCTTTTCCTAGTTTATAGAGAATCATACAAATTTCACATTATTTTGTTTCAGAAATTTTAATAAAGAAGACATGGAAGCCTAATGATTCAAGGCCTACATCATTTTTGTTTTTTAATTAGTAAAGTACCTGTTGTTGTTTTGAAACGTTTTCATTAAAGAATGTTGACTTTCTTAATCAAAGACATAAAGGCAAAGAAAACTAGCTTTGGTGATGGCCACTCTCAGAGCTTTCAACCCAAGTCATTTTCACCAGCTGCTCTTCCTTAGGACAGGGTTTCAATAAAGAGTTACATTAAGGTTGCCAGCTGCTGTGATTTGTCTTTGGCAAACTCCTAAGAGTACTACAAGATAGTAAAATAAATTTAGCATTACAAGAGACATGGGATGTGTATTTACATTTATATAGAACTAACATGAAGAGAAGATATTTCTAGTTTCTCAATGAACCTATTGGTTTGCAATTGGACAGTCTGGGCATGACTCTGCTTCCTAAAAGGAGGAAAAGAACAGAGACATAGGACTACTATGTCTTTGAACACAGAGGTCCTTTCTGGACTTAAACACAGAGAGAGTTGGAGCCCATTCAGAATATAATGGCGTCACTCACACAAAGATGTAAACCAATTTCCATGCCACAGCTTGGCTTTAGGAGGCAGTAGCAATGGAGAGAATAAACAGGACACAATACAGCCATCATAAGTTGCTGGATTAGGGTGAAGCTGCACATGGACAGTCAGGACTCTGTTAGGGCCTGGTGACCTGTGTAGAAGCCCAGTTGTCAACAACGCACTGGGAGAGGGGAGGTAGACAACTGATAGTGTTGTGCTCTTGGCGACACCCACCATGGTCTAGTCCCACCATGCTCTTCTCAAAAACTAGTAGAAAGGGAAGCAAGATGACTTGCCAGTAAAGTGACTGCCTGTGAAAACAAATCCAACCTCCTTAAAGGAAAGTAACAAATCCCTGACTCTAAAGTAAGTAATCACAATGTCTAGCACAAATCAAAAGCTACTATGAAAAATAAGAAAAAAATAATTCACAAGGAGGACTCATTACTATTATGTCAAGTGCATAAGAAAGATTGGTATTTTTGTATTACATACCAGATTTTATACTCCTTAGAAAATTGTATATTTCAGTTAGTTACATCTCAATTCTAAAGCCAGCTTGAATTTATGCAGTGTTTAAAACTGGATAAAGTCTAAGATCTGCTTGATCGGTTGTACTCCATGCTTGCCTTTCATTCTCATAGATTTTCTTGCTCACAGGAACTCAGCAGGGGGTTAAGCACTGCAGACCCCTAATATCCAATTTATGCTTGCAATCTTGGTGGTTGCTTACACCAAAACCTCAGCACATGTTTCTATCTTGTCCTTAGTTTTTCCTCACTAAAATGTGATTTTGATTTCCATTTCTTACCGTCTTTATTCTGCTGAAATCAGCATTTAGGATTAAGACTTTTCTTCTGGCATGCTTTTCTTAGCTCTTATTAAATTAATTCATAATGCTTCTTTTGGAAACTGTCTACTAGATTGCTGTTTGTTGAAAAAGAAATTTCTTCCTAGAAACTGAATGTGCTTTCTCCAAATCTTTGAATCCCTGGTACCTCAGTGTGGTGGGTTAAATGAGAATGGCTCTCATAGACTTATGTGTTTGAATAGATGATCTCTATTTGGCAGAACTACAGGGGAAAGATTAGGAGAAGTAATGTCACTGGAAATAGCCATTGAGTTTTGAAAATTTCTTGCCATTCTGAGTCATTCTCTCTGCATCTTTGTTATTGTCTTAACATGTAAGACCTGAGGTGCTGCTCCAGTGTGGCTGACTGCCTGTTGTCCTGATGCCTGCCATGATGGTAATAGGAACATGAACCCTCTGAAACTGTAAGCCCCAAATAAACCCTTTCTTCCAAAATTTGCTTTGTTTTTATTGTCAGCATGATAACAAAAAACTAAAGACACTCAAAATATCACAATATTTGTAAACAAATATTTGAAGTGATCATTAGACTTAAGTGAGGTGATAGTGTGGGACCTAATCCAGTAGTAAAGATACAGGAGAAGAAGGGCAAAGTCTGAGAGATGCCAGCAGCTGCCCAAGAAGCAACAAGCCAGAGCACCGCTAGAAAGCCAGTGGCCATATACACAGATTAGTAGAAATGGGTTAATTCATATATAAGAACTAATTGTAATAAGCCTGAGGCATGGTCAATCATTTGTAATTAATATTAAATCTCTGAGTGGTTATTTAGAAATGGCTGTGGGGATGGGTGGGACAGAATAGCTTCTGGGTACAAAACATGATATATTTTTACTATAACAGGTAAATCAAGAAAAATCAGTATGAGGTTGCAATTACTAAATGAATGTTTTAACATAAAATCTTACAAGACAATTGTTTTACTTTCTTATTTTATTTAGTTGCTATTTTGAGCTGTTTTGCATGTGAATGAATCACTGTTGGAAAATATTCACTGCTGGCTCACTCAGTGGGTTAATGAAATGTAACCATTGACTTTCCTACACTGGTATTACCTAATCTGAATTACTTAAAAAATACCTCTAATAATCTATTTTTCTGACAGCACTCTAGCAGTGTAAGTCTCAGGAATCAAATATATATCATAATGGCTCTTTGCCACTGGGGAGCTTATCCACATTAGCCCCTTCTTCCTTCAGTTGTTGCAAAGGCAGTGTATGTGTTTGCAAGTCTCTGGATACAGTGTCATTTCTACCTCTTTCTTGAAAATTTACTTCAAACAAAATTCAAGATTCTCAAAACACAACTCAACATCTAAAATCTAGATTGTTCCATAAATCATTAAATGCTTCTAGTAGGCTTGATACTAGTGTGTCTTTGCTCTAATGATGGAAACAGTGCTTTAGTTTGATTCATTATTTTTCTCATTTCAATTATATGGCCATTCAACTCTGCCTTCTGGTTCAAGACCACCCTACTCCTGCAGTCCATTGTAGACATTCTAAGCATCTCTCCTCTGAAGATCACACCACATTACTTTCACACACCTAACCCAGCCTTTTTCTCAACACTATGCCAGACCAACCCTAGACCTGCAACACACATCTTCTTACCCTTCCTTGATTATCTCCTATTGGCACATTCAATGTTCATGGCTTTATGTATGAAGTTATTTTTAAGTTATTTTATGTGATTCATTGTCAATATGCTCATGCTTCTTCAGGTCTCTTAATTTTATTTTTATATATATATACATATATATAAATATATATATATATTTCAAAGGCTTTGTTCTTTATAAACCACAGGTTAAGGTCAATTTCTTTTGTCTTTCTAGAATCTGAGCTATAGCATTTCAAACAAGTATGCCTTACGATATCATTGGTTTATTTAATATATGCAGAGCACTGTCTATTGTCAAAACATTCTGCTTGTACTTGCTATTTTATATTGCAATTGTTTATCTGTTTTATTCTTCCTCCCTAGAAGGTGATGCTGAAAAGAGAGACAATGTTTTATTTAACATGGCATCCATGAGCCCAACTTCAAGTCCAATATCTAATACTCACTTAACAAATATTAGAGCAAATGAGTTAGTTTAATGCTAACACACTTTCCATCTATGTTCCAATTATTTTTACCTTCTCTAATGAAAAATTAAAATTCTATGAGTAGAGGATCATTGGGCATTAATTGTTAATGGCATAGTCTAATGTGAATAGGAATAAATATCATTACTAACCACCCCCTGAAATATAAACAGATATAGTCACTATGCATTCAGAGTGCAAACATCTCATAAAAATAAAAATAGATGACCCAACTATACCATTATTGAATATATACCCAAAGGATTATAAGACAGTATGCCATAAATATATTTATAAATACAACTCATTGATAAGCATTTATAAGTGTTAAGAAAACAAATCAACTTAAATGTCCATCAGAAAATGATGAACTTTGATACATATACATGATGAAATTTTATTTAGCCTTTAAGAGAATGAAATCTTAATACTTATTGAATGTGATGCAGCTGTAATCATTATGTTAAGAGAAATAATCCCCAGTCAGAGAAACAAATGTTTTCTCATGTATACAAAAACTGTAAGTGTATATATGCATATATGTATGTATGCGTGTGTGTGTAGTGTGTGTGTGTGTGTGTGTGTGTGTGTGTGTGTAAATCATGAATATGAAAAGCATACCATGAGAAAAAGATCAGATTTTATTTTAAGAGGCAGGCAAAGGGAAAGGGAGAAATACACACACATACATACATACATACATACATACATATATATATATATATATATATATATAGAGAGAGAGAGAGAGAGAGAGAGAGAAAATAAAAGAAATCAAGTAGACTTGCCTAAAACTTGAAACCATTAGCATTGGAATATAATTTTCTAGCAACCATCAAAATACTTAATTTTTAATTTTAATATTGTAATAAAAGAAATTTTTGCTGATTTCTTTATACTTCAAACTTCTGTATCTCAGTTTTCTTTCTAGTACTGTTTGTTCTTTTCTTAATTTGTTCCTCATGAACCAAAGGTCCTTGTAGCTAATTGCATTAGAACACAAGCTTGATTTTAGTTTCCTATGAAAAATAATAGGCCTCATGAATAGTGATTTTGGTGGTTTGAAAATCTATGGCCCCTATAGGCTCATGTGTTCGTATGCTTGACTCATAAGGAGTGGCTCTATTAAGAAGTGTGGCCTTGTTGGAGTAGGTGTGGCCTTGTTGAAGGGAGTCTGTTCCTAAGGGGGTGGGCTTTGAGGTCTCATATGCTCAAGATATACCCAATGTATGATCTAGTTCACTTCCTATTTCCTGAGGGTCAAGATGTAGAATTCTCAGCTACATCTCCAGCAGCATGTTTGTCTGCATGCTGCCTCACTTCCTGCCAGGATGACAATGAACTAAACCACCGAAACTGTTAGCCAGTCCCAGTTAAATGTTTTCCTTTACAAGTGTTGCTATGATAATGGGGTCTCTTCACATCAAGAGAACCCCTAATTAAGACAGTGATCAAACTTTCTTTGATATCAGCAGCATTCATCTCTGTGTAAAAACAATTGCATTCCCCCCGCATATGCACACAATGGTAAACAGTCTGTACAGGTAATTATTTATTAGTGTGTATTGTATATTTTCTATCTCACTTTTTTCTCTATGCCTCAGGTTTGGTTACAGGTTAGAGCCTTTACTCAGAGCACCCTGAAAACTTAATAACATGGACTGATTGTTGTAATTCCTCAGAGAATGATTACAGGATATCCCTTTATCTACATTTTTTAAATGTCCAGGGAGGTGAATGTTTACTACTTTTATCTAAAATGTACCAACCTCTGAACTCCAGAAGATATAGGAAATGATCTAATTCAAGCCTGGGGAAGCAGGATTTATTACACTGACATCAAATTTATTGAAAGTTTTAAAAATTCTTCACAGATAATCATGTCTTTTTATTTAGCTGACTTTTAAGTCATGTGTCAGGCTACCCTGATTAAAACAAACAAAATATGAACCAAACATGAAAAATAAAAAACTTGGCTCTGAGATTTCAGTTTACTTTAAATATTATCAATTCATGTAAAATAGTCAACATTTACTTAACAATAAAATATTGTTATTAAGTATAAGGAAAGGCCCTCAAACAGTGAGCCATGAAAACAGCCTGGGTTTTCATATTACTTGAATATGAGTTCAGCTAGACATGATGGTGTGTGCCTCTATTCCAGCACACACAGGAGAGAGAGGCATACTGACATCTATGTGTTAAGAATCTGTCTTCCACTTAATCACTGTATGTCCTTGGATAGACTATGTAACCTTCCTTAATAAGAGACAGCTATAAGGCCTGATATTGATTGTGGTCAGGGTGAAAACTGATAAATTACAGAAGGCAACTAGCTGCACAATCATCTACAAAGAACACACAGAATCAATACTAACTCAATTGCCCATCATTCTCTCTGACCAACAACTTCCAAGATTAAATGACCTTGCTTTTGAACAAGAAACAATTTAAGTAATCCTAGTCAGCCTAATTGATGCTCTGTTTGGAAAGGGAGGTAAGAATTATATAAACAGTTTAGGACAAAACTATATAACATTCAAATTTTATAGTAAAATTAATAAGCATCTTTAAAGAGAAGTCACTGTAATCTGAAGCATAAGCTCACACATGCCTGGGAATGGTGTGAGAGTTCAGTTCCATCCTAGATATTTTAGCATTAGGCAACAGAGCTATGTAAGTCTTTATGAAACGTTCTTAAAAATATTTTCTTACAGATGTCCTATGGAAGTATTTGGATGCTTCAATTCAATAAAACATGCACAGTCCTTGGTAAATATAAACTACTATGCCAAGGCTAGGATTGTAAACCATGGTTCACTGTTTTCTTAGAGTTCAAAAATCAGACAAGCATACAATTAACTAAAACAGCACTTCTGCACATTCTGACTACAGAAAGACATCTGTAAAAGGTGACTGATAAAAAGCTGGCAGGACAATGTAGCTATTTATTATTATGGAAATATTTTATGAAGGCACAGTCTGCACATGGGCCTTGAAAAATATCCCAGGATAGTTTCATGGAAAGAGAAGGATAATAAGGGATGAAACTGTTATGAGGGGTGGTATCCAACAGCAAGATTAAACCTGGATGAGCTGCTATTAAAAGAGGCATACTGTGTGGTAAGTTAGTAAAAGCAACTCGCTGAGTGTCACAAAGCCCAACAGCCAAAGGAATTGTGACTCACTTCAGCTGTAAGAAATGAGAAAAGCAGGGAAGTGGTTCTCCCAGGCAGTTTAGAATCCATCCTAGTGCATCTGTGAGTAAGTGGCAAACTAGCCAAACAAGAGAGGAAGAATGGAGTCTTTTAGGCTAATTTGGCTATAACAAAATGTTAAGTAAATGTCCTCAGGCTTGGAGAAAAACAACTGGTAAAAAACCATACTTTGTCCTCCTGAAATGTTCAGGAAGATTTAATTGTGCCAAATTAAAGTACTGACTGCTGGGCTTTGTTTAGTTATGTAATTGTGTTCAAATAAACCATTAGTCTGTCTTCATGGTATTCTAGATAACAATAAGAGTCCAAATCTGTCAACAATTTACAAATGACATTACAACAACTCAGCAGGTAGGCTATTTAAAAAATAATCAGATTAAACTTCATTTATTGTGTTTGTCTAAAATATATTCAATTACACTACAAGGAACTTGGTCACAATTTATAAAATTTTAAAAGCACTACTGGTGGTAAGATAAAGAATGGGTGGTGGGGAAAAAAGTTGGGAATAATAAAGAAACAGAGTAGAAGAACAAAAGAAGTATGTTGAAAGGATTTTTTGTTTGTTTTTTCAATGTATACTTTTACTTACAAGAATAAAATTCCTAAGAAGAAAGTAATCTATGTTTTATAAACTGCAAATACTTGTACATATGTGATTTCCAGAATTCCTGCCTGATATATGTATCTAAAAGATGGCTTCTTTTTACTGACAATTATAAAGACACGAATAGATATAAAATCTCAGCTCATAGTTTGGATGATTTCCAATCAAAATGAGCTATACTTGATCTCCTTATAGACATGCATTTTTAATTTTCATCAAAGTGATAGTGCAATAACAGTAAAGAATTAGGATGTTAAATGATGTTAAGAATGTGTGCTGATTAATCATAGGGACTAGAACTCAAATCCCATCTCCCACATCAGATGCTTTTACCACCAGTCCAAAGCACTAGATACTCTTATGCGGGTTGAGTGGGCACCTTTACAAATACAGATATTTGTACACATATGCACACATACAAATAAAGCAAAATAATCTCTCATATTAAAATTTAATAGATATTAAACACATGGTAGTTTATACACATCATGATTAAATATTTATTCATGACATACTCATAAGTGCTCACCCTTAAATGGGAGGACATCTCCATCACTGTCTTCCTCCCTAAGGTATAGTTAGTATTGCAGAAGAGGTGGTTGAAAGAATTAAAGAGCTGAAGCTGGGGAAATTTCATGAAAGACTGTTGTGGGAATTCATTCTGCCAATAGCTTTGGGGTATTGGCCTCAGGGCATGGCTTGTCTGTGGACTTGATGGCTTAAAAGGATGGAGACAGAGGTTGTGGGCTTTCTTGGGTTGTGAAGATTGAGTCAGGTGACATGAAACAGTGTGTGTTCAGTTTGTAGCTTCCTTGAGCAGAATGGAAGGACTTTGCAACTGGTTATTGGTGATACTTGTCCTAGATCTGTGAGTCAGTTTCTCCCGTAGCATCCCTTAATGAAGTGTGTGTGTGTGTGTGTGTGTGTGTGTGTGTGTGTGTGTAAAATTGTCAAAACAAGTATCCTTATGAATGCTTTCTCCAATGATTAAAAAAATACAATTTTATTTCATGTTGGAAAGCTATATAATACTACTGGACAGAAAGAGCACAAGTATAGGCTTGGTATTCCTTGAAAAAAATCCCAAGAAAAGTCCTTAAGAATCAACTAAACAGGGCTCATCGGGCTAACAGAATGAAGTGGCAATCACTGAGTCTGTATGGGTCTGTGCTAGTTCTTCTGCAAATATGTTATGGTTGTTAGTGAGAAATTTTGTGGGACTGTTATCTGGGGGAGTGTGGATATCTCTAACTATTTAGTCTACTCTTGGGACTCCTTTCCTCCTACTAGGTTGTCTCATTCAGACTTGGGGATTTGTGTCTAATTTTAGTGTATTGTTACGATTGTTTGGCTGATATTCCTGGAGGCCTGATATTTTGTGAGGGGAAAGAGAGGTACAGTAAATCTGAGGGAGAAGGGACAGGAGGGAGGGGCAAACCAGGAGGAGTGGAGGAAAGGGAAAAGTTTGGGATGCATTAAAAACAACAAAGTAACAAAATATAATTTTAAAAATTGTGAAAAAGTTTAGAAGGGAGAGTCACATTACAAAAACTTATTTTTTTCTAAATGAATGGCAACAGCTTCACAGGAAAATATTAAAACTAATGTTTGTAAGCTCTCCAAATTTAATAGTATTAAATTTTTGTTTTTAAAAATAAAATTTTGATATCTTCCAAACAATGATAGAAGTATCACAAAAAGTATGAGAGTTTTCATAATTTCATAACTCCCAATTATGCATGCGAGAAGTATCACAAGGAAATTGGTTAGGATATGAAAACTCATTAAAAGACAAATGAACAGCTAAAGTAAGGTAGCCTTTATTTGAGCAGACATTATTCATTATAGATAAAATATCAATGAAAAGGAATTCTTTTATAAAAGGATGAATTTAAAAGAATAGAATAACTACTTACTCTTTTCTTTAAATTTTCACTCTTACAATCAGTTGGAGAGTAATTAACTTTTTGATAATGTAAATATTGAAATAATGAAAAGTATGCATGCTATCTGTATTTCTGATTTAATGAAACTGCTTTCAATAACTATATAGAAGTCAAAAATTTATAAGTAAAGAAAACTTTAATTTTTATTAACTCATGGTTTTTGAATTTTTTTGCTTATAAAACCCATTTTTAACAAAAGAATACTTAAGTACTTATGGTGGAATTAAGATAACTATTATATTGCTCTCATCCAAATCTATCTTCCTGCTTCTACTTAATTTTAACTTTTCCCACTCAAAAACAAAAAAACCTGAAAAGCATTCAAAAGAAGGCAAGTAGCTCTTACTTCACAAGCCATCAGTGGTCTTTCCAGTGAATGACCCTGGGATCATACTTGATGTTCTGTCATCACTGTCATAGCTACTGGGCCCAGCAATACTGAAGTCACCAAGATGACATACCAAAGAAAACGTCTGGCTGACTTAATAATCTTTCTTAATTCATCATGTAGTCATCACATTATCAACCAAAACATAGTCTGAGAGCTCACCACACGGCCAGTGCCTCCTAATGCAAGTCTGGCTCATACAAGGAAACTATGTTTCCAGTCATGCTGGGACTAAATTTCCATTTCCCTCCTAAATCTTCAAAAACCTCCAGTGATAGGTAATAGCACTTTTTATTATGGCTGACAAAAAGAGTACACTACATACAGTTTCTGTATTCCAGAGGATCTTTCTGTTTTCTCTAATAGCTGCTTTGTGCACTTAAGTGGTGCTGATAATATGTTAATTAAATGTCCAAATGAGCTGGTCTCTGTTTCTGTGTACCATAGGTACTATAGAGATTAGACTGGCAGACATGAACTTGGTAATGTTTGATCTCTACTGATACACAGATTCTAAGTTTAAAAAATTCTGAGGATGTGAATTGAACGACCAGTAGTAACAGCTTATTTATGTTTGTTTTCTAATTATATGAGTGCATGTTCATGAACTTGGGAGGCAGAGGAAGGAGGCTCTCAGAGAGTTCAAGGCCAGCCTGGTTTACAGAGAAAGTTCCAGGACAGCAAGAGCTACAAAGAGAAACCCAGTCTCAAAAAAGATAATCATCTAGTGCTCAATTCCTTTGTATAAGACAGTGTAATGTTTTGATATAATCAAATACATTCTGCTTTATAATATAAATCACCTCTGGATTACCTATAATACTTAAGGCAATATAAATCTTGTCTAAATACTATTTTGTTTGCTAGACAATTTAAAAGCAATACCTTTGATCTGAAGTTGTTTGAGTGTATAGGTGAGGAAAACTGACCTTAAAACACAACTAAATATCCAGGAGGCTATTAGTAGGTGATGTGTATATATAACACATGATACATAAGGGACCTGGACATCACAGATTTTCACCTCTGCAAGGAACATTGAACACAATATTGTGTAGATACAAGGGATGGAGATACACCTTCACTCCTCATCTTCTTCCAATGGTCACAAATATGCACTTTAAGAAGCAACATAGGTTCTATGATGAGAGTTGGGGTATTCAGCAATCTGATTACAGTTGATGGAATGAGATGCAGAGATCCACAACCAAGCACCTGGCCAATTCTGGGAATCCAGTTGGAGAGAGGAAGGAGCACATGAGCAAGGGACATCAATTCAAGTACATGATGGAGAAATACACAGAAATACCTGACCCAAGCTTGTGGAAACTCATGAACGCTGGACTGACAGTGGAGCCTTTATGGGACTGAATTAGGTCCTCCATATATAGATGATAGTTGTGTGTTATATAGCTTGGTCTGAGGGGACCCTTGAAGTAGGACCAGGATATATACTTACTACATGAGCTAGATTGTTGGAGTCAATTCCCTATGAGGCCTTAGAGCAGAGAGGAGGGACTTGATCTTCCCCAGCTTAATATGCCAGAATATGTGGACTCTCCACGGGAGTCCTTGCCTACTGAAAGAGAGGAGTGGATGGAGGGGCTGGGGACAGGTGGAAAGAGAGGGGCTGGGAGCCGAAGGAGTGGTGGGAAAGAAAACTTTGGTTGAAATATAAAATGAAATTTAAAAAAAAAAGAAGCAACAAAGGGGTTGGGAATTTAGATCAGTGGTAGAGTGCTTGCCTAGTAAGCTTAAGGCCCTGTGTTTGGTCCTCAGCTCCAGGCGAGGAAAAAGAAGAGGAGAATGTGAGTCATATGTAAGATGTAAGGAATTGTTGAAGCCTACTACAGAGCCAATGCCTCCTTTCAATGCATTTACATACAACATTACATGAAAACAATGCCAAGGAAAAACCAGAATACACATCTTACTTTATAAAAGGAATCATGCATTTATTACTTTTAATTTCATCTAGTTCATGCATGTAAATTAAAATAGCATGGTTGTTAGCATATCTTGAACAGTGATGAGACAGACAGAACACTACTCTCTTTCCTATTTTGACACCCTACAAAATGCCCTATATCTGTCTCCTTATAAAATCCCAACTCTAACTAGCTTCACTCTCTTCTACCATTGCTCAGTTATCCCCACAGGCTTAAATTTGGCACTGTGGGTTCACATTGCATCTTTCATCTGGCCACCCTACTTGTGACCATTCTTGTCCACACACCACACATTCAGCTCTGTCTGCAGAGCCTGCTGATACCAATCCTTCACACATCCCAGGCTCTCAGAGTTAAGCTGCAGTTAGCACTACATCGATGCTGGTGGGCTGGCAGCACTCCAGAACCTCATCATGGGTAACCTTCTCCATCCTTTTGATCTTAAATATGCCTTATAAGTGACAATGATGAATTGGCTTAGGAGACCAGATGTGCTGCTTGTGGTAGAGATTCTTGTCACAGAACCAGAAGGTGAGAATTCTATATTGGACATTATTGTACTTCAGCTGATTCTGAGACCGCTATGTTCACACCAGACTTGTTTCAACTCAGTTGTGGTCTGATTTAGAGGATCAATGCAGATGTGAAGCTTCCCTTTCCTAGGATAAACTCATAAGTGATGTAGACTTTGTGTTCTTCCCTTAGTGTTGGGGCCTGAGCCCAAGCCTCATCCATGGGAGGTATCAGTCTTCCACTGAACCTTAGCTCTGGATGTGGGCATCCTTAAGTTGTTTTTCCTACAATTAATTGTGCTACATATGTAAGTATATGCAGTGATATTTATACTCGGGTTAAACATGAGCCTTTAGATCTAAAAGTCAAATATTAACTTAATATTTAAATAAATATTAAATAAATAAAGCTTCACAAAGACTTGGTAGTTTGATTTTTTTTTTTTAGCAATAATACAAATCTATTCTATAACTAGAGAATAAGTACAAGATGGGACATTTTTGCACAGATACCATGATAAATATGTTGAAAAGACATATAATGTGAATCTTTGAGTACAAAAATTTGGCTAATAAAAAGTATGGAAGTACCAACTTTGTAATGCCCACACTTTTAAAATAAAAAAGAAAACTGAATTTGTAGTTCAGCAGTAAAATATTTATTTATTCTAACATAAAATATAAAAATTCATTAAGGAAGCATATTCTACCATTATTCAAAATAAGTCATAATAAAAGATTTTTACTATTTTGGAAATACAATGTAGCACATTTACAGCATATCACGATTTGCACAAACCACAATTTCATCCTTAATAGTCCCATGTGGCTAGCTGCTACCCTGCTGGATAATAAAATTCTAGTCAGGTCTCAAGGTAAATGAATGGCAAGGAAGAAATTCAGCTTTCTGCTTGAAGGCTTCTACTTCCTTTCTTATCTCAACATCACATCCACTCCAGGCTTTGATTTTCAGATAGTACCCCAATCCAATCTCTTTAGATTAAATAGTATTTCTTAGGTTAACATAGTTCTGAGACTCTTTTTAAGAATTCAAAAAAAAAAAAAAAAAACTGGGTCCTTGCTCCAAAAGAATCATCATTATTGTTGATATTGGTTGAAATTAACTCTTAATCTTTCTTCTATAAAACACACACACATAAAAACAAAAACAAACAACAGAAGACAATTCATAATCCAGAAGATGGCTCAGTGAGTAAAAGCACTTGCCACCAAGACTGTATGCCTGAGTTCAATTCTAAACACCCACGTTTTGCAGAGAGAAATGATTGCCATAAGCTGTCCTCTTCTGACCTCCATATAAGAGAGACCAGGGGCAGGGGGTGGGGAGTGCACACACACACACACACACTCTCTCTCTCCACACACACACACACACACACACACACACACACACACACACACACACACACACAATGTAAAAGGCAAATGTCTTTAGGGTTCTAAAATCTATACATAAGAAAGTAACTTTATGTTAACATACAATGTTTATATAGATAATAATATTGTGGGCCATAATTCAATATGGCTGGTATCTGTTGTTGTTCTTTCTTTTTGTTTTGTTTTAAGGTGGCTTTGATAGAGTCAGTGGTAAGAACGTGACATGATTGATTACACAGGGAGAAGATAGTATAGCCTACAGGCCAGGCCATCATGAGGGACCTGGAGAAGATCTTTTTCCAGAACCCCTAGGAAGAACCACTCTGCAAATAACTTGTATTTAGAATAGTAGCATTCAGAACCACAAGAAAACCTATTTCTATTACTTCAACACCCAGCTTATTACACTGTTATCAGTTGCAGCAAAATAATACACGCACATACATGTATAAGTTAATGCATAACATGAAATAGACATTTATCCTCTAAACAACTTCACAATTTTAAATTAGTAATTCAATCCAAGATAGTAATAAACAGTGCATTTGTGTAGTGTTTCCACAATTCATGTCTATTCATTCTATCGACTAATATTTCTCTTAAGTCAATTCCAGAACACTTCTTTTTGTTTTCTCTCTTTGAATACTTTTTTCTTTTTTTATATATTTACTATTTTTCTTATTTTACATATCAATCCCAGTTACCTCTCCCTCCCTCCTTTCTTCCCTCCCTCCCTCCCTTCCTCCAATGCCCCAACCTCTCCTTCCAAAACATCTCCCGCTCACTCCACAGGGAGGGTGATGCCTTCCAGGAGGGATCATTGGAATCTGTCAAGTCATTTGGAATAGGGTCTAGATGTTCCCCTGCCTCTAGGTTAAGGGAATATCCCTCTATGGGGAATGTGCTCCCAAAGTCCTTTCGTGCACTAAGGATACATCCTGGTTCAACTGTCAGAGGTCCCTTATTCTGCCCAGGCTTTCTAACTGAGACCCACGTTCAGTGGGTATAATGCTGGTTTCCCAGATATCAGTCTGGGGGTCCATGAGCTCCCCCTTGTTCTGGTCAGCTGTCTCTGTGGGTTTATGTAGCCTGGTCTTGACCCCTTTTGATGTCACTCCCTCTATTCTGCAACTGGATTCCAGGAGTTGGCTAGAGCATTCCTTTTATTATAATGCCAAAATAAGTTATTTAACTGCCATCAAATTTCTGTAGATCTCTGTGTATTCCAAATTTAATATTTTCAGGGGTTCTCATGGTACTTTGAAAATGTATCTATTATTTTAAGATTCCACTCTCATATTTACTACATGTCTTCTTAGCATAGGAGCACAGCAACTTTATTTAGAGACTTTCTTATTTTCACCCTAGGACTCAGCAGTGTCTCTCACATAGGTTTCTTCTAACATTAATATTCATTGAAAACTGTTCATAGATCTTTTGTGTTTGAAAATGTTTCATGGAACCTAACTAGGTACTAGGAATTCTAAATGTGGGTGACCATTATGTGTGTGTGTGTGTGTGTGTGTGTGTGTGTGTGTGTGTGTGTGTGTGTGTGTATGTTTGTGTGTTGGGGTTAGGTTTGGTAGTGGCACCAGGACTTATCCCATGTGCATTATCAGGGTTTTTGGAGCCTATTACTATGGTGGGATACCTTGCTCAGCCTTGATACAAATGGAGGGGCTTGGTCCTGCCTCAACTTCATATGCCCGACATTGCTGACTCCTCATGGAAGTGCTTTCCCCCCTCTGAGGAGTGGATAGGGGTGGAGGAGATAGAATAGGAAGGAGGAGGACCTGGAGTTGGTATTTAAAATAAAAAAAAATATTTTTAATTAAAAATGGTCACAAAAAACAAAACAAAACAAAACAAAACAAAATTGTTGCAGCATGTAAGAACTAGAAAGCAGGGAGAAGGGCTGAAAAAGGTTATCTCCTGATGAAGACACAGCCATTGAGTCAGAAATGCTCAGCACATTCAGCTACTTGCACTGGATCTGTGTGAAAATGAGTCTTCTCAACAGTCAAACATGGATAAAAGCAGGGATCCCGAGGCCTTGCTACTCACTGCTAAACTACTAGCTCCAGATAGATTCTAGGAAGGGGGAGGGGGTTGAAGGAATATTATTGCTTCAGATGGACTGTTTCAGTCCAGTAGTTATGCAGATGGCCAGGGTTATGGTAAATGACTCACAAAATGAAACAAAACCAAAAGCTATGAGAGCTGTAGAGAGGGGGTGGGGACACCGATAGAGTTGGCAGAGGGCTGAAAAGATGTGAGAAAAGAGTAATTACAACATATTGCTTGTAGAAATGTAACTGTCAAGCAACGAAGTCAATCTACAAATCCTCTTGATTCTATGGGTGTGACTAATGACAAGGTCTCTATCAAGTGAGAACTGCCCTTGGCTATGAAAAAAAGTAGGGTGGTCCAGATAATCATAGATTACACTCTGCCAACCACGAAGATTCTGTGGTTCGAAACAAGTACAGCACAGTTAACTTCCTGAGCTTTGTTTTGTTCCTCATGACTAAGATGCAGTCAACCCATGTTTATGTTCTTGGTTCATGACAATATTGAAGTACAAAATTTTCTCTATTAAAAACAAAACAAGGTAAGTCAGAACAAAACATGCTAAACCTGGGGCTGGAGAGATGACTCAATGGTTAATTAAGAGCACTTACTGCTCAGGCAGAAAACCAAAGTTTGGTTCCCATCACAGACTCTGAAGCTCAATCCCACTGTTAGCTACAGTTCTATGGGTTGTACTCATGCTCCCTTTGGCCTCAATGAGCTCTTCATGTGTGTAGTTCATACACACTCACACATACAGGCAAACACACAAAATTGACAAGTCCTTAAAATCTGTATGCTGCTTCTGGTGTGGATTTTGATGTGAACACAATTCAAGCAATGACTACTTAACATGACAATTGTCCCCTGGAGAAGACCAATTGCGAACCCCCTTTAGTTTTGTGTTGTGGCGTATTAGTTGAAGATGTGTTACATTTGTTTATGCTGTTCAAAATTTGTTTAATGATGCAAAAAAAATTTTATGATAAAGTCCAATTCATTTTTATTTTCTGTATATTTTGATATTATAGTTAAGAACTAAGTTTTTTTTTTACTATAGGCTTATGATCTCTACTAGAGTTTGTTTTAGAAAAACGACAAATAAATATTTAAGTTAATTTGCTTTTCAATTAGATAACCAAAGTCCAAATGAAATAAAAAAATATCAAACGTCCCTTTCCTCTGTTAAGTTGTATTGGTAACTTTGCTAGGGATAATTAGAACAGAACTATAAAAGTTTGTCCAAGGACAATTCTGTTCAATTTATGTAATGCCCATCCTTATGCTAATAGCATACTGTATTAATTTCTACATCTTGGTGGTAACTCTTAACATTCTGATTTTTGTTTTTAGGAATATTTTGACTATTCTATTTCAGTTTGAATTTCAAGATTGGCATGTTAGTTCCTGCCAAAATACCAACTGAGATTTTGTTATGGATGCGTGGAAACTAAAATCTGATATAATTGGTTGACTTTAACTAAGCAAAATAAAAATTTTTAATTGATAAATTCATATGCCTTCGAATATATTCAAGTTTCATTTTCTCATGTTTTGTGGTTTTTAATATACACATTTGGATTTGTTGTTTGTTTGTTATTCACCTTAGCACTCAGAATTTATTACTATCACTATTTTCACAGAGCTGGGATTGGATCTGGGATCTCATACATGCTAATAAAATGTTTATCAGTAGGGATGTATTCTCAACTCTAATCTTCATTTTCTTGATTTCTTTTGGTTTGCTCATTGCAAATTTATGGAAATAGGACAGAGTTTATGCATTGTTATCCCACATTGACACCAGGTTTACTCATTGACTGGCTATATTTTTATTCAGTTTCTTAGCTGATAATATCATATCAAGAAAGTGGTAGTTTTCATTGTTAGTGTAGCTGGGTGTTTTTCATCTATTCTCTCAAGTCATTATTCTGAATGAGACTTGCAATACAAAGCTGACTGAAGTGATCACATGATGAAAGCAGGTATCCTCTTTTTCCAGATACTGGGGGAAGGGGTGCTGTTCTGTAGCTCACCATCAACTACAATAAGGTTGTGAGCTTCTCACAAATGATGTCATCAGGCTGGGGAAGCCCCTTTATACACCTGTTTTGTTGAGTGTTCCAGTAATGTGTGTGGGAATGTCTAGGCACTTATTCCTTGAAGGGGGTGTTGTATACTGAAATCTCATTTTTGTGTATGTCTTAGTGTATTAGCAATGTAAGGTAAATTGATGAATTTTAAGATGTAAACTATTTTGTTGTCAGAAATATAAAAGTCAGGTGTGTATACTGTATATTTCCTGTCTCTTTTTTCACTTTGCTAATGTTTTGATTAAAGTTTTTGTATCTTAGTTATTAAACATTTTCCTCTATATTTTCTTTTATTATTTGTGACATTGACATAATGATATTATCAGCCTCACAGAATGATTTGGAAGTATTAACCTTTATTTTCTGAAATAAATTTTCAGAGACTGTTACAATTTCATTAAATAGCTAAACTTTAAAATTACTAGGATGCCCTCGGAGTCCAGAGATGTCTTTGTGGAAATATTTCCAATTACTAATTCCATACTTTTACTTGATGTACTCTAGACAGCTGGTAACATATGGAACTTTTATGCTAGGGCAATTTTACCCTGTTATTGCTGTTTGTTATATCTCTGTTTTAATACCACTCATAGTGTTACTTTACTTTATTGTACAATCTTTAGGAAATGACATAAAGGCATTAAGTATATTCCCTTGATGTAGTATTTATATTGTTCCATATACTTCATGCTTCTTTGATTTCATATCTTCCTGTAATTTTTACTACAATTTGTGATTATTGCATCTCAGCCTGAAGGATTTCTCTTAGTGTTACTGATAAGGCAGGTTGCCAATGACAGTCTTATTCTATAAATATTATTTCATTTTAAAATTGGCATACACCATTTCAGGTATAGTGACAGCATTGTCAAGTAACGTTTTTGGTGGATGATCCTCTTCTTTGGCGTTTCTTCCCTCACTCTTCTCCTGTGCCCTCTTGCATGTTCCTTGGTGTCTTTTCTGCTCTCCCATCTCATCTCTTTGTACTACTACACAACACCCCTACTTCTCCCTCTTGTTCGCTTTTGTATAATGTTAAATACACACACTGGATTTTACTCAGCTATAAAAATGAAATTTTGTAATGTACACAAAAAATGGGAGGAGCCGGAAAGTGTTACAATAAGCATGACTCAGAATGATAAGAACCATGTGTTTTCTCTCATGTGGATCCTAGTGTGTGCTGTGCATATGCATGTATGTAAGTGGGTGGAAGTGTAATCCTAAGAAACTGAAAATAAGTATGGTTTTACTCTTCATTTAGAGAGACACTGTACTGGATATAAAATTACAAATTCACATTTTTCTCTTTAGTTTCTGAACTCTTTCAATGTCATTCCTTTTTCTTCTGGCCTCTTAGTGCTAATGACCCCACAGGCCCTATGCAGTAGCAGGCGTTGATAGGGCTAGTGGCTATCAAGATAATCTCCTCCTCTCTGCCCCAGCTTTCTGGCTACGATTATATGTCTCAGTATGCATCTCAGGACTTATTCTACTTGGGTTTAGGTATTTTGAATACTTACTATTTTTGATAAGACTTTAAACATCTTCGCTATTATTTCTTCAGGCATTTTCCTTGCTTACAAGTTTTTCTCATCACAGATTTATATGGAGTTTTCCATGGACTTGTCATTTTAGCTATTGTATTCTGCAACTTCAGAATCCCCATTCTGTACTTGTAAAACAATAACTTCTATCCTTGTTAAGAATCTTTTTATGTTAACGTATTATCATGCTCGTTTTTAATTCTTTAAGCATGTTTTCTTAAAATATTTTAATTGTGCTTTGAAGTCTTTTTGTACTATAGTCAACATCTGGGGAAAATCTGAAAGCTTCTATTGACTCTTTGCTCACTCTCCCCGACTGGGTATGGATCATGGTTTCCTGTCTCTTTGCATGTCTGGTTTTGTTGAAAACTCATTTATTCACCACTGCCAAGATCATTACTTCCAGCAAGAAATGCCACCAGATGTGGATCTCAACCTCTGGGAAGATCAATTGAGCCTTTTTGGTCCCATGCAAATTAGTTGCCAATCCTTCTGGTCTGCCAGGTCCCATGAGAATCCCCACAGTAAGTTCACAAAAGGGGCACAGAGCATAGAATGGCAGTCCCTGGATATAAATGCAACACATGGCCAGTTACTAACCACACTTTATTAGCTTTTCAAATATAAGCAGTTATTGTGTTTCTGCCTGCTCTTCCTGGACATTCTGAAGTGTTTTTGTTTCTTTACTTGTCTGTTTGTTTCTTCAATTTTAGATTCACACTTGCTTTGAAAAGAAAGGAGATGCCAGCATTTTTTTTATTATCTATACAAAGAAACACTTAAAACACTATTTGTTTCTTTAATAACACACAAAAAAGTGAAAATAGTTGTCTTAAAGTCAAACACCTATAACACACTAATATATCTAAGGCTCAGGGAACACCATGGAAGCAGGGGTGTAAACACTGAGTGCCAAGGGCCAAGTACATTTGTTAGGATATTGTGTTGTCTTTATGACAGGAAAGTTGCATCCATGGTGCCCACACAATATGTCTGCTGAACAATATATGAATAATAACCCTGGTTTCAAGCTAATGTTGTTAGGAAAATGTCACACGGGGGTGAGAAGTCATGCTTGTCTCTCTCTCAGCTTCTAGATGAAAAGCTACAGACAATTAATGAATGCTAAGAGAAGACAGTCAACCTCCTCCCCTAAAGAGATAGAGGGATAAACCATTAATTTACAATAAATAGGCTCACCAGATTTTATATATATATATATACATATATATATGTGTGTGTGTGTATACATATATGTGTGTGTGTGTTGTGTGTGTATATACATATATATAGTCACACATTTATATATATTTTATCTATAATAATATGAGCAAATATACCTACGTGTATAACAACAGTAATTTTAAGAAAAAGTCTACAAATTAGGTTGGATAACATGCAAAAATGATGAAAATAACAGTGTACATATATTACATTAAAAGATGATTTTAAAATATTCCAAAGAAATACCAAGCAGAATAAGGAGGTCATTAGAAACATGTACATCTAAATTTTCTCTGCAAACTACATAAAGTCTGACTTGCTCAACTTATGGTGAAGACAGTCTCCAGAACAAATATCCACACACAGGAACTCTCTAGGAACTAAGTGTCCTTAATATCATCTTTGTCAATGGCTCTGTTTTCATTGTTAGGGATATCCAAGTGTTTTATATTTCAGCCATATGTTACAAATGTAGCTAACTTATTGTTTTAGAAGGCAATTAAAAAATTCTTCTTTGTGGCCAAGGGTAATGTACTGACCTTCCAAGGACTTTCTTCTCTCTGGAAAAATGTATATAATGTTGTTTCTGGCAATGATGCTTACATGTGAAACCCCACTATTGCTGAAACAACCCAAATTGTCTTTTCAGCACAGAGATAGGTTTTGATAAATCACGCTTCCAATTTAGAATTCTTAAATAAATGCATTTATGATAAGGATGCTGGATAAGATTAAGAGCATATTTATGGTTCCAAGGTTGAGGCTCTGAGTAATCTCTTTGGCAGTACATGTTGCTCTCCCCTGTTTGAGTGGAGATTCACTGTTCAAAGCAACAAGCCCTTTGATACTTAGAAATTTTAGATTCTGTTCTATTTTTAAAGGCAACTGTATCAGTATTCATCCACTGTTTGGCATGGCCATTCATTTATTTTCAAAAAGTCTATTTTATAATCACACTTCCTTCCAGGAAGCCTAGCAACTAAGTAGAAACCCAAATGACTGACAGAAATTACACAGGGACCTTCCTGTTGGTAAGAAGCAGGACTAATTAAACTAAAGTGCTAAATCTTGGGCAAATAATTATGCAGAGAAATGGACAGAAAGCTTCTTTATTTGTTTTTAATATCTGTGTTACTTTAATTTTCACTGAAAGTAAGGCAAAACATAATAGAAAAGTATTTTTGTATTTAAGCTTTGAGTAAGGCTAATTTAAGTATTCTGCAATGGTAAGAAACAATGCCAATTTCCATGAGTAAACTGACAATTATTCAAACACATTGTTTATTAAAGCTAAATAATATTACATATAATTCTTTACATCATGGCTAATGAGGAGTGATTAAATATGTGATAGAAATGTTTCAAAAGAAAAGTCAATCCCTATTAAATAAATGTGGAATTCTAGCAAACATTTGTTTGCTTTTTAAACTATACTAAGACCTGAAATGCTTTGAACTGGTTAAAATTCTTAAGAGTGGTCATATGTAAGTAAATTTATTTTCATATACAGCCCTACTCTTACAGTGTCAACACAGTTATGAAATAATATTAAAAGAGTTCAGAATGAAAAAAATATTCCTTACATTATATCAGATGCACACTTACAAGTTACTATTGCTTTGTGAGGTACTATTATTCATCAAACTAAACTAAGACGTTTTCTCAATTTGGATACAAAAACACAGTTTCCTGTAGAGAAGCGAGGTTCACAGTATTTATAATATCCCTTCAGGTTCTAATTGAAAAACAAACAGAAAAAATATTTTGAGGGAGGGATATGAAGAACACCTAGGAAATTCTTAAAGACATTAAAATTCTCACAGATATTAAAGTCAGTTTGATGGGAATAAAGGTGACCCAGTTCTATCTGTAATTCAAGGTTTCACTATAATGACATCAGATATTTTAGCTATTATAATCTAAATCTGAAACAAAATTCCAACAAGCTTAGAATACTTTAGCACACAGTCCCACTTTTAAAAATGAAGTCATTAATGTTATTTTAAATTACCTCAAAGTACTGGGCATCAAGATAGTCAGGAAGTAAACCTTATTATAGAAAAATATGTATTGTCTGTACATTTGGGAATACATGATGGGGTAGCTTGAATGTAACTGGCCCCCTTAAATTCATAGGAGTGGGCACTATTAGGATGTGTGGTTTTGTTGGAGTAAATGTGGCCTTTTTGGCAGAAGTGTGTCACAGTAGTGATGAGCTTTGAGGTCTCATATGTGCCCAAGCCATACCCTTTTTATCAAGATGTAGCCAGTACCACCTCTGCCCACATGCAACCATGCCCTGCCATGATGATAATGCACGAAACCTCTGATAATGAAAGCCATCCCAACCAAATGTTTTTCCTTTATACGAGCTGCCAAGATCATGGTGTCTGTTCACAGCAACAGGAACCCCAACTAAAGACTCTTGGAATTCTCTTTAGCAAATAAGCAGTATGGAAGAGCATTAGGATCTGTTTATTTTATGCAATGCTGGGAATTAAACTCTAGGCCTTATACATGCTGGGATAAACCATACCACTGAGTTCTATCCCCAGGTTTACAAGATGATTTTATGCTATATAAGCATAATACTGTTTATGAGACTGGACTGCTTTTCAGAGTTAGTCTTTAGTAGCCCTAATTACAAAGAATAGTTTAAACTTTGGTTAATTAAATCAATAAAATTATTTTGTTATTCATAAAAAAATATTCATTCTCTTAAACTACAATATCTGGGTCCTACTTCTGGATAAATGCATAAAAGTAAAGAGGATTTGCAGGGTATGTTGACACACACCTTTAATCCCAGCTAAGGAGGCTGAGGGAGAAGTTCTGTGAGTTTGAAATCAGCCTGGTTTACAGAGTAAGTTCCCGGACAGACAGGGATATTTAGAGATACCCTTTCTCAAAAAAAAAAAAAAATCACATAATAAAATTGCTACCAAATTACACATTCAAACACTTTCAGAAATGGCTTTCTGAAGGACAGAGTAAATCTAGTAATCCACATTGATTCTTACTTTGTTTCTAATTATAGTAGTAGTAAGCCCAAGTGACGTCTTAAGCAAGATAAGGGACCCTCTCACCTGCGGCCTGCACAGAGCCTCCACCTTCCTCATCAGTACTTCCGTCATAAATTGCATCTTGGTCTGTTGTTTTTTCAGAACTTTTAGTTTCCCTGGAAACAGAAAGGCAGAACCAGAAATCATCAGTCCATGCCTGGGTAACTATCTTCTTTACCAGTAAGCAAAAATAGAAAATATTCTTGGGAAAAAGGCTCTGATCAGACAGAACTAGAGAAAACTATGTGCTTTAGACAAAATAACTTAAAGACCAAGTCCATAAAATAGGCTTTCTTTTGTTCAGTAAACTTTTGTTTAATGTTAACTATTATTAATTATTTAATAACTTTGTCACATTCTTCTATCAAAATATTATCTCTGTAGACCAGTGCTTAGCATTGTAAAAATCTAAAAACAGTTACTTATTTCATTAAATTTCCCCCAAACTGAAGAACAGAGAGCTGACATAATTGTTCAGTACCATATGCAAGTACCCCTCAGTGCCACACCAGTACCTGACACAGGAAAGGTTAAAATCAAACATTATCTTCTTTATACTATGTTATTCAAAAACCTTTGCTTCATTTCAGATTCAAGGGCAACCCAATCTAATCAATATGAGGTAATGACTAAAAACGCTTAGTATTATCAAAACCTATACTTTTCAGTTATAATCTATGAATTTTTTTTCTTGGTAAACAAGTATACAAATTGTTTCAGAAAGACAGAAAAAAAATGAGATAATGATGAAAAATAAATAACACGTGCTCATCAGACAACATAAATGTCCCATTGAACTTCGAATTCATTAGCTGGACCTAAAGTTATCATTTCTTAGATGTAGAAATTACAGATGTGCAACCTACTTACAGCCTTGAAGTAGGTGAAAGGTTTTGTAAACTGATACATTTCTCAGTTCATAATGTGTAATATTTAAATAAATAAATTAAAGCCTGCTTTTCTTAGGGTTTTTATTGCTTTGAAGAGGCACTATGGCCATAGCAACTCTTATAAAGGAAGACATTTAATTGAGGTGGCTTGCTTATAGTTTCACAGGTTCAGTCCATTATCATCATGGTGGGCAATAGGGAAGCATGTAGGCAGACATAGTGATGGCTATATCTTGATCAAAAAGCAACAGGAAGTGGACTATCTCAGTAGGACTGTCTTGAACATATAGGAACCCTCAAAGCCTACCTCCACAGTGAAACACTTCCTCCAAGAAGACCACACCTCTCCAACAAGGCCACCCACACCTCCTAAAAGAACCACTCCCTTTGGGGGCCATTTTCTTTCAAACCAACATAAACCCCATGCCATTTTTATAGATTATGACTGTATATTGTACTTTAAAAAAATATATATATATATAATTAAAAGTTGGCATTTACCTTCCTATCAGTTTGTAAAGATATTCTACATAGATTTAAACGTGGTAGCTAAAACATAGAGGATGTACCTTTCAGGTTTCAAGTTCTTTTCAAGCTGCTGGATTTCATCTAACAACTTATGCAAATTACGGATCTTAGTTTTCTTCTCATTCAGCACCAAGATAAATCTTTGATACAGATCAGCCTCTAAGGCTTCTTTGGCAGTCACACATTTCTCAAATCTAAAAAAAGGAAAAATCAAACAAGTGAACAAATCGTAATTCATAGGTTTTATATCATTAATCGTATTCAGTCTCATCCACCTCATTTCAAGGAAACTTGAAAGTGAAAATAACTAAGGTCATTTTTACACATGCTTTAAAGACTTAAATGTTTTAAGGAGAGAATTGAACAAAACATGGGTAGATATAATGCTTTTCAAACTAAGTGCTCAACCATAATAATTTATTCATACATAGTTTACAAGAGAATACATTTATGAAAATTTCAAATGACCAAATATACAGTTTCTTTAGTACATTAATTTTATTGTAAAGCAGCTACAGGCATATTTTATATTAAAGCAATATACCTAATTTGTTGTCAGTTTCAGACTACAACTTGTTCCATAAGAACATAATTTATCAATTTGAGTCTTTAAAATCCACCACTCATGCATGCACTCATCCAAACCTAAATAGAAACACTTATGTGATGAACTGAATTAGAACACTTGATATTTCCAAAAAGATTATAAAGAAATGATGCTAAAATGCTCTAATGCTCAAGGTATTTCATTTATTTTAGCACCCCAAAGATAGGAAGACAGCAAACTTGTACATAAACTTGTGTACATAAACATGCCATGAATAAATGGCTATTTTATAAAGATAAATAGAAATTAATTCATTGAAAGCTTTCTTTTAAATATAGTTGTGTTCTGCCTGTTTTTATTTTTATGACTCTGCTTGTTCCATAGGTTCCTAACAGTATTTTATAAGTGTTCCACAGGTATCCTAGTAATTAAATGTGCACATATTTGTACACATGCATAGAAATAAAATTGTCAAAATGTGATACTTTTCAGAGACTTAATATGTCCCTCAACCCATTTATTGAAAAATACAGAGAATGTATTTTAAAATGAAAATGATCATCTAACAAAGCTATTCTGGAACTAATTAGTGCAGATTCTTTTAGCATGGATTTTACTAAGGCTGTCATTTCATGTGTGTTCTACCAACTACTTTAATCTCAATGCCTATCGGAGATGTTCAGTACACATTGAGGAGTTAAACAAATACAGTGAGTTCATAGGAATAATTTTTTTTTGTTTTATTTCTGACACACTTGCTGATTTATTATATGTCTCCAAGAGTACCTATTCTTTTCAACACACCCTTGCATAGCTGCTGTGAGTCTATCATCGAAGATGCCAGCCAGGCATCAGGCAGGTATTGGATTGGTTTGAGAGCAATGTAGCAAACACTTTGACGTTCTCTTCCTTGGAGATGTGCCTTTCTGCTGGTAGCCCTTCCTTCCATTTACGTACTACTGGTCTACCAACCAGGAAGTTAGTCTGATTTCTTCAGCAGCACTGTGCCCCTGCTAAGGGCTGAGGACTTTTAATAAAGAACATTAGATAGGGTATGTATCCTTTCAGGCACTCCACACTGGAAAAGGGGAGCTTGGAGAACTTGTTTTGTGTCATTGGATACAAGAGGCAGTAAGGGTCTATGGCTAATTTCATATGCAAACTGTTATGTGAACATTCTCTTATTTTCATATATCTTCTAATGTAATGCCAAAGAAATTTAAATATGAATAGGACATATATATGTATATACATACATA
The DNA here is from genome assembly GCA_030556225.1 of Cricetiscus sungorus. Lineage (NCBI taxonomy): Eukaryota > Metazoa > Chordata > Mammalia > Rodentia > Cricetidae > Cricetiscus > Cricetiscus sungorus. The sequence goes on from JANBXA010000398.1 coordinate 49,866,912, forward strand.
TATATGTATATATATATATATATATATATATACACACACACCTAAACTAACTCATAACAATAAAGTATTCAGTCACATACAAATATTTAGAAAGCAAAACTTTATGCATATCACAATGTTTATAAAAAATTTAGAAATAGCAACAAATTCAGAATCTATTAGATTTAATTACACATTGAATTTTCATATACACCTCCCTGAAGTTCCTGACTAAAAGATTATAAACATATATTAACTATCAAAACTATATAGCTTGAAGAACCTTCATGAAAACTATATCTTATATAATAAGTTTTGAAAAGGTATCCAAATGAAATTGATATAATTTTCATAAAAGTAGTACTAACCTACATAACCATACATCAAGTATATCATGAAAGATCACATCACTTCTGTTACAAGGATAAAGTTGTGTATAATGTAAGTTAGCCTTCCCTGCTTTTATGCCTTTAGTGCAATAAACTGGTTATCAAACAGGACAACACCTCCCAGAAAGTGCTGAGTAGCATAGCATAGTGTATTGTTATCAACAGCCAAAGAACACAACTGTACTCTCAATTATTACTTTCCCAACTGACTAAGAGAATATTACCCTTTTATTCAGTATTTACGAATTAAGATGTGCATAGCTTGTGGCCTATATTATCTTTACAACCCAGCTTCTACATTTGCTGTGCCTTATATATTACTTGCCTCATGACAAACTTCTATCTGAAAAATCGAACAAAAATTATTAGGTGAGGCCAAGGGACTCATTTTAAGTTGAGGACAATAAAACAAACCCACAGACCACTAAAGCAGAGCACAACTGGTCCAAGGAAATTTTCTGAGGCCAGACTCAAATGGGATGACACTATAAGTAGCATCAAGGAGAAAAGGCCTAATGACCTTTGCCCTTTCAAAATTGATCATGACATAGAGAAATAATGCTAAGCTTAATCATTAATCTCAGTGATTAGGGTCTTGGGAAGTTAGACCTGAATACAGTACTTTTAAAAAGTGACAACTAAATAAATACTAAATACAAAAAAGATTAATGCATCAAAATAAAATATTGCTGAGAGGCAAAACAATCTAAAAACAGCATGGCACCAAAAAGTAGCAAAGAAAAAAAAAGAAAATTTCACAGAAAAAGTAGCCCAAATAAAATAAGAGGCACATGTATGTGAGCATGTGGCACAGAAACAGTAGAGGGACACTTCTATCATCAGTGAGCTCCAGCCCAAATGATAGCAGCTCGAGCCTGTAACAAAAGAGAATCTGAGCAGCACAGAGTGGCTGAAGAAGGCTGAGAACTGGAGAAGAGAGTGACACCAGAGACTGAGTGAGGCCCCAGGCCAGGAAGATGATGGCCACAGCTGTCTCCCTGTTCTCTGAAGGAAAGGATTTCTGTAACTGTTCTTAAACAATCTAATGGGCTGCCATGGAGACATAAAGATATCCTCCGAGGTCTTTGAAAATCAGACTGAATTCAGCTGTAGATAATGTGATTCTACCTTGAAGGCACAAAGACAAAGGGAAAGAGCTTGCAAGGCTTGCTAATGCAGTCATCTCAGTTCACTGAGGACTGCCTCCTATTATGGGTTTAATAACTATAGCTCACAATAAAGCCAGAGAATTTCTACACTGAGGTCTGACTGCAAACAAAAGCCTACTCAGTCATAGCGAACTTGAGACTTATTGTTTGAAATTAAGTAAAAAAAATCCAGTAAATAAATACAGCTAATAACCTCAGGATTCACATACAAATGTCTAATGATTTCCTTTTATTTAAAATATACAAAACTAACTCTGTAACAAAGCTTGCTCAAAAAGGAGCAAAGAGCACAATTACTGGATGGTAATTAAACAGTAATAACAAGAACATGGTAAGGCCTGTGAAGTTAAGTTCATATTTTCTATCTATCCTATAATTCCTTACTCCTCTTTCGAGACTTATTTATTCCTGTCATACTAAAGCAAAAGAAATTCATATTTGCTTTTGATTCATATTTCAATTAAAAAATAACTTCACAATTGAAGATATATTCTATTACTATTTAACTTCTCTTTAAAATGCAAATATAAGTATATTTGGCAGTATACAAATCTCCCGAAATAGAACCCTGAAGAGTGTAGGAATTAATAAGTATACAGTAACATTACTTGGTTTGCTCATACTATTTACTATTCCATTCCATGCCACTTCAGACCCTCCTACCATAGTTTCTGAAGGAATTTCTAGTGCCTGTTTATGGCCTTCTTCCTTTATCTGTAGAACAGGCACAGTGGTATGGGAAGAAATGATGGGATCATAAATGGCTACCATCACAATCAGAGGTAATGTTGACAAGTGAACTGTGACAGGACGCCTAACAGGGCCCAATTTCTGATCCGTGCCTACTCTCTCTGTGCCCAGCTTCTGAACACAGTTCATTTGTGCTCCATTTCTAGTCTCTTGAAAGCCACATCTTAATCAATACTCCTGCCGTAGGGAAGCCAGTGTGCTGAACACTGTGAAAAGACCACAGTGTATTGAAAGAGCCTCAGAGTCACCACACTTCCTCCTCAAAAGAAAGAAAAGCAAATTTGGGAGATATGTGAATTCACTAATCTCAGGTATATAAATAAGAGCCTAGAATCCTCTGAAGAGGATTCTTTTATGGCAACAAATTGTTAGACCACTTCAACATCATCTGAGCTAGTAATGACAGCACAAATATAGCTAGGGCAATCGTAAAAGACAAGTGACAGGAAATGCCCAGAAAGCAAGTCAAGCACCTGAGCTACACAGAAGAAAGAGATGCTCACACCTGCTTTCACTGCACAGGGTGTTTTATCTATCCAGGCCCATCCTCATCCCCTGCTGCTCGCCCCTGAAGCAGGTGACAGAATGCCAATGAGTTAGGACTTCCCCAGTTACTGCAGACCTTTTAAAGTAATTTGCTCAAGAACAGAGCATCCAGTCTGCATTTTTGTGGGCAACTTATGGATCCAATTTCCTGTCATACTGAGAATATTTTGAGTTTTAATATAAAAATACAGTGGCTTATCATAATCACAGTTCATCTCCTTACTTTGATTTATTTCATACAGAAAATAGAAAACTACAGTAAGACTATTGCTATCACTCCAAATAATGCTTTGTAGCACAGATATTTGATACAGATTTATATCAAATGAAAAAAAATGTTTAAGAGAAGAATTAACTGATCTTCTATATAGTTTCCTAATACATAAAATGGGATTTGACTCATTTATATATTTAGTTTATATATCTGGATATAAAAATAATTTTGAGCTAAAAGATAACAAGTATTCCCTTAATATAAAGCAAGAAAGTCAAAGATAACTAGGTACTAGTTATTTAAGTTTACATAGACTATTTTTATTTAATTATTAAGAACTTCTTTTAGCTACTCTCATCCTCACATACATATGTGGATAGCCATCAAATTCTTTAATATGTCCTCCCCAAGAACTTATTAATAGCCATATAAAGCCATCATAATAGTTGCCCTAAAAGTTCAAATTAACTTTAAATGGGATACCTTGATTGAGAGATTTTAAAAAGCAAATTACCAAATAGCACAATTTCTAACGTATGCATTGCAATAACTCCAAGTACTGTTATACACACAAACACAGAAATATCACTTTTGTCTGCGTGAACAAGTAACTGTTCATGACCCAGTTCAAACACTTTCTATGTAAAAAAATTATATAAATAACATATTAGGTGAGACTACATTATGACTTACATGAAAAAAGTAATACTTGAAATAAAATATATCAGTTTTATTCACTATAACTAAAAAAAATCAAAAAACAAGAGGCAAATGCAGGAAAATGAAAGACTTTTCAATGTCTTATTCAGTAGCCACACTTACTTTATCTTTTAAAAAATGATTGTAGCGTGGATTTTCAGTAAAGGAAAATGTCTCTAGTGGAGACAAAACAGACAGCATCTGAAGTAGTTATTATTCACTAACTCCAACAAAAGGTCAACTGTAATTATTTATACTTCCCATCTCCTTTTGTTAATTATTAATCCTCTAAATCAAGCCACAATAATCCTTTCGTTCTAACTATCCCTAGTGCTCTCTAATACTGGGGACTATGTCAGGCCATGTGTATGCTCAGCACACATTCTCTCAGCAGGCAGCACACACAGACTAATTTTATATTGATAGTAGAATAATGGGCTGTGATACTCAATCCACAGTCACTTCTTATTTTCCTGTTTGTTGACTCTAGAAACTTGAAATGGTTAATACTCTGCTGCAGTACAAAACAGCCACTAATAACGTGGTTGGATGAATTTGAGTAAAGGAATAATTAGGGAGGGCCTTTATGAAATGCCTGTTCTACACGTGTTGTAAATTTATATCTCATTAGCTTACGTCTACAGGAATGAAAGGGCTCAGTGTTTGTCTGATGCAAGCACACTGTGTACATACCGGCCTTGAACATCGTTCCAGTCTCTCAGGAGCCTCTCGTTTTCTTTCTGCAGGTGCTTGTTTTTGGCTTGTTTTTCTGCAATCGTGTCCAGGCAATAACATAAGAGTTCTCTAATGGTTTCAGCTGAGTCTGGAACTCTGTCTAGATTGAAGGAACCAAGCCTAAACTAGAGAGAGAGAGAGAGAGAGAGAGAGAGAGAGAGAGAGAGAGAGAGAGAGAGAGAGAGAGAGAGAGAGAGAGAGAGAGAGAGAAGAAAGAAGGAAGGAAGGAAAACATTCATTTTCAGAATAGCGTTGAGATGGAACAATTGAAAAGTCCAGTTTTCAATATAATTTCTTCTGGGGCAGTGGAGATGTATAAGATTGAAACTGTTGAAACTGTACTTACCACATACATTACTGTGAACTTAACACTGGGTCAACCCCTAGTTTTCTACTGAATTTATTATATAAATCAACAAATAACCTAAAAATAGCATCTCTCATTTCCTATCAGAAAAGAAAGAAATTACCTGCTCTTAGGGATGATACACCACCCTCTCACAAAAGGGATGTATTGGATGTATTGGTAACATAACTATTGGAATAATTTGCATATAAGGTACTACTGAAGAAATATCTAGTATTGGTAATAGTTAAAAGTGAAATAGTTAAATACCCAATTAGTAATAGTAAAAAGAAAACTAGAACTTTGAAAAACTGATAATCACAGAAAACTACAAAAGAATTACTTTTTATGTAAAGGTTATTATTTGTTAACAATAATAATAAAGGACAATTTGAATACTTTTGTAAAAGGTGAGATTTTAAAAATAACTTTAGGAGGGAATGTCAGAATAAAGTAATACAATGCATGTGTTAGTTATGAAACTCAAATTAATACATAAGTTAGTTGTCCATATATTTACATAAACATAATTTCATATCATCTCCATCAAAAAGCCAATTATTTGGGATTTATTTTCAATTTTTGTTTTTTCTTCTAGATATCTACTTTCTAGTGTTTTTATGTATTTAATAAAAATATTCACTTCTCCAGTTGAGACAAAAACATATCATAAAATTTATAAAACAAACAAAAATAACCCAAATGGAAATCATTAATACAGAAATCCAAAGCCTAGGACCTATAACTTCATTAACTTCCTTTAATGTGATATTACTTGGATATAGAACAACAAAATGAGAACTCTTCTAAATAGATGGTTCCTAATTCAAGTGTGCACATAGAATATATGGTGAAAAGACAGTTTCACATCATGGAAACTATGAGAAAAGTTTAAAATATGAATCTTAGATGTCAAGAAACACAACCATTTAGAACCCATTTAGTGAATAGACGTCAGCACTGTGATGGTTGCTTTTAACTGTCAAGGTGAATTTGGGAAGAGTTGTCTTGATGACTATCTAGGTCAGGTTGGCCTGAAGATGTCTACAGGGATAATCATAAATAAGTTAACTGAGGTGAGAGGTCACTACTGTAGTGGCGCCTGAGCAGGGAACCTCAGGTAGGAAAAGAGCACAGCACAGCATGTGTGCAGTCTGCTTCTTGCTAGTGCCTGGATAGGGTTCAGCCAGCTCTCATGACTCTCACTGCTGTGGCTTCCACTACACAGACTGTAACCTACAACTGGGAACCGAAATAAACCCTCTCTTCTGCAGTCACTTCGGCAGGTTATTTTGTCACAGCAACAGAATATGAAACTAAAGGAAATGTGTAGAGACTTTGGGATTATAAATACATTTTAGAGGTGAAGTATTATATTACTAACCACAAAATATAAATATGTACAATACTATTTCTAAGCCTAACCTGCTCATAATATTCACATAATCCCTTGTTTTATCCCATCTTTCAGTGGCTCTTTAAAAAACTAACATGCTATCAGATAAACAAAAGGATTTCCTTTATTTCAATAAGTATACACATTTGAAAGGAACTCGTTTGCTTGGGTTAAATTGAACAATTTAAGAAACATTTGGCAAAATTGCTTTTGGAAAGACGAGAAATTCAGGCGGTATAAATTCTTTGAGACTGCTGTATCTGATTTAATTATTTATCTTAAACTTCTCATCAAATGGTCAAAAGCATTTGAGATTGTCATGAAATGAAAGGGGAGTCCATGTAATAGGGATACAAGTTTAAAAGAGAAAATGTTAATGACATGAAAAGTATATACACTGGAAGGAAATTGGAACATATACCATTTGAAGCTTCTTTGAGTGTAAACACACTGAAGGGCAAAGGTCATCTGTACAATATTACCTTGTGAGATTATACAAATCAAGAGGAAAACTAAGTTTACTTCAGTTTTAAACAGCAGATGACATTGTCAACAGAACACACATCCACAAAGGTGGCTGGCGTCCTCTTTGTATTACTGCTGTCAGTGTGTTGAGAAAGGTGGACATTTTTAGAGAAGAAAGGTTTTCATCATATGAGATTTTCAAAATGTCAAGTGTGTAGAGCAACTCCAGTGTTACACATTATGAAAGAGAAAAAGGAAAAAAGCTAGTTCTAAATCAATGTTTGTCAAAATATCACTCAAATATTAAGACATATTTTAAATGATATGATATATGAATATACCTTTTTATATTGATCCCTCACTCGTAACGTCTCTAAGATCTACCCCTAACACCCATCTCAATTTCATGTCCTCTTTTTCAAAGAAAAGAAACCTTAACTTTGTCTTTCATTAGTTATAATGCTGAAATTAAACTGAAGGCATCATTTTTCCTTCAGAGTAAGCAATTTCTGGTTACGGGCTGCCTTTACCAGTTTCTGGTGCTTTGAAAGGAATGAACATCAATTAGTCCCAACAATAAAATGCAATAAAAGACAAGAATCTTGGCAAGAAATCTTAAGACAGCATTTCCTTGGAGTATCCATTTTATCATTGTTTGACTTCTCAGTGGGAAGGTCTGCTCTCCCTGTATACAGTGCTCAGAGTCAAGGCAAGAGCTCTTCTGCAGCTAAAGGTACAGGGACAAGATTTCATAAGAGCTTCTTCTTCTGCAGCCTAAGAGAAAAACATTCCCAAGATCTAACTCTACATGAAGCTCATCCTCACAGTGCACCCCAGCACAGGAAAACTGTGGGGACATAATACCATTTAAAAAGAGGGAGTCCACACAAAGTCTATGCTGTATCGTTTCACTAATTTAAATATCTTTAGCTGGTACAGCCCATGGTGGCCTCAAACTTGTGATCTTCTTCCCAGGGCTATGTTTTTATCACATCTTAAAAGAATATGTTACCACAGGGTAGCACTAACTTTAAGAGTCTGTGTATTATCAGAAAGTCAATGACATGAATAAAATAAATTAACCAAGCTGGTGACACTTGAATCTGCTTATCTCCCTACCTACTAGGTTCCATGACTGAAACATGTGCATCTTTTTTCATGACATCATGGTTAGTAAAGTGGCTAGTTTAAAGTACTAAGGGTATGGTTTACTGTGGGACTCATTAATTTTGAAATCATTCTATAATGAAGAGTAGTTTGCAACGTGAATTACAAACTAAAGTCACGCCCTCAGTGTCCATGGTTCCAGAACTACTGTGAGATACCAAACATCATATACTCAGATTACTACTACAAAGGGTGTTTTTGCATATATGTGTCCTTCTGCATACTTGAAACCCCTCCATTGTTAGAATATATGGCAAGTATAAAATTCTCTACTTTGGAAGCCAAAGTTGACAACTATTTTTGGTGGGGTCATCAGTAATATCAATTGCAGTCTCTGTGTTCTACATGGTAGAGGTGTTTAATACTGCATATTCATGAACACTCTCAAAGGATTGTTCATTGTTTTGTATATAGGTTACATAGGAACAACAACCTAACAACACAGCACATATGCGCAAGCTCGCAAACACACACACACACAACCTGTACAAACCCTCTTTAGTCAGTATTTGATATACCTTTTGAATATGGTTGATTACTTTACATAGTAGCATTCCAGAATGACAATACCAGAGAAAAACATCCTAGGAATAGAAGGGGATGGAATCACCACTTCTGGTATCTTGTGTGGCTCATAGAAAAGCTGAGACAGCAAACACTGGGCAAAAGTTGCATAATGGTTTAAATACCAAACTAGCAGTTACCTCAAGACTAACTGGACAATGCACAACATAAAATGTAATAACCATTTTTCTCTAAAATTAACTGGTTTACTCTCTTAAAGAACAATTTAAAAAAATTTAAATAGTGAAACGCACACACACACACACACACACACACACACACACACACACACACACCTTGACAATAAACATTTGGATTCTCCCTATTTGAATTTATGGCATTCTTCCACTGACTCTGCCACCCTCAAAAGAGGATTTAACTATCTCAACTTGATGAAAGCACATCATTACTAGAGGCTGCTGCACAGATATTGCAAAAACTTTTAGAGACAAAATATTCACATTATAATTACTACAAACACATTAGGTTATCATAAAATACTAAACTCAAAGGTGAGATCCTTAAAAAAATTATAAAAATGCTAGGTATCCCTAGGTCTCTAATAGGACTGATTTTATAAAGCTATTTGTATGCTTAATTTTTAAATGTATTGCTGAGAAAGAACAAAGATTAACAATTCCCAAACTACTGATTATAAGAGCTATGCATGCTTTGCATTCAAATAATACAACAATGCTAAGGAAGAGCTTTGTTTATCACACTTTATCTAAGGCCTCCAAGAAATAAAATTCTCCTACTTCCTGCCATTTTGGAATTATTCCAGGCATCACTGACCAGTAATACCTCTATATCATAAACATAAGAAGTCATTAATCACTGATTAGACCAGATTCTCAGGGCAGACTAAAAACTAGTATGGTTTACTCTGACATCCTACTTCATCTAACAAATAAACAAATGACCAGTCTGGAAGACACAGACATTTCAACAAACACCTTCCTTTTGACAAGAGTGAAAAAAAGTTGGAAGAAAAGCCAAGAGTGACTATGTATTTAACTGAAAATGCTTGCCAAGATTATCTCATTAAAGGTTAGCACTTAGGTGCTCCAGTTCAGGCAATGATAAACTGCACTTAACTGGCTTTCCTGTGGTAATTAGAAAATTCAGGACTAAGGAAAAAAAAAAACAAAATAAAATTTAAAAAACCCAACAGCCAAACCCCTGTTTCCAGTGCTGGGCAAAGGAATAAAAACATAAAACTGAAAGCCATTCAAACAGGGTGACATCCATGTTTATGCGGCTTTTCACCACATGGCCCAGAAGAGTCCAAAAAGAGAATGCTAGACCACAAGCTGAAATATCACTTCCTGACTGCAAGAGCCAAAGAATGGAGTGTGCACACACAAAAACAGTCATCGCCACAGAAACAGAGAGATACACAAATAATAGAGAGAGGTCAAAATGAGGGACAATTTTATTGACTGGCAGGGCTATGAGGAGGTGATAAGACTTAAATCCCTATGCCTTCATGGAACTTCATAAAGGAAACTTCAGGGACCTCAATGAAGATTGAGAGTTCTTACAGAGGTCTCAATTATGTTTAAATAAACATAATGCAGGCAGCCAAAGAGAAACAAAACAGAGGACATGCAATTTTAAAAGTAGTTAAAAAATATTAATGAGCTGATTATTTCAAATTTTAATTTTAAAAGAGTACTATAGAGACAAAGTGAAAGAATCACAAGGCTATTCATATAAGTATAACCACTAAATTTCAGAACACTTAGAACAAAAGGAGGACTCTAAAACATCCCAAGGAAATGAAATAGGTTATACACAAAGGATCAGGATTATAATGACATCTCATTTCTGTTGTAAGAATGGAAAACAGAAAGCAGTGAATTAATTTTTCCAAAATTAACAAGACATATTCTGACAAGAAGCTATCTCAGAATATTTTGAATCCTGATGAGGCAAGACACTTGTCTTAGGCTATTCAGGCTACAGTAACAAGATGCTTCAAACTAGCTAATTTATAAGCAACAGATATGTGTTGCTCACAATTCTATGAATTCTAAGGAGAAGCAGACATTCAGTATTTGGTCAAGGCCTTTTTCTCCCAGAAGATACCTTTGAGCTGTACCTTCAAATGGTGCCAAGGCAGTTAACTACTAAGATCCCTCATGCTCCTTTGTTAAGAGTATTAATCCCATTCATGAAGACATCTTCTAAATAATGGTTAGTTTGCATGTATCAACTGACTTCTTTTATTCATCACTTTTAGATCCATGCACTGTTTTATGATGATAACTTTTAGTGGCAGTGTAACACTTTAGGTCTATGTCTCTATGATATGTGGGTGTAAGACTATTTAAATTTTTGCATATTCCTTTAAAAACAAGAAAGGAAAGTGAATGAACAATTGAATACTGTGCTGTTTCTTGTAGAAGTGAATATGAGATCATTTTCACTGAGGGGGTGTAAGAAAAAGACAGTCGGCTCTTGTTCCATGTCAGTTAGGAGAATGAAGTTATATCTGCCATTCTGCCATTTCCAATGAGATCTTGTGTACACAGGAGGATGCTCTGTATTGAGTCACTGAGGGTTGTGTGGGTTATAGATTAGTTCATTATCAATCCTCTACATTCACTTCCCTAGTGTGGAAGTGGATGGTACAATCCATATTTTCAGTGTCACTTGGCTTCAGTTCTGGTAATAGACAAATTCTCCCCATACTCTTTTCAATAATTCTTTCCAATTGTAATCATTCTGAACAGCAAACTTCAGTGTTCTCAAAATTAGTAAATGAGCTGCTGGGGAGATGGGAAAGTGTGCTGTCACTATCTATCATCAGCTTCTCTGGGGACAAATCAAATGGTGTGCCGAACAGCCTGTTTTGCTTCAGAAATCCCAAGTCTTTTCCACTCTCCTCATCCATTTTCTACTTCAGCAAAAAGACCTTGCCTCCTAATTTCCAGAGCATGCAATAATCCCCTCAAATTTCTGACACCCATACTCCTCTCCACATTCTATTAATTAAAGACTGTCATTATGATTTCCCTTCCCAATGTCATTTTTTTTCTTTTTCTTTTTAGATAATCCATCACAGCACTCTAAGTTCTCTATTTACATCTCATAAATCCCCCTTATCAGAGCTCAGTGGAACCTGTTTGACCAGCCTAATTCGTACAGGACCAATTAATGAGGACATGACTCTCTCATGTTTTCTTTGAGTAATGTTAAATGGAAGATGGTTGATCCAGGGTTGTGGTGATTGCTATTGGGTTGGAGGTTGGCCTTTTTTCCCTATTCATTTTTTCTTTTAACATGAGAACGTGACACAGACAAAGTCTGATTATAAATAGGCAATAAGTTGAATTTATGCTTTAAAAAAAAGCAATAGAGTAAACATGTAACCAATGTAAATTCAATCCCTCCTTAACCTCACAGGGTTTTCTGCTAACCTCTGCCTCCAAAATATTTTATTCAAGCATACCCCACCCTTAATACTTTCATGATAAAGTTTCTCCTGCTTTCACATCCTTGCTGCATATTTCAGAAAAGAGCTGTTCTTACTTCATTAGAAGGATAACCCTTCCAACTGAGTTCTAGCTCTTCAATGATTCTGTTATTCCACAGAACATCTCTCACATGCTCACTCAATACCCACTCTGAGAATATGAAGGTAAATGTAGTTTCCGTGCTCATAAATCATCATGTAGAAGGACGGTGGGTAATTAAGTCAGCAATTATACAGAAAGAAGTTTTCAGGAGGTGGGCTAACCCTTTTGGAAGAAACTGGCATCAAGCAGACACTGAAGGCTATGTAAACGCTAGACACAGAAGGGAGTACAGAGCACAGGAATACCCTATGCAGAAACAGCTGATACAAAGACCCAGGATGACCAAACCAGGGCACATATAAACCTGACACAATATGAATGTGTAAAAAAAAAAAAAAAAGAAAGAAAGAAAAAACAGATTGATAGGGTAAGATGAAAGTGATCCATCTGAAGAAGTAGATGAAGACCAGGACTTGAAAGCCCAGTGCAAAGCTTGGAAGCCAACCACCTTCCTCCAGCATTTGCAAACTCTTAAACTTTACTTCATTTTTGTTTTGTTTTCCTTGTCAGCATTTAAATTTGTGTAAATGTTTGCACTTTTCAAAAAGCCCTTAAACTCTATGACTTCTCCTTTCTTTGCCCATCCCCTCTACATTCTCCACTAAAAATATTCTCAGCAAAGTACATCAAGAACCCTTGCTGTTTAAAGACAGAAGTCATGCCGCAGTTTTCATTTCACGTGCTTTGCCTTGTTTCAGTGACACCTCACTGGCCTGCTTTCTATCCTCTACTGCTTCTTATCAGTGTCCTTTGCAGACTCCGATGTTTGGACCAGTTCCTTAATGGTTGCTTGTATTCTTGCTTTCAACTCCTCTTCTTTTTCCCTCTACTCTCTCTGAGAGATCTTAAGCATGCTCAAGGCTTTTTCTACTGGCAGCATGCTGACAACTGCCAAGTCTGTTTCCTCAAGTTAGAATCCTTAGATTTAGACCTGCATACTAAGCTTTCAACTAAGGGTCTTCATTTATGATTCAAACATACACAAACTGATATCTAAAACTAAATTGCCCATTAAGTTGCAAACCTGCTTTAACCTAGTAACTGAATTCTCTTCCCAACTAGGAACCCAAATTAGCTTACAGCCTAATCCTTGCTTCTGTTCCCTTTCCCCTTATTTTCAATTCCAAATTTTGTAAATTCTACATCCTAAGAACTTCAAATCTGTATGTTTTCCCTCTATCTCAATGACCTCTCTGAGCTCTAGTTCTATTGCATGTCATTTGGATGACTGTGACAGCCTTACAACTACACTGTCACTCCTGTGTTTCCATTGCCACTTTTACCAGGTGGCCTCTAAAACTTTTAATCTGATCGTTAATCCTAGCTGAAGAGTCTAGTGCCCCTTTGCTGACTAAAACTTGAAGCTTTCATGACTGTTGCTTGTTTGCCTTTCATGCTTGCTCTCTCACAATACACCCCCAAACCCACAATCCACTTTTCCTAAGTATCTGTAGTCCACATCACCACCATGTATGTGTAATTTTTCTCACTCATCTGTATAGGAGAGATCTGTCTATTGTACACTTAATCATACGATAGCTATCTGATCCTTCTACAATTATTTTTATTCTTGATTTTGATGACATTCAATATAAAGAAAATCTATCTGTAGGGACAGCTCCACTAGAGCTGTATAAAACATTGTTTATTATATTGTCCAATGCCCTTCATACAGTGAGACATGATCAGTATCTTTTATGAATCAAAAATAATGAATAAGGTTTCTAACAAAAATACTGATAATTTATAATAAAATTATAAATTATTTTATAATTTATAAAATGATAAAAATACTGTTTAACAGACTTGAGAGCAATGTAATAAATTATCCTTCCTCAGAATAGTAAATATATAAAAAATTAAGTTTCATGCTTTCTTAAACAAAGTATTTATCAGGCAGAAATGTTTCCCTATTTCATGTCTGTGCCCTACTTGTTTTGCAGGCATGGCTTTTATGTATCACTGTGTTTTTCCATGCTCACTGTGCATTTGCTAAAACCTTCTTAAAAGATTCTACCAGAATAAGAGAATAGAAATCAACTCACATTAAATCAGAAATACTTGCAGATTTAGCATATCATCCCAACTCGTTATTTTGGAAACAGCATTAGAAACAAGGCTGGAATAGTTTGCTGGAGTAAAACTTTTACTATTATAAGTTTATCATATCTGCTATACTATATTAAACTTAATATTATTAAACAAATCAGAGTTTGAATGAGAGTTGCTTAAACCTAGATCACACTGCCATTTTATTAATCTTAATATCAAGGATCACACTGAATATATGAGTCTATTGTCTCTTGAAAGAATCACTTATAAATGTATGTACCTTTACAGATTAGACCAAGTAAGGAGGGCACCATATAAAGCTGAAACATTCATTAACAACGGGTTCCACACAACTCATTCTCCTGTCTGGGGAGACCTCATAGAAACATTCCATAGATAGCCTCCATGCTGCACTCTGCATCCATCACCTGTCTTTCCTCTTCCTCTTCTTCATGAAGTAATTTATTAGCAGAAAACATACTGACATTATAATCATAAACCTGTTCATAGTCAGCAACCATGATAACCCTCTTCCTGCATGTGCTGACAGAAAAGATAGGGATAACATGTTCAGTCACCTAATCTTTATTCCTGATCCAGCAAGAGATCTGATGGCCAACTATTCCAGGTCCGGGGGCTTTGGTCCTGTTTGCTCCTGTGTCCCAGAGTTTGACATGCAGCGTACTAATCACCTAGCATCTTACACACATAGGTCACAACCTGAGCAGCTAGCATTGCTGGGTATGGTGAGGACTCATCTTGACCAGCCATTAACTTCATTCCACCAGTTACTCCTTGTCAAAAAGATCAATGACAGGGAGAAATGTACCACTGAAGAATGCAAAGATATGTTCTTTCCCTCAGCCATTTGACATCCAAAGCTGATGAGTTATTCTTCCTTATTTCCTTCCTTTTGCAAGGACCATTACAGGAACCCATCACAGGAAAATACTTTTGGGTTTTTCTTTACTTTTATTTTACAGCTAATCTTATAGTTAGCCACATGAAAAATGCCAAGTTTTATATCAATGTACCTTTAACACCTGAATGTATTTATTGGTCGAATAAAAGTTAATGAGTTATACTTAGTCATTGGCCATGCATTTAAAATGATTAACCTAACATTTGAAATGATTTACACTAAAAAACTAACAAGAAGCTATGGTGGTAACATTAGTTTAATTTCAGTTAGCAACATTTATGAAATTATAACATTTATACTAAAATTCATTAATAATTCATTTATAAAACATGCAAAGATACATGCATATATATGTGTTCAAATATTTTTCCTATGGAAGGAGAGAAAATCTATCATTCTAGTTTCATTAAGTATGAATCTAAGAAACAGAAGTAAGAAAGAAATGGGGAAAAGAAATCTACAAAATGTTTGTACTACTATCACTATTCATGAAATATTTACTAAGAGGTGTCTGTACAGAGAAAAAACTTCCTGGGGATATAGTAATTAATTCAATTTTGGAATTCTCATTCTAACACTAAAGCAAATTTCTAACAGAAAACAAATGTTATGTGCTCAGCAAGTTTCTGTAGAATCCTGCATGGAAACGTGAAATTCAATTACACATAGTTTCTTTATTTAATACTGCATATATGAACATGGCAATCAACAGTATAGAAAGATGTATCAGACAGAATATCTGCTTCATATAAGTGGATAAAGAGCAGCAGCCCACAATATTAGTAAATTCATTTCATAAAACTATTACAAACCATGACTATAATACAGCCACCCTGAATTTTCATATTTTAAAAGCTCAAGTATAAATGTAGCCAGAGAAAATTTTTAAATATTGCAACACTAAAATCAGTGTTTGCAGTGAAATAATGTCCCTACTGTATGAAATACTAAGTGTTGTGTGGTAACTATGTAAATAAGTCATTTTACATAGAACAGCTTCTCATTGTTGGCAAATTTTAAAACCAGAAACTCAATTTCAGTGACATCCAAAAGAAATCAACTGTTTTGGCAAACTAACATTCCACTTCTGTGGACTGTGTTTTTATGAAGCAATGTCAAATGAGAACACTCACTCATTGCCAAAATACTGTTCAAATAGTATAGCAGCCATTGTATTTTGGCAACTTAGTGGCCACAATTCATCCAATAAGTTGCTAGAGATAAATTCCAAACTTAATTGAAGGAAGGAGTAGAATAAAGAAAGATGGCATTTGAAAACACAATATCAATAAGACTACTCATGTTACAGGTCAAGTTGTATCAACAGGAAAACAAACAATGTTGTATGCAACATGAATATCTGGTAAATTTTACTGATTGAGTCACTCAAAGTTTTAGAGTCACTCCTAGACATTCTTTGGGAACTCAATCATTTATATAATATGATCAGGAAGAAAAGCTCGAATTCAAATGACCTTCACAGTACATGGTATGCCTGCTACTTGTATGTTCCAATTAAATAATCCAAAAACCAAAAAACATAGTTTGTACAATTAACTCTAAACATCTATAAGTTCAAATCAGAGTCTCACAAATTCATGCTGTGAATAAATTCATACTGGACACCCTGGGACTGATAACTGGCATAAACCAAAAGAAATCATAAAAAGGACTGAGTGCAGGAATGGCTGACTGCGTGTGAGGTGACTTGATACAATTCTTTCAAATCAATTCTATAAACTAAGTAAAGATTGTTCATATATCATAACCACTTTGAATTACCAAGGAAGTAGTGACTTCAGAAAACATAAGGCAGTTCTTATGAGAATAGGCTGGCATCTTCCACTGCAAAGATTCTAGTTCATCATATATTATTCTAATAGGAGCCATAGGCCAGATATGATTGGGCCCACATACTCTATTCTTTTTTGCCTCTAATTTTCCCTAGAACAACATACTCAAACTTGTAGATATTTTGATGGGAGATTTTATTCTATAAATATGTTTCTCATACGGTTAATGAATAAAGCACTGATGGCCAATAGGAAAGCAAGATAGGCAGGGCTAGGAGACAAGAAAGAAATAGGAAGTAGGAAGGAGGAGTCAGCATGTAGAGCCTGGAGAGAGCAGATGTGGGCCCAGTGCTCTCCGATAAGATGGCCACGTGGAAATATTTAGAAAAGTAGAAATGGGTTAATTATTAAGACAGGTAGCCGATAAACAATAATAGTAACTGGCCAACAGCATTGTATGAAATACAGAGTCTCTGCATGCTATTTGGGGCCAGCGCAGCAATGGGACCAGGCAGGCTGGCAGGAAACATACATGCTACAGTTGGCGCACAAAGTGGCTTATAAGAACTTTCACTTACAACTAAGAAAAGCTTAAGAAATGTTTTAGAAACAAAGTAACAAAAAGCAGCACTTTTCTCGGGTGGACTTTGTTTGCTAGACACAGAGATTTGAGCAGCTCCTTTAACAGAGGTTTTCAAAATTAGCATAAGCGGCAAAAAAAACCCCATTGCTTTTAAAGATCTCTGCTAACAATTCATTGGTGTGTACGAGAGCTGCAATGACGGTTTACAGCGTGATTTAAAATATACGTAGGCTTGGGAGACAAAGAGAAAAGAAATAAATTGGTTTTAAAAAGACAGAGTGTGGCTGGGTGTGGTGGCACACGCCTTTAATCCCAGCACTAGAGAGGCAGAGACAAACAGATCTCTGTGATTTCAAAGGAAACCTGGTATGCAGTGAATTCCAGGACAGATAAAAGTTACACAGAGAAACCCTGTCTCAAAATATGTAAAATAGAAGTAGAAGAAATAGAGTAATAAAAAAGCCACGAAAACATGGAAAGCACAGAAAAACTTTGGATATTGCACGCCATTCTGTTATCTTTAAATTGTTTGACTGCTGAGGAAATAACAACTACTGATAAAAGAAATGCTGCAGGATTAATCCAATTTATATATTTTTAAAAATGCTTTGACTCCAAAATTTAAGTTCAAGGAAAAGTTACTGGGAAAAAGGATTTCTAATTTTGTTTCCACAGAAAATGAAAAGCTGTGGATTCCTTCTAGACTAATGTCTTACAAAATTTAATGGACTAAATATTGTTAACTGTGATTCTTATTTGATAACTGTTGTATGGTATATTTTGCTTTGTTAAGGTTAAAACCCTTTTTTTATTTTAGACAGAAAAGAAGAGATGATGGGAGATATTGTTCTGTAAATATGTTTCTCATACTGGCTAATGAATAAAGCACTGTTGGGCCAATGGGAAAGCAAGATAGGCAGGGGGAGGAAACAAGGAGGAAAGAGGAAGTAGGAAGGAGGAGTCAGCATGTAGAGCTTGGAGAGAGCAGATGCGGGCCCACTGCTCTCCGATAAGATGACCACATAGAAATACTTAGATAAGTAGAAATGGGTTATTCATTAAGACAGAGCTAGCCGATAAACAATAATAATAACTGGCCAACAGCATTGTATCAAATACAGAATCTCTGCATGTTATTTGGGGACTGCTGGGCGATGGGACCAGGCGGGCTGGCGGAAACCATACACGCTACAATATTTCTGACACACCTTCATCTTTCAAGGTCATTCTGCATACATCTTTTTAATTATGTAAAGAAAACTGATGAACATGACAGTAAACTCTAGGAGAACATTGTGACCGAGTACAATCATGTACTCCTATGACCTAATACCAAGAGGAGAACATAGGAAGAATAGTAGTTCAAAGGCAATTTATGCTCCATAGCTAGGTGAAGCCCATGTCAGCTACAAGCCACCCTATTTCAAAAAAATCTAATTAAACGTGAAACATACGTTGAGATTGAATACATGAAAAAGCTACCTCAAAAAGAGTACCAAAACAATGTCCCTACTTTTATGTGTTAATACTCACTTCAACATGTAAAATGATATACGAAGAAGTAACATTTTGTAAGAATTATATAAAGGAGTGTTAACCGATGTAGTATCAACCATTCTTTTTTATGATAACATTTTTTATTTAAACTTGAAACAAGCTAGTTTTACATGTCATTTCCAGTTCCCTCACCCTCCCTTCCTTCCTTGCCCCCCTCCAAGCTCCCATCCCATCCCCCCTAGTAAATCAATCTCTAAAGAGATACACACAGTTTTTGATAGTAACAGCATAAATATAAAGTATCCAGATATAACCAATAGTCAGAATATTTTCAGTTCAAGACTATATTTCAGCCTTATAGAGTTTATAGATAATTCATTTCCCAGTCAATTTTAACAAGAAAGAAGTGAAATGACTTATAGGCATGTTTGATTTTTATGAAGGTGAATGGTACATTCATAATAACAAAATGTATAAATACTAACAATATCTAACAGTGAAATCTGAGAGTATCAAATCAGGTAAACTGTGGATGAAAAGCAGAAAGCATGTTCTTTTTAGACACTTGTGTCACAGCAATGACCACTACTGACAAGAAACCAGTCTAGAAACATCTGATCACTAAATGAAATTGCTCATAACTTAATAGAGCGATAGAAAAGTGATGATGTACATTTTTCCATTGTTATTTCATCAGTTAGTAACCAGAGGAACCACCCAGCTTTGGATTAAATATCTCTTTTCTTCACGTTGCCAAAAGCATTCTATGACACATTTTAGCATTATTTGCTACTCTGCTTTCAATGGAAAACTGTTTTCCTATGATAATGCTCTAAAAATGTATATTATTACTAATTCAACATGACATTTCTAAGAACCAAAGTTCAGGTCTACAAAAAAAAAAAAAAAAGAAAAAGAAAAATGCCGCACTCAAACACTAATAGGAAATTTTAAGGGAAGTGCAATGAATTTTCCTTATATATACATAGTTTTATAACTGCATTTACATCTTCTGTGAATTAAGCCATAAGAATTAAAGACAAAGGAGAAATTCTATAAATAATGTACATTTAATTCACCAATAAGAAAACCCATACTTCCCAAATAGTTTCAAAAATTAGTTTAGAATTTTTATCTTCACTACAACTGCTAGAAGGCCTATTTAGCACTCAAGAAGAAAATAACGTAATAGTCTAGGAAAGTCACAATTCCTCCATGAAAGGATTGAGGCATTCATAACTATAACATTAAAGAGTTTTCTCCACTGTTCAGCATAGTACTTATAATGACTATTCTTTACAAATAAAAATTGACTTTGTTATAACATTTTTGATAGAAAGTAAAATTTTATTTCAAGATATTTAATAGTTCTAAAGAGTTAATGTACATTTATTTGATGGGGGTATTTCCTTTTGTATGCTGTAAGTATATGTTTCTCTTATTGGTTGATGAATAAAGCTGTCAGTGGACAGCCAGGATTTAGCCAGGTGGGAAATCAAAACTGGGATAGAGAAACATAGTAAGCAGAGTTAACGAGGTGCTATGTAGCTGCTGAGGAAGCAAGAGACCCAGCCATCAATGGTAACAGTTAAATAGAAAGAGAAATGGGTTAATAATTAAGAGAGAGCAAGGCAATTAGAAGTCAGAGCCATTAACCAAACAGTTCATAATTAATATATGTGTGTTTCTTTGGGACTAAATGGCTGTGTGACTGGGTGGTCCAGAAATTCATCTACATGACTCTTTGTTGGATTTTGATGTCACAACAAACTCTTAATACCAACAACAAATTGATCCAGCACCTCATATAAGATACCCAAAAGAGAGAAGCTCAATTCCTTGGATGAAATGGTATAGACTATGTATCCTAACACAGACACATCTTACTATTACTTCAAACAACCTTTCAATTACTAATAGTATTTACATTTAACGAAGGTGCTATTTGCTGTATTGTATGCAGTTGTGTATATTTAAGTAATAATGATAAGGAAAACATCTGCATGTATTCAGGACAGATGTAACGTTTAAAAAGAATATACTCAATCTGCAATTAGTTCGAGCTGTAAAGGAAAAACGTACATATATCTAAGGCGCACTGTACATAAACTAATGCATGTCAATGCAAAAGTACAACAGTAATATTTAAACTTTCGTATTTTCACTTTGTTTCTAGCATATATTAAGAATTGTGTTGGCAACTCAGAAGTGAGGCATAAAGAGAGCACATTTTCTGTCATTACAGGAATCATAATATAATAGAAGATACTGAAATAGAGCAAAGCAACAAGACTTGAAAGAGTGAATGGCACTGATCCAGGGATTACAGTGTCAAATATCTGTGAGACAGGTTAATAACATGAATGAATAAAGCTGATGGAATGGCAAACCAGACAGAGAACATTCTCCATCCACAGATGCAGCCATAAAGTAGTGGTGGAGAATTGCTAAAATGCAGAGCTTCTAATTTTTCAACAGCCTAAAAACCTACATGATTTTTGGTATAAGCTTCTAATTTAAGACCTTGTTTAATATTCTTCTACACATAAGGACAACATATAACATGCCTAAAAGCCACATTGGCTCCTTTGTTAAAAACAAATGTATTTTCCTATTATTTCAAACTTGAGAAATACATGATTATATTTGTATTTTAAACATACCCTGTAGTAATTGGAAATGAATTAGCAAAAAAGAAAAAAAAACTGTGAATTTAAACCTGAGCAACACAAAAGTATAGTCAGAAGCACCTTAATGAAAAGAATTATAGACTAGACACTAGGCTATGTTAGGGCAACACTGACTATGGAAAAGAAGACATTGTAATTACGACAGATCAAATATTTCTGTAGCTGGCTTTGACAGCCAAGAATGCTAAGAGGATAGTGTCTAGAACCTGAGAGCTGCCCTGAGCTAACAGTAAACAAACAGCTGACAAACCAATTACCAGGACAAGAATCTTTGTGAAGCTGAATGCCTCAAAACAATGTAGACTATTTGTTATTGTTGGGTATTTGTATATTGTGTGAAGATATATTTTTTTACTTGGTGTAATAAAAAGCTGAACAGCCAATATTAGGAAGAATGTAAAGGTGGGATTTCTGGAGAGAGAGAAAGGAGGAGACACAGAGGAAGCAGGATAGGCATAGATTGACGGAAATGGGTTAAGTTATAAGAACAAGTTAAAAAAAGCATAAACTCAGGCCAAGCTTTCATAAATACTAAGTCTCTGTGTCATTTTGAAGGGAACTCCCGGCAAGCTGGCACACTGATTTTCAACCTATGAGACGTAGAGTAAATAAACAAACAAATAAATAAGCAGTTTTGCTCTGCTAGACTTCTGACCTTCAGAAAAAGGACACAAAACAGGTGTTTTAAAAAAAAATAAAATAAAAATGGCCAATAAGCATATAAAGCAATCAGGAGAATACAAATCAATGCTAGTTTGTTTTAAAGAAAAAAAAATAGCAAATCCTGGTGCAATTGCTAGGGCAAAGGTAACATTTGCATGTTGCTAATATGATAATAAATTAATTTAGTGAATGCGGAGGAAATCAATAGGAGGTTTCTCTAAACGCTAAAAGCAGAAATGGTGTATGATCCAGTTATACGAGTGTTGAGAGCATTCCCAAAGGTGTGCATCATAGAAATGCATGTACATCCATGCTTATTACAGTACTATTCACTACTGTTAAGATGTACAACCAGACTAAATGACCATCAACAGGTAAATGAATTAAGAAAATGTGCTGTAGATACCCAATGAAGTTTTACTCAGTTATAAAGAAGAATGAAACTAAACTGTTTGCAGATAATACAGATGCAACCTGAGAGTATCGTCTTATTTTTTTTTCTGTTTTGAAAATTTTATTTTTTAATTTCATTTTACACTCCAATCATAATTCTCCTTCCCACACCTCCTCTAACCTCCCTTGATTCCCCCCACACACACACACACATAGCCCACTCCCAGTCCACTCCTCCTTACTGGTCATCATCTTATTTAAACTAAGATAGGCTCAGACAGGTCTCATATTTGCTCTTATACACTTTCCCATAAATATGTACAATTTCACATAAAAAGGAAAGAGACTTTTGGGAAAGGGAGAGAATAGAGGGGAAGGAAAGCAGGATATAGGAAATGAAGGCGAATACACTGAAAGTATATGATGTATTTGAAAGAGAATGTCTCACAAAACTGATTAAGAAAACTGAATTTATATCAATTAAAAGTTAGCAACTGGATTAAAGTGCCATGAATGAGAGTCAAGTTCAACTTATTTTCCATAAACTTTGGTGGCATCAAGTTTTAACCAAATTTTATAGTGAATAAAAATAATTCACCAAAGAAATAACTACTTTTCTTACCTGGGTTAGAACAGAGGTACACAAGTCCTCAATCCTCCTAGTGCTGTGACCATTTAATACAGTTCCTCATGAGATGATGACATAAAATTGTTATCATAAAATTATTTTTGTTGCTATTTAATAACTGTAATTTTTATTGTTATGAATAATAATATAAATATCTGTGTTTTCTGGTGGTTTTAGGTGACCCCTGCCAAGAAGGTTAAGACCCATGGTTGAGAACCATAGGTTTGAGGGTTACTATAAATAGGCTCTGCCTGAAGAAAAAGATGATTCAGGCTCCCTGGAAAGGTCACTAAGAATTTCAGTACCACCAAAGAGCTACATAGAAAACATTGAAGAGTAACACTGCAGGTTTCACAGATTTACAAAGTTGTAGCAACAAGCTGCTATAATGAAATATATCTTCTGCTTTCTCAGTAGATTAAAAATGACTGTTTCTACTAAAAATTTCAAATGAAATGATAGATGCATGGCAAAAGACGATCACACCAATCACAAAATTGCTTCATAAAGCACTGCAATAATTACAGAAGAATTAAATTTATGAGCATAGCAGTCCCAAAGGCATTTTATCATTCCACCTATTGAAATCTTTCTGCTTGTGGTTATGATTACTGTCTGGTATCCACAGTAATAAATACACAGCTTGTGTATTTTAAACATTGCTCCCTGAAATGACATGATTTTTTTCTTCGTAAAGCTCATACTGTACTCTAACCAAATTTCTAAGCCAAAAAGAACCCAGGAGACCAAATGTTTAAGACAAGCAAAATCCAACATGAACATTATCCAGTATTTAGATTTGAGAACAGAAAATTGTCAAAGCCCAGCTGCTCCAGCTTCAAAGAAGGAGCCCGTAATTACCAGAGCCCCCTTTTTCTTGAGTACAGTGGCCAGGATCCTAACACTCATTTTGTATTTTCTGTTAGCAGCACAGTACGGGCTTTGTGCTTCAGTCCTCTTGTCAACTTCAACACACTTCCCCCAAAGAAAATGTTAAAAATAAAGCAAGTAAAAATCCTCTCTCTTCCCAGGCAGTGGTGGGACAGGACTTCAATTCCAGCACTTGGAAGTCAGAGGCAGGCAGATCTCTGTGAGTTTGAAGCCAGCCTGGTAAAGAGAATGAGTTCCAGGACAGCCAAGGCTATACAGAGAAACCCTGTCTAGAAAAAAACAAAACAAAAATCCTCTCTCCTGGTTAAATGTGGGAGTCTATCCTAAATAAAGTTGCACACAAAAATCAATAGTAGAGTGTATAGTTCAGACTTTTATAATCTACACACATTTTATAGAACAATGTATGGTGAGAAGTGAGGTGAGCCATACTTTCAAAAGGAAGAGATAAATTGGGAGAAAAATGACTCCATATGAAATAAGAAAACTGAGTTGCCTTTTGGCACATAAATAAAGTATGAAAAAATAAATCTAAAATATGTTCCTTTAAAGAATTAAGCAAAAAAATATACAAGACTGAAGAAAATGCCTCAAACAATTAAACTCTAACTCAAAACATTGAGTCACTATATTCGGCCCTGCCTCAGCCTCCTTGCAGAGACCTCTCAGTCCTCTTGCAGGCCCTCTGCCCCTGCTCCAGGATGAACTGGGTTTCTCTAAGGCGATGCATTTACCAGGGCTAGATAACTCTTCTGTCTATTATGCACTGTTATAGAGCACATTAGGGGCATCAGCTTTTGCAAAAGTGTGCACCCACAGTCCCACCAATTCCTTAGATGAAAGTTCTAAGATGCAGAATGTTGGCAGCTGTATAACTCTAAAATTTCATAATCTTTTCTTAATTTATTTCTGTTATAAAGTTTTTTGTGTATGTGTTACAATTAGTGAAAAAATCTGTTTTTTTTTTTCAAATTAAGTTACTATAGGAAATTGTACTCCACTGTTCTGTGAGAATTGCTCTGTGACCTAGTACATGGTTAAATTTTTTGTGTTTTAGTATGCCTAAAAGGAACTCTCTTATCTTAAGCTAAAGAGGCCTGCTGTCTTCTATCAGAATAACCTTGTTAAATAGAACTGTGAAAACCTTTTTTCTCTCTAGCATAATAAATTTGTTTTGAGTGAAGTGCTTAAAGATATTTGAAGATGATTTAGGAATTTCAAATTTGAGCTTGTAATCAATTCTATTGATATATATATATACATATATATATATTAGAGAGAGAGAGAGTTTGTATATAAGGTAAATAATAAAATATTATTTTTATAGCTATTTGATCTTTCCTATTATTGCCAACATTTATTATATTTAACTACATACTTTGATGATGATATGATGCCTCATAAGTATATTTAAATTGTTTTTGCTATATTATTTGTATATATTTCCAACATTCAAGATTCCTATATTTTTATATATTTGTTGTGAATAGCATAAATTGTAATTAGCATGTTTTAGACATTCATTTATGTACATGAATATCTGCCTGCATATATATATATATGTGTGTTGCATACATGCTTGATGCCTGCAGATGCCAGAATAGGGCATCAGGTCCACAGATAGTTATGAACCACCTGCAGGTATTGAGAACTAAACCTGAGTTCTTTGGGGAAACAGACAATACTCTTATCCAGTGAACCATCCCTATAATCCAGAATTAGTAACCTCTAACCTATTTTTTTCTATGGGGAAATACATTTATATATCTGAGTAATTTATTTCTGCCTTACTAATTTGCATTTGTATTTTCTATGACTCATTTGCCACATTTTTATTTATAGCTAATGTTATTATAAAGCTTGTATGTTTATTATTTTATATCTCTTTAAATTTGTTATGTATTTGTTATGTATGTACTTTTCATGTTTTTAGGTAATATTCTTTCTATGGCAGCTGGTTATTATATTTTATATTAATGGGCATTATATAGAATATTCTATTAGGTAAATTACACATGTATATAATTCTATTAGGAACACCTTCAAAAAAATATACTTTTATAAGAGCTGTAAATGAATGGGCTTTTACTTGCCTTCTACATAGCTTTGCATTTGCTTCTGCAAATTACTAAGTTCAGACAGTCCTTAGCTTGAGATCCCTGTGCTACATGGATGCTATGAACTCTTATTTCATCTAAACAAGTACATAGGAGGCTCTTTCTACATAAGTTCTTCAACCCCTATTCCTAGTGGAAGACACACATTTTAAAGATAGTCCAAATGAGCACTGTGGCCAAAGCGGCAACACCCACGTTCTGACCCCACATATTAGTTCTGACCACGATATTGCATTAACCAGGCCATCAGCCTTTTGTAATGTGAGGGACTGTATAACAAAAGAGTTCCCATTGGCCAGAAATCTATACACATTTCTCTGAACACTCAAACAACATAAATGAACATCATTTGTTAATCAGTAAGTGCTGCACTAAACACTAAATATGAATGGCATAAAATTTGTGATCTCTTATCAACATGGAGATAAAAAAGGCAAGAGAACATTTCCCCTTTCCTCAGCAATCTCAATGTTTCCCAGGTTCCCATTCAAGATGTAATACTCTCTAATTTCATAAGGCTTGCTCATAATATTTGGAATTTAATATAATAGAAATAGCATATCTATTATTAATCATAGACATGCAAGTCACCTAAGGAATGCTAAAATTTTTTCATAAAAAATATCATACACAGAAACTACATCATTTTTTAAGAGATATAAAGTGGATCTAAATAAAGGGTATTTCTGAATGCTTTGAATCAGGATAATTATACTTATTTTGCTTTCACTTAAAACTAATTATTAAACCAACATGTTTGATCAAATTGATGCCTTACCCAGATACTAATTGTATTAAGATTTTTTTAAAAGATTTATTTAGTTTTCTTTTATGTGTATGGGTGTTTTGTCTGTATGTATATCTGTATACCATGACCGTACATTGCTCATGGAAGCCAAAAGAGGGCCTCAGTTCCTCAGGGGCTGCAGATACAGGCCATTGTAAGCAGCCATGTCACTGGTAGGAATTGAACCTGAGTCCTCTGGAAAAACATACAAAAGAGTTCTACTGCTGAGTCCTAAGTCCAGCTCATTGTGTGCTATTTCATAATGAAATTAACTTAATCCCTTATCTAATCCAGTGATCATTTCTTCAAGAGCATAAGGACAAATTTTAATTTAACATTAAAGAAAATAAGCATAGCAATCAAAAAACTTTCAGAATCATCGTGGCACTTATATAGTTAATGAATATTTCTAAGTATTCTATATGTTCTCAGTTATAATTATTAATTATAAATTATAATTAATTTCTCAGGCCAGTTGCAGAATGAAATCAAATATGACTTACTAAGAATGTTTTATTTTAATCTGTTAATTATAAGACTAAATTAAATCCATCAACTCTCTGAGAATTAAAAAAAAGAAATTTAATTACTTTCTTTTCCTCCTATGTTATTGAATTATAATTGTCAACCAACATTTTAACCATTTAAAGTGTAACACATGTAGCAGCCATCTATATTAGCCCACTTTAGGGAGCCAATCTGTAATAACCTGTCTTTCTGGGGTTTCAGAGGTGTTTTTCAATTGAATAGGTATTCTTCAAAATCTTTCAAAGACTTTAATAATATGGCATTTAAAATGGTGTATTAGTATTTCTCAAAACAATGAGACATGTCTGCTCCTGGCAACACCAATCTGCTTCAAAGAAGATAATGGGCATCAAAGAAACTCACATAGAGTTTACTTTCTTTGTGGTAAAAGTAGCTACTGGGCACAGTATGCTGTTCAAATTGGACAAACAGGACACCATAGAGAATGACTGCAAAACCTTTCCAAAAATGGAGGGACAGACCTTTTGAAAATCCTGCTTCACAGAAAAGTCAGAGATGCTAGGCCTATATACAGGTTGAAGATGGATGCCCCACTGCTATAGAGGAAACTTGTATAACTGTCTAGGCAGTTTGATGTCTCTGTCAATTCTAGAGTTTATATATTATCCTTCTGGGGTCTTTGATGGAGATTAAGACAGATAGATAGTTATGGCTTTCCTTAGCTATGATAAAAGATAAGTTACATACAAAACTTTAGACTCACAAAGATAAGATAGAATATTTTCTTTCAATGTTGTCAAATGATAACAGACTAAATATTGTTAACTATAGTTCTTGCTTCATATATATATATATATATATATATATATATATATATAACTATGATGAAGTTAACTATGATAAAGCTAAAACCTTCCTTTTTATTTTGACAGAAAAGAGATGATGAGGGTTGTCCTTCTGCATTCTGTTAATATGTTTCTCTTATTGATTGATAAATAAAGCTGTTTCAGCCAATGGACAGACAGGTTATAGCCAGGCAGGAAATATAGGCAGAGCTACCAGACTAGGCACATTCTGGGAAGAGGAAGGCAGAGAGTGAATTGAGAGGGAGATGCCATGTAGCTCCAAAGGAAGAAAGAGGTCCAGGCATTCTCCGATAAGCTAAGACCACATGGAGACACACAGATGAATAGAAATGGATTAATATTTGAGAGAGTTAGCCAATAAGAAACCTGAGTCATTGGCCAAACAGTTTATAATTAATATAATCCTCCTTATATTTATTTGGGACTGAAAGGCAGTGAGACTGGGCTGAACGGAAACCTCCATTTACAAACACATGTTTTAATACACATACTGTGAAATGAGTATTACACATACTCATTACACTATTAGTATACTTATCATCACACATAGCTACTATATTGTGAGGGGTGGAGTATTTAAAGCTCATTGATGGTAGATTTTAAGTAAATAACATAAAATTACTAATAAGAGTTACAATGTTATAAGAAGTCTAAATGAAAAGGAGTTCTATTGCTGTTCATTTTGCTGTTGTTGGTGTTGTTCTTATTCTTATGACATGGTGTCTTGGTCTGTCCCAGTCTGAACTGGAAATCTACCTCTCTACCTCCAAGTACCAGGAATATAGGCATACAACGAACTATTATACAGAATAGTTAAATTTTAATAGTTAATTTCCTTACGTGAATATTATATTATTTCCTTTCAATCACTTTTTATTAGGTTTTACCTATGTATTTTGGTAGGATGGGGCACGTGTATGCTTACCATGTATGCAGAGGTTAGAGAACAACCTGTGTGAATTGGCTCTTTCCTTCCTTCATATGGAATCCAAAAATCAAACTTACATCATCAGTCTTAGCAGCAAGCACCTTTACCTGCTGATCTACCTTGTTAGTCCCTACAGCAGAAAATTGTAATATAATGTTATATGCTATATGTAACATATAACATATGTCAAACTATAAAACTTCAAAAAGTATCTTATTATGGACATAAGAAGCATCCAATGAATACTAACTACCTAGGGCAGTCAGAAGACTGTGTGACTTCCGGCTGGAGTTCCAGGCAAATGTCAGCCATTCACATGGGTCACAGGAATGCAACTCTGGGCCTCTGTAAATGCAGCATTCTTTTTTTTTTTTTTTTTTTTACAATGAGCCATCTATCTAGCCCCAATATTTACATTGTTTTAAAATGATTTATTGAAAATATCTTATTTCAAAAATCCAACAAAAACTCCTCTGAAAATAATGGTCTCATGACTAATTGAATTTCACTGTAACTCTAGAATTCTGTATTTCTTGATAAATTAGATAGGGACAGATGGAAGATACAGTCTGCTTAATCATTTCCTTTTAAAATATTTATTTGTATATGTATGTGAGTGTGAACAAGTATATAGGAGCCCAGAGATAGAGACATCAGACCCCCTAGGATCCCCTAGTACAGAAGATGGCAGCCACTATGAGATTTGAGAACTGATCCTGGGTCCATGGCTAGAGCAATGAGTGTTCTAAACTGCTGTCCTCTACTAGCTCCTTACTTAACAATTTCATAGCTGGATATCAGGGATCATTCAAGATGAACCAAACTAGTTTCTAAGGATTTAACTCCAGTTCTGAGTAACTCTCAAGAATTATTATTAAGTAACAATTTTATTTGTTTTACTTAAGAATAATAGTGTCTTCTACTGCAACATTTCACTTAACATCACATTAGATAAGCTTTGATACACTAGTGGGGTCTTCTAAGATCTTAGCAATTCTGGAAATTTTAAAAAATTAAACATTTTACCAGCTCATAGCATTTTGCACAGCTACAATGCTCTCTTATAATCTTTTGTGATATATATCTGTTATATCACAATATAACAGGACTGTTTAATACTCCCTAAAATGTTTTTTCTTATTTGATCATTTCTCCAAAAGGACAAATGATTCCACATTTGAAATACTAATTTAATGAAAAAGAATAGAACCAAGTCTCATGTATGACAACAAAATGGGCAACTCTCCAACCTAAAAATCTGTTTTATGAAATTAAAATTCCCTGCTATATAAAATTGAGACCATTCCATAGAAATGTTCTCATATATCCCATGATTCCAATTATTACATTTGGTCACTTCCCTGAACTTACCCAAATCATATTTGTTTTAAAATTGTTTTGTATGCTCTGTCAAGGGGCTTAGAAACGTAGGAAAGATGCCATAGGAAACATTAACTTTGGATGAGGAAGGTTTATAAAGATATACAGGGCATTCTAGAAGAAGAGTAGCATACTCAGTGTGTTTAAAACTCTTGTTGTGATATATTTGGGCTTGTCTTCCAAGCAATAAATGACTGAAAAAAAAAACAAAACTAATTTCCTTCAAGTAGGGAATGAGGACTGACAACAGCTCCAGGAGGCTACAAACAGCAGCAGGAACTCTTCCAAACAGACACAGATGTCCACCACATGAGAGCCAGCACAGGACCACAGGGACATGATGAAAGTCCTCTGTCCCCTGGTATTCCTACTGAGGTGTGAACAGCCATCTGTTCTTTATTTATGTTTCTAGAAAAAATAACTTCAAAATGTATAGAGAAAAATATGCAAAGCACAATGGAGAAAGTGATGAACTGACTCAGAGCTGTAACACGTTTAGGATAAACACAATAAGCATTAATAAAAGTCTTCAAAATCATTTATTGTTCAACAAAAAAATGGGCAGGAGTTAAGTGAAGGTTAACTTAAATTTCGCAGGTTACTGTTAACATTTCGATAATTAAAACAGAAATCTAAGAATGAAATAATAAAATACAATTACTTTAACTTGATTTCCCCATGATGACTTACTAATAAATAGTTCAGCGGCTTCAAGGAAATCATAGTAAATCATCGTTTAGTAAAAACGATGACAAAAGACCCTGTTATGAAAAAACTAAGTGAACTTAGACTTACGTAACCACTTGAATTCAATAGCTATACAAAATGAGTATTTTAAAAGTATATGCCAAACCACAATTTAAAATAATAGTGCATTCAAATTGCTGCAATCAGCAAACCAACAGTTCACTGCACCAAATGTATGCAGAGTCAAGGACAAGGTATGAAATGTGGTTTATTTATTGGCAATAATTATACTTCTAAGAAACAAGACATATGAACAAAAATAATCTTCACAAGGAAACTGCAACAACCAAGCCATCTGTTTGCATTAAGTTTACTGAGGCTTTAGAACCGCTATATACAACTGATCTGTCTGAGTTAGAAATCACCACACCTCTAGAATTTATCACTCAGGCATGGTTTTATTCTCTTCTCTATTTCAATGTAATATTTGTAATCACAAAATCTCTATTTAAAGGAAAAGCACATGCAGATCTCTACCCTATCAGAATTAATAAAGCCAAGCAAAATACACAGTGGCCATGACTAACTACATACTGTCTTCTGTGTTCACTCCCTGTCTATAATGTGGGGATGAAACATGGATATTTTTCACATGATTGACACATTAAATAAGTGTTTATTCACAAAAAAAAGACAGAACTGGCTTTTTGTATGCCTAAAAATGATGGTTTTCAAGTAACCACATTTTACTTCAGCCTTTTTCTTCCATATGAGAAGCAAGAATCCCTGCAGGATCACCACATCCCACACATGCCCTCCTTAAAGACACTTCCTATTGCACCGCAATGCTCATTCACAGATTGGAAAGATGTATTTTCATTCTACTACTTACAAACTTTGAGTCTTATTACATTGTACAAATGCATCAATGGCTTACATATAGAGAAATTATCAATTGGACTACACATGCACACTCAATTGTATTTAATTATGGATTCATAAAGCATTAACCTATAGGATCAATGTGTGATTGTGAATTTGAAAACCAATCATTTTAGAGTAGTGCATAGGCTTCTCAAGATGTCTTTCTGTATGTGTGCCATCAAATAATTTAATGTTCCCTACTTAACACAGTTTAATGATATAGCTTATCATTAAATGTTATCAATCTGCAGTATCTCAGAAAAGCAGTGTGATAAATTCAATTTTGAATTTTATAAGTTTTAAACAATCGTCTTTATATTTCAATTTTTAGCATGTGACATATTTTAAAATGAAATATTTAAAGGATACTAAAATTAGAATATTTACTATTTGTTTATATTTAACAAAATATTAATATAAAAGTTTAACTTTATTATAGAATTCTATAAATTTACATTAATAATTATACATTTTAACTTTATTATAAAAATTCTATGTATTTTAACTTATTATAAGATTCTATGGACTTACATTCATAGTACAATTATAGAAGATCTGAAATATTCAGAAGTTATATGAGAGCTAATTTAGAATTAAGACTCAGTAATAAGTAATAAGTATGATGAAAATACATTCTTTCAGCCTGTCAGAGGTCCTCTGAGAAATGTAAACAGAATCTTACAAGAGCTGATATCACAGTGTCTTAGATGTTTTACAAATGTGAAATCTGCTACCATGGCAGTTTCAATGCAATAAGATTTTGTGTTGCCAACATATACATTACTCATACATTCTTATTTGACTATAGAACCTTCTCCAAGGTATAGAAGTCTTTATTATTGAATGATAGCCTCTCACAGAGATGCTCACAGGCTGCCTTAAAGGCGCTCTACAGTCCACATTGGCCTTGACCTTGCACTCCTGCTACCTCAGCCTCCTGAGGACCTGGGATTACAACCCTGTGCCAACAGGCTCATTTATCAATTTTAATGAGTTTCTACCCTATACAAATCATACCCCACTCCCTGTATTCATGACTAAAAATAACATCCATATTTTCCTTGGAGGAAGACATTAGTACATAAAAGAAGGCATTCAATCTATGCAAGTAAGAATGTTGCTTCACTCTCCACCAGAACAGACAATCTACTCTACATTTACACCCATATGGGTAACACATAACTATACAGTTATTATTACAGCAAATCTCCTAAGTCCAAATCTTTGATTTGCTTTTCATTATATATAATGTTCCACTGGAGACAGTGTGACTAAACAGTGTTTTTTAAGTTCTTTGGAAGGTTTCTATCAATCATTCCCACTGAAGCGTCATTCATGACCTCCAACAAAGCAATCTAACAGTGTCACTACAATCAAAAAAAAAAGAAGGAAAGTATGTCTCACAAATAAGTCTGAAAGTATAACAGCAATTCATTGTTTGAATTAGGAAATTATGGCAGAGTTTCAGTATTTTTTAAAGTTATAGAATGTTTTTTTACTTTACTATACATTTATTACTTTTGTATTTTCCTAGAAGCCCTCTGTTTACTAATCCCCAAAGTCTGTATCAGCAAGAGTTAATATTGGAGGGGAGAGAGGGAAGGGGGAGGAGTGATGTAATTCTATTATAACCTCAAAGTATAAGACATAACTTTAAAAAAGATGAACTGGAAATGAAGAAACAAAACCTCAAAGAAACGGTCAGAGATAGGGAGTTGAGGTGTGAAAATGAATGCATCGTGGAACAGGCATATCTGTGCACATCATTACTTCCACACCACATTTGCACAATCATTTGATAATGTGCCATCTACCTGTAGAGAGATTCTGGTAAATGACTAATAGAATATACAACACATTTCAAATCAGAGGGTGAGGCCTTCCATGGGGGATCAGCAAAGTCTCTCACATCATTTGTGGCAGGACCTTGCCCCTCCCACACCTGTCATGTAACCTAACTGTCACCCATGTTCAGAGGGCCTGGTTGAGTCCTATGCTGGCTCCCCAGCTGTCTGGCTGTGGTCCTTTAGCTCCCACTTTGTTTAGGTCAGCTATTTCTATGTGTGTTTGGGGGGAGGGGTGTATAGATCAGTGGAGAGCATTTGACTGCATTATTTGACTGCATTATTTAAATATTTTAAATAATAGAATAACCCACACTCTTTAAATGTTTATTTTCTCATACAACAGTCTTTATTGCTGATGTTTTGTTTTCTTGTGTGTGTGTGTGTGTGTGTGTGTGTGTGTGTGTGTGTGTGTGTGTAATTAAAATCTCTATCACTGCCTTCTTTTATTTTCTCTTAAATACTGAGCTTCCTGAACTGGTCAGATTTTCTTTTAATTTACATTCATGTTGTTCATCTCTTATTTATTCTAAATTCCTCCACTAATCTCTTACCATTATAATACATTTAACTTACTGCATTTGTGAGAGATTTCCTTTCTTTGATAGCTTTTTTTAAGTACTGTGTATCCTGTTTGTTTGTTTCACTAGTAAAAATTTATCTAACTCATCTGTGTTAATTAGAGGTATTATGTCTCTTGGGAGTTCTGTTTACACAAACCCTTTATACACTTTTGCAAAATCCAGTCTCTGTATTTATATGACAGGACTTCCATGAAGTCTGGCAATATGTGGTAATCTACTTATATTGAAGAATAAATCTGAATGTCAACTGTATACACCAGGCTCATTATACTATGATCATTCAGAATCACTGAATTCAGGAAATACTCCATTATGTACCAATACCTGGGAGTTGGGTGTGTTTTTTTTTTTGTTTTGTTTTGTTTGTTTTCCCTTTGGGAAAGGCTTCCTTGTTGTAATTGACATTTACAAAAACTACCACTGCTATCATTACAACTGAACAAGGAAATCATTAGAACTGAACAAAGAAAGGGATTGGTTTGCATTGTTACTTAGGAGATCAATCATTTGATCCTCCTGATTCCTAGACAGTTCCTCAATCTTCCTTCAACTGTTTTGTTTAGTATTAGGTACAGATATCTTAGAATTTTGAGGAGTGCAGAGGTAAATAGAATTATGGATGCCTGGTTGGTCTAAGAGGTCCTCATGAGATGTTAACAAACCTTTATTGTCTCGGTTCTGGCTTGTAGCTTTTGAGGTTAAATGGTCGATCAACTCCTGAGGCTTCCTGTTAGGGGATTAGTCTGCACCTGTAGGAACTTTTCCTAAGAGTACTTGGACCAGTTTTTCATAGGACTTAACTGAGTTATAAACACTCTCCTGTTATGAGCAGGTTTTTCCCCCAGCCGCTGGTCTGGTCCCACTGCCACACCAGCCCCCAATAACATGCAGAGACTCTGTATTTGATACAATGCTGTTGGCCAGTTACTATCATTTCTTATTGGCTAGCTCTGTCTTAATTATTAACCCATTTTTACTATTGTAAGTATTTCCACGTGGTCTCATCTTACTGGCCAGAATGGCTGGCATTCTACCTCTCCAGTCTCTCCATGTTGACTCCTCCTTCCTACTTTCTCTTCCCTCCTTGTCCTCTGGCCTGGCCTATCTTGCTTTCCCATTGGCCCACGGTGCTTTATTCATTAACCAGTATAAGAAACATATTGACAGAATAACATCTCCCATCACTCTCCACTATTCTTAGCTTTCTGAATTTATAGTTGACTTTGTACCACATTAACAGAAAGCTCCACAAAAACTATTAAAGTGCCAGAAGCCATCTTTAAAAACCACAATTGGTGATGGCTCATATCCCATATATCTAGTTTGTAAAGATTTCTTCTAAAAGGAGAATTAAGTGGGGAAAAAAATGAAGAACTGACATTAATTCTGTGAAATTTAAAAATAAAATAATATTCCCCCCTTTTAATTTTAGATTTTTAAATTTGTGTCATCGATACAAGCATGTGTCACACAAATTTTCTTTATAGTAAGTTCTCATTCTCTCTTCCTTCCCCACAAATCTCCCTCTCTTCCTCCTTCTTCCCTCTCTCCTTCAATTCAAAGATGACACATAAATTAAAAGAAGAAATATTTTATTTTAGTTATGGTTTTGAAAAACTGGCTTAAATATGGTTGTGATTCATAAATATAGGTAACTTTTATTTAGTTTAAGACAAGCTGGAATTATCAAGTGCATATTTATAACATAAAATGAATTTGTCATGCCTTTGGTACGCAAACATTGTTATTCAAAGAGAAGACATCACTGTCAAACACAGGAAAAACACTCACTGAATGCAGACTTAAAAGAGGGCATAAAGGAGGAATGTTCTGATGAAGACCACAGTGTTATCCAGTTTATACTCTACATCAATTCTATAAATTTGAAATAAACACATGACATAATGTTTGAAATATCACACAAGAACAAAAAGGATGGCGTTTGACCCAATTAATCGTGTAAGCCTTTGTATTTTTATGTAATTTCTAAATACTGGTTCATCTCTAAGGCAAACATTTTTTGTTTTCTTTTAGATAGTTAACTTCAAAATGATTTCATCACACTGTAACAGTTTTTGTATTAACACAATGAGTTATAAAAAGCTGTCTTGAAAATACAAATTTTTTTATTTTGACATTTCACTTGGTAAATGGCAACCGTTCAGAAGATGAAATATAGAATTTTGGAATATGGAATTTCAATGTGTGTCTTGAGAGAAGTGATTTAATATATGAGAGAAATTTATTTATGAATTTATACTATAAAAGTAATTTAATGCTATAAGAAAGACGTTAACATAGTTTTATCCAAAATATGTAGCAACTAGGCTGAGATATTTTTTACATAATTATCCATTCAATTACATAAATTGCTCTAATTTGTTATTCACAAAAAGTATATTTCTTATTTTAGATGGAAATTTTACAAATGTATAACTTAACTGCAAAATTATACATAATATTGTAATAATATTATTGAACATTACATATAAAATTAAGTAGCATTACAACACTTTCACCAGGAAACTTATTTTTCTGTAATTACCTTCTCCTGCATATTTATATTCTAGGCTTCCAAACAGGAAAAGAATGAGTATTTTTTCAAATAATTAAAAAATAACTTATTTTATGATCAGAAAAGAACAAAAACTTAAAAATAACATGAAGTTGAATTTGCTATTTTTAGCTACAGCTCTTCTGAAAGCATAAATAAAACACCTCCTCAGATGGACACACACTATGTAAACCATTCTTATGAGAATATTTTCTTCACACACAATCAAATGATCAATTTACATTAAGGTGAATATAACTATAGAAGCAGAGAAAAGAATGACTAAGAGAAATATGAAATGAAAGTGCACAGCCACAACTAAGACATAAGTCTGAACAAAAAAAACACTCTCTTAAAGTGAAGCCTATGGAGGGATGAAGCAGTGAGCCTAGGAATGCAAAGAAAGCCTCATCACTTAACTTTAAAACTGGTCCAGACAAAGCATTGAGGGAAATCCCAGGGGGATCAGACTTGTGTTGGCAGGAAAATTGCTTTGATTAACGTCAGATATTTTCAAGGAAGCTTGTTATTCAAAAGGCAAAGAAATGGATGGTACACTCCCTTTAGAATCTGCAAATGAGTGATTCACTTTCACTTCAAGCAAAATCTCGTATTTCCTTTTGTAGTGTGTGACCCTCTACAAACATCAGCATGGAAGTGCTATGTCATGTGTGTGTGTGTGTGTGTGTGTGTATGTATATATGTGAATATATACGTATATGCATACATATATATATACTCATTTCACAACTACCTTATGATTTCTTATTTTACATAATTTTATTTATAATTCACTAAGATTTGGTTTTTATTATAGGTGTAAAGCAATAGAATATAAACAAAAAACAATGAGTTTAAATAATGCATCCAAAAAAATAAAGTATCCAAGAAAATAGCTTGTTAACGTGATTTTTAATTGCCTTTTTAATAAACAATGTAGTTTCCATTACTTAAATTAACAGCAGATGAAAACTGTAAAAATATTTTTAAATAGTCTACATGTTGAAATTACTTGTAATTACTTTGCAATTATGTTTATTCGTATAGTTTTGCAGTGTTGTATGTGCATGTTTTGATGTTAGAAATAAAGAAAAAAAAACTAAAATCAATTGGGGAATTGCTCTCTGATTTAGATTTCAAATCACTCTGGTATAGTCAACAACAAATCGTCATTCTGTAATTAAATATAAAGAAACAAAACATTGGAAGACTATTTCTGATACTAAGTTTAATAAAACTGTAACACAGGACTGAACTCACCAATTTGAGGGCCATAGACAAGGAAACTATTTGAAACATGCAGTATGCTTAAATACCTATATGAATGTCAATTAAAACTCACATTTTAATTTAAATGCTATGCTGAAATTTGTTATCTAAAAGACCTATATCTAATAAATATGACAACACTACAAATTCTTCTTGGCCAGGAGACTATGGACTCTTCTAAATAGTTAATAATCTTTATCATGAATACAACAATTCCACACTTAGTAACCTAAAGAAATCCTTTGCACTCACAACAATAAAAATGAAAAAGGCAATTTCCCAAGTTTAAGGATGCACTTTTCATTAAAACACATCAGAGAGTGGGTAAGAATGTATGTATGCATATTTGTGTATGTATGTACGTATTTATGTATGTGTATATGTATCTATGTATGTATTTGCATGCATGTACATGAATAGACAGATACAGGTATGTATCTGTAAATGCAAATACATTTACATGAATTTATATTTGTGAATATGCATATATGTAAATGTTTATGTGTACATACATATGTATGTATGTGTACATGTATATGTATATGTACATGCATGGTTTATGTGTGTATATTTTTATATGTATGCATGTGTGGCTTGTGTTTCTATATGTGTGTGTACATGCAAATGTATGTGTATATGTGTGTGCATGTGTTTCTGTATGCATATCAATGTGCTAGTATATGTGCGTGTGTGTATGTATGTACGTGTCTGTGTTTATATGTGTGTATGTATATGTCACTGTGTGTTCACATGTGTTTATGTGAGCAAGCAGTCAATGCCATAGAAAGTTAATATCCACGCAACATGGTCTCATGTCATGTATATTGTCTGTAACAACTGAATCATTATTTCATCTGTGAGTGGGCATTTTTCCTTAATTGAACATTTTTTATATTACCTGAGAAAGAGTCAGCACTATAAGTAATCTCTGCTATTATAATAGTTTATCACCAGACTTCACACATGTATTAACATTCAAGTCCATACATTCTAAATCATGTTTAGGAAGTTTTAAACACCAAAAAACTAAACATTTGCTTTATTTTGGGTGTTATGAATATTTATAATTTATGGATATCCAAGAAAACTGTAACTGCTCTTTTTATATTGTCAAATTCTAGTAACCCTAAACTAAACAGATAAATAATGAAAATGAAATGTCATATGAATAAGGAAATTGTATAAAAATATATTTAAATGCTATTCAAATTAATTGCAAGAACATACAATATAAAAATTAAATACTATAATGTGCTCACCATTCAAAAATTTAATTATCAGACTTCAAATGTTCATTAGTTAGTTTCAATGTTTATTACTTGTTCTATCTCAGGAGCTGAAGCACTTAAAAAGATTCACTCCTAAGTAGCCACTTAGGTCAGGCACTAAATCACAGATTGGGCAATATTTGCTTAGGTGGCAGTCATTTAGCCAGAGTTCACTAATCCCTCACCCCTCTCTGTGGGTGGTCCATTCTGATGTCACAGCTGGCTTAAAGCACACTATAGCAAACAAATTGTTACTGAAATAGTAAGGAGAAACAATGTGCCAGCTCTCAGTATCCCAAAGCCCAAAAGAAAGTGCCCTGATGTAGAATTCCATACAAGGAACTAGAACTGGAGAGCACCCTGGAGTCAGTGAAACAGTACTTTAACAAAGCAGTTCTGACAACAGCATCACTTTGCATCAAATATTTTGAATTGCAAATATATGTTTCAAAACATAGAATCTTCTTTAATCACTGCTTCAAAACATGGAAAGGAAAGCAATAACTACAATTTGAAATGTTAGTATTATTTGGATCTTTGTTCATTTGAATGAATTATATATTTGCTTTACATTTAACTATAATTATTATGGTAATATTAAATTATAACAGAATAAAAATATAGCATGCAGTGATCTATCTTTTACATATATTTCCTACATTTCTAGCAAAACCTCAAACTATTATTTACCAGAAATTGAAATAGTATATTTCATTGTACTTTAGTCATTTGAAAAAAAATGTTCTAAACTCGGCTAACTATGAGTAAAATACCACATAAAGAGGAAACTTCACTTATTTCAAATTCTATCACAAATACCTTTCAATGGATTTATCCAAACATACCCAAAGCTGTACAAACTGTCAAAAAATGACAATATAGCACTCCCTGGGAACCCATCCTCAAGCCATCCAAGTAATCAGGCACATTCAAGAAGCCTGCCTGCCATTCTAGTTAGACAAGCAGCCTTCCTGAACTATCCCACCCTTTGGTTCAGCTGTGAACTCCCAAAGGAACTCCCTGGGAACCAGCCCACCAAGCAAGCCAGTAAAAGCAGTAAGGATCATCTTGCTAAGGCCTCTCCTTCTTTTCTTCCCCCATTCCCAAGGGTCTATGCAGATTATGGTGGCACACCCAGCATTCCACCCTACTGCAGAGACACCACCACCCACAGCACTCCACAAACCAGTCTGCATTTCTTAGCATTAGCTCCCAATACCTTAAAACACTGTATACCCAGGACCCCAGAAGGCATACTGGCGGGATCTCAGAACCATTCCCTACCAGGAAATATACAATCACCAACTCTTCTAAGATACGAAGAGGGCAGAAACCAAGGAGACCAGATAACAACACCTAGAAGTACAAACAGCCCAAACCCAGATACCTAGACATAAGCTTAAAAACAAAAACAAAAACAAAACAAAACAAAAACAAAAAACACAACCAAGACAATATGTCTTCATTAGAGCCCAACAACCCAATTATAATAGTCCCTAACAAATGCAATAGAAATGAAGCACAAGGACATCAACAAAGCTATTATGAATATGATCAAGGACCTTAAAGGAAATATGGATAAATTCATTAAAATC
Organism: Cricetiscus sungorus; assembly: GCA_030556225.1. Lineage (NCBI taxonomy): Eukaryota > Metazoa > Chordata > Mammalia > Rodentia > Cricetidae > Cricetiscus > Cricetiscus sungorus. The sequence goes on from JANBXA010000398.1 coordinate 49,908,319, forward strand.
TATGGAAACATAAACAGTGGAAATAAAATAAGCATTCAATATTTGAAAGTATAAATGGGATCATAAAAATAAAACTGAAGGAAAACTGGAAAAAAGAAAAAAAAACTATGGAACCCAAATGGGAACCTCAGAGGTAAGGCAAGCCTCATCAAAAGAATGGAAGAGATACTCTTAGGAACTAAAGAAACAAACAAAAACTGGATAACTTAGTCAAAGAAAATGTTAAATTAAAAAAAAATGGGAAGAAAATATCCAGGAAATCTGGGACACTATGAAAAGATCAAATCTATGAAAAATAGAAATATAGAAAGGAGAAGAAATCCAGATCAAAGAAATATACTATATATTCAACAAAATCAAGGAAGAAAAAGTTTCAAACTGAAAGGAGATGCTTATGAAGGCATAAGAAACATACAGAACATCAAATAGATGGGACCAGGAAGAAAAATTAGCCATGATAAATAATAATGACACCAAAGGCAAAGGCACAGATCAAGGCAAGACTAATAAAAGCAATAAGGAAAAAAGACCAAATATCGTATATAGACAGACCTACTAGAATAACACCAGAATTTTCAATGGAAACTGTAAAAGCCAGAAGGGCCTGCACATATGTTCTACAAACTGTTAAGAGACCACAGATGCCATCACAGACTTCCACACCCAGCAAAAATTTCAATTACAATAGATGGGGAAATATAGAAATTCCATGTTAAAAAGAAATTTAAGCACTTTCTATCTACAAATCCAGTACTACAGAAGGATCTAGAAGAAAAGCTTCAACGTGAAGAGGTTATCCATCCAGCCCCCCGCCACACACACACATACACAAAAAGAAATAAATAATGCCTGGTCAGCAAATCAAAGCAGGAAGGAAAAACACTTAGTTTGCGGCAAGAAAACAATGAAACCCAACAAATACTGTTCATTGATAACTTTGAAGTCAGTGGTCTCAAATCCTTAATAAAACACATAGACAAACAGACTGAAAACAGGATCCATTCTTTTGCTGCTTCCAAGAAACACCCCTTAACACTTAGGAGAAAAATCACTTCTGTGTAATATGATGGAAATATATTTCAAGCAAATGGGCCCAAGAAGCAAGGTGGAACAGCTATTTTAATGTCTGACAAAACAGACTTCAAACTAAAACTAATCAGAAGACATAAAGATCACTACACACTAACATCAAATAAAAAAAAAACCATAACATTTACAGAACATTTCACCCAACAGAAAAGAATATACCTTCTTTACAGCAGTTCATTGACTATTCCCCAAAACTAATCACATATTCAGACACAAAACAAGCCTCAACAAATACAAGAAAATTGAAATAATACCCTGCATCCTATCTGACCACCATGAATTCAACCTAAATATCAGAAACAACAGATATAACACAAGGCTTACAAACTCAAGGAAACTGAACACATCTCTACTAAATAAAATGTGGATCATAATAGAAACTAAGAAATTAAAGACTTTTCTAGAATGAAAAGAAAATGAATACACAACACATCCAAATTTATGGGTGCAATGGAGGCCATTCTAAGGGGTAAGTTTATAGTACTAAGAGTCTACGTCTACATTTAAAAAATCGAGAGAGAGAGAGAGAGAGAGAGAGAGAGAGAGAGAGAGAGAGAGAGAGAGAGAGAGAGAGAGAGAGTATTATTAACAACACTCAGGAATGCACTAGAACAAAGTGAAGAAATCACACAGAATTAAAAATGTATTCTACCACTGGAAACTATCTGAGTCTATATATTTAAGTGAAGTTGGGTATAAAAGTTTCAACTTGTCAAGCAAACTCATGGACAAATATTTATACTAACCAGGGACATGTTAAAATATTTAAGCCAACAATTTCTCTGAGGGAAATTTCATGATGTCAACCATTTCATGTAGTACTTAATGTGGGGGCATAGAAGTTTTTGTGCTCACAGATGTGCACTAGAGAGGAACCTGGAATGTTAAGCACACAGGATTGTTCCCTCAAGGGAAAGAATACGAAAAACGGTTTCTACCCATGTGACCTTAGACACTGAAAACTATTCCTGTAGAGGCAGTCTAGAAATTGAGACAGATCAGTCAGTTATTAGTCAAGAACAATGACACCCACACTGGCCAATGTCTAGAGGAGCCCTTTTGGCACCATGAATCACCTGATGATTATAATACAAGAAAGCATAGCCAGCCCCCTAGTTTGGGTCATTGATTGAGGGCCATCCAAACAGCCTCTCAAACTACAAAAGGGAATCTAACAACCCTGGATGGACAGATCAGTGGCCCCTCACTGGGAAAAAATTAAGAGGCCAAACTCCTAATACAGGAACAATTGCAACTAAGACCCAGTTGCAAGTCTCAATCAAAGTCAGACCTTGGAATTCCCTCATTTTTGTGACTGACAGAAAGCAAACAATAAATTTAAACTGTTGCATGATTTCAGGGTCATAAATGCTATTGTGAAAGCAGGCCCTCCGACAGGGCTCCCTGCTCCAAATATGATTCCTCGAAGACATTTCATTATTATACTCGACTTAAAGGATGTCTTTTTCTGTATCTCTTTACAACCTAATGAAAAGGAATATTTTATGTTCTCTGTTCCTACTTAAACTATCAACTGCAAATGACCAATATCAATGGAAAGTTCTATAACAAGGGACAAAAAATAGCACCATCAAATGTCAATATGTACACAAAGTACTTAATCCATTATGTAGGTATTTCTCTACCCATCTAAGCAATACTTTTGAGTACTTACTAAATAAACAAAAAGAGCAACATTTTATAATTAGTTAGGATATACTACTACTCAACAACAAATTCTCATTATTCACTATGCTAAGAACTTCCCAAGCAATGTATTTTACTTAAAAAAAAAAAAAAAAAAGTCAGGGGCCATGTCATTAAGTATGTCCTCTGTATCTGTTACTACTAAAGATTTAGCTCTGCTCTTTAATTTACTTTCTGGAGACTCTCACTGAAACTATGTAAGAAACATAACAGACAAAGAAGAGCAAGATATTAGTTAATTAAATAATGCTGATGCTCAAGCGGTAGCTCCTTAAAGTTAATCCCGTACTTCCTTATCAATTAATTGTCCTTCTTTCCCCTTCATCATCTGTTGGAATTACATATTAAAAAGATAATGGCTTTATAGAAATTTATGCATGTCACAATTCTCTGCAATGATCTGTAACTCCTTATCTAAAGTAAATTATAGACCTGATAAGGACACATCTTAAATAACTTACTAGCACAGGGCTTACAGAAATCACTGTGCCATTAAAAATAGAGGTTTACCATTTCTTCCACACTGATAATAATTGGTAGGTAACAATAACATGTTACTTGGGATCTACAGATAATCATTATCCTAAAGATCTTTTTTTTAGATTTTTTTTAAGATAACCCATGGGTATTACGTAAAATCACATCGGAAAATCCTATACAGATTGATTTTAATGCTTTCACAGACGGCTCTTCAAGTGGGTAAGGGCTTAAGTCTAACACATAAAGTTTGACTCCTCCATGTAAAAGATTGTACAGCTCAACAGTCTGAACTTGCCATAATCAATCAATTTATTAGATGCTTCTCAGCACTGAGTATTTTATCTGACTCTACTACTGTGTTCAAAAACTACAAGACTTAAACCAAACCCCACTATTAATGTTACTTCACATCTCTCTCTCTCTCTCTCTCTCTCTTTCTCTCTCTCTCTCTCTCTCCCCCTCTCCCTCTCTCTTTTCAGACTTCTAAACAACAAACTCAACCTTTTTTATAACTCATATCATGGTCATTCTAACTGGCCAAGTCAGTTAACATTCGCCAATGCCCAAGCCATCACACTAGCATCTTCCCCACCCCTAATACTTCCTGTTCAGGATGCTCAAAAATCTCATGAACTTCTTCATCAAAAGGAAAAATAGTTTCAATTCTCTTGATCTCGTGACAAATCATATGACCTAGAGCTTCTTTCAGTCCACTGCCCTCTGCTGGTAGAATCAATCCTCAAAAGTGAAACTTTAACGCCATTTGGTAAACAGATATTACTCATCTTTCAGAAATTGGGCAGTCCAAATTTGTTCATATACTGGTTGATACTTTTTCTAACATGATTGATGTTTCTGCTCCCAAGAGTTAAACCACCTAAAGATCAAGATATTATGAAACAACACCATAAAAAACAGTGAATTTTAGAAATAAAAAGTGGGTATATACAATAATCAAAATTACTGATACTACACTGCTTTCAGCCATACTTACTATATATATATATATATGTATATATATATATATGTATGTATACACATATACATATATATGTATATGTGTATATATATTGCCTTAAAGGGTAATGCTTCTTCTGAACAAAAACATTTTAGAGACATGGCCTAAAATTGGGCCACATGCTCATCTAACATTAAGACAAGGGTATACTTGTGTCCTTCCAGAAAAAGAAAGAAGTCCCGGGTGATTCCTGCTGTGATGTTTATCCTGGAGAACAAATTAAAATGAAGTGTCTGAGAATAGATAACAAACTCTTCAAGGAAAGTCCCAAAAAAATAAGCTGATGGCTTTGGGAGTTATGAAGACTAACTTTGCAAGCCAGGATCTTGGGGCGAAAACAATATTACTAAACAAAAAAATGCTATTGTTATGTTTACTGACTATATCACAAACAAATTCTCAGAATGTCAATACAGAACCCAAATGTTTTCTGTCAGGAAGGATAAAATCCACAGCTGTAATATGAAACAGTATGATACTGTGTTGCCATGACAAGATAACTCATCTTGTGAGACCAGCTGTCCTGGGCAGAAGGCACTAAACAAATATTTAGTTATATGAATAGAAGATACTTTGGTTGGACTAATCTAACTGATCAATCCAAACACTACACTACATATTTTAGCACAATTAAGTACTCTTTAGAAAGCTCCAATAGTAAAAATTATTGTTGTATGAAGAAGAAAAATGGAATATCTGATGTATTGCTTACTAAACTTGATCCCATTTTACCTAGAATAGCACTGTCTTTGACAATGGAGTAGAAAATAACCTCTGTCTTTATTTGGCACATGGCAGTCAACAACAACAACCTTTTTGCAATAGAGAAACATATCTATTTCTAGACTCTTCAAAAAACTTATATAGCATAGGAATTATTCATATGCATTATACAAAACTGACAGGATGAAGTGGAGTCCATCACATATTCATAGGGCTTTTTCTAACATTCCTGTCAGTGGTGATTTTCGTGTTTTTTTTTTTTTTTTAATCTCACAGTTTATAACTTAACTCCTTATTGTAATTACAACTCTAATCATATACTTATATCTGGTATATAACTGCTTTGGGGATGGACTCTTTTTTGTTTTTATTTTTGTTTTTTTCAAAAATACTACTTATACTAAAGGTGATACATTCAACTGTGGTCTTTGTTACAGATACAATTTTCTCTTTAAAAAAATAAGAAGGGGAGAGATATAGGGGCATGGAGATCTTTGTGCTCAAAGACATCACTAGGAGAACATGTAATGTTAAGCACACAGGGTTGTTCCTTCAAGGGAAGGAGTGCAAAACCAGTTATCCTCCCAGAAGACTGGAACAGATATGCTTTCTAGTCTGGTGACCTTTGTGCAATCTGTGTGGCTGGAACTTTCCAGTATCTGACCCTCTTCCAGATCCTTCTCAGAAAATTAGTTTGCTCAAACAATCTATAGAAACTATATTCATGGAAGGTGCCTTACAAACTTTAAAAAGACTACCATGTAGCCATACATGAACTGGAATTTACTTTCTTCCTCAAAAAGATTTAGTTATGCTTTGTTGTTTTGAGTTGAAATGTACCTAAAATAAACAACTCAAGTCAGACTTCCAAAGTTTGAACCAGCCTTAACTATTGGGCTATGTTACACCAAACTTCCTTCATGTTTCCTGTGGTTTATCTCACTGATACCAGAGGAAGTTTGCATAGAATGCTGAAACTTAAAAAATAAAAATAAGATCACACATGGAATCTTGGCATAGCAATTTAAAAATAAGTGTTTTCAAATAATTTACAAAGGGAATTATGGGGTCATCCATATGTTTTCAATCTACAGAATAAATTTCTTTATTGATAACAAAAAACAATAATACTGTTTTTAACAAAACAAAAATGAGGCTCACTCTAGCAATATTTCAAACACAGAAATTTGTTCACATTGGTATACTGAGTACATATTTATGCTTTAATTCTTTTCCACTATGGTTTTCCATTTACTGCCACTCATGTACCTAAGGACCTTCTCATTTTATGGGAAGAATATCATGAATTCAATAAAGCTTTAAAAAAAAAAAAAAAACTCAACTAAAGGTAGCCCAAGCTAGCCAGAAGAACAGGTAGGCTGTCTACCCTCAGACCTATTTCATTCATTTGGTTCTGTCCCAACAGACCCAATCTACCACCATCCCATCCTACCCTCCTCTACCTCCCACCTCCATTGATGTGTCCAAGCCCCCAACTCCAGTTGTCCCCTGCTCAAGTGCAGTCAAGCCAGCCAAAAGAACAGAAGGCCACCTGCCCATGGAACTTCCCCACTCTCTTGATTCCCAAGAACCTAATCCTCTGCCATCCCTCTTTCTCCACCCGTACTCACTCTGTCCCCAGCCTCCAACTAGGCAGGACATCCCCTGCTAAAGTGCAAGCCTCACCAGACAGAAGAATAGGCAGACTAACTCAGGTGGAGAGTAACTAGACCAGAATTATGCTGGTCACCAGAACTCAGGATAGGCCATCCACACATGGACCTCCCTGACTAACGTGGTGCCTCTATGTCCCCAATCCCAGTGCCCCCATCCTTATTGTGGTGTCCCAGCTCCCAACTTGATGGAGATCCACTGCTTCCTTACTCCAAAAGAGGTCACACTGATTTCATGAAGTCCCCAATTCAGGCAAAGAACGCCTACTCAACCACAGTTCACACACACCAGAGACCAGAAACCAAGGAACAAACACCCATGCCACAAAAACAAACTCAAAAATCAGCACCTAGACCAATAATTACCCAAACCCTGATACCTAAATGCCAGCATAAGAATAAAATCAACAATAGCCAGGGCAATATGCCAACACCAAAGCTCAACTATCCTACTACAAATAGGCATGTATATTCCAATACAGCTGAAGCACAAGAAAGAAACCTTAAAACCAAAGTTTGAAGATAATAGAGGTCCTTAAAGATGAAGTAAATAAATCCCTCAAAAAAAAGCAAAAATAAAATAAAAAAGGTAAGAAAATAAAAACAGCGGAAGGAAATGAATAAAACAGTTTAAGACTTAAAATGGAAATAGAAGCAAATGATAAACCTAGTAAGAGAACAGGAAGGGTAGAGGGGCAAGCTTCATCAACAGAATATGAGATGGAACACATGATAAAAGAAATTGATACATCGGCAAAAGAGAATGCTTTTTTATTTTTTAATTTTTCTATTTAAATTAAAACAATCCTATTTTACATGCCAATTTCAGTTCCCTCTCCCCCATGCCCTCCCATTCCCCCCACTATTTTCCCCATCCCACACCCCCATCCACTCCTCAGAGAGAATGAGGGCTTCCATGGGTATCTTCAAACTCTTGTCACATCATTTGTGGCAGAAAAGAGGCCCTTCTCCTGTGTTAGGCTGAGAGAGTATCTCTCCATAGGGAATGGGCTCCCAAAATCCATTCATACACTAGAGATAAATACGGGTTCCACTGCCAGAGGCCCCAAAGACTGCCCAATCCTCCTAAACAACACCCACATTCAGGGGCCTTGGTTGGGTCCTATGCTCGTCCCCCAGCTGCCAGACTGAGGTCAGTGTGCTCCCACTTGCACAGGTCAGCTGTTTCTATGGATTGCTCCAGCATGGTCTTGACCACTTTGCTCATCACTCCTCCCTCTCTACAACTGGATTCCAGGAGTTCAACTCAGGGCTGAGCTGTGAATCTCTGCAGAATATTTTAAGTGTTATCATGCTCTTCAATTATTGGGGTAGTGGCCAAGACTGATTATTGCATTCCATTGTCTCCTGACACATTAGTGCTTGAAACTTAGTAAATCATGATGTTAAAAAATTCTTGACACAAAACATCTAGGAAATCCTAGAAACTATGAAAAGACCAACCCTAAGAATAAAAGGAGTACAAGAAGGAAAAGACACTCAGCTCAAAGGCCCAGAAAATATTTTCAACAAAATCATACAAGAAAAATTTTCTAACCTAAAGAAGTAGATACCTATAAAGTATAAAAAGCATACAGAACACCAAATAGATTGGAACAGAAAAAAAAGTTCCCCTGCCACATAATAATCAAACCACTACAAAGAAATAATAGTAAAGTTGCACAAGAAAAGACCAAGTTACATATAAAGGCAGATCTATTAGAATGACACCAAACTTCTCAGTGGAGACTCTAAAAGCCAAAAGGGCCTCGATATATATATATATATATATATATATATATATATATATATAATGCAGATATCAAGAGGCCACAGATGCCAGCCCAGACCGCTATATCTATTAAAACTTCCAATCACCATAGATGAAGAAAACAAGCTATCCCATGATACAATTAAATTTAAATAATATCTACTTACAAATTAATCCCTATACAAGATACTAGAAAAATAAACTCTAGCCCAAGGAGATGAAGAATAACTATATCCTGGAAAAAAAAAACAGAAAATAAATAATACCACACCAGCAAAACCAAAACCAAAATAAAAGGAACACACACACACACACACACACATAACACACACACACACACACACACACACACACACGCACGCGCAACAACAACACAACAAAATAACAGGAATTAACCATCACTGGTCATTGATATTTTTCAATGTCAATGAATTCAATTTCAAGACATAGACTAACAGAATGGATACAAAAACAAAACTGAAAAACAAAAATACAAAAACAAAACCAGTAACTCTTCTATATACAAATGGCAAACATACTGAAAAAGAGAGATAATACCCTTCACATAGATACAAACCACATAAAAAATCTTGGGGTAACTCTAACCAAGCATGTGAAAGACTTGCATGACAAAATCGTCAAGTCTTTGAAGAAAGAAATTTAAAAAGGTACGAGAAGATGAAAAGATCTCCCATGCTCATGGATCCTTAGGATTAACATAGTTTAAAAAAATAGCAATCTTACCAAAAGCAATCTACATATTCAATGCAACACCCATCAAAATTCCAACACAATTCCTTACAATACTCAACTTCTTGTGAAAAAATAAAGGAAAAAAGCTGTGATAACTGTAATCCTGTACAATAAAAGACCTGTCAGGGTTATCACCATCTCTATTTCAAGCTGTACTATAGAGCTATAGAAATAAAAACAACATACAACTGGCATAAAAACAGACATGTTGACCAATGGAATATAATTGAAGACCCAGATATAAATCCATACACATATGGTCATCTGATTTTTGATGATGAAGCCAGAAATTCACAATGAATAAAAGAAAGCTTCAATAAAATGCTGCTAGTCTAACTAGATGTGAACATGTAGAAGAAAGCAAATAGATGTATATTATCTATCACTCTGCAAAAAAAGTCAAATTCAAGTGATTCAAAAACCTCAACATAAAACCAGATACACTGAAATAATAGACAAGAAAGTGAGGAATAGCCTTGAACGCACTGGCAAAGGAGACAACTTCCTCATCAGAACCCTAATATCAAAGGCACTATGATCAACAATTAATAAGTGGGACCTTTTGAAACTGAAAAGCTTCTGCAAGTCAAAAGACACCATCAACAAGACAATATGGAAACCTATAGAATGGGAAGAGATTCTTACCAAATCTATATCTGATAGAGGGCTAATATCCAAAATATATAAAGAACTCAGGAAACTAGATCTCCACAAACCAAGTAACCCAATTTAAAAAATATGGAGTACAGATCTAAACAGAGAAATCTCAAATGACCAAGAAACACTTGAAGAAATGTTCAACACCCTCAGCCATCAGGGAAGGGCAAATCAAAACCATTTTAGATCCCATCTTACAACTGTCAGAATGGCTAAGATAAAAAACCAAAGTGACAGCACATGTTTGCAAGGATGTGGAGCAAGAGGAACACTCCTCCATTGCTCATGGGAATGCATACTCATACAGTTGCTATAGAATTCAATATGGCTGTTCATCAGAAAATTAGAAAATGATCTACCTTAGCTGTACCATTCATAGGCATATGTCCGTAGGATTTTCCATCCTACCACAAGGACACCTGCTTAACTATGTTCATAGAGGCTTTATTCATAATAGTCAGAAACCAGAAAACAACCTAGAAACCCTTCAACTAAAAACTGGATTTTACAAAATGTGGCATATTTGCACAATGGAGTATTACTCAGCTCTTTTAAAAACTGACATCATAAAATTTGCAGGCAAATGAATAGAACTAGAAAAAAAAATCCTGAGTGAGTTGACCCAGTCACAGGAAGAGAAACACAGTATGTACTAACTTAGAAATAGATATTAGCTGTTAAGTAAAGGATATTCAGTCTACAATCCACAGACCCAGAGAGGTTAGGTAACAAGCAGGGCTGAACAGATGGATCTCCCCAGGAAAGGGACGTAGAATAGATTTTTCTGATGGACTTGGGGGCAGGTGGGAATGGGATCAGACAGGGGTAAGAGGTGGGGTGGAGATAAAATGTAAGGAGAGAAATGACTGGAATTGGAGGGCATTTGGGAGTTGAAGTGGAAACCTAGTGCAGTGGAAACTCACAAAGATCTATGAGAGTGACCCTAGAAAGGACTCCTAATAATGAAGAATATCTAATCTGAAATAGCCATCTTCTGTAACCAGGAAAGGCTTCTAGTAGTGGGCCTGGGACACACCAACCCAACCACAAAACCATCTTACTACAATTTGTCCTGCCTGCAAGGTATCCTGGGGTAATGGTGGTGCACAACTTGTAAGAGTGGTCAACCAATAATGGCCAGGAACTGCAGGCTGGGTGGCCTAGAATCGTAGAATGGAACCAAATAAGCCTGCCCCCCCAAAGAAGTCAATGAAATGATTCCTAACAGTATTCAGCTGTATTCGTAGATTGATACCTAGCCCAACTGTCATCAGAGAGATGTCATCCAGGAATTGATGAGAGCAGATGCAGAGGCACATAGTCAAACATCAGGTAGAACATGGGGAACCCCATAGAAGAGTGAAGGAAAGGAATACAGGAACAAGAGGGGTCGAGAATACAGCCCACAATATCAACTAAGCAGGGCTCATAGGGGCTCAGAGAGACTGAAGCAGCAATCACAAAGCCTGCATGGGTCTGTACAAGATCCTCTGAATATATGTTATAGTTGTATAGCTTAGTGTTTTTATGGGCTTCCTAACAGTGGGAATGGGTGTAACATAATAAATTAACACCCAGAGATAGATATTGGAGTTCAAGTTTCAAGTTGAAGACCAGAGTAGCAAAGTAGGCAAGCCAGTAAACTTAACTCTACCAAGCTGAAATGGCAATCCTGTCTCGACAAATACTCAGAGGCAAAAGACTGAGAATTCCTGTCTCCTCCTCCTTATATTCCTTTCTCCTCCCAACCATATCCTCCTGGTCTACTTCCCTAGTGCAAGGATTAAAAATGTGTGATCCCAAGTGCTGAGAGCACCTTTGTGTGAGCTGTTTCTTTTAGGACTGGATCAATTTCCTGTAGTCAGTTTGGCCTTGATCTGTATACCTCTTAATCCTGAGTCCTGGGATTAAAGCCACATATCACCACTGCTTGCTCTCTATAGCTTGAGGTTGGGTTTGCTGTCTGAATCCTCAGGCAAGATTTAATAAGTCATAAATAATAAATAATGTATCACCACAAATGGAGGTATCTCCCACTCGTTTTCCTGCTCTTGGGACCACTGAACTCCTAAAGGGTTGCCTTGTCCAGCCTTGACATGAAGGTTTGTGCCTAGTCTTATTGTAACTTGTTATGCCATATTCAATTGATATCCTGGGCACCCTGCTCTTTTCTGAAGGGGAACAGAGACAGAGTGGATCTGAGAGAGAGAGGAAGGGAGGGGGCTGAGGATTGGAGGGAGGGAAGCGGCTGTCGGGATGCACTGTATGAGAGAAGAATTTTTCAAAAGTGCATTTAGTTGTGACTTATTACACAAAAACATGCTCAAAGCAAAGTCAGAAAAAAATTATATTATGGAAATACAATGTAAGAAAGACCAAGTTCTACCACAAAATCAGAAAGTTGAGGAATAATGTGGCAGAGGCAGGTTTTGTAAAGCTAACAGCATGATCAACTCTCAGTGTTGACACCAGTGTGTACATCAGCTCACTGACGCCTACATTTGTGGTGATATATTATTTATTATTTATGACTTATTAAATCTTGCCTGAGGATTCAGAAAGCAAACCTAACCTCAAGCTATAGAGAGCAAGCAGTGATGATACGTGGCGTAAGGTTTAACTAGAGAGAAATGGTTTTAGTATCTAGCTGATTATATAACATTTATTCTAGTGTTAAGATTAAATGAAAATATAAACTAAAAAAAACATAATCTAAACATGCATACATGTAGGGAATTAGTTATAAATTCAAAGCTAATCTCATTCTTTCCTAAAACCTGAACATCACCAAACAAATTATGTACCTAATAAGTCCTTATTACACTGGAAATTGAAAATTCCAATATTCAGGAAAAATATGCTTAAATTTTTCTTTAAAGATGTCGTTTTAAATGAAAATATTAATAGAATTTTTCTTCTTTAAAAGAGAGAAGTAAAAAATGTAGATTTCATACAACTTTACATAACATGTATATTCCAAATATTCAAGTTGTACAATGATCCTGAAAAACACCATTTGGCACGTGAAACTTTTGAATGATGGCAAGAAAAGTCTCAAACTGTGCCTGCCAGAGGGGCAGTCTGGAAGCAAGTGCACTTGGGACTCATGAAGGTCTCTCTGCCATGGGAACAGTCTTATGTGGAAACACAGCAGAATTTAGTATAGCTTTCTGAATTGAATCTGTACACTCTTTCCCATTCTTCCAAGAGTAGGAGGTCATTGTTTTGGCAATTGTCAGGTATCTGTGTCATTAAGGAAACAATTACAAACTCCTTTATAATGCATGGGTCATTCAAGCACAAGGAACCATGTGTGCAACTGTCAGCACGTTTTTGCCAGCAGATGAATTTATAAGATGGTATCACTCTGAAATCAGTTTGCAGAAACACATGGCATACTAGAAGATTCCCAAAGTTTGACTGAATATGCTTGTCAATGTTTCAGTTGCATCCTTAGCTGACCTTAGCATGGAAAGTTTTGCCTCATTCAATGTCCAAAATTCTCTCTCTCATCAAGCCAGGCATGAATAATGTTATCAATAAATAAACAATGAGTAAATAAGGGGACAGCCATTTAAACAGCAATGTGATGGTTGAAGGCCATTTGTCTAGGGACTCCTCTGAATTCTTGAGTATTTTTATGCTGTTTAACCACTAGTAAAAATCAGTTGAAGCCAGGCATGGTGATGCATGCCTTTAATCCCAACGCTCAGGAAGAAGAGGCCTGCTCTACATAGTAGGTTCCAGGACAGCCAGGGATACTACACAGAGAAACGCTATCTTAAAACAAACAAACAAACAAAACAAAACAAACAAACAAACAAAAAACAAACAAGGGATGGAGAGATGACTCAGCTGTTAAAGGCTAGGCTCACAAGCATAAAATAATAATAATAATAATAATAATAATAATAATAATTTGAAAAGACAGTGATTAATTTCAGGATGAAAAACAAGAACTTTTTCAGGATTATTGCTACTCTTCGATTCTTATAAACTGTAATGACAGAAGTCATGAAGAATTAGAGGTTTTTCTTCAGAGAATCAACAAAACCCCAAACAATACCATGCAGTCGGGCAAGTTACCCAGCAGTGCACCTGCTGAGCCCCAGCCTTTTACTACAACACAGGTACTCACCAATGTGACACGTGTCATCACAAAATAACACTACTTATTTAAAACCAATGCCTGCTGAATAGGAAATGGTATTACTCTTAATTTGCCCTGTACCACTCCATAATAGAAGAAACAGGCAGCAGTTGTAATGTGTTTAATATCATCTGATTCAGCTAGGACCACAGAAAAATCAATTCAGATCTCCTTCACCTATTTTTAAATTATTATTTGAATTACTGCAGCATAATGAAAAGTATGCATTGCAGCTAATGTGAATATGTATCTTGTAAACTGAAATTACAAAACCAGTCATTCTATATTATTTCCCACAATAACACATATTTTAAAATAATTTAATTTATTTCTTCAAATATTTCTCAGATTGATAATTCTCCTTTAGTATTCTGAGTTTAAATGGTTGCTTTAAAAGCATTTAAAAATTAGATGTAGCTAAAAAGCAAATTTTTCATTACATTCATTGAACATAAGTAAGTTCCCCATGTCTTAAGCTGTAGAACTCATACAATTAATAAACCAAAGGCAAATTTAATATCTAATTAATTTGGGCAATATGTAAAGATAGTAAGCACAGACATTAATGAAATAGCCAGAAACTAAGCAAAGTAGCAGAAATGCTCGTCTGGAAAGCTTGGAATCTTTGCATAGCTTGAACACAATGTTATCCCTACTTTATTATTTCTAAGTAATGCAATATAAATAATGTTTCCTTAGTCATTAATTACATGTACTACTACACATAACTATATTGTTTTAAAATTTCAAATATTGCGGGCTAGAGAGATGACTCATGATTAAGAGCACTGGCTGCTCTTCCAGAGAACCCAGGTTCAATTCCCAGTTCACATGGCAGCTCACAACTGTCTGTAACTCCAGTTCCAGAGGATCCAAAACCCTCACACAGACACATATGCAAGCAAAATATCAAGACACATAAAACAATAAATTAAGAATCATTAAACAACAATAATGCGATAAAATAAAATTTCAAATGTACTCTAAGAAAGAAAGCAAATAAGTACTAAAGAGCCAAAAGTAAAAGTATTGCTTTCTTTTTAAAATTCTGTATTTCCCCATATTACTTTTGAACAAATCAGGGTGCAATAATCTAAAACTCTTCATCTCACTTTTTCAAAATTGTTCATTTATGTCATTAACTATAATACATAAAATGTTTTAAATATTGGAAAGTGCTTTTCACAATGTATTAAAAGAAATATATCATGAACTTTAAATCTGACCCATCATGAGCTGCTAAGATGGCTTGGAGCAGAAAGATGCTTTTGCTAACAAAGCTGATGGACTCAATCCCATCCCCAGAGGCCTGGAGGAAGGAGAGAACTGATTCCCAAAAGTTGTCCTCTGACCATCACATGTGTGATTCAGCACATACACATACACACACACACTCATGCATGTACATGCACAGACATATCCACACATACAGAAAACACACATAGGATCACATTTTTCATATATGATTTCCTTCTTTTAAAACTTGAGGCATATTAATGAGGGCACCAACTAATGTCTTGGTATTTATTTCAGAAATGCTCTAAGGATAATAGACCTGCTACTTAAGTGTGAAACAAAATCCATCAATAAATCAAATATGTGGGAAGTTTTACTTACTGAAACATCTTTCAGCTCTTTCTCGAGACAGAAATGGCACGACTCTCTAGAAAAGACGAATCTGTATGTGTCCCCTGCTCCTGATCCGGAAACCAATGCTTTTCTCAATTCATCCACATATTTTTCTTTCTCCATAGCCATGTCATCAGCTTCTTGGGAAATCTCCGATTCAGAAACTATGGGAGAGATTAATAAAAGTGATGAAATAAAAAGTTTCTATTAGAAAAATAAGTATTTAGCTGTTACTACTAATCAAATATAACAGACTTTTGAAAAAACAATAAAATCAAAATGTTTCCCTGTAGCTTTCTAAAATACCTTTAGTGCTATTTGTCCCTTTTTCTTCCTCCCCTATATGTACTACATTTCTTCCCTTCCTTAGTTAGGCACCTTTGCCCTCTTAAAGCTCTTGTGTCCTTCAACATATTCTTTCTCTTCCTCTCCAATCATTGTATCCCTATATTTTCCCAACTTCTGTAGCTATGAAAGACTGTCTGTCTGTCTGCTGCCTGCTTGTTTCTCTGTGTGTGTGTGTCTGTGTGTATGTGTGTGTGTGTGTGTGTGTGTGTGTGTGAGAGAGAGAGAGAGAGAGAGAGAGAGAGAGAGAGAGAGAGAGAGAGAGAGAGAGAGAGAAAGAAACTGTGTGTATGTGTTTAATGGATTTATGCCACATGGGTGATAATGCTCCATGCAAGAACCATAAATTACTTAACAATGGCTCCAGAGCCATGCAAAAGAAACTTTCAAACAGTTGGTCAAGGGACTTAGAGAGCCACCAAACCATATGAGATACTTCCACCCCTACAATTTTAGAAGATTCTGTTTCTAAAGATAACATAAACTTCCCATACAGACCTGGAAGAACTGAACCAGGACTGATCTGGAAAGTTTTCCCTTTGGGGATTAGCACTCATAGAATCAGAAAATGCTGTGCAATCTGACAACAGACAAATGTAATCAACAGTTCTATACAACTAAAAAGCCTACAAAGCAAAACAATAATTGGCCTGCCAAGATATCCCCACCCAAAGGTACAATAGTGCCATTTTATCTTGGGAATAACATCAGCCATCTTTGGAGTATTCAATAGGAAGGAACTGATGTCTGGCACTGTAAACCTAGTCAACTATCAGAGGGTGGAGAAGACACAGACCAACGACTGCTATTTCCCTAAATCAATATAGAATCTAACTGTATGTTAAATGCCTTTCCTTATTCTCAAAGATAGGTTTAGTTCTCAACCCTCATCAAAAAAGCTTGGTTTGCAGTAGACAGAGGCTACTACAAAGACCCTCAATTAATAAAACTTTGGGGTCCCCTGCCCCAACTGGTACATCTACAATTTTACCCCTCCTCTCAGGCTCAGGAAACAGCATGAACTAAAGGTGGAAAGACTGAGAGAGAAGGGTACTAGGACATCTCTATGAGAAGGTCTTCCATACAAAATGGTGCTCTCAGGAGATCCCAATAATATGGCAGTCTCAGTGAGGACGCCAGGCGTTCTCCAGGCAGAAGCAGTCTTATGTAAAGACTGATGCGTGCATACCCTTCTGGGAGTCCTGGAGTTACTTTTAAATTAAGAGCTAAATTTTCAACCATCATCTATAAATCAAACAAGGGTAGATATGTAACTTGGGCAACTCATTTGTTCATTCTGTGCAGGTGCAGGTGCCCCTGTGTATGAGTGGAGGCCACCACATTTGGAACAGCAGCTGTCTTCTTTGTTAATCTCCAGCTGTGCTCTGAGACAGGCCCTGACACTAAACCCGTACCTCACTATTTAGGCATACCTCATAGAAAGTCCTGCCTCTATCCCCAAGGATTGGAGTTACAGTCATGGGAGTCTACACATGGCTTTTCCACATGGCTGTGAAGGCCCAGGTCTCAAAATCCTCATGAAGCAGGCACATTACCTATTGAGAAAGCTCCCAAGGATGAGGGAAGTGTTTTTAAGATGGTTTCATTAACAGAAAAATACTTCCAGTTACTTCTCATAATGCCAAGTCCAGTTCTATTGACTTAAGAAGCCTGGAAACTCAACTTTTGCCCAGTCAGGCATCATAATTGCAGTCACATATTTAGTTTTGATATTCTTAGTTTAGTTTTGATATTCTTTTCTTTAAGATTTATTTTTATTTGTGTGTGCGTGCATGTGTATAAGATATCATTTTGCAGGTATCCATTTGACATCTGCCTCAGCCTTATGAGTGCAAAAATACATGTTTGCCAATATACCCAGCCTTTAATTTGTTGTTTTTATTTTAATTAATATATTTTTGATGATAAAATACAATTGCAGCATTTACTCTCTTTCCTTTCATCCCTCCAACATCTCCCATATAACCCCTTTCAAAATCATAGCCTCATTTTCTTTAATTGTTGTGATATATTTGCGTATAACACACACACACACACACACACACACACACACACACACACACACACACACACACTCCTAAATATATTTATCCAACCTCCTCAGTCTGTATAATGTTATTTGCATGTAAATGACTTTAGGGATGACTAGTTGGCATTGTATCTTCCTGTTGGAGCTGATTTCTCTTGCTCTCAGTATTCCTAAATTGCCTGTAGTACTTTGTCTACAATTAGGAGCTAGTGAACCTTGTTAAGTTTAATATAATTATATGAAAACTTAGAAAAATTAAAACCATGCAGAAAAAACATACTGAGTTAAGAATATTTTAAGGATGGTCTCCTCAACAAATGGTGATCAAAAAACAAGACATTGATAGGTATGAATCTACAAACTAGATCCTCTCTCTCACCCCCAACAACAAAAATATATTCCAAATGGAACACGCATGAAACTGCTGGAGGAATGCATAGGGAAAGCACTTCAAATATAGGCTTCAACATAGGGCTCCAACAGTTCAAGAAACAACTGCAAATTTGGCGGTGTGAAATACACAAAATTAGATCTACACAGAAAAAAAAATTCAGAAAATTGGGAGAATGAGACAAAGCTTTTTAAGCAATTCATCTCATGGAGAATTAGTATCCACAAAATATAGTAAACTAAGAAAAATCAAGACTGAAATAATAACCTAATCAATGTGCAAATGAACTGGACAATACTCTCGTGTAAACAAATGAAATAAAATACTCATTATCATTATTCATCAGATAATTAAAATCAAAACTAACATTAATTTCCACTCATAGTCAGAATGGCTATCATTAACAAAACAAGAAACAACAAAAGTTGGTGAAGATGCAGCAAACAAAAGCTGTTCATGGTAATCTGCCCAGGGCATAGTATGCATATGCTGAACACTAATTGAACTCAGGAAGTTACTGATAATAATACTAATAATACTAATAATACTAATAATAATAATAATAAAAGGAGAGGGTGCTGGGCTGCAGGTCATCATGCAAATTTGAACAGAGGTAGTTGGGGAAAGGTAAGATCAAAATGCATTTTAAAAGTATGACATTTTCAAAAACATTGATTAAAATACTTAAAAGGGACCTTTACACATTGTTGGAAGAAATTAGTGAGTCCCTTCTGTAAGAAGGGTGCCCAAAAATGCCAAAGAGAATAGATTTTCCTAAAGCACTCTTAGGCAAATATCTAAATGCAGTCAGTATAAAATAGGGATGGGATATCTTCATATCCAGTAGTTACAACTCATTGTAGCCAGGAGAATCAGCCTTATCAGACTGCCTATCAATGAATGAGTAAATAAAAGAGAGCAACAATTATGATAAATAAGCCAAACTCAGAAAAACAAGGAAAACTGCATATTTTCTTTCTAGATAAAAAAAAAAATGTTTTTGGAGAAAAAGGGAGAACAGAAACATCAGATAGGAGAAAAAATAAGAAAATGAAGGTACATGGGATCATACATTTCACATGTATGAAAATGTCATGATAAA
Source organism: Cricetiscus sungorus (assembly GCA_030556225.1). Classification (NCBI taxonomy): domain Eukaryota; kingdom Metazoa; phylum Chordata; class Mammalia; order Rodentia; family Cricetidae; genus Cricetiscus; species Cricetiscus sungorus. The sequence goes on from JANBXA010000398.1 coordinate 49,927,857, forward strand.
GATTTTGGTTCAAGTCAAATGTGCCAATAAAAAAATTGGAAAACATAAAACTATGCTAAATTTTATTAAAAAGAAAATATGTCTGTATTCAAATATATATTTTATCAATTCAACCCATCTATTAAAATTACTTAAGAAACAAATGCCATGTAACAGATTATTCTATAAATGAACACAAATATTAAACATGCAAAAAATGCTGTGTGGAGCTTGCCTTCCAATCTCATCTAATAATGTCCTGTTTCACCTCCTGTGAATTCTGTACAAAACAGGAAAACCTTAACTCTTAAAAGAAAAAAGAAAGACAGGACATCATTCTTCTCTTTACACTTCTTTCAAATTTATGTAAGCACTGGGGGGGGGGATGTGAGCATGTAATCCCACCCATTGTTGAAGATGAATTGATTATGATAGCTTCTGGGAAAGAGTCAGTTTTCTTTACTGATGTGACCACAGGTGTTTCATCTAGCCCAAAGCCAATGAAATGATTCCTAACGATATTCTGCTGTGCTCATTGATTGATTCCTAGCTCAATCATCATCAGAGAGGCTTCAGCCAACAGCTGATGGGAAGAGATGCAGAGACCCATAGTCAAATACTGGACGGAGAAAAAGCCAACTTGAAACTCTCCGTTTGGTCCCTTTCCTTGTAGCTTAGGGAATTTTGTGGAAAGTGGAGAGGAAGAATTATAGGAACAAGAAAGGTTGAGGACACCATGACCTTAACTTAGTAGGGCTAAGAGGAATTCAGAGACTGAGGGAGCAATCACAGAGACTGCATGGGTATCTGCATACAAGTTATGGGTATTAGCTTTGTGTTTTTGAGGGACTCCTAACAGTGGACATGGGGATTATCTCTGACTCTTGGGACCCTCTTCTTCCTAGTGTTGCCTCTCCCTGCCTTGCTATGTGGACTTGGGCCTAGTTGCATTGCATCTTTTTATGCGATGTTGGGTGGATATACCTGGGTGGCCTCCTCTTTTCTAAAGGGAAATGGAGGAGGAGTAGATATGGGGGTGGGTGGGAGGAGGAGTGGAGGGAGGGGAAACTGTGGTCGGAATGTTTTGAAAAGAATAAATAAACAAGCAAATAAATGGATAATAAAAATAGGCCTCATTTCCAAGAGCAGTTGGAAATAGATAGCCCAAATATTAACTGGGCTATATAGTTTATAAAAAGAGAAAGTAAAATGTTTATAAGAGTATTATTTATATTAAGCTTTCTGTAGTGATATTAATGATTATATAGAGTACTAACTAATTCTAGAAATAGGCTTTATCTAGTTTCCTGTATGTGATTTCCGGCTTGAGTCTAAAGCAGATAACAAAGAACTAAGTTTGTGTACCCAAGATGTATTTTAAAAATTGTGGCCCTTTAACTTCTTGGGGACCTGCTGCATATGACATTTAAAATGTTTAAGTCTTCTGCAGACAACCATGAAGCAGACACCCACAGCTAAGCACAGCTGAACTGGAATCAAGATGCAGAGAGGGAGGAGTGATAAGAAAATGGGGACAAGGCCAGGCTACAGAAACACATAGAGACAGCTGACCTGAACAAGGGAGAGCTAATGGACCCCCAGACTGGTAGCTGGGAAACCAGCTTTGGACCGACTCAGACCCTCTGAACATGGGTCTCAGTTAGGAGGCCTGGGCAGTTTAAGGGACCTCTGATAGTAGAATCAGGATGTATCCCTGGTGCAGGAAAGGACTTTGGGAACACATTCCCCATGGAGGGATACTCCCTTAACCTAGAGGCAGGAGGGAGGGCCTAGACCCTACTCCAAATGACTTGACAGATTTTAATGATCCCTCCTGGAAGGCATCACCCTCCCTGTGGAGTAGGGGGAGCAGGAATGGGATGGGAGGGGGGTCAGGGGTATGGGAGGGAGGGAGGGACGAAAGGAGGGAGAGAGGGAGGCAGAGAGAAATCAATATGTAAAATAAGAAAAAAAGAAAAGAATAGGACATACACTTTGCTCCAGGCTTTCCTGGATATGCATATTTAATTAGTATTCAAATACCTCTTGTTTTCATTGATTTTGTAAATTTAGGGGTGTCAATATTACTTCTTGTAAGCTTTATATTCTAATATCTCCATTCAAAGCTTTCTTCTTGAACATTCATTTTTACTTTTTCTTTCAGTTGCGTTTTCTGGTCATTAAAAGACAGCTTTTCATTAAAAAAAAAAAAAAAAAAACTATGCAAAAAAAGAATGATTTTTTTCAATGCTTGACCAAATATTTCCTATTTAAAAAGAACATGAAGTTTGCATTATCTATTCTCAATCTTACAAAAATAACTTGTTTGCCAATTTGTTTTGTTTTGTTTTTTGTTTATTTGTTTTTTGTTTGTTTTGCTAAGAACTATAGCACAGTTGTATGCATTCATAGGTCTAAACTTGAATGGCTTACATGAAAACATGGTAACAATAAAATCCATCCAAAATAAAGCTGAGTGACTTCTTTAAAAGGTGAGAGAACAAACAAGACCATAAAAATGAGGAACTATTCTCAGACTAGCAGAAACTCTAAAATATTATTTTTATAATATTTGTACATAGGTAAAGACTGAAAAAATGTTCCTGAGTGTAAGTGAAGAATGCACAGACTCATCCTAATCCATGTCAGAGAGCTGAAGACCCCAACATGATGCAATTAGGAATATGGGTGGCCTCATATCTGAAACGTTAAACAAAGCCTTTCCTAAGAATTCCGTAATGTTATTTCCACATAGATCACAAAGTACCTGTTTAGAAAACTTATACAGAAATCTAAATATTCAATAGTAAAACATTAATAAGGCTTGAATCAATCTCCAATAAACTTAAAGACACATCCCACAAATAGGTGATAGAAGTTTCTTGCTACCAAAGCAATTATTTTATAAAGCACATAGAGATCATCAATCATTAACCCACTTTGTGAAATAACCCTGAGACACAACACTCTGTAATACAGAAGTAATTGATGACAGGCCACATGATAATTAGGTCCCCAAACATTCATTAGATAGAGCATTACTAATGGCAAAGAAATCAGCAAGCTTGATGTGTGGGAGATTAAAACAAACCTCACATCCTTTCCATTTAAATGAAAAGAGAATAATTATCCTTAATTGACGGTTGCAGCAATCAAAAAGTTGAACAACTAAAACACAGGAAGAGGTATAGGAAAGGAACCTATTTTTATGTTTCATTTAGTAATTGTTTCAATATTCCTAATTGTATAATGTCTGTAAGGTACCATATGATGTGCATGTAAGAAGCTTTAAATATAAAAGATACATTTCAATATTTGATTAAACATTTGCCCTAATATATAAACAAGAAAATATAAATGGATAAAGCAAAAGCATAAAATATGTGTAAAATCTAAAACTTCAATGAATAGTTCTGAAAATAAAATCATTATAGACGTCAATATAAAATTCCAGGATTGAAATATGGTCAAGACAGGAAGCCAAAATGTTAACATGCCATCAGGGAATACAGAAAGATGTCTCACATCACATTTAAATCATATCATACTAAATTACATTAGAGACCAAAATGATGACTGTACTAAATTTGCTATAAATGTGTAAATTTGCTATAAATGTGTAATATAAGTAAATAGAAAACTGGAGTTCTCGTTTATAAACATGCTAACTGTGAAGTATCAATTTGTTTTCTTTTTCTAACTAGTGTTATATAATTAAAATTCTCTTCCCTAATTATCACTTATGTATTTATATATGCATGTATGTATGCATGTACGTATCTGTATCCATGAATATAGAAATAGACTTCTGACTCCACTTAGTCAACCAAGGTCCACCCACACTGAGCTACTACCAAAATTTTAGTCATACCTTCTTGTTTTGTGGCTTTACCATTTTATTTTATTTTTTATTAATAATATAATTTAAAAATTTTACATGTCGTTCCCAGTTTCCTCTCCCTCCCTCCCTTCCTTCCTCCCTCCCTCCCTCTTACCTTCTTTCCCCTATGACATGCAACCTGGCCAACCCCACCATTCCACTTGTAGGGCTATACTATCCAGGTTGGGTCATGTAAATCTGTCAAGTCATTTGAAGTAGGGACTAGGACTTCTCTCCTGTCTCTAGGTTAAGAGGGTATCCCTCCATGGGGGATGTGTCCACAAGGTCCTTTTGTGCAGCAGGAAATTAAAGAAGATACCAGAAAATGGAAAGATCTCCCATGCTCTTGGATAGGAAGGATAAATATAGTAAAAATGGCAATCTTGCCAAAAGCAATCTACAGATTCAATGCAATCCCCAATAAAATCCCAGCACAATTCTTAACTGACCTTGAAAGGATAATAATCAACTTTGTATGGAAAAACAAAAGACCCAGGATAGCCAAAACAACCCTGTACAATAAAAAAAAACTTCAGGAGGCATCACCATCCCTGACTTTAAGCTCTACTACAGAGCTATAGTTCTGAAAACAGCCTGGTACTGGCACAAAAATAGACAAGTAGACCAATGGAATCGAATCGAAAATCTCGATATTAATCCACACACCTATGAACACGTGATTTTCAACAAAATAGCTAAAAAAAAAAAAATACAATGAGGGGAGGAAAGCATCTTCAACAAATGGTGCTGGCACAATTGGAGGATGGTGAGTAGAAGACTGCAGATAGACCCATGTCTATCGCCATGCACAAAACTCAAGTCCAAATGGATCAAAGACTTCAACATAAATCCAGCCACACTGAACCTCTTAGAAGAGAAAGTAGGAGGTACCCTTGAACAAATTGGTATAGGAGGCTGCTTCCTGAACATAACTCCAGTAGCAAAGACACTGAGATCAACAATTAATAAGTGGGAACTCCTCAGAAGTTACTGTAAGGCAAAGGACACAGTGGACAAGAAGAAATGGCAGCCCACAGACTGGGGAAAAAGTTTTAACAATCCTACATCTGACAAAAGGCTGATCTCCAAAATATACAAAGAACCCAAGAAACTAGTCAAAAAAAACCAAATAACCCTATGAAAAATGGGGTACAGAATTGAAGAAAGAATTCTCCATAGATGAAATCAAAGAGGCTGAAAGACACTTAAGAAAGTGCTCAACATCCTTAGCTATCAGGAAAATGCAAATGAAAACAACTTTGAGATACCATCTTACTCCTGCAAGAATGGCTAAAATTAGAAACACCAATGACAATTTATGCTGGAGAGGATGTGGAGAAAGGGGAACACACCTCCATTGCTGGTGGGAGAGCAAACTTGTACAGCCATTTTGGAGATCAGTATGGCGGTTCCTCAAGAAAATGGGAATTAGTTTACCACAGGACCCAGCAATCCTCCTCTTAGGTATATACCCAAATTATCCACATCCATGCAACAAAGACATGTGCTCAACTATGTTCATAGCAGCATTATTTGTAATAGCAAGAACCTGGAAACAACCTAGATGCCCCTCAACTGAAGAATGGATAAAGAAGATGTGGTACATCTACACAATGGAATACTACTCTGCCAAAAAAAATAACGGAATCTTGAAATTCACAGGCAAGTAGATGGAACTTGAAGAGACCATCCTGAATGAGGTAACCCAGCCACAAAAGAGGAACAGGGTATGTACTCGCTCATATATGGATTTTAGACACAGAGCAAAGGATCACCAACCTATAATTCACACCACCAGAGGAACTGGGATACAAAGTGTATTCTAAGAGATTCATATATGCTCCCTCACAAAAGGGGGAAGGGCCAAGTCCCCCAGAGCACATGGGAGACTGGGGGGGGCAGTGAATGGAGGGAGAAAGAGAAGGGGAGGAGAGGAAAGTACATGCGACTAGGTAGATTGAGTCAGGGTAGGAATAGAAGACAGGAGAGAGAGACAGAGAGAGAGACAGAGAGAGACAGAGAGAGAGACAGAGAGAGACAGAGAGAGACAGAGAGGAGAGAGAGAGACAGAGAACATAAAAGAGGGAGCCATTATTGGTTTGAGGAGAAAACTGAACCTAAAGAAAGGTCTAGAAACCTACAAGCCTGACTCCAACTAACAATTCAAGTAACCGTGGAAAGGCTACCATAAATGCCCTTCCCTGATAGTAAGATCATCAACTAAATTATCCACCATCATGGAGCCCTCATGTAGTACCTGTTGGAAACAGAAGCAAACACCCATAACTAAACACTGAGTCGAACTAGAATCCAGATGCAGAGAGAGGACAAGACCAGGTTGCAGAAACACACAAAGACAGCTGACCTGAACAAGGAGGAACTAATGACCCCCCTCCCCCAGACTGATAGCTGGGAATTCAGCATGGGACTAACTCAGACCCCCTGAATATGGGTCTCAGCTAGAAGGACTGAGCAGTCTGGGAGACCTCAGACAGTAGTCATACCTACTTTACTCTTTCAAACAAGAGCTGTCATATGGATACACTCACTCCATAGGGCAAGCATAGAAACTCTCTGTCCCTCATTGCTTTCCTACCAGAAGCAGCCAGCATCTGTGTTTCCCACAGGGAAATTTACATCTCAGATAGTTAGCATAAGGAGTGCTGCACATACTAATCCTTGAACTGCCTTCATTTTCCTCTAATAGAAAAGTAAATATTTCTCACTTGCTGTGTGAAAGACAAATGAAGAAAACTGTAAGTTTGAATTCCTTTAAACTGTGATGGATTTGCATCATTAAAGAATGAAACAGAATTTCATGATGGATTTTAATTTTAGAAATAATAATTATAGTGACAAATCTTAGGGGAATTTTGTTAGAATATTTAAATAGCACAAAAATGAGCTCTTAAATAAATTTTCACCTAATATATCATTCATAACTCTAGAAATAATTGTGTTATATAGCTACAAACTGATTTTTTTGTTAAAATACTTAAGAAAAACATTAATATCTTGTTATGTGAAAACAACATAATTCTAATTTTTTAATTTTATACCTGCCATAATCTAAGACTGACATGCTGCCCACTGCACTGACAAGGGACCATTGCCATATGCTACATACGACTTGAGAGCCACTCACAGTTTCAAAGGTCCACAAAAACACAAGAGAAAGTCTATATGATAAAACTTCCAATTTCCCATAAAAACATAAACACATCACAGTGTTAGGCTGTGGTCTGGTTTTGTTTTCTTAAAAGTGTAGCACATATCCATTCAACAAGGAATTCATGCTATCAACTGGATGAGGTCAGAACGAAGCCTGAGGACTCTACCACCTGTAATCCAGCAATCTACTTCCTCTGCCTCCCAAGTCTTTCCTCAGGCCCTGGAAGAGGCAACTATTTGAAAGTGCTTTTGAGTTTTGTTCTAAAGAGGCTGTTATGAAACTATGACAAAGTCCAAACAGTGAGACTGTCGTAGCAAGTAGAATTAGCTACTGTACAAAATAACAACTCCAAAAAGTAGCATCAAGTATTACAGACCTATTCACAAATGTATAACATGAAAAATTGAGCATTGATATTATCAGTGTTCATAAAGAAACATGCTAACTTGAAGTTCCTGAGGAATAAAGAGTAGGACATAATTAACATTTACTTGAAACATGTTTGCTGTCAAGATTACCTGTGGCAGTCCAGGCTGAATGGCCATCAGTCAATGTAATAACAAAACCAGATCCCACTGTTCCCTCCCAAGACACTTGCAGAAAATAAGTTATGTTGGGTTCCGAAGCAAGACAGATTCTGCTCACTTTCCTTTCCATTCTGGCTACCTGTAATGAAAGAACAAAATCAGTATTTACATGGAGACTACAATTATCAAATGATGATAACTTTAATACTTGTCTTTAAGCTATACAAACTCCAAAGAAATCCAACTGCTGAACTCAGTCATAGTTTTGTTCAATAATGACTTACAGATTTTACAGATGAGAAAAACAGAAGCCCCCAACGATAGGACAAGTAATCTGCTGAACTGATGAGCTAAATAAAATTACTATAGCAACATGAAGAAATTATATATTTCCCTTCCTGCAAGAGCAAATAGCATCCCCCAATAAAAGAACAGTTCCTTTAAATAAACATATTTGAGAGATTTATCCATACTATTTTCTACTTATAGGTCACTCAGAATATTAATTAATCTTATTTATTTAATTTGTTCTTCTATTTTCCAAGTGATAGAAATTTGGAACTTTATATATCTTGACTACTACAATTACTTCTCTCATGAACATTCTAGAAATAGCATTGCATCTAGGGTTGGGGACTTTATTTCTACAAATGGAGCTACTGGAACAGCAGATACCAAGTGTTCAGTTTGGGTACTAGATAGACAAGTTCCTTTAAAATTGTAACAAATTGTGATCATTGTATTAAAACATTTAATCTTGAATCCCAGACATTATAATCACTAAGTGTAAAGCACATTTTAGTTGTTTGAACTATTTCCTATGGTTCAGTGCTTTTTGCACAGATATAATCAATTCCAAAATACCTAAATGATTTCAGAATATTTACCTTTACATCAACTAGCCAACATAACTTCTTATGAGAGCTCATCATCTCATTATTAACCCACTCACTGCTTGGGTTGCTTTGTTTTGGAGTGTTTATTTAGGTTCTTTATGTAGTGTATCTACTAATCCTCTATCAAATATAAAGCTCACAAAGATTTTCCAATAATCTGGGGCTGTCTTTTCACCTCTATCAGTGTTTCTCAACCTGTAGATTGTGATGCCTTTAGAGCACTGAGCAGTCAACACTGTCTAATTGGTCCTTTCATAAGAGTCACATATCAGATATTTATATTATGATTCATAACAGTTGCAGAAGTGCAGTTATGAAGTTATCAGTGAAAATAAGTTTCTGATAGGAAGTCACAACATGAGAAACTGTATTAAAGGGTCACAATGTTAGAAAGGTGACAACCAGGGCTCTAAATTTTCCTTTGCTCTACAGAAGCACAATTTTACTCACTGCAATTTCACTTGCCAATCCTTGGGATTATTTCATGAGTGCTAGAGTCATTTTCAAAAGTCCTAACCTATAGCTACATCTTGAAGTGTTTTTCTAGTTATTTTCCCTAACAGTTTCAGGGTTTCAGGCTTTACACTAAAATATTTTATTCTTTTTTAATTGAGTTTGGAGGAAGCTGGCAAACATGGCTCTAGTTTCACTCTTTTACATTTAGAAGTCCAGCTTTCTGCCAGGCATGGTAGCTCATGCTATTAATCCCAGCACTGGGAAGGCAGAGGCTGGGGGATCTCTGTGAGTTTGAGGACAGCCTGGTCTACAAAGCAACTTCTGGGACAACCAGGGCAATTACAGATGAACCCTGTCTTTAAAAAGGAAAAAAAGAAAAAGGAAGGAAGAAAGGAAGGAAGGAAGGAAGGAAGGAAGGAAGGAAGGAAGGAAGGAAGGAAGAAAGGAAGGAAGGAAGGAAGGAAAGAATGTAGGAAGAAGTGAGGTCTACCACTTGTTAAAGATACTGTTTTTTTCTAGAAGTGTGTGTTTCTTGCATCTGGGTGGCCAGGTGACTGTCGCTTTGTGAGAAATTTTCTGAATCCTTTCATTATGCAATTGAACTTTCATATGAATTTACTGTTGTTTCTATTTCTGTGTAAAATGTCACTGTAATTTTTCTGGGGAATGGATTTAATCTGTGGGTCACTTTTCTGGTTCTTTATGAATATGAAAATCTTTCAATCTTATAGAGTCTCCTTGATTTCTTTCTTTCTTAGGTATTTGGTTTTCCTAAGAATGCTTTTCTGGGGCTGGAAGGAGGGGGTGGTCATGGAGTTCTACTGTCCTCAAAGTTGAATTTTCTGTGCACCTGAGGATGACCTTGAACTGATCAGATCTCCCTGCCTCTGTCTCCCAAGTGCTGAGATCACAAGCATATGACACTACACCCAGTATTTTGTGGTGGGGGAAGGAAGCCAATGGTACTTGAGTACTTAGCAAACACTGTTGAATAAGCTACATCTCTAACTCAGGAACACATAATTCATATAAATTCAAACTAAATTTTTTGGGATGGGAGAAAGTTTAGTTGATAAAGTTTTTATCACTCAAATATGACAGAAACTGGAAGATTCCAGGGTCTCACTGAGCAGTCAACATTTTCTAACGGGCAAGTCTCTGTTTCCATTGAGAGACCTTCATTCAAAAATGAAGATGTGCACAGCTACAGAGGAATAGCACCCAAGGTTGCCCTCATGTCTTCAAATACTTGCACACATATGTGCATATGCACACACATGAACACACACACATACAAAAACACTTTAATTTGAGATATGAGATAAGTTACAAAAATTACTTTTAAATGCCATATTTTGCTTCTATATATGTACATCAACACAGGGAGTCATGGAGATAGGTGCTGGAGTGCACGTTCGCCCGCACACACATCAGCGCGTGCACACACACACACACACACACACACACATCAGCGCGTGCACACACACACACACACACAGAGAGAGAGAGAGAGAGAGAGAGAGAGAGAGAGAGAGAGAGAGAGAGAGAGAGAGAGAAAATTATTTCATTTCACGGATGTTTGCAGAGCCATGACTATTGCTAGCATTAAGTTTGTGAAAGCAAATTCCAGCACTTTACATCACTATAAAACAGACTGTTTCATCACTTTTTAATGTTATATTTAGAACTGTTAACAAATTACCAAATATAGAGACAAATTCATTTAAAATTCAACATTCCAGGTGCTTGTCAGTCACTCATTATTCACAGTAAAATATAGGGTTTTAAGCTCAATAACTATAAAGACAGCTAAGAATGAGATCCATTCTAAAAATAATATTTGAATTGTTAACATTTTAAGAATTTTCCAATTTTCTCATTAGTTTAGTACTTGATAAAATTACATTAATTTTATATTAAAGATACTGCTGTAGGGTACATGTTTGAAATTGAGGTGGAATCTGTGAAAGATTCCATTCCCTTTGGTGCACCAACTGGTGAAGCAAGGCTATGAGAACCATATTTAAGTGGCACACTCACTCACTCATATTAAATAAGCTCACTCACTCACTTGTGACAACACTGTATCCTGTAAGTAAGCTGTGCCTCAGGAGTCTCTGGAATATATTGTTCAAATTAAGCCTTAGGGTCCTGATAATATACAATTGAACTAGTTTCTTAAATACTTCATTCCTTTACTGAGACTGCCCTCTCATTAAATATCACATACAAAATATCCAAAAATCTACCACAGGAACAGATGAGAGTCCAAAATTCTTTTAAGATTCAACTACAGCAAATCAACCATATTTTTGCTCCCACCAGCCATGTACATAGAAATAGCCAGTGTTTTGTCCCAGGGCTACATGGAGAAAATGGGTGGAATCCTCTTCAGAGCATCTGATTGACTAGGGCTGTAAGAGAGCCCACATTTGGTTTCCTAAGAGCACTAAAGGACACATTAGTATCAGCATCTCTCTCAGCCAAAGCCAGGGATCTAAGAGTGGGCTGCAGGTGGATCCACTTGGGTCCCACCCCAATTTATCCATCAGTAGCTTTATTGAGAGCCCAGAACAGTTGAGAATTGAGAAGCTTATCTTTAGTACTTTGTGCCTTTGATACATGCCCCTCTCTCTTAGAAGACTAATACGCTGTTGGCTGGTGTGCAATTGATGTGATCTCGGTCTGAACAAATACCATTCACAGTTGCTTCTGAATAAACAAGACACTTTTTAAATTAGTTTACAAAGCATTTTGTATGCCCTTTTGGATGCTGATAAGGAGCAGTGCAGAAGCCAGCGCTTAGGTCAGCTCAAGTTAGTTACAACACTATCATTGAGAACACCATTTGAACTTGGGCTTTGGGCTTTTTTTTTTTTTTTTTTTTTTTTTTTTTTGCTCTTAATAGTCAGTTGTGACTCCTCTTCAAGCTGCTTGGACTGCAGGTGTTCAAATTCCGAAGCTCTGCCAAGCAGTTGTACTTACAGACTGGGAGGAGATAAATGCATGCTTCTAATGAAGCAATTATTTAAGTGGACCCTTCTCAAGAAAAGTAGGTTGATACTTAAAGAAAATTCAGCCAACTGTTAGTAGTCTATAATTGGACTTTTGTTATTATTTTGTTAGACTTCACTTTTTTAAAAGGGAAAAGAAAATTGCAAACCAAAAGTATGATGACTAATTTATTTTAAAACCTTATCACATTTTAAAATTTCAAAACAAGGACATAGAACTTTTAGACAAAAAGGCAGACATACCACAACCACTACACTGCATTTACCTTTGTGTCTGTGTGCACAGACTCTGAGGCCAGAGCAGGCCTTGGGGTGTCTTTCTCTATTTCTCAAAGCTTTATTGAAGCCTGACATAATGCCTCTTACTAAAGCAGAAGCCGATGCTGTATGCTGGTCTTCATGCCAAAAAATACTTAGGGTCTTCTGGTCTCTACTCAACAATGTTTGGGTTATGGAGAGACTCAGCTATGCTCTGTTATTAATGTGGGTGCTGGTTTTGAACATGGGTCTACATTTGGAAGATTCATTTTTATTCAACTTGAATAGCAAGGTATAACATAAAAGCAATTTGAAATTATTAAACAAAATGTGGAAGGTGCTGTATACTTAATCACTTCCTATTACCGTTCCCCCATTAAAATACTCAAAGAAACATCCCTTCCTTTGCCGCAGTCTTGATGCCACCGATAGTGAAGATGCTTAATTTGAATGTTTGACGAAGTTTTAGCAACTGTGTATAGTTGATTTTTATAATGTAGTTATAATTTCAAACAAAATCTTAGATGCCACATAGTGACCAATACAATCACATATAGCACTAAGTAAAAATATTGTGTTGTTCTAAGTATTGAATTCTCATGATCCAGCTGAATAGGACTCACCCTTCACCCATGCTTTCTATACATCTGCTAAGCTAAAATGTTAAAGAATGGGTAACATTCTGAATAAAAGAAAACAACACTGCCTAAGAAGCCAGTATTTAGATACACAGGGTTTTCATAATTTTGATAACTGGTAAAAGTGAAAAAATGCCCGACTTCAGAATCGTCCCAAAAACCATATGTAATTGAACACAACAAATCACACCTTCCCCATATTTACAAAACTCATAAGGAAAACCAGACGTAAAACAGTCTCACCTAATGGCATTATACTAGGCAATTACTCCCCTCAGAAATGGGCCGTTCCTTCCCCATAGCTACCACAGAGTTCTTTCCCTCTCTTCAGAGCCTAGAATGTCTGAGTCCCGGAAGCAAAGTGTGCAAAAAGGAGGGGTCCTAGCAAGGAAGCCATGGGGAAGGGTGGGATTGGATTCACCTACTGATCACAGCCTTCTGAATACAGCATATTTCCAACAGGCCTCTCTTGGAAATCCATGAGACCCAAAACAACAGAAACTTAACAGGGATCCCAACAGGTGCACACCTTAGGAAACCCTGATGTCCCCTAGGGTCCAAACACAAAAGGCTCAGAGGTCAGAAAAAGGGTGAAAGCCACGCACTGAGCAGCTTTAGAGGTAAATGCCAGGGAAATGAAGGAGGTTGCCATGGGAAGAAACCAAAGGAACGCGCAAGTAAATAGCATCGCTTATGGAAAGAGGACGCAGCCACTTCCGGGCCCTACCTCTAAGTGACTCCACTTCCGCTCTCCGCAAAAGAAGATGTGGGCAGCCGGGGATAACCCTGTGCGGCCAATGAGAGAGGCCGCCAATTCCGTGGTTGGCGAGCCGTCGCCCAAGCCCCGCCTCTTCCGGTAACAGAAGCCTATCACGGAGTCCGAATGGCTCAGCCTGGGCGGAGACGCCGCGATGGGCCCAACCGGGCGGCTGGAGAGAGCGGGAAGCGCAGCGGGCTTGCATCCTCTTCCGCCCCGGCCCGGAAGGGTGATGTGGCTGGACCAGCACCGGCCTCACTATGGTAAGATCCTGGGCTGCGGGGTCGCGGTTGCGCTCCGTGGAGGGGCGCGGGTCGGCGGGGATGGTGCGGGCGCTGTGGGGCGCGGGAGCCCGGGCGCTAGCCCGATTCTCCGGGCCCCGAGGGTGCACAGGCCGAGGAGTCGGGCGGCCGCTGACGCTCATGCTGGAGCATCAGGCCCACAGCCCTAGGAAGAGCCTGGTGGTGGACTCGGCCCCTGGCGAAGAGGCCGCCTTGCCGCCTTGCTTAGAGCAGTTGCGGTGGCATGTTCAGCCGGTTGGCTATGTGTATGTGTGGACATTACTCTGAAACGCCAGTTTCCGTCGCCTTATCCCCCTGTCTTTGATGTGTACCGTGTATCACCCAACCCGCATTTTTCAGTAGTAATTAATGGATTGCTCGTTTTCCTTAACTCTACCTCCTACACCTTTCCTCTTTCCTGTTGAAACTAAGGCGAGATAGGGCCCCTCCCACACCATTTTTGAATTCTAATGATGCTCCTTTGCAAACGGATGTTTTTAATGGCTTGAGTGCCCTGCAAAGGTGGGTCTGTCTTGTAGTAGCTTAGTGTGCATTCTCAGTAATGTCTAGCCTGGGCCTTGCTCGCAGACCACCACCCTCACAGATATTTCATGTTTATGTTGTGAAGTGTTTAATAGCTTAGATCTTAGAAAAGTTTGCACTGCAAATCACAAAAAGAGCAACAACAAGAGCGGGAAGCTCCATGTGCACAAGACATAGATAAAGTAGAACTTACTGGTAGATCTTGAAATGTATGTATGAAGGCATATTACCATTGGTATGGTAAATGCCAGTCCCCCTGCGCTATCACTTAAGTGAATTTAGAAGCCGTTTATGAGCATATTCCTAGGGAAAGCATGTGTGTGCTATCTCAGAAGGAGCCATGAAAAAGTACTGAGTGAGCTGCCAGAAGTTGTGCCAGCATCATCTACAAAATACAGCCTTTAGAACCGTGGTCAAAAGTTAAATTAGCCCTTCCTCTTTCTTCATGACTGCTTATGTGTATGTATAACATGGAGTTTCTTTCCTGAACAAAATTAGCACCTCGTAAAGGAGATCATATTTATTGGCACATTTTTGTTCGGTGGGTTAATATTTTATTGTCCATTGCAGCACAATAATATACACTTGGCCATAAGGATGTTGTTAATAAGCTGTTTACTAAACATAGAGTAATGCTTTCTTGTCTATTTTCCAAGAAACTGAAGTAGAATTACTTTGCCCATAGAAAAAGTCAAAGGTGCATTCTTCATCCTCTCCTTCATACTAGGCAAAATCAAGGTAGTTTAAGATTGATGGTATTTTTACTTTTTCAAAACAAAGCTTTTATTTATTAGTACCCGGTGTATATCAAGGTCTATTTTAAAGGATTTCCTAAATTGCCTTGCTTTAAACTATTGACTTCTGAGATATTTACAGATAAAGGAACTGATAGTAGAAAAGCACATATCTTTAGTATTATAAAAATGAATTTGACCTATGAAAATGTTCCATGAACTTTGCTCTAATAAGAATGAGATGTAAATGCAGTGATCTTCTCTCGATGCTTAACTGTGAATACTTTTGAGTTTCCAGAGATTATAGTTTCTGTATAGTTTAAATCTAAATTTGGAGGGTTGTTATGACTTAAAGCTTTGAATGATTCTAGTAAGCAGACAGGGATACATGGCCGGCACCCAGTATTTAGCTTTCCCATTTTATCAAACAGCATCTATTGATGTATCCTTTCTTGGTTGCAAAATAAAATTTTTTCATAGCAGGATTTGCTTTTGCCATTTAGAATATTTTTAATCATTTTATCGAGGTATCCTATGAAGAATCCAGTTTTTTAATCTACTAATCCAGTGTTAGTTCTACCTTTGGACTAGATAGCTACTGACACTGTCAGAGAGGTATGAACTCTGAACTGTAGCTTGACTCATAACCGAAGTCCTGTATTAGAAAATGAGTAAGGGAAGTCTTTATGTAGTTCTGAAACAGGGCCAGTTAGATCAAATGCAACTGACAAAAAATGTTGATTTATTCAATGGTAAATTTATGTGTTAAGTAATTCAAATGTGTAATAGCCTCTGGTTCTGAAGGACAGGTTATGTGTTCAATCAGTTTGGGTCTCTTGTATAGATAGTGTTTGTATTTGCAGGCTAATATATGGATTTCTAAGTAGAATCTAGTTGTAAAATGCTGACCTGACCTAGATTTGCAAATTATAGAATGCTGACCCATTTTCCTGGTGTGGTATAAATTTTATCATAATTGGATTAGGGGTGTTGATTATGTGTTCTTCTCTGCCCTGAGAAAAGAATAAACTAATTTTATGTGAAACAAATAAGTCTGGCTAGTGTTTCTAATTTTTGTCTTTGGTGTTTAACTCAACTTTTTTTTTTTCCAATTTATTTATTTTACATTCCAGCAGAAGTTTCCTCTCTGTCCTTTCCTTCCAGTCTCCCACACACACCTCCCCCCTGCTCACCTCCCCCAACCCTCTCCTCCTCCATACTGCAGGCCTCCCATGCATGTCCACAAATCATGGCAAATCAAGACTATAAGCACCTTCCCTTGTGTTAAGGCTGGGTAAGCAGGGCAACCCAATTTGAAAGATGGGATACCAAAAGCATCAGACAGCTCCTGTTCCCACTGTTAGGAGTCCCATAAGAAGAACAAGCTATACAACTTGTTACTGCGTAGAGACAAGATATGTTCATAGGCAGCTTGGGTTTCTGGGTCAGCATAAACACCCTCACCAAGATCCTTGATTGTCAGTTCAGACTCAGTAAACTCCCATGAGCCCAGATTAGTTGATTCTGTGGATTTTCTTGTGATGTCCTTGGCCTCTCTGGCTCCTACAGTCCTTTCTCTCACTTTACCAGGATTCCCTGAGCTGGACCTAATGTGAGGCTGTGCTCTGCATCTATTTCCATCAGTTGATAGATGAATGCTCTCTGATGACAGTGCACTAGGTACCAATCTATGAGAAGAGCAGAATATAGTTAGACATCATTATGTTGACTTTTTTGTTTGTTTGTTTGTTTTGTTCCATTCATGTTTTATTCTATCCTAGGTCACTAGGCCACTAGCCAATGGGACCTGGCATGCCAAGCAGAGTCAGTGGTGTACTCACTCTCAAAGCATGGGTCTGAAGCTGGAACAGTCTACAATCTCTGTACCACCCTTACCCTAGAGCATCCCATAATCAGGACAGACTATAGGTCAAAGGTTACGTAGCTAAGTTGGTGCCCCGGTCTCTCCACTGGTATTCTTGCCTGGTCACAGGAGATGGTCAGTTCAATCTATTTATCTAAGCTGTTGCTTCGAGTCTTGGCTGGGATCATCCTTGTAGATCAACTCTTAATTTTAAAGTGTTCTTGAGTTAAGATGGAGAAATTAATGTCAGTAGAAAATTATTTTAAACATCAGCAATAAACATTTGAAACTCTAAGGTAGTGTTAAATACAAAGAAGCCTCTTATTCAGCAAATAAGGTGAACATTTTATTCTGCTGATGCTGAAAAGAAATCTACACAAAGCCTAAATGATCCAATACTTAAGAAAATACTGTAAGTTAAAACAGAATTCTTTCTGTGAGTGAAGTCTTGTCAGTAACCAATCATTATAAAGTGCCTACTATACAATGCATGTATTTCCCTGTAGGTGGTTTTTTGTTTTGTTTCTGAAAACTTATTTTTGTAGTAATTTATTGTTTGGCCCCCACCCCCCTTTTCTATATTTCTAAGATTTAGGGTTGGTTTCTTAGGATTTCTAATTTAAAAGTTCTATTAACAAATGTCCAGACTGCTTTTATTTATAATTCTAGAGCAGGCTCTCATATCCAAAGTTTGTGGATATAGCTTTAGCATTCAGAAATGACTCAATAATAATGCCTGTAGGCCCTTTCATTGTGTCACTACTTAAGTAATTGTGCTTTTTCTTTAGAAAGATTATGAAGGAGCTTCTCATCTGGCTAGATGAACTCAGCACCAACATGCTTGCTCCAAACTAGTGGAAGCTCCAGTTAGTTATGGTTGGTGATAAGTTTGCACTCGAGAATTATAATTGAAGAGCTTAAAAGGAAGATAATTTGGGAGCCAATAATATAATGTTTTTAAATGAAGAGCACAATTTTGAGTGATCTACAGTAAAGGAAAGGTTTCTTTGTCCCACAAGAATAGGAAACATTTATACATGTGGTAAACAGGATGCATTCTTAGGGAAAAAACATGCACACACACACACACACACAAACATATTTCTAATCATATGTAACAATAGACTTTGCATCCAAATTTTCATTTGGAAGATTATCCTGGAGGGAGAGAGGGCAATATAATCACAAGGATATTGAACAGATGAGATGAGTCAGGTCATAGCCACAGCAATAGTGACTTATGTGTGAAAATGTCAAAAGAGTATAGAATGCTTTAGAAATACAAGGTAGTAATAAATTTGTATTGATTTAAGCCACTAAATTTGTAGTAGTTTTAGCAAAGTAGAAACCCAGTAGTTCATTGGGGCATCATCTTCTACAACTTATGTAAAAGTCGTGAGTTGCCTACCTTTTGTCGTGGAAGTTTTAGAAAATATAAATTTGTTCAACTTTTATAGAATACAGGTGAGTAGAACTTATCAGAATATGATGCATAAGTTGCTTTTGACAAAGCATTTTCAATACCACCAAGCCATATCTGCACCTATGCAAGGATAGTTTAATGTAGTCATTGCCCAACACTTAGAAGAGATAGTTTAGTGTAGTCATTGCGCGTCCCTTAGAAGAGTGACATTTTGGAGACAGTGTACCTATCGGGGTTAACAAAATACTCTTTTTACAGGTAAAAATTTAAAGTATAGATAGTAAATGTGGCACTACCCTAAACTGCTAAAAAGAATGGAGAACTTACATGGGAAATGTTGGTTTCAAGTTGTTCTTTGTGGCAGCATTCCATTCAAAACAAAATCTGAGCAATCAGTTTATGTTTGGAAAAGGAGCCAGAGCCTCTTTACGTGTAAAGATGACAGTGGTCATCTTCTAGTTATTCTAGGGCAGTGGTTCTCAACCCCTTTGAGGTCACACGAGATATACTACCTGTCAGATATGTCCATTATGATCAATAACAGTAGCAGTGAAAAAATTTTGTTTGGGTGGTCACAATGGTATGAGATATTAAAGAAATGCAGCATTAGGAAGGTTGAGAACCACTGCTTTAGGAATGAATAGAGATCAGAACACAGTAAAGGGTTTTGTATTTTATGATGATACCTGCAGCTATCTAAAATTTACTTATTACCCATGGATTTTAAAAAGAGCTAGTTCCAGGATAGCTTCCAAAGTCACAGAGAAACCCTGTCTTGAAAAAAAAAAAAAAAATAATAAATTAAAAAGTAAAAAGACCAAAATAGTTAATAATTAGCAAATTAGAACACAAGAGTATGTATCTGTGACCTCTTGATATGTAGCATGTTTATAATTACTATTTTAAATTGTAGAGTAGTTGAGTATCTGGAGTTTTCATGTAGCAAGTTTACCCACTCAGCTATACAGACCTCTTGAAAATGTGTATACTGTATGTCTTAGAATGAATTAGAACAATGCACTGTGTGAGCACCTTCAAAGTTGTACTCTTGATAGGACACTAGAGTTGCAGGGAGTTATAGGTGTGAGTCATAGGCAGAAATTACCTTGGGCCTTCACAGCCTAGGCCTTTCACATAATCGAGATATTTTTGTCTTTGCTTATTTTTCCAAAATGTCTTTGACAAGTAAATATAAATTCACAACAGTTTGTAGACTTCTCTAGGATAATTAACAAAATAATGTACTCCATGGTCTATTCTATATTGATTTTTCTCAGTATTACTAATGAAATTTGCATATTATGTTATCATATGCTTTCTTTAACTTCCATTCTTCCCTCATTAACGTTTTCAATGAAAAGTCTTTATTTTTCTACTAATTAAGGACATCTGTTTCCCTTAACCCAGAGACTGAATTTGTATCAGTGGACAGCAGATCCTATAAGCATTGGGAGAAATGTTACAGGTGACAGACTGATGGCCATAACTTAGAAAACACTCTTTGACCAGAGTCTTAAGAACATCTGAAAGACTTTATCATTTAAAATTATTTGCTTAAAATACAGCATTCTTAAAACCCAGAACAAAGTTACATGTCATATATTTTGTGCATGTAAACAGCTTTCATTTATAAATGATTGTACACACACAGATGTAACTATACACATTAGCATGATGGTGAGTGTCATTTTATCTTTTATTATGAAAAACTTAAAACACAGGAAGGTAGCAAGAAGGGTAAGATAAGCTTTTGTATACTCAGTATTTCATGGACAACCCCACTTTCCCCTGCATACATATACACACAGTGAGAGGCCAGCTTGGGGATCTTGGCATTAAGCATATTTTCAAAGGCATTCAGGGACCGGTGGGGGAGTAGGGAATTCATAATAAAATCCTTAATTTAGATACCCTGTTAAGAAGATAATAAACCTACTTTGTAAAGCTAACCATTTTACCACTGGAATCCTTTGTTTAATATGAGTCTGTTAATTCTAAAATTTCTTAGCTAGCCACACACATACACACAGACATGCTGCCGTGTGGTCTCTTCTGGAGCCTGCCATAGTCTTGGTTCTTCTAAATGAAGTCATTTGTGGATTGACATGCTTTTGCTTTCTTACTAAAGCTTTTCCCTTTGAAAACCTGTCTTGCTCCCCAGGGTTCCAGACTGCCTCTTACGGGTGTTGCAATATATTAGTTTGGTTTTTAAAGTACCCATCTTTTTCTAAGTGGATAATTGTTGTGTGTATCATCTATAACATAAAGATGGTAATCTCATGGCTGGGAAGGCAGACAGCAGAGTCTCAGCAACTTGCTCTCCAGCCAGTTTAGCTGAATTGGCCAAGTCCAAGTTTCAAGACTAAGGTGAGGCAGTGGCAGGAAGACTCTAGACCTTAACATCTCACCTTCACACATGCATGCAAGTACAAACCCATAAATTTGCACACACAAAACACAATTGGTAAGTAATATGCAATCCTTACATTTTTTTCAGTATTGCTTTTTTTTTTAATTTTGTAAAATAATTTTAATAATGCCTGGCAGGACTTCTTTTCTTGAAATTATCCTGTTTGTTTCATAAGTAATGTGTTGGTATTAAGATCATTTTACGAGTTACGTTCAGAACTCAGAATTTAGTCTGTCCTCATTCTACCAAGTGGCTTGCTATGTGTGTGGAGGTGATTGTTTGGGTTTGGGTCTTTTCCCTCCATCCTCCTCCTCCTAGGATTTTTCCTTTGTTCCTAATGTAGGGCTTTTTTTTTTTTTTTTTTTTTTTTTTAAGCTTAGAAATCTGAAGGTTTTGTTCTAGTTCCTATCTATATAGTCTTTTTTTCTGTTTCATCTTTCATTTTATTAAGATAATTCTAAAGGTTATTGATCATGTTTTGATCATGGACTCCTCTTAACTTGCTTAGTTATTTTGAAGTTTACAGCATTTTTCACTAGCTTCTGAGATTTTCAAGTAAACCTTATTTACAAGTAGCAATTTTACTTTTGAAAAAATATTTATGACAGTCTTCCTGGTTTTTAAGAAATCTAGCAGGGCAGTGATGGTACATGCCTTTAATCTTAGTACTTGGGAGGCAGAAGCAGGCAGGTCTCTGAGTTTGAGGCTAGCCTGGTCTACAAAGTGAGTTTCAGCATTACACAGAGAAACCCTGTCTCAAAGAACCAAAAAAAAAAAAAGAAAGAAAGAAAGAAAGAAGAAAATCGTCTAATTTTACTTCTAAACTTACTAAACAGGCATACTGTTGACTGCTACGTGGAATTGATGTATTTTATGTGCCTACTAATGGAAGTGCCTAGTAATGGAGGAGTTTTTAATCATATACCGTGATAGTCTTGCACTTCTTCGGAGTGTTTTGAGTGAAACATCTCTACTTTGGGTATGCCCTGTACTTCAAACTGTGGCCAGGTGTTAGAGATTGATCGCCTGATAGTGCAGTGTTCAGCTTCTGGAGTAACGTTTATAATGGAATGTCATTTGCTAGGTGAGGCATAGAGACAATTCCCAGGGGAAAGCATGGCTGTACACCTGTAATTCTAGCATTAGAGTCGAAGGCAGAAGGATCTCTGGTTAAAGAGTATCCTAGACCCTGAAAAGAACTGTGCGTGAAATACACCAGAAGAGGACAGGTGGATGCTTGGAGACTTCCTGACAAGCTGAGCTGAGAACCTAGAGAGGGCACAGTAGTTAAGGGCACTCGTTGCTCTTGGAGAGGACCTGAATGCTGAATAGAATGAGGCAAAAACTCTATTTACTTTATTTACACTTGAAATCTATACTTTCCTGTTTGCCTATTTAAATACTAATTCTTGGGATTCCTATTAGGACTTTACAATACAAGGAACTACTACATAACAAATAACTGAAAGGGAAAGGTGGGTGCTTTTTTTTTTTTTTTTTTTTTTTTCCACCCATGTCTAATAGTCTTAGTATTTGTCATGGCTTGCAACAGGATTTCATAATTTCAAAACATTATTGACTCAGACAAAAAGTTGAAAGACACTTTAGTCAGTATTTCGCCCTGGCTCTGCCCAGGTTTATAAATACCAAATGAAGGCCAAGAGCCTGGTGATGCATTAGGGTCACAGAGCCAGCCGCTGGCAGTGTGTGAGGACCATACTTTCCTGTGTAGAACTCTGTATGCCTTGAGCATCTGTGTGATTTGTGTACTGAGTCCACTTTGCTGAGATGTTTAGAATCCATGGCATTCACGTTCGTGGATTGTATTTTCTACTGCAGCTTCTGAATTCGTTGCCTTTAAAGACTTCATGATGCTGGTTTACATGTTGTACAACATTGTGTTTGCCCGTAATGTGGGTTTGTCTGGCATTTTTGGATAGGAAGTTTCTCTTGTGATACTAATTTGTTTTTGTTTTTTTCTCTCTCTTTCTTTATAGTCTGCCATTTTCAATTTTCAGAGTCTTTTGACTGTAATCTTGCTGCTTATCTGTACGTGTGCTTATATCCGATCCTTGGCTCCCAGCCTCCTGGACAGAAATAAAACTGGGTATGTTACTAATGATATCAGTCAAGTCAGTTCTCACCAACATTGAATGTAAATTACCGTGAAAGTCTATTTATAATTTAGACTATTTATAGTCTATTTATAACTTAGTTTTGAGTAACTTTTTACATTTTCTTCTTGTTTAAAGGTCTAAAGTATAATTGTGTTGTCTTATTAAATTAATAAATACATTTCAAAAATGACCTAGTGTGACTGGAAATTTCACCTATTGAATAAAAGCAGAGCATTGTGTAGCCAAAAGTAAAACATGTTAAATAGCCATCAGTTATTATGACAGTGCCCCATTAACTTTGTAGACATGGTTTTCCCCATCCCACCTTCTTCACTGAGCTCCTGTAGTCCATGATTCTCATTAATCACTTATTTGGAATTGTAATATAATAAGTAAGAGTAAAATAGGAGCATGTTCTTTAAAAGTAGTCACTACTAGAATAGGGTATTTCTACTTTTCTAGTGCTGCCATGAAATTTTTCATTCAAAGGGAAATTGCATGTGGACATGTCCACCCCTCTTTTCTTGGGAGTAGGAATGTATCCATAACATGCTACATTGATCAAGGAGTTCTCAGGGCTACCAACCTTACAGTAGAGGTTGAGTAGTAGTATATTTCTCCTACATTAAAGGCCCCCAAAAGGCTTTACTGTTTTTACATTTCAAAATACAAGCTAATAGAGTCCGTTGTGTGTGATTAGGAATGATTTTACTTGATTATAAAGAAAAACTACTTTTCTGTAAAAGTAATTATTAGATTCTCTTTCCTTGATGTGTTTTCTTTGAGACTGACAGGACATTTGTCATTGTATTTACCTTGCTTACCTGGAGTTACCCAGATATCTGATGCGATGCATTTTTGAAGACTTCACTATTTAAATTTAAGTCCATTTTCTAAAAGCTGATTCAAGTGATCTTGAACAGGACTGCACTGAAAGATTGCTTCTTAGCTAGTTGGCTAAGATTGCTTCTTCCTACTTTCTGAGGCCTAATAGTACTATCAGCAGATGCATAGGCATTCAAGCCATGGAAATTAAGCAACAGATTGTAGTGGTTTTTAGCAACTAACAAAGTTCTTAAAAATTAAACTAAAACAAAATAAACAGTATGCTACATGTTAACAGACTTCTTAGGAAATTCATGGGAACAACTTACTGCTGCTTGATAGGTCTGAACTAAGTTCAGGGTAGGATTCAAAAGGCTCCTTATTTCTAGAATATTGGCCCTGGAAAGACCTGCCTTTTGTGGTCAAATGATTTCAAATTGTTCAGGGTCCTGAGTTTCCCATAAAGGTGCTCAGATACCTCACTCTGTTCTTCAACTCACTCGGCCAGAGTAATTTAAATAACTAGTGTTTACTGTATCCCATGGGTGCCTAGAATCGAACACACATGGCTTTGCATGGGTGACCTCATTTTTCTACTCTTCAGTGAAGAATAAGCCAATTCTGAGTAATACCTAGAGTTATTGTCACATATTCCTTTAGTCCTACGATTACTGACCACAGCACATGTCACTATTCTACAGACTGTATATTTACTCCTCATAAAGTCCACCAAGCATGGATACTGTTCTTAAAGAGATAAAGAGCATCCTCATAGTCCCACAACAATAAGTAGGCTGAGTTAAAGCACAGTCTAGCCTTGTCAGTAGTTTAGATTACTTTCAGAATTGCCTATTAGCTTACTTTTCACCTGTGAGGACTCATTTGACATCTTCCTTTGAAGAAAAATGTACATAAATATCCCTGAAATTTAAGTTCTATGATTTTATTGAGCCAGTCTTCATATAAGGAATAAGTAAGTTTGGTTTGTCCTAATTAGTACTCTTATTTATAAGCATAATTATAAATAGATAAATGTAGTTACAGGTATGTATAATATCACAAACCATCAAAATAGTAGCAGCACTGTTTTTTTTTTTCAATTTTTCTTTTGATGGCTTATTTGCTTTTATCAAAGCTGTTGCTTTTATGTGCTGCAAAACGGTGATATGTCCATTTATGTGTGTATATTTAATTCATAATTGTTTCATTCATGGAATTAAAAAGAACATCCTCATTTTAATTGTTATTCCTGGAATATGTGTTTTAAATGTCACATTTAATAAACTTATGCTTACTTCTACCTAAACTAATCTTTTTCATTTAAAAATGTAACCTCACAGTTGTGTATTTTCTTGTTGACTAGCACAGGTGAGGGCTGTCCCGAGAGTACATACATCATTATAGATTAATGTGGCAGAGAGCTATATCCTGTAAGAAATAAATCTTCTATTCTGTTTAAAAAAAAAAAAAAACTCATCTAAAAACTATCTTCATGTATTGTTTTCTCAATTACTACTTAAATTAACATGTAATTTTTCTCCTTTTGAAAGTGATAAGGAACTTGAAGTTAAATGAATTATTCAGTGAGTCCTTTTATACATTTTAGCTACTCTCACAATAACTTACCGTAATTCTGACCTATGACACACGTATAGTGTGTCCAGTGATGATTCATGGTATTCCTGTTCTGAGTGGCTTCATGTTCAACAAGTACATGTTAAAATCTAGTATGTAGAATTAATGTTCTTGTGATGTTGACAGGAATGAACTGGCTTTCTCAGTAATCAGGAATTGTCTTTGTTCTTTTTTATCCTGTGTAGACTATTGGGAATATTTTGGAAGTGTGCCCGTATTGGTAAGTATCTAATCTCCACTCAGATGATTTCATAGAAAAATATCTTATTGAAAGCCATCATTGTGATGTAGTGATATAAACTAAGCATTATTCCCCTGACAATTATATATGCTTTTAACGTGAAGTTTTCTTTCCTCTGTATTCTTCATGATGTTTTATAGAAAATAAAATTGGCTTTAAATTAGCAAAAGAATATGTGTACACTAGCTAAGTCTTTATTTTTCCAGGGATATTTAGTACTCTAGCATGTGTTCAACCTATAGAACAATCCTTTTTGAGCTTTTTGTTTCCTTATTATGCTCATTAGGCATGAATTTTGTAGGTAACAGTGGTGTGTTTCAATGTCATAAATTTAGACATACCTTGAACATACCTTGTATTTTTTATTGTCAAAAATACAGTGAGTATAGGTTGCTGATCTCCCTAAACATCATACAATGCATAGATGTCCATTCCCAATAAAATTATCCAGACTAAGATACCAGAGATGCTAGCATTGGAAAGGCCTGGCCTAGATTTACAGAGATTATTTAGATTTGTATAGTCATGAATAACAGCTACAACCTAAAGTAACAGAAGAAATCTTGAACTCTTTGAAAGGAACCAAGAAGAGAAACAGATTACCACCCCCAGTACCTAATGCTCATCACTAAGGATAAGTGTAAACCAAACTAAGAGTCAAGTCACCCTGAAAAAGAAAGCATATATAATCAAGAATATTACCAAGGGTAAGGTAGTTAAGAACCTCAGTAAACTGCATGGAGAGACAGCAGAGAGCTGGTACTGGAGAGCTCAGTTTCCATCTCCATCATACAGAGTGCTAACTCCCAAAAACATAAAGGTGCTTTAGGTCTGTTTTATGTAGGAATTAGATGTGTGGATAGTTCTGTTTAGTAGCCAACCCAAGTGTCCTGTTTGTTCCTAATTATGACTAGAAGGGGGTATAGCTCAGCTTCAGACTTGTAGTATATATCTGTCTTAATGATATCCTCAGATATGGTCTGTTTTTCTGTCTAGTTATAAATTCCTTGTCTTTTTGATTACTTGTTTATTTATATGCCCCCTCCCCGTTCTGAATGACTCAGGAGTGTTCCTTCTTACAAGAATCAAAGCATTTGCTTTATTTGCACAGGCTAGCTTTGAAAACTCAGGTGCCAAGACACTTTTTCAAGCTTGACACACAGTATATCCACACAGAAAGGATGCAATGTAACAGGACAGAGTGGGGTCATCTTATCTTGTTACACACCACACTGCAGCAGCAACTGTTTCGCATTCACTTATACAAAGCTACAACCTGACAAGAAGTAACATTCTTATTCAAGTTCAACTTAAGATGTTTAGCTCTACCACATGGCAATCTCTTTTAAGAAGATGAGAAACATGAAAATGAAATCCATCTGTAAATTATAGCATTGAAAGTCATAAGATGAGAAAGAAAAGAACTTCCTCAAGAATTAATACTGAGCAGATGGAGAATTCAGTGCAGGGATAATTGCTCCCTTTGGGTGTTTACTGAGACTGGGCTAAGCAGTGGACATACCAGCCCTGAAAAGAATACCAGGCTTTTATAGCATCCACCTAAAGTTTTATGGATCAGTGAGGTGCTTTGTGCTAAACTTTAGCTGGCCCTAATGAATTAGCATTGTAAACTAGTATGTTCTGTTTTAAATTTTTCTTAATGTTACTCTAAAACCGCCTTTTCATTATACATCCTCCTTTAATAGAAGGCAGTCTATTAAATGTTAAGAGCAGAAGGGGGAGGGCAAAGGTAATTTTCAAAAAACAGAGTACCAATCTGTAATTTTTGTTTTATGATTGGGTGCTCTTCCTGGAGGATGAGATTACAGGCAAAAACCCTGGCTAAATGTCGGCTTTTTTTTTTTTTTTTAAATATATGTGACATTTTCTGTGATTGGGGGGGCATTGAATAGACACAAATATATAAACATAGGAATGCTTGAGCATGAACTCAACAGAGTAGATCTGAACATAAAGTGACCTTGAAATTTTTAGTTAATGAGGGATGTCAAGGTTGACACTTAGGAGAGTCAGGTAATGAGCTTCTAAGGTGAATAAGGAGCTTAGTTATAGGGAAGTGGAATTTAGACATCATAGAATAACATAAGGAAGGCTAGACAAAGCCATCTCCTAGGTTTGCAGTGAACTCAGGTGTACCTCAGCTATTTCCACGTGACTGCTGCTTTCTTCTGCCTGGTACCCTCTGAATTAGTACAACTCACAGTTAGTAAAAAAGCAACAACAATTGAAATGAAATTGAATTCATTTTACAGAGTCTGTATGCCAGCAAGACATTTTCACAAGCTGACATTAGATCTAAATCAGGCAAAGGAAAGTCTCTAAATAGAGACATTCTTAGATGAATGTGGAATTGCCTCATTAGAGAAGTTGTTGTGTTCAATATCGAGTTTATCTTAAATTACTGAAATACTGAGATATCAGAAACATTGTTAGTAGAAATGTCACCCCAAAAGAGAATTCTCAATCTTTTAGGGATGTAAAACCAATGAAATCTAGTCAAGTATTCCAAAATCTCTCAAAGGGAAATACTTCTCATCCTAAATGTTTTTGGATAAGGAATATTTTATCATAAAATACTTGGTAGCATAACTGTATCAGAAGTAGAATCATCTATGGGAGACCTTATGCCTTTTTTTTTTTCATGAAATGATGTTGGCTATGTTTGCTATCTTGCTCGTCTTCATTTAATGAGTGCTTTCTAAACTCTACAAGTGTCATAAACTGGCACTGTGATATAAAGATATTGCTGAATGCTGGCCATTAGAATCCCTATGTAGACATTTCCTTTTCTCACCTACGTTCTTCAGGGCCACAGCATGGGTACTTTCAGGTACAAGTATCAGAAATGTCTAGCCTTTTTACATTGAGATGTAACATTGTTATCTATGTAGTTCACATGTGCAAAACATATCAAATAATAACAGAATAAAATCAAATCTTGTGATGTGCCAACAGGATGGCTCAACATTAAAAAGCACTTGCCTGATAACCAGAGTTCAATATCCAGAGTTCATAGAAAGTTGGAAAGAAAGAGCTCACTCGGAGTTGTCCTCTGACCTCCACATGTGCCCTGTGGCATGCACACTTACATGGACACAGCACATGATCAGAGTGGTTTTTGTCCTTTGTTGCAGAGTCTTTAAGTTTATTGCCCTGTATTAGGCTGCAGTTTTAGCAGACCTTGTTAGCCAATTCCTATTGAGCTTGTTTTATTTGCCTCTAGTGTTTTCCCCTCTCTCAGTAGTAACCTTATATCCATATTAGTCATTCGATCAACGAAGACTAAATTCTTCCTTTTTTCAACAGGTGAACGCAAGAGTCCTTATGTTGCTGTATGCTGTATAGTGATGGCCTTCAGCATCCTCTTCATACAGTAGCTTTGGAAACTACCAGCTGTGATTGCCATCAGACTCTGTAAACAAGGACATGCCTCCAAAAAATAATGGGAAGAATGGTTAACCTTTTATCTCTGAACGTGGAATGAGATAAATTTCAAGATGCTGTTCTCTATTTTTATGCTATTGGACCAATGAGCTGTACAAATAATTAAGATGTAACAGTTTAATACACAGGAATGTAATTGTAGCAGTCAACTTCTGTTCTGTCACTCCAGTATTACACTCTACAAATGTCATTCTGTTGTGTCTGGACTGCTTTTCCTGAGGTTCCTGAGGGCACAAAATAGAACACACAGTTGGCAAAATCTACAGCTTCCTTTCACTAGAGTTTGAAAATATTGTCTTCACAGGATGAGACATTCTAGTGACTGGCATATTTTTATTGAGAAAAATTGTTGTATTTTTGTTGTTACTGTTCTCATGGATTGCATTCATATTTAAACCATTTTGATTTCTAACCATAGTACCTCTATTCTTGGCAAATTATTACAGGTGTAAAATATTTTAAACAAAACCCTGCGTTTCTTTAAGTTTAAGGCTTCTTCTGGTCAACTGTGGTCAAAGATACAGCTTTCGTCTTCTGAAAAAGACCACTCTAAAATGAAAAAAGCAAATAGAGCAATGATAGACTAAAAATCTTAAAAAGGTTTTCATTATCTTTAGTGTCAAGTCTTCCAAATAGAACATTAATTGAAGTTATCACAAATGTGGTATTTGTTGTTTTTAATGCATCACTTTAAAATCTGGTTTATTATCTGTCAGCTTAAACTGGATCTTTTTCTTCTTTTTTTGGTTTTTAGAGACAGGCTTTCTCTGTAACTTTGGAGCCTGTCCTGGAACTCGCTCTTCTAGACCAGGCTAACCTTGAACTCACAGAGATTCCACCTGCCTCTGCCTCCCAAGTGCTGGAACTAAAAGGCGGACTACGCAGCTGGAATCTCTTTTCTGAGCTTGTAGGTGATAGACACATCTCATACCTGTTTAGTCTGGGTACTATAGTCTAAGTATCTCTCAGCTTTGACATTGAAGCAAGAACTTGAGCAGTTTGTAATGTGAATGTGAAAAGACAGGGCGGGATTGAAGCATCCATATGGAAGGGCATTTAGAAGTTTGTGTTCAACATTCTGTGGGTTCAGCTGGAAATTCATTACTGTTTCAAAGCTAAAAGGAATTTAGTCCACATAACATTTATTAAATAATGGTTCTGGCTGCTCCTTTATAAGTAAAAGCGAAACTTTCTGTCTTAGAAATGAACTTTCTATAGAAACAAAGTGTTGGACTTGAAGCCTTTTTAAAGCATGGTTTCTATCACTGTGTTGCCCAAACGACACAAAGCTAGCTGGATCAGCAGCTTTTACAGACTGCTTGAAACTGTATGATTTGTAGTATAAAGGAAAGTCAAGGGAAGCTTACTGTGTTTTCTTGGGATCATTTGTTTTCAAAATGATCTTTAGGATGTCTGTAGCTAGTTAAAGCTGGTCTGTTTTACTTTGGACAGGAAATCAGATTGTGTAATTATTCTACCCTGAACTACATCTTGGCCTTTATATTAGGTCAAGGATTTTCAGGGCATCCCAAAAGTGGGACACCCTCATCAGCATATTTGTACACAGTAAGTCACTTTTCAGGGTCTAATTGCTGGGTGGCCATCTGTTGTCCATCTCTGCTACCAACTGAATTTTCTGGAAGTGTTGTCAACTTTTTTCCTAAGTTAGCACACATAACTTAAAAAGGAGAGAAAAAAATAAGTTGTTCCAGTTAATTTGACATTTCAGACAGTATAGGTAGAAATGAGAGGAAGACATAGTTAACTTGTACTATCTGTGGCAACATAAAATGGTTAACTGTGTGCAGCAGCTTATTTCTAATCCTGCCATCCTGCTCTTTTTAAGTCCAGGCTCTTGGGAGTGTAGGAAAGATGCAAAGGGGTACAGGAATTTATAAAGAAGGGCAATTTGCATTTTGGATGTATGAACATAGACTGCTATTTTCCAAGCCATGGGGTGGTGTAGGGCTGTGAAGGCCATAGAATATCCAGCTGTGTGTTTTGATGGCATCTGGAGGAGGAATGAAGCTCTCCAGGCAGCTGGTCTCTGCACAGATGCCATAAATACACAGCTTACTGGAGGAGGAACACTGAGACCCAGGGCTAGCAAGCTCCAGATGTTCTCCCTAGCTACCTACCTGGCTCTAGAGTCTTTAATCCATGTCTCAAAATTTGGTTTGTATTGCTGTTTGATTTCTGATGAGTTTCATCTGTGTCATTGACAGGGCAGGACATGTCTTGTTTCCCAGTAGTCTTGCAAGATGGTCAAATTCATCTTACATTTTTAAAAAAGTTTCAACTCCAGCCCAGTATCTTGCTAATATCTTTTCTGCCTATGCCAGAAATTACCTTTAATGTTTCCATTCAAGGTGTTTCCTGCTGGAGTTAGTAAGAATGTGTAATTTATAATAAAGTCCTTTGCCTTCATAATAAAATGAGTCTCATAGGGTGACACATAATTCCATGAATTAACTTTTCCAAGTTTACAAAGTTCCACAAATCTTTGCTGCCATTTGTGAAAAATATTTAACACTTGTAAATAATAATATATTTCAGGAAACATTTACACAATTGAAATGGTGTGCGGCCATTGAAAATAAAAATATGAGTACTTTCTCTTTATTCCTAATGTACTTGGAAGATAAGATTAATGTATATGGAGGATAATGTGCTAACACTTGTTATTGAGATAATCCCAAAATTCTAGAAGGAAGTAAAGATTGATCGATGATTCATTGAGGGTAGAACTTCCAGAAGAGCATGGAATAAGCAGAACTTGGCAGTGTTTTGGAAAACCACAGTTATGTTAGGGATTATATGTCAGTTAGATTTTTGTGTCACTAATGGCATATGACATGAACTATAAAGGTGGGCAGATGTTATATCCTGGAGAGTCATGTATTTTACCTACCTCGAAACTGAAGTTGAGTGTTTTTCCCCCTGCCTCACAAATCCTGCAGGAGGATAATAAAATCTCCTTTGGTTTATGAACAAAAAGGTTGACAATGGAATACAATAATGGATTCTCTAGATTTCTCTAAACATTGTAGAGGCAACTGGCCAGTCAAGACAGTGTTTTCAGAAACTTGTAAAATTCTGTATTCCATCTTCTAAAAGCAGTCCCTGCTGTTAAAGCGAACACAAATTAAAGGTGCACTGTTTACGTTTCCTGGATTCACAGAAAATATTTCCAGTTATCAAGAACTTAAGCTTCACAAAAGCCGCCTTTGGGAAGTTATTTCATTCTTGCAATCTGAAAATTCTTAGGGGACACTCTTCTCTTATTTTCATATCTAGTAATAATAAATGTTCTCAAAGTGCTGGAAATCACCCATTTGACCTTCACAAGGAAGTTGTAACTAGCTTCTGAGAAATAACTTCATACCATTTCTCCTTAGTCCTGAACTAATTACAGAGTAATCTGAAATGCCATTCCACTACCTTTGGAGAAAGAGAACATAATTTGTATTTAAAAGTGGAGGTGACCATCCTACTCTGGTTAATTCATATGTCTGCTATGTAATAAAAAATAAATTATCAAAAGCTTTCTAGTTCTGTCTTACCACATTAAAAGAAAGCAGTGTATAGAACTTAGAGGGTGACCATTATGACTACAATAGCTTATCTACATTAATATATGAACTTGCCAAGATAGTTTTGAAGGTGATATTTTACTGATTTGGTTCTTGAGACTACCCTCACAGTCGTTGCAGCTACTTAACATGCCCTATGTATCTTAAAAAAAAAAAAAAAAAAAAAATCACTTTTGCATTACTGTGTCCATAATACCAGACAGGAAAAAAGGGAAAGTTTGTGGGATGCTTTTTTCCCTTCTATGCATAGTGGAGTTCCAAAAGAATGTGTGATAGGGCCTTAGAAAGTCATAGTGGACTTTGGAGTTGAGAGCAACGTCAGAAGCTACAGAGTAGGTCAAGCTGTATTTTACAGTGCTCCTCTAGAGGTCTACTTCTGAATAGGTGTAACTCTGAAAATGTCTATATTCCGGCCAATGGGAAAATAAGTGATAAGCATCCCCCAAAGCCAACATGGTTACTGACCGGTTTGTTTTGAAACTGCTCTTAAATTTGTTACAGAGATGGTTTAATTCAGGCTCTCTTAAAAATAGCAGTTGTTGATTACTATTTCAAATGTAATCTTAACTGAAGGTCTACAGATAACACATTGAGACCTAGAAACCCCGCTCATCTAATTAACACTGTATTATTGAAAAATAAGCTTTGAGCTTTGCTTTAGAAAGGTCTTTGTACTATAGTCTTCCAACATCAAAATCAACACATGCAAGCCTTTTTATGCCTGTTCATGGAAAGGTGTTTTTCCTAACCAGTGAGTAGCAATTTTGGTTTTATTTTGGCTTGAAATTCAGAATATACACTGAGCATGATAGCAGTGTTGTAGTCACTTGGTATGTTGTATACTTCTCTTACTGTGCCATTGTGGCTTCCAATGGATTAAATCCAAGTAATAAATTTGTCATTTCTCTCACAAGAACTCAAAATGGGGCTGTGAGAGACCATTAAACTTAACATATATGGGAAAGGAAAATCTATTCAGGAGGTTTATATGGATGTCCTTCACCAAAACAAAATTGGGGATAGGGATAAGAAAAGGTAAAGACGTAGATATTGGAAGTTAGGGTGAGTTATTTACACAAACTACACTATCTATTGAGCATGAGAACACTTGGGGGCTATGTGAGAGCCAGATACTACAGTTAGGGTTTTATTTGACAAGGGAAGTGGCCTAAAACAAATGTGTAGAGATTGTTAAGTGCTCAAACCTGGACTTTGTCAGCCTCTTCCAACATACTTGATAACAAGGATAACTTGTCCTAAGGCTAAATATTGGAAGAGTGGTGTGCAAAGATTAGACTGTTTAAAAGAAATACACGTTTAAAGTATAAAAGACATCAAGATTGCCAAAACTATAAAAAGGTCTCTGTGTAGTATCTAAATATTGAAACTGATCTGCAGGCCTGTGATGTCTTGAAAATATTGAACATTGGAAATTATAAAGTTAGGAAAATTCTGAAAAATATATCAACACTCTTAAAGGATAGCCAAAAAGTATTTTTCTCCTTTTGATTACTTGATAGAAATGTGATTTTTTTTTCAGTCTTAACTAAATATTACAAGTTAGACCTATAATAAGTCTTGGAAGATAAAATAATGATGACTTGTAAAATAGGTCGTTAAGCTTATAATGCGAAATGAAAATTTTATACCACACAGATAGGGAATAATACAACTGGGTGTATTTTATGAAAATTTGGTTTTATAAGGAAACATCTGGGTCTTTTAAGGAGCCATTGCCCTTGCCTCTACATAAATCAACAACTGATATGTCTTGATGGTTCGAAACAAATACAGTAGAGAACTATTTCTCTTTTTTGGTATTTCAGTCACAGGTATCTTCTCAGTAGTTCAGTGTAATGTCAGCAGGTAACAGAATGATAGAATACTACTGACATTAAGTCCCTAAGTAGTTCTGTTGGCCTATCATGGAGAACACAAATAACTCAGGATAATCTTCACCTCCAGAGAATAAAAATCCATGCCTTGTCACCAACCCACAAGCTAGGATTCTCTATATTTCCTATTACATTCATAGGTGAACTCTTGTTGTTTGATAACCTGAATGTGCCAAATACTGCTAAGATCAAAATAGTCAATGTAGAAAAACAAAAATATTGTTCAAGGAACCTAGGTTTTAGTGGAGTCCAAAAATAGGACAGAGGGTAAATTCAACCTCTAATGAAGAAAGACTAAAGAAACCTGAATGACAATTTCCATGTAGTATTCACAGAAGTCCAGTCCAAGAATTTAATAGGTAGGCTAAGACCTCTCTCAGCTAAAAATGATGGTATATTCAAATGCTAGGAAAGACCTTACAAATTGAGGTAATGGAGAAATAGAAAACTAGTTTTAAAAAAAAAAAACAGTGAGTGATGCAAAGAATAAAGAATGGTGTATCGGAAATTAAAGACAAATAAATGAAAAAAGACTGAACCAGAGGGCTTTGATATAGAAAAGGCTGGCTTACTCATGCAAAGGGTTTGACCTTTCATAATTGTAGGGGCTGTATAGTACAGCCGCTGTATCTAATATTGAAGCTATAAATAATATTTAAGGATGAACTGAAACCTGTTTACTTTTTGTTCTGGCCTTCTTACTATGAACGTTCTCTGGAAAGAAGTAAGCACCTTTTATCATAGAGCTGACCCCATCTGTCTCATGAGTCAAGCTGAAAGAGGACCAAACAGAAGGTAGAACCAATAGTAGGCTCACACGCTTCCTCACACAAATTAAGCCAATTAGCAGGTGTCTGATATTATGTATCTGCTACTTCATCATGCTGAACACATTTCACATGCTTTGCTGTGTTCCATGCTAACATGAGCTTTGTAGGGAAGACAATTGTAGAAACATTGCTTAACCAAGTTACCATATTGCAAAATCCTAATACTACCACTTTTCTCTCAAATCTTCTAATATTAAATTCTTGTCTCCCTTGTGTAATCTATCACCAGTCTGGTACTAGATCTGTTGTTTAAGTTCTACATCTCCCATGCAGGTGTGTGAATTCAACCTCACACGTGGTTAGGCAGTCCTACATGCTGAATTCACCTCAATTGTGATATAAGTCTCCTGGAACTCCAAAACTATGAAAAGAACATTCTGCTCTACAAAAGCACACAGGGTTACAGTGGAGGAGCTAGCACACTGCTATCATTATTTAAACCAAGAAAAACACTGTAGACAAGATGAAAGAGCTAATAAAAATGTGTTCTTATTCCTGGTTTTAAAACTCTTAACAGCTGGCCTTTCCCATGCTGAATAATGTTACATAAATAATCTAGCCAGGAAACAGAGGAGCTATGAAAAAGTCTACAGAGTGATAGATGGTCTTGGCCATGATGCTCATTACACCCAGTGGAGTTAAAAGGAAGTAACTGGTTACTGGAAGATATTGG
The DNA here is from genome assembly GCA_030556225.1 of Cricetiscus sungorus. Taxonomy (NCBI): domain Eukaryota; kingdom Metazoa; phylum Chordata; class Mammalia; order Rodentia; family Cricetidae; genus Cricetiscus; species Cricetiscus sungorus. The sequence goes on from JANBXA010000398.1 coordinate 49,963,963, forward strand.
TGAACTGGTGTTAGCATGTGCCATCAGCAGCTGCAGCATCTCAGTTACCTGGGTCATGTGTCACCCATCCTACAGCAATTTTCTTCCTAAGTGTACTAACACTTCTTAATCTATCCCAGAGGGGCCTTTTCTGTTCCATCCAGATTTGCCATCTTTTAGTCACGGATATTTAGAGAAAGGTGGCTCTCCAAAAATAAATGTTACCCTTAAAATCAAGCTTAATCACATACAATTTTTAAAAAGCAAGTATTGTGTGTACATTCTATTTCATATTCTTACTCACATAACCCAGCCAAAGCTGATGTCCCATTTCTTACTACTATATTCTCCTTTCAATAAAGCACATGCAGTCAGTTAAAAACAAATGCAATAGGTGCCATGAGAGAGGAATAGATGCTCAGCCTGAAAACACAAATGCAACACTTGTCCATGTATATGCAGGGAAAAGTGGCAGCAGAGCACTGTTACATACAGGTTTTTCCCGCCTGCCGCCTGATACACTTTTTGTTCCTCCCTGCCTGCCACCCGGTCTCGCCGCCACTGGAGCCCCAAATAACACGCTGAGACTCTGTATTTGATATAACCTTGTTGGCCAGTTACTATTACTGTTTATAGGCTAGCTCTGTCTTAATGATTAACCCAGTCTTACTATTTTAAGTATTTTCACATGGCTCATCTTACCGGAGAGCGGCAGGCCGCATCTGCTCTCTCCAAGCTCTACATGTTGACTCCTCCTAACTACTTCCTCTTTCCTCCTCCTCCCAGTCTCCTAGCCCCACCTATCTTGCTTTCCAATTGGCCAAACGGTGCTTTATTAATTAACCAGTATGAGAAACATATTTACAGAATAACATCTCCCATCATCTCCTCTGTTCTGTCTAAAATAAAAGAAGGGTTTTAACCTTAACACAGCAAAATATACAACAGTTATCAAATAAGAATCACAGTTAACAATATTTAGTCCATTAACATTTTGTAAGACTTAAAGAAAATATCTATCTTATCTTTGTGAGTCTAAAATCCTATACGTAATTTATCTTTAATCCTAACTAAGGAAAACTATAACCATAACTATCTGTCTTTAACTCCTTTAAAGACCACAAAAGGATAATATATAAACTCTAGAAATGACGGAGACAACTCACCTGGTCAGTTACCTGAAGTTCTTTTGTAAAGTTTTATCTTTAGTCCATAGGCCATGGTGTGTCTCCAGACACCTAAACAAAGCAGGAAACTTTAAACTGTCCACCTGTATTGGCAATTTCTCAGTCATTTGTGTGTGTGTGTGTGTGTGTGTGTGTGTGTGTGTGTGTGTGTGTGTGTGTGTGTGTGTGTGTGTGTTTTGTAGACTGTCTGGCAACCTTTTTTATGAAGCAGGAATCCTGTAGCAATGTCCATTGGTTTTAGCGGTCAATTTTTCTATGGGACCTGTATGTCCAATTTATACAGCATAAAGTCAAACAGTCCAGAAGAACAGTACCTTGCTCAAATAGCTAGTCTTGTCATATTAGAAGTAAACTCTATAATGTGTTGCTTATTTTTTTAATGTCCATCTTTTTTTCTGACACAGGTGGTGTTACCAGGAGCAGTGTTGCCTCACTGTCAAGAAAAATCCTACACCATTTTAAATGCCATATTTTGTAGGTCTTTGAAAGGTTTGAAGAATGTCTATCCATTTTAAATACATCTATGTATATCTAGAAATCCTAACTAACTTAACTCTAAGTTTTAACTATCATAGGTAACGCGCTAATCTGTACTCAATTATACATTACATTTCTAAATAAGCTATATGAACACAATACCTAAACAAGAGGAGAAAAAGTACATATCACAAAATTGACCTTAAATTTATATCAATAAGTGAAAATCCATTTTAAAACAAAGTATTCATATCTATAACATAATTTAGTGTTTACCTTTAAAAAAGATTGCTTGTGGTCATTAGCCCTTTATAACCAAGTCCATTTAAATGAAAACAAACATTTATAAACAATATTTGGGAATTTGGACATCTTTTTTTAAACTACTTTCTGCTGGTAGGGGGCACTGTCATGGGGATCCTAAGAAGACGCAGAAATCCTGGCTGTAGTGGTCTGCAAGGCTGCATTGTCCCATTGACATTGCTTTTGGGGATCGTGACATTAGTCTGGAAGGAATCCATAGCTTTTCATTTTTTGTGGAAACAAAAATAGAAATACTTTTCTCCAGTAACTTGTCCTTGAATTTAAATTTTCTAGAAATTTGGAGGCTGATGGAGATTAACAGACCTCAGAGCTTCATCAGTAAGCAGAGGATGACTATGATGGAATACTCAGTTTGAGTGATGGCCAGAATGACACTCATGTCTTAACAGCCTTTATGCATTCATGGTGCAGTGGGGCTGAATCTCCATTTAAATAATAGTGGGTTATCTATTTATTGAAGGTTTTGATTGAAGTCAGTTTTTTAAATTTATTTACTTATTTATTGAGACAGGGTTTCTCTGTATTGCTTTGGAGCCTATCCTAGAACTCTCTTTGTAAACCAGGCTGGCCTTGAACTCACAGCGATTCACCTGGCTCTGCCTCCCCAGTACTGGGATGAAAGGCATTTGCCACCAATGCCTGGCCTGAAGTCACCTTTTAACTCTATAGGATGCAGTGTTGATATTACAATTTAATATGAAATAAAATTCTGACATAAAACAATATTGGTTGATAAGATTGGTTGATTGATTGATATAGAATATGATACTCAGAGTAAAACATCATGTGTATATCAGCCTGCCACAGACAGTCAAAATAACTACAAAAACGTATGTCAGCATGTTAATGATTTTACCCAGGAATGGGGCAGTATCAGTGAATTTATTCTTTTAACTTTTGTTAAATGTCTTTGCAGGAAAAACTGGTAAGATGAATGGCAAGTACGTACATTGGAATTTCATGTTCTAATTTTTATTGACTTGCTCTTTTCTGACCATCAGATTCTTACTTTCCTTGGGATTTTTTGTTCTTTTTATTCTTACTATTTGTTTTGATTTGTGTGATTCTGTGCAAATGTGAGTGAATGTCGTGTGTGTGTGTGTGTGTGTGTGTGTGTGTGTGTGTGTGTGTGTGTCCACAGAAGACAGAATGTAGCATTGAATCCCCCGAAGCAGGAGTAACAAGCAGCTGTGAGCTGCCTAAAGACATGGATGCTGGGAGCTGAATCCATATCCTTGCAAGAGCAGCCAGCACTCAACCACTCAGCATCTCTCCAGCCCATTTCCTTTGTTTTAGTTGCTGGAAGATGTGAAAGATCTTCTCACTCAATCTTTGTCTGTCTCCTCTTTTTAGCCTCCATTCTCCCACACTTACTCCTGCAACTCAATGCTTCATCTGAATTGAGTCTTTTAAGGTGGCCTATGCATTTGCTTTCGGAAATACAGAATGAAGACTATTTAGTAAACTTCTATCTGTCATGTAAATTCGTAATTCTTTGGAGAAATGCAAATGGACTGAATTTACCCTTTGATGCCTTAACTGCAAGCATTTTCAACCACTAGGAAAAGAAAATCATTTACATTTAGAACTGACAAGAAACAGACTCAGTTGTCTCTGAAATATATGTGTTAAGAATAGTCTGCCAAGGACTTTGTATAAAGGCAAAAGATAATAAACTTAAAATGTATATACTAGTCAAGAAAGGCTTTATACATATAACAGAGTATGAGCCAGTTTCTAGAACTAAATGCCTTGTACTAAATACAAAATTAATGCCAAATAAATGATGTTATTTTTTTGAATGATGGTGTTCAATTCTATTTATCTTGAATGAAATGAAAGTCATTATTGTTGGATTACATGGCACAAAACTTGCAACTTTATAAATTTCCTCAATTTTTTTTTGGTTTATGACAAAAATGGCAAACATGTCTCCATGCTTTTTACATACCTTATAAAATACTGGCAAATCTGGTATTCGTTATGCCATTCAATTATATACACTCTGAGACTTTAGAAAACTGGAGCATTTCCAAGAACCAGAAAAAAGATGAACTAGTACTAAAAGAAAAGAATGAATGAAAGAAAGAAAGAAAGAAAGAAAGATAAAGGGAAAAGAAAGACTGTATAAATGATTTTGTAGTAATTAAGTTTGTTTTTAAGCATCAGTTTTTCTATAATCATTTTAGTTACTGAAACTGTTGCTAGATGTCATGTTGAAGAATTGTGCTATATAGAATATGTGCCTATCAGAGGAAATACTCTTTTACCCTTTATGATTTATTCAGCTTTTCTTAATTGGGAGTTCTTGGCACTTCAAAGGAATGTCTAAGTATCTATAGTTAGAAAATGTACAGAAATGTAATTGTGTCATAAATCATTCATTCACAGATTATGATAAACACAATTTCTAGTTTAAAATATTTTTTAAATTTATTCTTCTTGAATCATATTTATCTCAACTGCCCTGTTGCTCAGATGTTCTGGGTGACACTATGAAGAATTAACAGTTCTCAAGATATAAAATGAAAACCCTGACTGCCCTTGTTACTCTGCCATGGAACTGTGCACCCATAGACTAATGTCTCTGCTTTTTCTATTTTCAGCCAATTTGATTCTTTGCTTTTCCAAGTCCAGTAATTCCAGTAAAACCCAAAAGCTGATTGGGATGACTCTGATTTGAAAATAACATACACTGATTCTGGCCCAATTAAGTAGATAATAAATTCAGTTGGAACAATGTTAGCTGGAAAATTCTATAATAACTCAACAGTGGGATTACCAGCCTACAATCTACAACCCCAGAGAAGCTAGGAAACAAGGAGGATCCTAAAAAATATACATGGTCCCCCAGAAAAGGGGAAAAGGACAAGATTTCCTGAGCAATTTGGGAGCACGGTGGGGGGGAGATGAGGAAAGACAGGAAGGGGGGAGAAGAACATGTGGGATTAAGAAGATCAAGTTGGAGAAGAATAAAGAGCAAGAAAAGAGATGCCTTAATAGAAGGAGCTATTATAAGTTTAAAGAGAAATCTGGCACTAAGGAAATGTTCAGGATGGCCCCAAATAAGAATTGAAATGCCCTTCCCCTATAATGAGGTTGATGACTACCTAGAATGCCATGACAGATTATTCACCCAATAGCTGATGGAAGCAGAAGCAGAGATTCACAGCTAAGCACTAAGCTGAACTCCTGGAATCCAGTTGTAGAGAGGGAAGAGTGATGAGTAAAGGGATTAAGATCATGCTGAAGAAACCCATGGAAACAGCTGACCTAAGCAAGGAGGAAGTCAAGGAGTCCAGCCTGACAGCTGAGGAACTGAACCAGGCTCCCTGAATGTGGGTGTCAGTTTGGGAGGCCTGGGAACTCTATGGGGCCTCTGGTAGTGGAACCAGTATTTATCCCCAGTGCATAAATGGGCTTTGAGAGCCCATTTCCTATGGGGGGGGGGACACTCTTTTCAGCTTAGATACAAGAGGGGAGGGCCTAGGTCCTGCCCAAATGATATGACAGACTTTGAAGATCCTCCATGGTAGGCCTCATTCTCCTTGGTGAGTGGATGGGGGTGGGATGGGAGACTATTGGGGTGCATGGGAGGATGGGAGGGAGAGGGAACTGGGATTGGTATGTAAAATAAGATTGATTTTAATTGAAAAAATTATTTAAAAGTTATACATAATGAACTTAAATGCACAAATGTGTATCAACAGTAATTGGCACAAAGTAATTTTTAAAAAATGTATTTTGATTGCATGAAAAAACAAAAAAAAATACTGAATAGTAGAAATCTCATCCAGTAGAAATCAGTCCAGTAGAAATCTGATGTACTGGACTGATTCTGTTCTTTGTCCCTGGCACTTTATCATGTGTCCCTGAACATGAAATCTCTATGGATGAAATAATTCTACTCCACTTTTATTCTGCATCAAGCACTACTGAATAAAAGTTGCAGAATAAAAAGTATCTCACAGTTGTAACCATAGTCATGTTATATACCAAAATAACTCCACAGTTGGTGAATTATAATAATTTACTCATCTCTGTGGGTTACTAACTGGGGACTAGTTATTCTGATCTATGTTTGTATGTGCTTATTTCCAAACTCGGGGGGGGGTTCAATCTAACTCTGTCTCATTTTATTGAATCAATGAATTGCTTGACATTTTTCCTTCTAGTGGCAATAGTTCAACCCAATCTGTGTTGAATGCATTTCCAACATCTATAACATCATATCTTTTAACGTTCTATTGCCAAAAAAGTCATAGGACAACACAGAATCTAACAAAAAAAGATGTCATTCCTGAAGAATGGCGCTAGAAAACCATATAGCTAAAGTCCTAGACACAGCATGGGGTTAAAATTTGGGACTATTATTTTAATTCATTCTGATGGTAATTATGAAGTTCAGATCACCCTGCCTGCCTACCAGAGAGAAGGTTTTATCACCTACAGAAGTAGAAGATAAACAGCCTCATCTTCTATCAAGAAAAGGAGCCAAATACTAAACAGCAATCTGAAAGTTTGTATCAAAGTGGCTTAGTCATTATTCTTCTAGTTTCCTCTAATGAGTTTGGGTGGAAAGTAAATACTTTAAAATGTAAATTAAATTAGAAAAGCTATTTGAAAACTGGGGTCATTGAGTAGACTTGGAACTTTTTAAATGCTGGTCAGTAAACTGCAGCTTCTGAGAGAAATGGGGTTGTAAAAGGAACTGTTGAATTAAACAAGCCTAGGTACATTGTGTATGTCTTAACTTTAAAATGGAATTCAGAAAATGTATTGCATTGGGGTAAGATTGTGCTTTTGTTTCCACAGGAAATGAAATGTTGTGGATTCCTTCAAAATTAATAAAAGCAAGATTTAATTTGGGGAGACCCCCTGAAAATATTGTCTACAGACATAAAGAAATAGACCTAGGAAAAATGGTAAAACAGGTGATGTATGTGCTGATCCCTTGACATGGGAAAACCCCTGACACTGAATGAGACATGATAAATCTTGTTGGTTACAGAGCCCTCATGACATTACATGTCATCGTTTTATATGTTAAAGCTAAAACCGTCTTTTTTATTTAAACAAAATGGGGAAATGTTGCAAAATATATTTTTTTACTATGCAATGAAGCATTTTGTTTTGTTTAACGTAAAGATGTGTTACATTTGTTTATGGTGTGGAATAATTGTTAAACTATGTAAAGATGTGCTGTTTTGTTTAATTATGTAAAGGTGTGTTGCTGATTTACCTTGCCTGCCTAAGGTACCTTATTGGTCTATAAAAAGCCAATATCTAGGGAGGAGGTATAGGCAGGACTTCCAGTCAGGGAGAATAAGGTAAAGGAGGAATTTAGGCTTGGAGAAGAAAGAGACCCCAGGGAGACACCAGGGATCAGATAGACAGGCACAGAAGAAGCAGGAAAGAAGGACATACAGAATGAAAGAAAGGGAAAAAGCCCCAAGGCAGAACATAGGTGAATGGAAACAGATTAAACTAAATTAAAAGAGCTAGCAGGACAAACCTACGCTAAAGCCAGGCATTCATAATTAACAATAAGTCTCCATGTCTTAATTTGGGAGCTGGTTGGAGGCCCTCAAAAAAGGTCAACTACACTAAGCATCCACAATATGTTTCTTGATTCTACCTCTAGTCTCTTTACTTCTATAACCTTTTAAATGAGATTTCAGATACTTCCATGTCCATTTATAAACCGCCCTTTTCCTATGTGCTCTGTCTGTCTACTCCCCTACCCAGGAGGCAGTCCTTTGCCCCTTCATGACAAATATCCCTGCTCCGTGCCATGGTTCCCTTCCCCTTCTCACTCTTCTTCTGTCTCCTTTTTTGTCTCCAAATCTCTGCCCTTTCTCCCTGTAAGGCAAATAAATCTCCCTTGTACTGAGAGCTTGGTCTTGGGGATCCTGAGCGAATACTTTCCCTTTCAGGAGGATTGCCTTGTTTTTTTCTTCATACAGATCAAGTATAAGAACTACCTACATAATGGCAATATATATGCTAAATTCAGTTGCAAAAATAAATGAGTTAGTAGTTTATAGCAGTCACAAGAGATACTAAATTTTCAGCACCAGGAAATTAGGGATTGAAGTTCCTATGGGAGTCCAAGTCCAGAAGTACATCACAACATTGTAAGACCCACCTGCCTTGTTGCAGGAGTGAATTCCTGTATTATTCTTCAAAAAATTTATACTAGGCTTAAAGATAGACCATTTTCTATACTGCCATTCTGTAAAGGGGATTCATCAGAGATCTGTACTTTATAAGTTGCAGTTACTCTTGCTACTGGCAACCATATGTTCTGCTGATTTCCCAAGATATTAGTCTCCAAAATGACTGTTGAAAGACACAAAGCTTTTATTATTAATTTTATGCAGTCCCTAAGGAATGTCTTAAAAAGTTTTTACCTTCCTGTCATGTCCATGCATGAGGCATCCATTTTAGAGGCAAGGAAACATCTGGTTTGGCCTGACTGTCAAAATGCAGATGTAATTCTGCATTTTGGCAAATGAATTCTGCTTTGACAAATAAGAACATTTTTGTTTAATTAAATCAACAACAAAAGAAATGGAATTCTACTTCTGTACTCATCTCTGGCACTTCCATGAACATCATATGTGTTTGAGGGACTCCAATTTGAGTGGCATAAATTTTCTGTATTAGACTCTTCTAAAGTACTAACCCATGTTAGCATATTTGTTTCTTTAAGAGAAACCTCACATAGGTCTCAGTTTAAAAGAATGTATGATGGTTGAGCAACGAAGGTAATAAGATTTTCCCCTCCAAGTGTTTAAAATCCTATTTAGAATAAGTAGAATTAAGATGCATCCACAAAGAACTCTGGTAAGAGAATCATGAAAACCCTCATAAAAATTTTCTTGCATATTTCTTACTCATTTCTTTTTTTAATTCTCTTCATTTTTCTTTGAATTAATTGAAATTTATTCCTGTTTCCTGAAACTGTAAATGTTAAACATGCTTTTTTGGGGGGAATGTGGGTTGAAGATGTTTAACCTTTTCAGGAACATTTATATTATTCAGAATTCTTTTATATTTTTAGAAAATCAAAGAAAAAGCACAAGCACCCCCCCCCCACTAACATCCTCCTTAACAAGAGCTTATGCTGAGAATTTTCTGTCTTCTTGCTAGGATAGGAAAATTACTCAAATCAAGCCCCAAATTAATGATGCTTTTAAATACTAGAAAACTCCACAATGTTTGTCTACTGTTATACCTAACTTTATTTGAAGAGTTATAATAATGTTTTTATTTGTCAGATATGTATTCAGGCTTCTAGGAAGACTGCCACTAGAAGATCCCTCAAAATATCCAGATGTTTCCAGAGGTCATAATCCTGTAATGAGAAACAACATGTGAAGAAAAATATCAAAGAGTGCTTATAATTCCTGACAGCTTGCCCTGAGAATTCTCTCTTCTCCCCAAACAATCTTTGATAAAAAAAAAAAAAAAAAAAAAGAAAAGAAAAGAATAGAAAAAGGAAAGAAAAGACTGGCAGGAACCAGTTTGTTCTGCCACAACAAAAGTGTCAATAAGTTTCAATTAAGATCACAAAAATGGTTGAAATACCTTCCTTTTATCCATGATTCCTTGGCGTAACACCGAATTTTAGTGGATCTCACAAGACAAAAGATGGGGGGGAATTTATGCAATTTCTTTTGTTTGTTGCTAAACTCAAAGAATTTTAGAAAGAAATACAGTTAAAATTAATGTTTAAGTGTTCATGGTGCTGGAAACTGTACTGAAGATTTCCCACTTGCTATCTCTTACTCCTAGAAGTCAGTAAATAAGATTGATGCTGTTATTCTTCTATTCACAGGAAGTAAAGTGACACTAAATAAGCTTAGTAAGTTGAATGAGCTGCCCATTATCAGTAATTGGGTGCAGCAGAGTTCGTGTTGAAACCATGTGTGTTCAATCCTAACCTGTGTTCTTGACTGTCACTCCAGTCTCCAGATATCCATGTATAGTTATTTTTCAAATAATTATCTTCGAAGCTAAACGAAACACCTTGAGGTCACAGAAGAGAGAAGATAGTGAAGTGTTGTGATCTTCATTGAGTAGAGATTCTTTGGATTCTGTGTAGTACTCCAGTCTTATTCCATTTTGTGCTGCTGTAACAGAATGCCTGAGGCTGAATGTTTTTATTTACTGCATGTTTTGTTTTATTTAAAATAGACTTTTTTTATAGTATGCCCTAACTGTAGTTTCCTCTCTGCTCTGCTCCCATCAGTTCTTCCCTGCTTCCTCTCCCATGCAGATACAACTCCTTTCTTTCTCTCTCACTACAAAAAAAAGGATACAATTATCATTTGTTTACAGCTAATAGCTACTTTTAAGTGAGTATATACCACATTTTTCTTTTATGTCTGGGTTACCTCACTCAAGGTGATTTCTTTAAAGTTTGATCCATTTGCCTGCAAATTTCATGACTTTTTTTTTAAAACAGCTGAGTAATAGTCCATTGTGTAAGTGGACCACATTCTTTTTTTATCCTTTCTTTAACTGGGGGACATCTACATTGTTTTCAGTTTCTGGGTATTACAAAACTGATATGAACTTAGTGTCATATCAATTGTGTCATATCAAATATGAACAAATGTGTCCTTGTGGTAGAATGGATCTTCCTTTAGGTACATGCTCAGGAGTGGTATAGCTGGATCTTCAGGTAGATAATTCCCAATATTCTGAGAAATCACCATATTGATTTCCATAGTGGCTACACAAGTCTGCGCTCCTTCCCGCAGTGGAGTAGTGTTCCTGTTGCTCTGTGTCCTTGCCAGCATGCGTTGTCCCTTGGTTTGTTTGTTTGTTTGTTGTGTTGTTTTTATTTTATTTTAGCCATTCTGACAGGTGTAAGGTGTAATATCAGAATTTGCATTTGCATTTCCTAATGGCTAAAAATGTTGAACATTTCTTTCTGTCTTTCTTTCTTACATTCTTTCTTTCTCCCTTTCTTTCTTCCTTTCTTGTTCATTGTTTTTTTTTTTTTTTTTTTTTTTTTTTTTTGAGACAGGTTTCTCTGTATTGCTTTGGAGTTTGTCCTGGAACTAGCTCTGTAGACCAGGTTGGCTTCGAACTCACAGAGAGCCTGCCTCTGCTTTCCAATTGCTGGAATTAAAGGTGTGCACCACCAATGCCCAGCTTGTTGAACATTTCTCTACATGTTTCTAAGTCATTTGTGTTTCCTCTGCTGAGAATTCTGTATTTGGATCTGTATCCCGTTTTTTTAAATTGGATTATTTGTTTTGTTGCATGCTATAATCCACTGACCCAGAGATGCTAAGTAGTAGGGGAAGAAGGGGGAACAGAATAGACATGGCAGGTGGATGGGTGCAGTGAGGAAATGGGAACAAGAGGGGTCAAGTGGGGGAGGATGGAGGGAAATAGTACTGGTAGAGAAAACTGAATCTGGGTGGGGGGATACATATAAAGGACAACCTGGAAAGCTAGCACAATGGACACTTCCAGGATTGTTTTAGATATCCTGAGATATTGTGTTTCTATATGAAGCTGAAAATTGCTTCAAGAAAAATGGAAAATTGTGTTGGAATTTTGATGGGGATTGCATTGAAGTTGTGTGTTGCTTTTGGTAGGATGGCCAATTTTAGTATATTAATCCTACCAACCCAATCCTACCAAGGAGCATGGAATATCTTTCCATCTTCTGATATCTTGTTCAATTTCTTTCTTTAAAGACTTGAAGGCTTTTTATCATAAAGGTCTCTCATTTGCTTGGTTAGAGTTACCCCAAGATAATTTATAATTTTTGAGGCTCTTATGGAAGGAGTTGTTCTCTGATTTCTCAGTCTATTTGTCTTTTGAAAATAGGAAGGCTACTGATTTTTCTAAGTAATTTTTTTTTATTCTTCTGCTTTTCTGAAAGTGTATATCAGCTGTTAGAATTTCCAAGGGGAACATTTACAGTCACTGATGGGAGATGTTATTCTGTATATATATGTTTCTCATACTGGTTAATAAAGCCCTGTGGCCAATAGGACACAAGATAGGCGGGGCTAGGAGACCAGGAGGAGGAAAGAGGAAGTAGGAGGAGTCAACATGTAGCACGGGGAAGAAGCAGGACGCTTGCCGCTGCTCCCCATAAGACGACCACGTGGAAATACTTAGATAAGTAGAAATGGGTTAATAATTAAGACAGAGCTAGCCCATAAACAATAATGGTAACTGGCCAACAGGATTATATCAAATACAGAGTCTCTGAGTATTATTTGGGGCACATGTGGCAGCGGGACAATAGCGGCAGAACCAGCAGCAGCCGAAGGGGAAACCTGCTGTAACATAATGGTGTCAGAAGTGGGATACGAACCCACGCATCCAATAATGGTGTCAGAAGCGGGATTGAGAACTTTCACTTAAAACTTAACAAAAGTTTAAAAAATAGTTTTTAGAAACAAGGGAACAGAGACTAGCAAGACTTCTTGGTAGCAGCATTTTCTCATTTGGATTTGTTTTGCTGTAGAAGAGATTTGTGCGGCTCCTTTAAGGGAGGTTTCCAAAATTAGCATAAGCGGCAAAAAAGCCGCCTTGCTTTTAAAGAGCTGTGCTAACAATTCATTGGTGTGTACAAGAGCTGCAATGAAGGTTTACACTGTGTTTTAAAAAATACGCTGGCTTGGGAGAGAAAAAGGAAGGGGATACAATGATTTAAAAAAGAAAAAAGAAAGTAAAATGAATGGGTATAATGGGGCATGCCATTAATCCCAGCACTGGGCAGACAGAGGCAAGCAGATCTCTGTGATTTCAAAGTAAACCTGGTATGCAATGAATTCCAGGACAGATAAAAGTTACACAGAGAAACCCTGTCTCAAAATATATAAAACTAGAAGTAGAATAAATAGAGCAATAAAAAAGCCACGTAAAGATGGAAAACACAGAGAAATTTTGGATACTATACGCGATTCTGTTGTCTTTAAATTATTTGATTGCTGAGAAAATAACAACTACTAATAAAAGAAATGCTGCTGGATTAATTCAATTTATATGTTTTAAAAATGCTTTGACTCAAAAATTTAAGCCTATGGACAAGTTACTGGGGAAAAGGATTTCTATTTTTGTTTCCACAGAAAATGAAAAGCTATGGATTTCTTCCAGACTTATGTGGTTTGATCAAGCCAGGCCCCCTGAAACAATGCCCCAGATGATCCAACATTCAAAGCAGTTGAGGCAAAGCCTTGCAGACTACAGCCAAGATTTCTGCGTCTTCTTTGGAACCCCATGACAGTGCCCTCTACCAGCAGGAAGTAGTTTGGAAAGAACAATGCCCAAATTCCCAAATATTGTTTATAAATGTTTGTTTTCATTTAACTGGGCTTAGTTATAACTGGTTAATGACACAAGCAATCTTTATAAAGGTAAAAAGGGAATTATGGTATAGATATGAATACTTTGCTTTGGAATGGATTTTCTTTTATTGATACAATTTAAGGTCAATTTTGTGATATGTATATTTCTCCTCTTGTTTAGGTTTTAAGTTTATATAGCTCATTGAAAATGTAATGTATAATTTAGTACAGTTAAAGAGTTACCTATGATAATTAAAACTTGTAATTAAGTTAGGATTTCTAGATATGCAGAGATGTATTTGAGATGGATAGGCATTCTTCAAACCTTTCAAAGACCTACAGAATATGGCATTTAAAATGGTTTAGGGATTTTCTTGACAGTGAGGCACAACTGCTCCTGGTAATACCACCTACAGAAGAAAGGAAGATGGACAAATCGAAGAAACGTATTATGGAGTTTGCTTCCATCATGGAAAAACTAGACATATGGACAAGATACTGTTCTTGTCTGGACTGTTTGACTTTATGTTGTAGAAACTGGACATGCAGGACCCACAAAGAAGTGGCTGCTGATGCAAGATGGATGTTGCTACAGGATTCCTGCTTCATGGAAAAGGCAGCCAGACATTCTGCAGGACACAGAGAAAAATGACTGACACACTGTCAATACAAGTAGACAGTTTAAAGTTCCCTGCTTTGTTGAGGAGTCTGGAGACACACTATGGCCTATGGGCTGAAGATGGAACATTACAGAAGAACTTCGGGTGACTGACCAGGCAATGAATTGTCTCTGTCATTTCTAGAGTTTATATATTATCCTTCTGTGGTCTTTGAAGGAGTTGAAGACAGATAGTTATGATTATAGTTTCCCTTAGTTAGGTTTAAAGATAAGTTACATATAGGACTTTAGACTGACAAAGATAGGATAGATGATATTTTCTTTAAATCTTACAAAATGTTAATGGACTAAATATTGTTTACTGTGTTTCTTATTTGATAACTGTTGTATGGTATATTTTGATATGTTAAGGTTAAACCCCTTCTTTTACTTTAGACAGAAAAGAGGAGATGATGGGAGATGTTATTCTGTATATATGTTTCTCATACTGGTTAATAAAGCCCTGTGGCCAATAGGACACAAGATAGGTGGGGCTAGGAGACCAGGAGGAGGAAAGAGGAAGTAGGAGGAGTCAACATGTAGCACGGGGAAGAAGCAGGACGCTTGCCGCGGCTCCCCGATAAGACGACCACGTGGAAATACTTAGATAAGTAGAAATGGGTTAATAATTAAGACAGAGCTAGCCCATAAACAATAATGGTAACTGGCCAACAGGATTTTATCAAATACAGAGTCTCTGAGTATTATTTGGGGCACATGTGGCAGCGGGACAATAGCGGCAGAACCAGCAGCAGCCAGCGGGGAAACCTGCTGTAACAAGTCACTACACATACTGTCATATTATCTACAAATAAAGATACTTTGACTTCTTCCCCTCCAGTTGTAACCCCTTGATCTCCTTCAATCCACTTCTTGCTCGAGCTAAGACTTCAACTACTATATTGAATAGGTGTGGAGAGAGTGAGCAGTCTTGCCTTGTTCCTAATTTTAATGGAATTGCTTTGAGTTCCTCCCATTTAACTTGATGGTGGTTGTGGGCTTGCTTATTATGGCATTTCTTTTATTATATTGAGACATGTCCCTTGTATTCCTAATCACTCCAGGACATTGATAATGAAGGGGTATTTGATTTTGTAAAAGGTCTTTTCTGCAACTGATGAGATGAACATCTGGTTTTTGTCTTTCAGTTTGTTTATATGGTAGATTACATTTAGCATTTTATATAGATTGAAACCTATATAAAATGGGATGAAGCCTACTAGTACACAGTGAATGACATTTTGGATGTGTTATTGAATTCAGTTTGAATATATTTTATTGAGAATTTTTGCATTGATGTTCACAATGCAAATTGGTCTGTGATTCTCATTCTTTATTGAGTGCTTAAGTGGTTTAGGTATCAGCATAGCAGTATCTCTTAAAATATGGGCAATTGTCTTTCAATTTTGTGGAATAATATGAGGAGTATTTTCATTAACTCGTCTTGGAAAGTCTTATAGAATTCTGTACTAAAATCATCTGGTCTTACTTTTTGTTTTGATTGGTATAAACAATTGTTGCGACTCAGGCTTATCTGACTTTGCCAAGTCACAAGGCTACTACAAACCAGTGCAATAAATTGACGGTACCAGTGTAATATGAGCATACTTTTGCCAGAAGAAAGTGCACATCAATACTTTTTAAAAAATGAGTTAATGTATTGTACTATAATAGCAAATCCAATATCCTAAAAGAGGCTAAAGCCATAGACAGTGAACTAGCATATCAGAAATAGGGCATTCTAGGCATAGCTATGTTCAGCAGGATGGCTCAGCAATGATTTAGTCAGCAGTGAGCAAAATACAGCTTCAGGTTCGGCAAAGAGGTGTACATGTACAGGTGTACATGGCTCCAACTGGACAAGTGCATAGTGCAGAAGAGTCTGTCGGTCAAATAGAACCCAGAACTTATTTCTGTAAGCCTAAGAGCCAAGAACAGTTCTCACATATTTAAAAATCTTAAAACATAAAAAGCCATTACTTGAAAACATGAAATTTGAGTGTGCATAAATAATCTGGCAAAGAGAATATAATCATGCTTGTTTTTTTTCATTCATGTTTTTTTCATCAACATATTGTCTGTGGCTGTGTATGAAATATTTACTATCTCATTGACATTTTGGCAACCCCTGTGACAGAGTACTAGGGCTCAAATTGTCATTCCCAACTCATAGAATCATTATAACCTGAAAACATGTTGCAAGTTTTGAATCAAAACTTTGGAAATGGATATGCCATCATGATTCTGGCTAGGCTTTAAGGACTGGTAATATAGAAGAACATTAAGAAGAAAAGATCAGCTGGCAGTGGTGGTGCATGCCTGTAATCCTAGTGCTCAGGGGGCATCCTGGGCTACACAAAGAAATGTTTTTTTGAACCACCCCCCCCCAAAAAAAAGCATTTGAGGAGAATTTTATGATTTTTTTATTCAATAGTACATTTAGCAATAATATAGTAATACTTAGATATTTATGGTATACTCAAGATATTTGTCTTAGTTAGGGTTTCTATTGATATAAAGAGACACCATGACCATGGCAACTTTTATAAAGGAAAAATTAATTAGGGTGGCTTATATTTCAGAGGTTTAGCCATTATTATCAATGATCATTATGATGAAAAGTGGCATGCAGGTAAACATGATAATGGAGAAGAAACTGAGAATGCCACATCTTGACCCACAGACAACAGGAAGTGATCTGAACACTAGGCATTGCTGGAGTACATATGAGACCTCAAAGCTCACCTCTACTGTGACACATTTCCTCCAACAAGGCCATACCTACTCCAACAAAGCCATATCTCCTAATAATGCCACTCCCTGTGAACTTATGGGGGCAATTACATTTAACAATATCATAATGGAAAATGCATTTAGTCCAATTGAAAAAGTCTCCATAGTCTATCACAGTCTCTCTTAACTGTAATCCCCTATAAAATCAAATCAAATCAAAACAAAACAAACAAACAAAAACAGATCACATACTTCTAACTATTACTGGCACAGGATATATATTGTCACTCCAAAACATAAAGAAGGAAGTACTAGAACACAGAGAAGAAGATACTGAACTGAAGCAAGACCAAAAATCACCTGGGAAAATCCCAAACTGCATCACTATGTCTGATGTCAAAATGCTGTTCAGATCTCCAACTCCTTTCAGCTTTGTTGACTGCAACACAACTGTAGACCAACTGATGGCAGCCCAACTCTCTTTTGAGCTGATTGTACTTCCTGTTATCAGCTTTCCTTGGCAAGCATCTCATAGCTCTGGCATCATCTCCAACATCTTGGGGTCTCCAAGGAAATGCGGGCTTCTCTATAGCTTTATACAATGGCCTTTCTAAGTCTCCATTCAGAGACACCTGAGACACCTTCTTGGCCTCAATGGCTTATTAATCTTGCAGGAAGTTTCCATAATACCCTTCTTCTATCCTTGACTCTAAAGTCAGTACCATATGGCCAAAGTTGCCTAGTTCTGCTGCTTATTGGGGCTGAAACATGGCACCCAACTTCAATTACAGCTTCCCCAGCTTTCTGTTTTTCATAGTTTTCTTCACTTGGCTAAGCTTTGCTATCCTGGAACTTGTGCAATCAATCAGGCTGGCTTCAAACTCAGAGATCTGCCAGCCTCTGCCTTCCCAGTGCTGGGGTTAAAGATATGCACCAACACGCCATGCTCTGAGCTTTTCTTTAATTTCCTTTCACAAATTGGAAATTTAGCAAGGTAACATCTTACCCTAAGGTCACCACTCCCTTTATTCTATCTCTTAATGTTTTTATCTCCTTGAACATGGAACTTAGCTACATTCTAATTCCTGATGTTCCTTTCTCCTCAAATTGTATGTTTTCTATTTTCCCTTGCTCAGCTTGCTCCTTCTCACTACAAATCTTAGAGTTAACACTAATAACCATATGACAGAATCTATTCTAGCCTGTCTTGAGATATCCACTGCCAATAGAGTTAGTCCAAAACTCTTCACTTTAGCCTCAGGCAGACTTGCAGAAGGGAAAAATGCAGCCACAGTCTTCACCAAAATATTACAAAGCTTGTCTGTAGACCATGAATTCTCCTTCTCTGAAACCTCTTGATCCAAGTACCTACAGTTCAAATCACCCTCACCATTGCTTTTCATAAACCTACTAGGACAGCCAATTAAGCCATACTTAAAGCATTCAACTACTTTTCTAACCCACAGTCACACAGACCACATTCCTCCCAACAAAAATATAGTCTGGTCTATCAAGAACTACCAAAGTTCCCAGTACCAACTTCTGTCTTAGGGTTTCTATTGCTTTAAAGAAACATCATGACCATTGCAACTCTTATAAAAACTTAACTGGGGTGCCTTACATTATCAGAGGTTTTGTCCATTATCCTCGTGATATTACTTGATGGTGTGCAGGCAGACATTGTATTGTAGAGGAGCTGAGAGTCCTGCTTCTTGACCCACAGACAGTAGGAAGTGGTCTGAACACAGAATGTGACTGGAGTGTGTATAAGACCTTAAAGCCCACCTCCACAGTGACACATTTCCTCCACAAAGGCCATGCCCACTCCAACAACGCCTCATTTCCTAATAGTGCCACTCCCTATGAACTTATGGGGGTAATTACATTCAAATCCCACCACAGTGTTGCAAACATCTTTTTGTTTATGTTGCTATTAAAATATAACAATAATTTGTGAAGTGGATAGCTTTATCATCATAAATTCACAACTAAGCACAAGAGTAGTAAATACTAGTTCCAGGATGGGAACAAAATACCTTGACAGTAAAGTCAAAGCTTTACATGTCCTATTCAAGTCTCTACATAAAATGCATGAAGTGCTAAAAACAAACAAACAGAAAAACACCAGAATTCAATCAGTCTTGAAATAAGGGAGATACAGTTATATAAAGAGGTATTTAAAACCCATTTCTTGTCTTTTCTTTCCTAGTTTCAATGTTACCATGCTTGTGGCCTTTTCCACAACA
Organism: Cricetiscus sungorus; assembly: GCA_030556225.1. Lineage (NCBI taxonomy): Eukaryota > Metazoa > Chordata > Mammalia > Rodentia > Cricetidae > Cricetiscus > Cricetiscus sungorus. Next base: position 49,982,894 of record JANBXA010000398.1, read on the forward strand.
ACAGTTACAAAAAAAGGTGTGTGAGGGTATGCAGGGGAAGGTTGGAGTCATCCCTTGTTGACAGAAGCTCAGCATCTAATTACATTATTTTTGAATATATGTTTAATTCTCCTTTTATTTCAAACTATATAAAAATTTGGGGGTTTCTTGTTACTCTTATGATACATCACAAATCTGAACACCATGGTTTTAAACACTCCAAAATGTGAAACTTCTAAAAAGTGTGGAAAAATCTTCACCTGACCTTATGTGAAATATCATAATCAGAAGCATGCCCATAAAACCATTGCATAAAATACATGTCTGGCTGTATGTAGAAGGCACATACAAGGCATAAGTACATTCCATGTGTATACTTGAAAGCATGTGTATGCAACTATCCCCAAATGAAAATACCAAAATTCTGAAAGATTTCCAATGACAGGCTTTTCAAAGAGGGATGCTCACCTTGCAGCTACATGTAATTATTTTAAAAAGAAGTAGAATGTTGTTTTCCTTGAAATTTCTGGGATAATTTATATTTTCCACAACAGGCTACCATTTTCTCATTTTTGTTTGGGAGTGCAGAGCAGAAAATGTGTACAAAGAACACTGGGTTAGGGAGGTGGTAGAGACAGGAGTAACCTAATTTAGGGAAAAGCATGGAAGGAAACAAAACCAGCAGGATGTCAAACTGAAGCAAAAGCCACCAAATACCAGTGATCTGACCTGTTTGTATTAGAAAAAACAAAACCAGTTTGAGATGTATGAGACACCTGAATGGTACAATTTTGATTGTGAACGATGTTTTCTATATGGTACATGTGTTACCCTAGGCTTTCCAAATTACCAGCTCATGACACAATGAAATGCACATTTCCAACTTCAGTCCATGAACATTAGAAATTATTATCCTGCACACCTTAATGATATATCAGAAAAAGCCTAAAAAAAGCGATAAGTGATCTTTAATATATTTTACATGTACAAGAGAAATTTATTAAGAATTAATGTTGATTTATAAAGAATAAAGACTTTCAGAGGTATTTTTGGATCGAATTATTTAATTGATTGGTATGTTATCATTCAGTTGTTCTGGGGAGAGTGTTGGTGAGTCACATACACATATGTCTTGATTCACCGGCTAGGGGTACTTTATGGAACCCATTAAATGATTTCAACTAATAAAATATACATAGGAAATATGTTGCCTTATTTGTATGATTACTGTATACTTTGATATTTGAAATGTTGTGGACTGGAAATGGCACCTATACTTCTAGAACACATAATTTTATGCAATTTTTACCTCTAATTTATAGCAAGATAATAGTGAAAAGCAATAGTAAAGATTTCCACTTTATTCTTGCACCAAATTAGACAAAATTCTGCTCTGTGTTAGCAAGTTTCTAATTCTATTCATTAAATGAACTGAACTAACTAACTGGAAATTGTTATACACTACCAGCTGACTGTATACAAAAAGCATCAACAGGCATATTAGCCTGCCACCTTAGGAAAAAAGTGAACACATTGTTACATGATAATAAATTATATATCATTATTTTTTAAAAAATAGTAAAATGCTGGGCATTGGTGGCACACATCTTTAATCCCAGTACCCAGGAGACAGAGGCAGGCAGATCTCTGTGAGTTAGAGGTCAGCCTGCTCTAGAGAGCAAATTCCTGGGCAGACCCCAAAGCAATACAGAGAAACCCTGTCTCGAATAAACAAAAACAAAACAAACAATAAAACAAAACCCCCAAAAAACTTATAAATAGCTAGGCAATGATGGAGCAGTCTATTAATCCCAGCACTCAGGAGGCAGAGGCAGGCAATTCTCTGTGAGTTCACTGCCAGTGTGGTCTACAAAGTGAGTTCCAGGCCTGTGTCCATAGCTACTGAGAAACCCTGTCTTGAAAAAACAAGCAAACAAACAAAAAATTACAAAGAAGTATACTATACTAAGTTACAAACTTCACATTTTCTTAATTCATAAATCTCTTGTAGGAGCCTACAGAACCTAATATTCTTCTTCCTAGATAGACATTGTAGCTGAGTGATTACACAGTCATACATTCACAGGCCAAAATCTCCAACAAAACACCTCCAGATGATATGTGGGTTTTGGGGGTTTCTTCTGATTCAAAATCCTCAATATATGATTCCAGTTTTCCATTTGTTACATCATGAGGACTGGTCATCAGTGAATATCAGAAGGGTAGCCTATCCCACAACCTGCCAGTGAATTCTGAAGAACTAAGTGGCTTTGTTGGAGAGTCATTGAAATCCATCACCTTGAAGCCACAACACTGGTTGTTTGGAGGATTGTTTTATTATTATTATTATTATTATTATTATTATTATTATTATTATTATTATTATTATTTTATGTGTGTGTGTGTGTGTGTGTGTGTGTGTGTGTGTGTGTGCATTTTATCAGCCTCACAGGTCATTTCCATAGTCTATAGAGACTATGTGGTAGTGGACTTTGGCAAAGAAATATGCTTCAGTTTACTTGAGAGAGAAATAACATTCTAAAATAACATGTGTAAGGGATATAGTTCACTTGGGGAGAATGGCATCAGGGCACTTTCTTGTGCTAATTGCGTAATGCTGGTCCTTCTAGCTTCAGAAAGAGTGCTTTTTCTTTTTCTTTTTTCTTTTTAAAATTGTGTTATTTTCTTTCTTTCTTTCTTTCTTTTTGATATTATTTTAAAAAAATTTAAATGTGAAGCAAGCTTGTTTTACATGGCAATCCCAGTTCCCAAACCCTCCCATCCTCCCTTGTTTCCCCCACCAAGCCCCCTCCCAACCCCTTTCTGCTCCTCAAGAAAAGTGAGGCCTTCCATGGGGAGTCTTCAAAATGTCATATCATTTGGAGCAGGGCCCAGGCCCACCCCCACGTGTCTAGGCTGAGGGAGTATCCCTCTGCATGGAATGGGCTCCCAAAGTCCATCCTTATAATAGGGATAAATACTGATCCACTACCAGAAGCCTCGTAGACTGTCCAGTCCTCCCAAGTAACACCCACATTCAGGGAATCTGGGTTAGGTCCTATACTGGTTTCCCAGCTATCAGACTGGAGTCCATGAGCGCTCCCTTGTTCAAGTCATCATTTTCTGTGGGTTTCTCCAGCCTGGTCTTGACCCCTTTGCTCATCACTCCTCCCCCTCTGCAACTGGATTCCAGGAGCTCGGATCAGTGTTTAGCTATATGTGTCTGCTTGAAAGACACTTGAGAAAGACACTTCAGCATCCTTAGCCATCAGGGAAATGCAATCAAAACAACTCTGAGATACCATCTTACTCCTGTAAGAATGGCTAAAATCAAAAACATCAAAGACATTTATGCTGGGGAGGACATGGAGAAAGGGCTGCACTCCTCCACTGCTGATGGGAGTGGAAACTTGTGCGGCCACTTTAGAAATCAGTATGGTGGTTCCTCAGGAAAATGGGAATCAGTCTACCTCAAGATCCAGTAATTCCACTCTTAGGCATATATTCAAAAGATGCACATTCATACAACAAGGACATCTGTTAAACTGTGTTCATAGCAGCATTATTTGTAATAGCCAGAACCTGGAAGTATGCCCCTCAACTGAAGAATGGATGGAGAAAATATGGTACATTTACACAATGGAGTACTACTCAGCAGAAAAACAAACAAACAAACAAACAAAAAACAATGGAATCTTGAAATTCGTAGGCAAATGGATCAAACTAGAAGAAACCATCCTGAGTGAGGTAATCCAGTCACAAAAAGATAAACATGGTATTACGCACTCATATATGGGTTTTAGACACACAGCAAAGGATTACCAGCCTCTAGGAAACAATGAGGACCCTAAGAGAGAAATAGATGGTCCTCTAGAAAAGAGGAAAGGGACATGATCTCCCAAGCAAATTGTGAGCATGGAGGAGGGGAGAGGGAGTTAAAAGGAAGAGGAGGGGAGAGGTGGGCATGAAGAAGCAGGAAGATAGAGTCAGGGAAAGAATAGAGAGCAAGAAAATAGATACCATAATAGAGGGAGTCATTATTGGTTTTGAGAGACATCTGGCACTAGGGAAATGTCCAGAGATCTATAAGGATGACCCCAACTAACAATCTAAGCAATACTGGAGAGGCTACCTTAAATGCCCCTCCCAGATAATGTTCTTTTGGAAACATTTTTGGGATGAGGATAAAAACTAATAGAAGGGAAACAATAAATGTTTGCAAAATATTAATAGTATAATTACATTTGACACCAAAATATGTCAAGGCTTGTCTTTTCCCAGTCTTGCTTCACCCTAATTACTGATAACAGAAGTATTAGGTTTATTAAGTAGAGTAGAATTCTGCAGAGATTAAGACCACCATCAGGTTCTGTACATACAAAAATAGAAGGACTATTCTTTCTTCTTTTTCGTATCTGACAGATAGGCCCATAATGAGCATGTTTAGCAACTGGAGAGAAAGAAAATCTTTTGAAGACTAGGTGGGAAGAGAGGGAAATTGCACTTACACAACAAAGCCCTTTAAATTGTTTCCTAAACAATAGAAAAAAGAACACAATTTAAATGTCACATTGCCTTGTTTGAATTGGTGTGGCTTCCAGAGAATAAATAATTTCTATGGGGATATATTGAAGTCTGCTAGCAACCATTTTGACACAATGGACAAAGGAAGTATTCTCAAAGTGTGATTAACATTGGTCCCCACTGATGCAGACTGGGAAAACTTTCAAGGTGGAGTGGTCTTGTTCACAGCTGATGCATTTCTTAGGGCTTCTGAGACAATAAGATCACAGGATGGTTTTATGTTTTACTTTAAACAATATGTATGTGGATTTCTTAAGCATCCAAATATTTTTCTTGTATTGAATATTTTATACATGATTATAATGTGTTTTTGCTCAAAGCCACTCCATTACCCCCTCTAAGTAATTTCTAAAACATTTTTATCCAATATGCCTACAAGTATACACACATTTTTAAGACTTTTCTGTCTTAAAAAAGGATCTAATTATGAGAAAATTTGCTCTACAACCAAAATAGATTTTATGACTTAAACTGCAAATTGTCTTATTCCTGAGGCTGTGAAAGAAAGGACTGAACTCATCATGCTGTTATTTAAAATGGATTTAACCCCTTAGGCTGACAATACATACAAACTCAGACTTCCATAAACTGAAGCGAAGAAGGCTATTGGAAAAGGAACTGCTACCCATTTCCAATAGAAAGCAAAGCACAGCAATGATAACATAACAAGTGACATTAGATCTTGAATGCATGATTGCACCTGGAACAGGGCAACCTGTGGTGCTTTTCGTAATGGTGTGGCAGCCATATCATAAATTCACCCATTTTAAACAACTGATGTTTCTTCTGTGTGTGAATCTCCATGTTCTTTTGGAACCACTCCGAAATCTCACAGGAAGGGGTTCTTACTTTTTGATTTATTTTTTATATTATAATTTCACATTCTCCTTCCCTCCAAGTCCTCCCATATGTCTCTCTTGCTCCCTTTCAAATTCTATTTTTAATTGTTGTTACATACTATGTATATGATGTAGCTGTATATATTCCTAAATATGAAAGTATAAGCTGCTCAGTCAAATAATGTTATTTGTACACATGTTTTCAGGGCTGACCACTTGGTACCAGATGGTGTGTTTTTGTCTGAGAAAAACTATTTCTCCTGCCCTCAGCATTCCTTGGGTTTTTTTGTTTTGTTTTGTTTTGTTTTGTTTTTTTTTTAGTTTTTGAGTAGGGTCGAAGCCTCATGAGCTTGCCTTTGTCCACTTTAGCATGGCTATTTTAGCATTTTGTTCAGCTTATGTTGATGAGACTTACTGAGTGAAGATGTTGGCATTACTAACAGATACAGTCTCAGATCAAAGACCCCATTCCTCTGACTCATCCAATATTTCCTCTGCCTTTCCCAACATGATCCCTGAGTCTCAAGTGAATGAGGTTGTTTGTTTATGATGCACCCATTAGTAGTGAACTCCACAACTCTACAGTTTGATTGGTTTTGGTTTTCTGTAATGGCCTCTATCTGCTGCAAAGAGAATTTTCTTTGATGGGAGGGTGGGAACTACACTTACCTGTGAGAGAATAATGACTAATATCCTGAATGTAGTTAGGAATTACACTGGCTTAGTAAAGTGGTATTTGTAGGTTCTTCTCCAAGATCCATGATGTCATTAACCCTGTGTAGTTAGATAGCATTCCAGTTGTTGAGCATGTCATAAGCTCAATTAGAAGACTGTTGGTTATCCCCAAGGTATATATGCCATTGCTGCATCCTTAGGATTGTCATGCACTGTTGTGGTTCATAGACATCATAGCTAGGTAGGACTGTTGGATGCTTCCTTCCTTTCAAAGCTTGCATAGTATTTTCTGGTGCCATGAAAACTAGTCATCGGGGTGGGGGAAAGCATGCAGGTAGTCCTGTGTCAGGTGCCTCTGGACCTGTATCTAAAGTACATGTTGTTATCAGCAATAGGGAATTACCTTCCATGCAGTATCATCAAGGGTAAGAGAAGTAGCCTGTAATGTTTTGTGGAATTTCTTGAACAACCCTAACCAGAGTTGCTTATTTATTTTTTAATTAGAAATACATTGAATTCTAGAATCTATATACTGAAAATTGAGTTTCACTTAGAAGCCAACTTAGAAGCAAGTATTCTCAGTCCTATTCTACATATCATGATGTATTCATTTTAAATCTCCCACCAGCAGCTGTACAATTATTTAGAGAAACCATTCTCTGTGTTCTCTTGGATGCCAGTAGCTCAGTTCTCAAACAGTGTTAATGGTGCAGAATAGGTCCTAGTAGTATCTTGCTAAAGGAGCTGTGTGCCTGTGTTGTCCCAGTCATCTCCAGTCCTGCCTTCTCCATGATGTGGCTGGGTGCCCAGGGGATGAATTGATGGGCTATTGCCTGGTAGAGGCAAAGAATCCAACAGTAGCACTTGGCAGGAGCCTTTCCTCCTGCAGCTGTTGAATGCTAAATTAATTATTTCTGATGTGTTTCTTCAGCTGTGCTAGACAGGGCTGGCCTAACACAGCAAGAGCCTTTCAAGCCCTTAACACTGCACTTGAATGTCAGAGATATAACAAAGGGGACAAAGTGAAGTGACTTTTCCCCAGGGCAGATGATGATGCTAAAATGCACTCAGTAATTCCCTTGCTGTTCGTGTGCATGAAGACATTCGTAGATATCCTCATTTTAAGTCTAATGTGGCAGCTTTTGAAGCTTCAGATATTTTGCTCAGGTGTATGAACTAATCAAATAGAGTGTTCTAGAAAAAGTAGCACCATTTAGTGGGAGCCATAGCAGAGCCTCCATAAGGAAGGCAGAGTAGTAATGGATGGGCTCAGTGGGAGACTGTACAGTAAAAGGACAGAGGCGGCTTGCTGCCTTCTACTAAGAGAAACAATCAAGGGTCTTCCTTCTGTGATTCCCCAACCTGGAATCAGCTGTCCTATGACTATTTAGTACTGCACACTTGGGGGGGGGTGTTTGCTAAGAACAGCATTTCTGAGAGACAGAGAAGGCTCACAAAAAAGATCTACAATGTCAATGCTCTCCTCGGAGTGAGTGACTATGCAGCTACAGACAATGTGGGCTTTCTATTTCTCTTATCTATCTGGGTCTCCAATGGGTCAGGTACACAGACTGCTGACCCTGGATTCATTTTAAAATGACCCTGCTGCAATTTCATCACTGTACACATAATCAACATATAAATCGTAATCGAATAGATTTATGCAGACTCATGCTCACACATTCTACTTTCAAGTCTACTCATTAGAGAGAATCAGCTCCACACTGAACAAAATGGGGCTTATTTCTGTTTTACAGATTTCTCATTTTTAAAGGGATTTATTAATGTCTTCCAGATGTTTGTTTCTGTTTTCATGGATTTCTTTTTTATATATAAATTTTATTTAAATTAGAGACAGTCTTTTTTTATGTATCAATCCCAGTTCCCACTCCCTTCCGTCCTTCCATCTCTCCCACTGACCACCCCCATCCCATTCCCCACTAACTCTGCAGGGAGGGTGAGGCCTTCCATGAAGGATCATAAAAGTCTGTTAAGTCATTTGGGGCAGGGCCTAGTCCCTCACCCTTGTATCTTGGCTAAGAGAGTAACCTTTCATGGGGAATGCGCTCCCCAAGTCTGTTCCTTCACTAGGGATAAATACTGGTTCCACTGCCAGATGACCTATAGACTACCCAGGGCTCCTAGCTGACACTCACGTGCAGGGTGCCTGGTCCTATGCTGGTTCCCCGGCTGTCAGACTGGGCTCTGTGAGCTCCCAATTGCTCAGGTCAGCTGTTTCTGTGGGTTTCTCCAGCATGGTCTTGACCCCTTTACTCAGCACTCCTCTCTCTCTCTGTCTCTCGGTCTCTCTCTCTCTCTCTCTCTCTCTCTCTCTCTCTCTCTCTCTCTCTCTCTCTCTCTCTCTCCAGTTGGTTTCCAGAAGTTTGGCTCAGCTGTGGATCTCTGTTTCTGCTTCCATCAGCTACTGGATGAAGGCTCTAGGATGCATTTAAGGTAGTCATCATTCTCATTATAGGGACATTTAAGGTAGACTCTCCACTACTGCTTAGATTCTTAGTTGGGGGTCATCCTTGAGGATCTCTGGACATTTACCTAGTGTGAGATTTCTCTTTAAACTTATAATGGCTTCCTCTATTAAGGTATCTCTTTTCTTGTTATCCTCTATCCCTCTACTCAATCTTTCTGATCCCTCATGTTCTCCTTCATCACCCTTATCCCCTCCTCTTCCTCCTCCCTCCCTCCCCTTATGCTCCAAATTTGTTCAGGAGGTCTTTCCCCTTTCCCCTTCTACAGGGGACCATGTATGTCTCTCTTAAGGTCCTCCTTGTTTCCTAGATTCTCTGGAGGTGTGGATTGTAGGCTGGTAGGCTGATAACCCTTTGCTCTATGTCTAACATTCATAAATTAGTGAGTATATACAGTGTTTGTCTTTCTGTGACCAGGTTACGTAACTCAGGATGGTTTCTTCTCAAAGACATTTGAGTAGGTATAGGCAAAAAGTGATGGCAATTGATGGGTTTTGCTTCTACTGATAAGCTTTAGGAAAACATAAAGAATTTAGGTCAATGTATGTTGCTATATAAACCTAAAGTGTGCTACACACTTTCCTTTCCTTCCTAAGAAAGCACAGTTTAAAAAACAAATCTTTTTTTGAAAACAAAAGTGCTCTCCCATTTCCTTCAGCAACCAGCTAGAACCCACACCTCTGTGCTCCTTTTCCAACAAGAAGTTTACTGATCACGAAGGAAGGCCTTCATACATTATTCTTGTGCACTATCTGATGAAAACCTTTGCAGTTCAAACATCTAATCCATTAATGGTTCAGTTTTTCCTGCCAGTTGCCCTGTTGTAATATGAATACAATTTTTCTTTATTTTCATTCTTTTAAAAAGTAGATTCCTTAGCCATGTACAGTGGTATAGTATATACATGGTATATACACAGTAATAGAATATGAGTGACAGGGTTAGGGGTATAGTCAAAATTTTGAAGACAGTCTTGTCTGAATAACATGTTTCAATGCAGTTAGAGATGTATAGAGATACTTTCATTAGAAAGTAGAAAAAGATGAGGAGGAGAAGGGGGAGGAGGTATGGAGTGAGGAAGGACTGGAAGGGAAGGGGATGGAAGGGAAGGGCGGAGAGGGGAAGGGAAGAAGGGAAGGGAGGGGAGGGGAAGGGAGGAAAAGGAAGGGAAGGGAGGGAAAGGAAGGCAAGGGAAGAGAGGGAGGGGAGGGGAGGGAGGGGAGGGGAAAGGAAGGGAGGGGAAGGGAGGGGAGGAGAAGGGAAGGGAAGGGAGGGAAAGGAAGGAAAGGAAGGGAAAGGAAGAGAGGGGAGGAAAAAGGAGGGAAGAGAAGAATGGATCTAGATGGAATTTGAAGAAGCATCTTCAAGGAAAATGCATTTCCCCACCATACATGTACAGGTTAGAGGGCTCTATGCTATGACACACATTGCACTGTGTATTTTAATTTTCTCTCTCACACATGCTTTAAAAGGAACTCTTCAACTTTCATTTTTTAGTTGGGACTTGTAAAGAAATAAGGGGAAAAATCAAGGATGTCTGTTGTCTATACAAGTACCTTTCCTTAGATAAATGTTATTCCAGAGAAATCACCTTAATGAAATAATATTCTACCATCATGTAATAAAGCCTACAGTTTCTGGAAGATAATCTGTATGGTTTGGGAGACCCATCAACCCTTTCAAGCCCTTGAGATACTTTTAATTCAGCATTAACTAGACAAAAAAAATGTAATGAGAGCTGCATAAGTAATTTACTTGGTACATGGTTGTCATTAGCCACACAATAAATGAAAAAAGAAACATAAACGAAAAAACTGGTATATTAAATTTAAAATATGACATCCAAAACATGTCAACATATGAGTAATGCATTAATGAGATATGTGCATTTTTGTTTTCAAATCCAGTTCATATTATTTTATATACAGAACATATAAAATTTGGTGATATTAGGGTTCAGTAGTCACATATGGCTAATACCTATAATATTGACAAGGGTAGGCTTTATCCATTGCTTTGAACCAGGGCATTCAATGCTGCTTAAGGTATCAGAAGGAGCTGATATGTTCCCAAACTAGGAATAGCATGTACTTTTTATTTCCACCCCATCTTTCTTAAAAGACATTATTAGCAATGTACTTTTATATGCATCAAACCATACAAAAAGTGATTCATTCCTTTATATTTGGTTTATTCTAATAAATTCTATTTTATCACAAAGCACATTCATAAAAAATCCTGACTGTATAGGATATCATGCACTTTGTTCCTGGTTAATACATTAGTATGACTTATTAGTTAAAACTAATGAAACATTATTGATACATTATTATTAAGTAAACTATATGCTTTATCACATTAGCCTATGTTTTTCCTAATGTCCATTTTTTTTGTCTCAGGCTCTCATCTAAGACCACATCACATCTAGTCATAATGGGCCATTACTTTCCTGTTGCCTATTGCAGTTTCTAGGATTTTTCTGCTTCTAATAATCTTAGCAGTTTGAAGAGTTGGTAGCATTCTCAATTACAGTTTGTTTATTATGTTTTCATGGCTATCTACAGGGGCTTGGGTTTTAAGAAGAAAACCATAGAAGTGTTCTCACAGCTGTGTCACATCATATAAATAGTAGGTACTCTATGAGTTTACAGATCCAGCAGAGCTGTACTAACATTTGTTAGGTTTTTAAATTCTGAAACCACTCCTTTCTTTGCTTTCCTCTTTGGAAAAATGTTTCTATCTATACACAGAACAAACTCATTGGGGCAGAGAACCTACTCAAATTCTTTCTTTATGAAAAAGAAGTTTAATGTCTAGATTTTAGTCTACATTTATTTTTATGTAGAAAAATAACTTTTCATAAAATATATTCTGATGGCATTGCCCCCTCCCTCATCAAACCCTGTCCTAACCACCTTTCTGCACTTCCAACTCCATAGTTTTCCTCTCCTGTTTGGAAACAAACAGGCAAAAGAAAAACGCAAACCATAACAAAACAAAAGTAAACAAAGAAAAACCCATGAGGAACCAATACATGCACATAAAAACACAAAATCAGAAATCATAATATACAAACAAAATCCGGTAAGGCTTTTTTAAAAAGTCAAACAAAGCATGGCAGGAAAAAAAAATTTGCCCAACATGTTTATTGAATTTGTTTTGTGTTGGACATCTACTGCTGGGCATGGCCCTGCCTTCAGTGTGATTTGTGTACAAGTGAGATTCCATTGGAGAAAACTAGTTTTTCCTTTGTGAGTTGTTGACACTTGGAGACAGCTTCTGAGTTAGGGATGAGGGCTCATGTCTACATCCCCTCTAAGTGTTGGAACTCATCTGCCTTAAATCTGTACAGGTCCTGTGCATGCTGCCAGTCTCTGTGAGTTCATATGTTCATCTTTCCTGTTGTGTCTGAAAGACACTGTTTTCTTAGTGTCTTCTATCCCCTCTGGCTCTTATAATCTTTCTGCTTCATCTTCTGTATATCTCCCTGAGCCCCGAGGAGAAGAGTTTGATGAAGAAAACCCATTCCGGACTGAGTGATCCAAGGTCTTTCAATCTTAGTTTAAAATCAGTTGTGGGTTTCTGTATTGGCTTTCATATTCTGGAGGGGGACATTTCTCTCATGAAGGTTGAGTGAGACACTGATCTATGGGTATAATGCCATTATATTATTTTATTGCTATGTTTCTTTATTGCAACGATAGTGTTTTGTTTTCTTTAGGTTATGGCCTATCTAGTTCTTGGCCACCTAAGCAGTGTCAGGCATGGGCTCTATTCCATGAAGTAGGCAGTGTATCTATTTAGATAGCAGTTGGTTACTTCCACAACATTTGTACCTATTGCACCAGTATATTATGCAGAGGAGTCACCACTGTAGATGGAAGGATTGTACCAGGATTGTTATTTACATCTATCCTCTTGTAGTGTGTAGAGTACTTCCAGTACCATGAACACTTGTAAGTAGAGGGGGACACTCTGATTAAGTACCAATATGACTTCTCCATGTTCATTGAGATACAAAGGTATTGTCTTCAGGAATAGGGACAATTTATTTTTGGTCAACAATATTGTTTATATTCTGTGCTCCTCTCTTGGCCATTGGGCATGCAGTTTGCTTGTTTTCTCTTTAATATCTTGGTTGCTGAGGGGCCTTTGATAGCTCAGTTAGTAGAGCAGAGGACTGTAGTGGGTGAGGTAAGGACCTTCTAGGAACTTTTTGTTTTATTCTTGGGAATTCCTTTATTTTATGGTATTGCAAAATACTTTAGGTTCGTTTGTACAATTACTGACCTGGACTCAGAATCAAGAATGCTAGTTTCTTTTATTCTTTTATTGATGGAAATGTGTGTGTGTGTGTGTGTGTGTGTGTGTGTGTTGTATTAAAATTTACAAAACCAATATTTGACAGTATCATTCTTTTGTGATTCTTCATAAATTCTTAGAGGAACTGAGCAACATACACTATCATCAACATCTTCCCATGACAGATTTACATGTAATTTCAGAAAAAGAGAGTATTTGAATCTCGAGCAATGTACCATGTTATTCTCTTACTATTAATCCAGTCAAATCAAAAAAGTCTTCTCTTAATCTTGCTTCAATACTGTAAGCTTAATAAATAGAAGTTGTAGGAAATTTCAGCCTGAACTCTCAACTATTCTTTTCCTTTATAACATATTTGAATAGTTATGACCACTCCATTTATCACAGTGTCATTTTGTTACAAAATTTTCTTAACATCTTGGATCTCTTGACACAAATCTCAGAGAATCAAATTTCAATCATTAACCTGAGCATCTCTGCCATCTGAAATTTACTTCTTTGTTAAACTCACTGTTTCTTTTAAATAGGTTAATTTCTAGAAAGCCTTCATTTGTACTGGAGTAAAATATATCTCAATGCCTACTAGAATTAGTTGAGACATTGTATGCAGAAAGATTATGAAATAATAAAAATTTCAACAAATATAAAACAAATGGATAACAATTCTATCACACACAGTATGGAAAAATTTAGTATGTTTCTCACAAGTTACTAGGTTAGCTGAATGTAAGAATATGGCAGGACAAGATGGACAGATTTCTAGAATTCCTTGTTTAACATTAAATCAACATTCTTCTTTTAAATTTCATTTAAATATAGGATGGAAAACCTGTGGCTAACCTAACAACTAGAGAATATATGTAAGTCTGGAGCTAGGACCCAACAATAAAGGCCAAAAAGGAACCAGAAAAAGCAAAAGGAGGTTGATATGGCTGAATCATCTCTGCTATTAAGACACACCTATTCTTCAAGATAAAATGTATTAAGGCAGTAGTTTCAGTTAATGCCCCTTTCCTCTTGGAAAGACAAACCATGCGACCATAAGAAAGAACTCCAGGAAAGGGTTCCAGTTCTGAGTTCAACACTAGTCAGGAAATGAGCCCCAGACGAAGACCTGAATAGAGTTCCACACTTAGGACCAAAGTATGATTTTGGGTTGTCCTTGTAGCCAGACTGGATGTTCTCAGAGTCTATCTTGTGCTCTAGGAGCGGTTTTTAAGGCAGTAATCAAAGTAGGCAAGATCAGGCACTAACCAGATTCTAGGATTATGGGTTGTACTAGCAAAGTGACTAGCTCTTCTACATCCACTGTCCACCTGTGGTCTGAAGTCACTAGAAGCTGTGTGGCATACTACAGACTGTGAATAGAGTGTCTTGACCTGAGTGGATCAGAATACTCATGTACACATGGAGATGCTTCACAGGGAAATCTCAGGTTCTTTAAACTTCAAGGTAGTTCTCACAGAGGGTAAGAGATTGGTCTAATATATAACAAATGGATAAAAACAAGTGAGTTCTATTTCCTTTTAGAGTTGAAATTGAACATATTTTTTATTTAGAACATAAATTCAGAGTTTATAGTAAGGTCTAAGCTATAGAACAAGACCTTACACTATAATATTTAAGCCTTAATAGCCAATGACCTTAAGTGATTTGATAGAGATAGAATGGAAATACTTTTTTAATCCTGTCATGATCTTTTCATAAAATTAGCTTTAAGAACAAAAGCTGTGGATTCCCATCCAGACTAATGTGGTTTGATTGAGCAAGACCCCCTGAAGCAACATCAATGAGACAATGCAGCCTTGCAGAACACTACAGCCAGGATTTCTGCGTCTTCTTAGGATTCCCCCATGACAGTGCCTCCTACCAGCAGGAAGCAGTTTGGAAAGAATGATGCCAAATTCCCAAATATTGTTTATAAATGTTTGTTTTCGTTTTTTAAAAAAGGCATGTATAATTTTGTCCATCATAAAATAAATAAATGTTTAAAAAAAAGAACAATCTTAACCTCATTGATTAGAAACTTTACTATCTAGATTATTTACAAAGTATTTACTTTGTAATTATTTGTAATTACTTTGTAATAATTACAATGTAATTATTAAAGTGCAAATCTATAAAATAATCTTGGTCCAAACAAATGATTGTGTATATAAGTTCTCTTGAAGAATATTAATAAGAAACAGTAAAACCCTACCTTGCATATTTAGCCAATGTTAAATTATGCCTTGGGAATTTTATACAGCACTTTCCTTCCTAAAGTATTATGAAGACAACGCAGAGCTGAAATATAGTAGGCATTCTGATGCTAATTCAATTCTCTGTATTGAAAAAAAGACTTCAGGTAAAATTTGATGATTGACATTTTAGCATGAAAGTAAATTCTATTCTTCCTAAGTAGTGTTTTAGAACTCTTATAATGAACTCCACGTCTCTTCCCTTCCTCCCTCCTTCCCTTTGTTGTTTTCTCCCCTCCATTCTTCTTTCAGCAACAGTGACAAGGAAGAACATAGGGCTAACTTCAAGCTGTATACTAAGACAAGTTGATTTAAAGCCAAATACTAGAGTCAGCTTGACCCTGCTCAGGCATTCATAAAAGACATATATTTTTTATCATGTTAGAAATCATAATGGTTATCCACAATTTAACTATCAAAAATACTTTTCTGTAGATGATAAAAAGAAACCCTTTCATCATACCCATCTACTTGCAGAACATTTTTTTTCTCATTTCAAAGAAACCTCCCAAGAAGCTTACCCTGAGCCCCTGATGTGTCAGAAGCACAACCATTGTCCCCAGGGCCTCTGCATTGAAGGGCAGCCCCTGGTAGGTCACACAGTTCAGCCACCCCCACAAACACTCTTACTTCTCAGCCTCTTCTGGGTTATGTCACCTCCCTTTGCTCCCCATGGAATGAGACATTTAAATTGCAACACACAGCAGCTGCCATTTGACCTCTTCTCAAAATTTGTGTTTGAGAGAGGGTTCTCAGTGCCTGGTTCACTCCAGAAAATTGTTATAAATGGTGTAGCTGAGTCATATGGCACATTGTAAAAAAAATAAATAAACAGCCCTCTTGTTGACACATGGCTTGCAACTAATAGAGAAGGCTTTATGGTAATGGAATGGAATATTGATTTCTATGGAATGTTGCTTGTCTTGTTTTCTTTACCAAGAAAAACAAATTTTTATTTTCATACTTAAATGAATCTCAAGTGTGTGAACCTTGTGATACCTCAATCCAAAACATTCAAAAGTTGCTATTCATTTAGCAAGAATAAATAAAAAAAATTGAAATAAGAGAACCTAGGAGCCCTTCTCCATCCTTTTCTTTTATCCTTGGCTGCGGAATTACTGACCTGGGGCTCTTTCCTTGGTGGTCTGATGACTCATTTCATTTATAATAAGAGAAGATAGCAAAGAGACTTGGATGCTTAGATACACAGACAATTAAAAGCCTGGTGGGTGGGCCCTTTGCCTATATGGCTGAGAGGTTGATCTGGCAGAACACTGGGTTCTTTCTGTGGTGCCGACTAGTGTTGTAGAATGAGTGCACAGAGAATGGCAAAATAGACACAGGACATCCCATGGGTTCTCAAGTGTCAAGTGTTTCCTACTCTTTGAAGCGTCTTATCACTGTTATCTTTTCCTTTGAGAAAGGTTCAGCTATACAGGCTAAGGGAACAACTCAGTGGTTAGCATTTGTTTACCATGAATGAGGCTTGGGGTTCCACCTGGAGTTTCAAAAACAGCAATGGCTCCAATAGTACTCAGATATAAAATTGATTGAGAAAAATAACCTTAGATAAGCAAACTTGATCATAGTGTGGAAATTGTGCGAGATATGGGGATGTAATACAACTCAACATCGAGTCCCTTATGTCAGCTTCCCTGCTTGATTCCCTGCCCTCCCCCCCTTCCTCCCTCTCTCCCGGCCCCTCTCAACATGTGCTAATACTGTAGGATCCACTAACAGCCAGGCCAATGATCAAATATGTTTTGTCTGTGACTCATCTTCTTTGCCTCTCCTACCACACAAGTAGAGGGCACCATGTTTTCATCATGGGTGTTTAATGGTCTTCATACTCGCTATAGTCCTCCTTGTCCCTCTATCTTCTGCCTACAGAAAACATTTTTGAAAGTGCAAACCTAAGTCTATCTCTGCCTAAGATCCTTCAATGGCTCTTTATTACCTCAGGGTCAAGTTCAGTTCTTTATTGTGGCAATTAATTGGGATTTACCACCACCTCATATAAGCAGAACCAGAAAAGAACACAGCCGGTAGGAAACTCTTCACCTGGATTGCTCTTTTTTGCCTGTATTTGCAATTCCCTTTCATCATTTGATGGTGCAGAATCATTCCTTTCACTAAAAACCTTCCCTACTAACCAGCCACCCCAACCATGTTAATTCCATTGTCCTTGTCATCAGAGGATATATGATTCTTCTCTTCTTTAGTGACATAAATAATATGTTCTAACACCATGGAAACTATCCAGCAGGGATGAAGCTTCCAGTCAGTACCCATTTAATTTTTAAGATTTTTTCTATTATTGTGAAGAATTGATTTGACATTTTTACTGGAATTGCATTGAAGTTAGAGATTTATTTTTGGAGAATGGCCAAAATTTTTCAAAATTAGTCTCATCAATTGATGAAATTAAGAGGCCTTTTTTAATCCTTCAAGGTTTTGTTGTCGAGGTCTTTTATTTCCTTGGTTAGATCTAACCCAACACAATTTTGAGACTATTGTGAATGTGTTCATTTCTGTATTTCTCTAGCTAGTGTTTCCAGTAGAATATTGTATGGGAATTGGGACTCTCACCCCCCCATCTTATTTCTCATATTCATTTCACTGTCCTTTTATTTATTCTATACATCTTTTACATCCTGCATCTTGATCCTATTCATTTCCCCATCCCTTCACATCCACCCTCTGCCCTATTCCTCACTCCCCAAATAAAACAAAATTCAAGAGAAAAAAGAGGGTAATTGAAAAAATAAAAAATCTTGACATGGAAGCTGCAGTGTGACACAGTGAGTCACGTAATAAATCCCTCTGCCTATATATCTTCAATTGTAAGTGTTCATTGCAGAGTCGTCGGCTCTGGTTCCAGGCCTTTGGTTTCTACTTTATCAATAGATTCTGGGCCCTCACTAGGACTCTTCTTGGACATCCTGTTGTGGAAATCCTGCAGGCTTGGGCCTGTGGGTCAGGTTTCTTCTCATTCTCTAGTAGATCATAGATGGAGTAGATGTTGGGGTGGGCCAAATTATAACCCCAGTTCTGGGCCTGGGCTGTTTCAGGGTTGCCAGCCAGTTCTCCACTGTTCTCTCCACCAGGATGAGCTCTCCAGCATTGCCCCAGCTAATTCACCTCTGGTAGCAATGAGCAAGGGGTGGAGCCAGTTCTACTCTTTTACACTCTCAGGGTCAGCTCTTCCACACCTACCCATCAGGGTTAGTTCTACTTGTTACCGAGGCAGGTACAAGGGCTATTCTCCTCTCCCAAGTGCTACTGCTGGGAAGTGCTATGGACAGCCGTCCACTCTTATGACCCCAGGGCCAGCTCACCTACCTGTCTCAGGCGTTAATGTGTGGGAGGTGGGCAAAAGCACCTGTACTCCACCCCTGCTACCACATGTCTGATGGGTAATGGGACAGCTCTCCTTTGCTCACATGTCAGGTCTGGGACACCCACCCTTCCACCAGACAGCTTTTCTATGCTGCCTAAGTGATGGACAGGGCCTGTTTCCTGAGTCCTGCAGATGGTAAGGGTCAGCTCTCTCTTGTTTTAGGCAGTAAGGGGTGAGAGAGGTAAGAGAGGGCATCCCTCACCTTCCCATGCTGCCACAGGACAAATGAGTAATGGAGACAGCTCTTCCATGCTTACAGCTTCAGGCCTGGCTTACCCACACCTGCCCCAGCAGGGTTGGCTCCATTGTGTTACCCAGGCAAGGTGCATGGCGTGTTCTCTTGAGTTTTGTGGCTGGTGGGGTTCCGTGACAGCTTTCCCATTCTTATGATCACAGGACCAGATCTCTCCTCTGCCTCAGGTGGTGATGGGCCACGGGGTGGGGAAGGCTTGTTTCCTTTCTTATTGGTAATATTTTGAGCTTTTTTCTATTTATCATTATGTTGGTTCTAAGTTTGACACATACAGCCTTCATTAAGTTAAAATGTATTCATTTCATTCCTAGTCTTTCCAGGGATTTTATCTTGAGGAATATTGAACATTGTCAGAGGCCTGCTCTGCAACTACTGAGATGGATATGTGATTTCTGCCCTTGAAGTCATTTATACAAGGAATAGTAACTATCGATTTGTGTATGTAAATCATTAGATGTCTGCAATGACGTCAACTGCATTATGGTGAATTATCTTCTGATATGTTCTTGAATTCAATTTGCAAGTATCTTATTTAGAAGAGTTCCATCCATGTTCATTGAAAAGGTTGATCTATAATTTTATTTGATGCTTGTGTGTGTGTGTGTGTGTGTGTGTTTAGAATCAGGATAACTTTCCTATCTTAACGTTTTAATGTTCAAATCAAAACTTTAGAACTGGAAGGAGAGCACTTTTCCCCCCTCAAAAGTCTAAATTGGTTTTACTGTTTTAGTCTAACTCAAAAATGTAACTATGCCTCTAATTTTTAGCTTGTATTTGAAGATTAAAATTCATCACAAATGTGAGGCTTTGTTGACTCCCAATGGGAGAGCTCACCCTCTCTGAGGAGAGGGTGGGCTATGGGGTTGGAGGAAAGGTGGAAATATGTGGAGGAGGGAGTGAGAGGGGACTGGGATTTTTATGTAAAATAAAAAAGATAGTTTTAAACAATAAAAAAATTTATTGCAAGTAATTTGCCAAAATTCATATCACATATAAAATAACATATTGCCTAACATTTTTCAGTAAAATAAGCAGCCTAATCTCTTGGTCTTTGATGTTATAATAGTGGCATTTAAGGAAAATGCGATATCATTATACTGTTAAACAATTTATAGAAAACTGGCTGCTATCATAATTTCTATTGTTAACAGCAGCAAGACAGATAAAGAGGTATTTTAGAAATACTTTCTTTCACCTCCTCACTGAAAACCAGTTTTCATAGTGTAGGAAGGTACTTTGCAAGCTTCTAAGGGAGGGAAACAAACAATAATTCTACCCAGCAGTGATGCTTATGAACACAGCTATGACCAGCAAGGCAAGATATTCCGAAGGTTGTATTAGCGGCATTCATATCTTGACAGTAACCAACAATTTTCTAAGGCCTCTCAACAGCAGGGAAATCATGAACTTTAAATTTAGCCCACTACCCAGGGCTAGTGAGGCCATGGATCATAGAGGAGAACCTGCTACTGTCATTTTACTAAACCTTTATAATTCCTCATTTCATTTTCATGTACTCACATGAGTGGTTCTCATGTCTTATCACAGAAACTTCTCTTTGCAACAGATGGAGACCATTACAGAAAACCAGACTTGGTCAAAATGCAGAGAACAACTAATTGTGCAGTATTTATGCTCAGCTAGTCCATCTATAACACAACTCCTACACCTACAACTCATGGAACTTTGTGGAAAGGGTATATAAAGCCTGCACACATCAGAAGGCCAGGGAATCTACTGTGCAATTGTTTTCCTTGTAATCTTCAATCATGATACCTCAACAATATGATTCCCTAAACAAGACCTGAACAAGAGCCATACCAATAGACATGCTAACATGTAAGGGGAAGGGATTCTCACTTGGCCTTATAACAAAGAAAGAAAGGAAGAAAGGAAGGTAGGAAGAAACGAGGGAGGGAAACTATAATAATTACAGCAAAAGAGGCCATGAATTTAAGAAAGAACAAGGGAATATACATAGGAGGGTTTCTAAAGGGGCAAAGGACATGGGGAAATGATATAATTACATTTTAATTTTAAAATCCAAAAATAAATGCTTTCTATATGAGGTCAATAAAAATCACCACTAATTTACTAATAGCAATTTGAATATAACCAACATAAGATATTATGGCTGGGTTCACCTAATTGCATTTGACTGATTGAGAAATACTTCTTGGCCATGTAGTCAGTATATAAATAATTCTCATTAAAATGTTAAAGGCACTTGAAATATAAAAATAGCTTTCATTTCTTCTTCTATAATTTTGTCTTAATATTCACTAAACAGCTAAATAAGTGTCTTAGTTGAAGATAAACTTTGTATTCCTCTTCTAATAAAATCACATTAATAAATTCTATATTTAAAATTCTTTGTATGAATTCTTATGAATAGATGCTTTTATAAGTGAAGTTTCTGTGTATTTTAAAATAGGATATGATGTCATAAAAGTCATAAGAGCTGTCTGGAAATGTGAGAAGTTTTAAACAAGAGATTACTTGTTTTAATAAGTTAATTAAAACGCAGACCAGTCTTTCTCCATCCCTTTTGAATGGCAAGTCATTGTGAAATTTTCTGTATATTTCATCTGGTAAACATTAGGCTGTGAGTTCAGAGATAAATTAATTTGTGTCATCAGTTTTGAGTACTTAATATTATAAACCTTAAATTCTAATTGGAAACGTGACACTAACATGATCTCTTCTGGAGTGTTGTTGAATTACTTGTTCTATGCCTGAAGGAAAACAGGAAATAATAATAAACATTTTAGGTCTCTTAATCAACAACCATTTGAATTGTCATAAATAAAAGACACTCAGATGTCAAGGCAATAAAGCCCAAGGAATGAAGAGGAGCAGATAACTAGTTTAAATAATCCCTATGGGTCAAACTGCACAAATAAACACAGCCTAGAAGTGGGGATAATTTTTCTCTCACATTGCTTGTTATCTTGTTTTAATGTGATTACAATTCAACTTTGTGTCTGATGTTGACTTCCTCTCTAAATATTTGGATCCTATCAAGGTTGTGTACTACTTTGGAAATGAGAGCATGCTCCAGAGAAGAACTCTTATGAGCGAGCCAATATCAGTTTGCACAATCTCCCAGAGCTAATGAGAGACTATATGAGTTTACATAGATTATTTCTTGTGGTTGCCTTGGTGGCTTGATATTTAAAAGGACAGCTGAAATCTTAGAGGCTAAGGCAAGGAGAGGGAGTAACAGGAAAATGCTTCAGAGTGATTTACTTTGAAATGCTTAGAGTCTGGCCTTCCTTATATATCCTATCTTCTCCTTCTGATGGCACAAACATTTTCCTTTTTATCTCAATTGTTTGTAGAAATAGCTTTTGAAATTTGTGTGTTCAGCAAACATTGCTACCCATTGCTGGTTCCTGTGCTATGGAACGGATGAATGAAAGCAATGAAACACTTGCCTTTCTGGGTACAGCAATTCTAGCATTAATTGTTCTAAGTAGGAACAATGTAGGCTTCTCACATATTTCCTCTTTTTTCTGCTGTCCTCTGCTGTGAGACACACAGGCTGCGTTTAAGCCCTTCTGTCTCTTAATGTCAGAATATAATGAATATCCCCTAATATGTATGTGGACATTTTTGTACCACCTACCAGTTCCCAAATAACCATACAGGGAGTAATTATTAATTATAAATGCTCGACTGAGAGCTCAGATTTCTTGCCACCTAACTTTTACATTTTAAGTTAACCCATATTTCTTATCTATGCTCTGTATCATCACCATAACTTCTTTTAGTATGGCATGTCCAACTTGCTTCTCTCTGCAGGTCCTCATGAATCCTGAGACTCCTCTCTTCTCTTCCCAGCATTCTCTCTTCCTCCTAAGTCCAACCTCGCTATCAACCAATCAGATTTTAATTAACAACAAAAGCAACACATTTGCACATTGTACAGGAGGATTGTTACACAGCATTAATACATTTTGTTTTCTTCAACAAATACCAGTTCAGTAGATCTATCACCTTCAAACCACAGAATGACCAAAGGAAGTGTTATATCTGTCCTTAAGCAAAGAATGATCTTGTAAAAGAGACATTGTAAGTATATACACTATTGTGACTTAAATATGAACCCCCTCATTAGGCTCATGTGTAGTAACACTTGGTCCTAATCTGGTAGAACTGTTTGATAAGGTTATAGAACCTTTTGGAAGTATGAAACTCACTAAAGGACATGTGTCATGAGGTCAGGCCGTGTGGTTTTACAGCCCAGCCTGATTGTTCACATTGTTTCCTAACTGTGGATGCACTATGACCAGATGACTCCTGCTCCTGCCATCATGTCCCCACTAGCATGATGAATTGTAACCCTTTATCAATAATCTAAAAATACCTTTCTCCCTTGAGTTGTTTCTTGTCAATTATTTGATCAAAAGAGAGAAAAGCAACTGATAAACACATTATGATGAGGAGAATACAGCATATGAATCTAGAAACTCACATATAAGAGAAATCATTTGACAGGAAGGTTCTACTCATAAAGATGCTATAAAACTGGCTCATAATTTGGATGTAAGAATACAACAGAAGGAGAAAGCTATCTTGGCAAAGGACAAGAATGACAAGACAACAAAGGGAGAGCAATGAACCAACCTGGTTTATGTTACATTTATCTTTTGTCAGGGGGTGCTAAAGAGGGAGTGGAGGAAGGAAAACTAAAAGAGGAGGCAACAAAGCCACTAAGAGATGCTTGTTGCCAATGATGACCACAGAATCCTCATCTGTTGGAAGCTTCTTTATGACCATTTAATGGATTTCCTTGTGAAACTTCACATTGTGGGTCCTCTAAGTCCAAGTTAAATTCCTTTTATGAATTCCAGGCATTCAAAAATGTTCATTAGACACGATCAATGTTAGGGCCCTGTGTTCAAAGTAGTTACAAGCTTGCACTTTTCTGAGATGTGTCCTTAGCTTGAAATGGAATCTCAGGACAAACTTCTAAAATTTCATGTCTGATTATGAATGTTGAACTTTTACCCAATTGAGCAAGATTCTCTTCTAAGGAACCGGCAGTGAATGTAGCCATAAATCAGAACCAGTTCAGGTGGAGATGTGAAAACACGCATTCATAGGTACAGGCAAACATGCTCAGCCCTTTAGAGCTTGAGATGGAAACCATATGAAAATGAAGCAGTACAGGCTCAGCTGGGAACCTAGGCACCTCAGTGCCTTCCAGCTTTTCTCCCACAGTAGGTTTATTATATTTGATAGTGAGTTTATTGTAGGGTATCCCACCTATCTATATGAAAATAAGACGCTTAAAGAAATAGGCAGGCCAAAGCTATTGACTTATTCCTACTGCTTCCCAAATTGACAACAGATGCAGTAACCTTAAATTTCCATGTATGTAAGGGAGTTTCTAGCCTCCTGCTATTGAAGTTTTCCAGGTGACATTAAATTCTGGGCATGGAATTATAAAACAAAGAAGACAAAATGGATAAAAAAAAATCTATGAAAATAATCTCTCTCTTTGTTTTTGCAGATTATCAGTTCTGATACCTTGGTTCATTGAAAAGTGTATGCTTTTACTATAGCTTATTGTTTTCAGTGGTCTTTAGACTGTAATAGATTTTAAAAAAACCTATGACTGTGTATATACTTTTACTATGCTTTCATACTCAAATAGAATTTAAGAAAAGTTGAAAATTTCCTCCACTGAAATTTTTCTCTTTTATCAAAATAAAAATATAAATTGTGTAGAAAAGCCAATGCTAACAGGCTTCCTCTGGGACTAGACTTGGAGAATTTGTGTGGTATGTTAGTTAGTACATGGTTTACAAACATTAGCTAGACAGTCATCTGCAACTTGACTGGGCATATGAGTTTAAAGCATGTCTGAATTCCGTGTCCTCACATCCTTTTATACTTCTAAAAAAAATTTCTTAAGCCCAAAAATGGTGCTAATTTTTTAAAAGCACTTCTTTTAACACAAAAACTAAAACATACAAATGGGAGAAATGTGTTTGGATGCTATAAAATAAATTTGAAAAATGAGCATCCAAATAAATGTGCTGTTAAAAGTGAATTTCACACTGGGTGATGACATCCATCTTCTTACTCATTTTCAAGGCCCAGCACAAAGGAATACAATCCCATGCCCCAACAAGCTGCAGTAATGCTAGAAACTGCAGATATTTTGTCTCCATAAGGAAGGGAACAATGTTCCCTCTATGTGTTCAAAATCCAAGCTGTTATTCTCAGAGAATCAGTGAAAAAAAAATTTTAAATTATTTCCCAAATAATTTGCCTTGTTTGAACTATTTGGTTAGCCGTGAAAATTAAATAAAAATGGAAGGGGGAGTAGAGAAAGGCTACCTTACAAAGAAAGGTGAAATCATTGATTTTTCTTGAAGTGTTCCATAAGAATGTGGCAAGATCCAGTGATCTATGCACCCCAGCGCTAGCAGCTGGAGGGCAAAAAAAAAAAAAAAAAAAACAAAAAAACAAAAAAACAAAAAAACAAAAAAAACACCTTTTATCCATGATTGACAAATAATACATAATGAGGAGAGAGAGGCAATTCAAGGTTTAAACATCTCTCTCTCTCTCAGGGCAGCTGGGTGCTGCTGTTCTCATTTGGCAACCTTTGAGGTGTTGCCAGGGAAAGGGACCAGGGTGACAATTATTTCTCTCCTCTTCCAGTTCCCCAAAGCTCTAATAAATGCTGCCCTGAAAGGACAAGAGAGAGAGAGAGAGAGAGAGAGAGAGAGAGAGAGAGAGAGAGAGAGAGAGAGAGAGAGAGAGAGAGATGTTTAAACCTTGAATTGCCTTGCTTTTTCAGATAGCATCCAGCTGCAAACAATCCTGCATTTCTTCTTAGAATGGCAAACAGGGGTGGTGTGGGGGGTCCTGGAAATATATTACATAGTTTTAAAAAGCACATTGGAGTAAGACTGAGATCTAGGACCTCTGTAGAAAGCAACGTGTGACTGCAGGCTCAGCTAGTGGCAGATGCACAAGCAGTTTGGGTAAGAGGGGCAAAAAGACTGACAGACAAGATTAAATTTGAGCTCTGTCCCAAGCAAATTTTCTAAAGTTGTGCTGTTCAGTATGTGTTAAAAATAATGTTTACATTTCATAAAAGTGAGATGTTTAACGTGAGCAGTTTAGTTTATAATACATGTGAGAAAAGAAAAACCAATAACCTCAAAATCTCAAGATATTTTGTGTTAACATCTCTGGTCTTGATTTACTTTAGTCAAAAGCCATTGCCCTATCTCAGCGACTATGTGTACATGCAATGCACATCCTCGTAATCCTTGTACTTTTGGGTCTGTTCATCAATCTAAGTGGTGCTGCGTGTGCTCTTTCCTCTTAAATCCTTCATCTCTGAACACAGCTTTTCTTTACCAGTTTTCTGTCACAAGGGATGGAAATTCTGTTTTTCCAATGTCTCAGGTCAAAAATCTTAGATCTGGATGTGGACTGCAGTGATGACTCAGTTGGTAGATTCCCTGCCACTAAAGCATGAAGGCCTGAGTTAGGAGAAGCTGGGCTTGGTGGTGAGTTTCTGCACCCTCACCACTTACACAAGGGAGACAGGATGACCCTTGAGGGTTGCTATGCAATAACGTGTGCACACACACACACACACACACACACACACACACACACACACACACACAAGCATGCATGCACACACACGCACACACACCTGGATTCATTCTTTACTTCCCTCTCTCATGTTCTATTACTAGTGCATCAATGTCTTTGTCAGTGTTTTCTATTGTGAAAAGAAACCAGGACCACAGCAACTCTTATAAGGAAAACATTTAGCTGGGATGGCTCACTGACCGTTTCAGAGGTTCAGTCCATTACCATCATGGTAGGGAGCACGGCAGCTTGCAGGCAGACATTGTACTGAAGGAATAGCTGGGAGACTATATCTCCCAGGCAATAGGAAGTTGTCTGATTGTGACACTTAGCAAAGCTTTTAAAAAAGGCCTCCAAGCCTGACCCTACAGTGACACACCTCCTCTAACAAAGCCACACCTCCTAATAGCACCATTCCTTATGAGACTATCAGGCCTCACAGTCATTGAACATCTAAAATGTACCTTCATATATCTCCATGTGCACTTACAGAACACTGTACAACACCTGATAAAAGCAATTTTTGATTTCTAGCCACACTTTCGTCTTCACTGATCTCTGCTTTATACTCTGCAATAATCATGTTGCTTACTGAGTAATACAAAATTTTTGATTGTGAGGTTCTTTATCATTGCAGCTGTCTTCAATATTGATTTCAATCATGCACTCAGTAGGTGCTAAGTAAGCAAAAATCACAAAACGTTTCAGAATAAAATGCCTCACAGATTATAGGTCAGCAGAATTTACAGTTCAAGGTTATTAATCTTTTTGCCAGGAAATTTCTGAAACCCTGGTAAAGTTATGTATACTTTCTCAAGTGAAGCATGTATCTTTATACATGTGCATTTAATGAGCATATGCAAGAATATACAGTGATATATATATATATGCATATACATATACATATATATGTATATAATGTCAATCATATCTTGTGAATCTTACTTGTGTACCTATTGTTTTACTTTGGTTTTTGATTAGAAATTCAAGTTATTTATTTATTTATTTATTTATTCATTTATTTTTCAAGTTTTATTTTTTTAAACAGTATTCTCAAAGTAAGCATAAGAAAACTGACAGTAGAATTGGGTTGATCAATGACAAGCAAATGATCAGTCATAGAAGTAATGTTAGAAAATACAAACTTGGAAAGCTGAAGAAATGGCCCAAAGGTTAAGAATGCTGACTGCTCTTCTAGAAGATCTTGGTTCAATTCCCTGTACTCACATGGCAGCTCACAACTGTCTGAAACTCCAGGATCTGACATCCTCACCCAGACATGCATGCAGGCAAAACACCAATGCACATAAAGTAAAAAGAGATACATTTTTAAAAGAAAATAATGAACTTGGGTTATATGGAGTAAAATCATAGTATGAGTCGACAAGAATTTATAGTTACTGGGATGACCAATTAAGCTTTGAAGCTGCATATGTAATGTTGTGTTAACTGAGATACAGTCCAGTTTTGTCTGGATCACAGTGCCTATACTGTTATCCAGTTTGGAGTGCCAATATTTTTATGTAGTCTAACAAAGCAGAGAAAACTTAACCAGAAAAAATGGGGCTATTACAAACCAGAAACCAGACCTATTTTTTTAAAAGATTACAAGACTCAGGGCCAAATGGCAGCCCACAGACTGAGAAAAGGTCTCCACTAACCCCACATCTGACAGAGGACTAATCTGTAAAATATACAAAGAACTTAAGAAACTAGTCAACAAAACACCAAATAACCTTATTAAAATTGGGGTACATAACTGAAGAGAGAATTCTCAAAAGAGGAATCCAAAATGGCTGAAAGATACTTAAGAAAGTGCTCAACATCCTTAGCCATCAGGGAAATGCAAATCAAAACATCTGAGATATCATCTTACTCCTGTCAGAATGTCTAAAATTAGAAACACCAATGATAGCTTATGCTGGAGAGGATGTGGAGAAAGGGGAACACACCTCCATTGCTGGTAGGAGTGCAAACTTGTACAGCCATTTTGGAGATCAGTATGGCGGTTCCTCAGGAAAACGGGAATCAGTCTACCACAGGACCCAGCAATTCCACTCTTAGGTATATATCCAAATGATTCACAGCCATGCAATAAGGACATCTGTTCAAATATGTTCATATCAGCATTATTTGTAATAACAAGAATCTGGAAGTAACCTAAATGCCCCTCAACTGAAGAATGGATACAGAAGATGTAGTACATTTATTCAATGGAGTACTACTCAGTGGGGGTGGGGGGACAATGGAATCTTGAAATTCTCAGGCAAATGGATGAAACTAGGAGAAACCATCCTGAGTGAGGTAACCCAGTCACAAAAAGAGGAACATAGTATGTACTCACTCATATATGGATTTTAGACATAGAACAAAGGATCACCAGCCTATAATTCACACTTCCAGAGAAAGTAGGATACAAGGAGGATTCTAAGAGATTCATACAAGGTCTCTCACAGAAAGGAAAAGGAACAAGATCTCCTGAGCATATTGAGAGTGGGGGAGGGTAGTGAGTGGAGTCTGAGTAAGGAGAAAGAGGAGGGGAGGAGAGGAGAACATGTGGGACCAGGAACATTGAGTCGGGGGACAAATAGACGAGAGTAAAAAAAGGGATATCATAATAGAAGGAGCCATTATAGGTTTGAATTGAAAACTGACTCTAGAGATTTGTCCAGAGACCTACAAGGATGACCCTCACTAACAATCTGAGCAACAGTGGAGAGGCTACCTTAAATGCCTTCCCTGATAATGAGATTGATAACTAACTTACATGCCATCATAGAGCCCTCAGCTGGTAGCTGATGGAAAAAGAAGCTGACACCCACAACTAAACACTGGGCCTACCTCCTGGAATCCAGTTGCAGAGATGGAGGAGTGATAAGAAAAGGGGTCAAGACCAGGCTTCAGAAACCCACAGAGACAGCTGACCTAAACAAGGGGGAGCTCATGGACCCCCAGACTGATAGCTGGGAAACCAGCATTAGACTGACTCAGACCCCCTGAATATGGGTCTTACTTAGAAGTCTTGGGCAATCTAAGGGACCTCTGACAGTGGAACCAGAGTGTACCCCTGGTGCATGAAAGAACTTTGGGAGCACATTTCCCATGGAGGGATACTCCCTTAGCCTAGAGACAGGAGGGAGGGCCTAGACCCTATTCCAAATAACGTGACAGATTTTGATGATCCCTCCTGGAAAGCATCACTCTCCCTGTGGAGTGGGGGGGAAAGGGGATGGAAAGGGGTTTCGTGGGCATGGGAGGGAGGAAGGGAGAGGGAACTGGGATCGATTATGTAAAATAAAGAAATTATATATATACTCAGATAACAAACAGACATCAAAGGGAAGATCATTTTCTTCCAATAAATATTATTGAATGCACAATGACACACATGTAGCTTTTCAAAGATTATTGATGGGGTAAATGTCATTCTTTCTTTTTCCTTGGTTATCCAGGTTACCAGCTACCTTTCATGGGATAACCACAATGACCCCACTTCATGCTTTCTTACAGAGATTTGCCACATAATTATAATTTTGGTTATCAAGTTGCTTCATCTTTGATACCCTTTTCATTTCAATTTTGGAGGACAACTTTGATTCTCATAGGATGTGAGCCTGTATCATGTTTCAAGCTGGCTTGGTAACGCCAGACTACAAAGCTCTGGAATATGGAGGTGCAACTTTAAAAGGCCTTGGATCTGTGGGTTTCCAGAAAATCTCTTCGTTTTCTTCTGCGTTAATCTGACCCACTATTCTAAACACATTAATCTTTCAGCTATTAAGAACACTTTTATACTTTTGAGTTTAATCTAAATGTCTGAAAGATTTTGGATGGTCTGTGGTGGTTTATTCCAAGTGTGCTCAAAAAATGTAGCTAAGGATGAGAAAGTGACTAGAGAGCTTGAATTGATTATTTTACATTAAGTATTTTTAAATGGACCTTATCAATGTGTTT
This sequence comes from Cricetiscus sungorus, assembly GCA_030556225.1. Taxonomy (NCBI): domain Eukaryota; kingdom Metazoa; phylum Chordata; class Mammalia; order Rodentia; family Cricetidae; genus Cricetiscus; species Cricetiscus sungorus. The sequence goes on from JANBXA010000398.1 coordinate 50,013,256, forward strand.
CCTAGCCTTTGCAGTCTTTCCCTGCTGGATATGGCCTCTCGTAGACTGGGTCTGAGCAGTTTGCATAAGAGTTACAATATGTGTTATGCACATTGGTAACTGTGCCCTTACTCATATTGGATCTCCTTGCTAAGACTATCTTTGTTATCCCTGATTAAGAAGAATCCTTTAATCCAATAACTTCTTACTCTGTGAGGACAAAACACCTTAATATCTGAGCAACTCCAATATTTGACTTCATGTGTTCAATTCCTAAACTTACAATTCACTCCATTTCTGAGTTGGGAAAGTTCTTCTCCTGAAATAGTAATTCCTTGTCTATAAACTACTTGAATTTTAGGTTATGATGGGATTGAATGGTCTGTTAAAAAAATACCCATCACAAGTAAGTGCCTAATACATCTTACTCTGCTGTACAACATTCTGTAATTTCGCACAAAATTATAATTTCCTCATTTGGACTTTTGTATATTAATATGTTGTGATCCATAGAATAGTAGTTTGTTCAATGATTTTCATTATTTACTATTTCTTAGTTTTTGAACATAGTCTTAGAAACATATGATAAATTCAGTCATTATAGTGTTTTCTGAGCCACAACATCTGCTATGTGAGTAATAAATAAACAACTGATATAAACACTTAAGCAATATTCAACCTTAAATTGGTTTTAGAAAAATATTTGATTGCTTCTTTGGGACAGCTAATTGGAATCACTTTTAGAAAAGTACAGTGAATCAAAACAAAGCAAAACAGAATAACCTAAAAAAACAGTAGTTTACTGCTTTCATGAATTCTCAGTATTTCTAAGAAGCCCATGTGATGGGAGATGTTATTTTGTAAATATGTTTCTCATACTGGTTAATTAATAAAGCCTGTGGCCAATAAGAAACAAGATAGGTGGGGCTAAGAGAGCAGGAGGAGGAAAGAGGAAGTAGTGGGGAGGGGTCAAGATGTAGAGCATGGAGGAAGCAAGATGCCAGCTGCGGCTCCCGGATAAGATGAGCCACATGGAAATACTTAGATAAGTAGAAATGAGTTAATAATTAAGGCAGAGCTAGCCCATTAACAATGATAGTCATTGGCCAACAGGATTTTATCAAATACAGAGTCTCAGAGTGTTATTTGGGGCTCACGTGGCGATGGGACCATGGCGGCAGGACCGAGAGGCCGGCGGGTAGGAAAAACCTGTCGTAACACCCATGTTTCCTTCTTCCCTTCATTAGAGCTCTGAAATCTCACCCTTTTCACTATTTGAAAAACTACAGTAAGCATTAGCAATAGAATTGAAATCTTGTTGGAAGTAAAATATCATTTTCACAGAAGTTCTGTTTGTTTTGTCTGGAGAGGTCATTGGCTGAAGACTTTCTGTGGATTATATTAGACAATGGTTTTACATGACTCTTAATGCTGCAGACTCCTGCAGGCATTATGGCATTGAGAACTGCTGATCATAAGAAATCTACATTTTTTTTTTCAGTTCTAGTTTGTTTGAAACAGTCTGCTTTACATCTTGTAATCTGCACTATTACATGTTCAGGAACATACTCAGAGAGGAATGTGTTCTTACACTTGGATTTAACCTAGCCATTCAGTTGAAATTCTAATCTCATTCATGCCCTGTGATTTGATCCCTTGCCTTTAGTACAGAATTTCATATCTCAAGGCAGTTTATTTGATATTTAAAACAATTGTACTTTTCACCCAAAGGCTTAGCAGAAGGCCCATTCATTTTTCAGGATCTTACCTTAAAAGTGATTTTGTACATATGGAAATAAAGAAAGGGTATTGATGATTGACTGTGAAGTAGTTTGCACCTTCCACTTTTTCTTTCTTAAGGAATCCCAATTTTATTTCTCTCCTTATGCTATTCTCCTGTTGAAAATGATATAGAAAAACTGACTGAGGGAGGGCTCTTCTTCCAGCATCCCACTACCTCAAGCACACATTGCTCCTGCAGTCTCATTTAAAAAAAAAAAAAGTGTTTGGGAGGTGGGTGTAGGTGGGTTTGTAAGCATGTGCAGTCTTTTCTGATAGAGTCCTAAAACTTACCTTTCTCCAGGATGAGACCATTTGAGACTGTGGGAATGATATCTTCTGATGCCATCTTATTCCATTCTGAGGGTTGGAAATGGGGAGACCTGAGAAGAAACAAGGTCAGTATGAGTTGGTGATACTTCTTTTGATGTTCCCTTCTCATATTCTTAGCTCTAAGCCAATAATCTTCTTAGTGTTTAATCATTTTGAGTTTTGTATTATTTATGACTAAGAGCATCTAACAATATCTTGAATTATCACATGAAAAACCAATATTAAAATCATTTGTGTAAAAATTTAAATGCTTTTCAATCCATTAGAATTATGATTAAGTTAGTCAATTCAAATCTATGTTGGGAGATGTTAAAAAATCCATGAGGAAACATGAAAATAAACAGATATTCATTACCAATAATATTATTTCATGAAATAAGATCTTGATTTAGTTAACTGGTATATTCAAAGAAAAAATTCAACCCATAAATTAAAGGACTTTTCTAATAGCTGGAAATCAATCTCAAATTTGACCATCTAATTTTTAAAATTATACTTACAAATTTATGTTGATTGAAGTTTCAAAACTCAAGTGTTCTAGAATGTTGATTTGCATCCCTATTGACCAATGCAAACTCTTTTCTTAAAGCAATGCTTTTCTGGCCTATCTTTCCTTAATTATCAAGACATTTCATTTGCTCATCAAGAAAATCAATAGCAAATTGAGTAAAGCTCTTCTGTATATGGTAATATATTCAGTATAATAGCAATACTCTAGATACAAGTAATGGATAATCACATACCAAGGCAAAGAAATGGTATTTTGCTCATCTGGAATCAAGGTCCTTTTTGATAATATAAGATCTTGGAGGAAAGGTGTCCCTTGTTATGAGCACGTTTTTCCCGCCGGTCTGGTCTTGCTGCCCCGCGTCAGTTTTTATACACACTAATGAATTATTATTAGAGTTTTTAAAAATCAGTGTGTTTTTTTGTTTATGTAAATTTTGGAAATCTCTATTAAAGGAGCTGCGCAAATATTTACTTGTCTCTTACAGAACAGTGACCAACCCAGAAAAATGTTGTTACCAAGAAGTTTGTTTGTTTTTGTTGTTTTGTTTTTAAAAACTATTTTTTAAGCTTTTGTTAAGTTTTAAGTGAAAGTTCTCAATCCCACTTCTGACACCATTATGTTACGAGCACATTTTTCCCTCTGGTCTGGTCCTGCTGCCCCGCTACCACGCCAGCCCCCAATAACATTTAGAGATTCTGTATTTTATACAATCCTGTTGCTATTATTGTTTATGGATTAGCTCTGTCTTAATTATTAACCCATTTCTACTTATCTAAGTATTTTTACGTGGTCATCTTATCCAAGCGCGGTGGGCTGTCATCTTGCTTCCTCTATCTCTACATGCTGGTTCCTCCTCACTATTTCCTCTTTTTTTTCTTGTCTGCTAGCCCTGCCTATCTTGTTTTCCCATTGGCCACAGTGCTTTATTAAATAACCAGTATGATAAACATATTTACAGAATAACATCTCCCATCAGTTCCCTATGCATTTAGCACTTTTGTGCATTATAAACACTGTATGGTTTTTAGTTTTCTTGCCTTCAAGAAATTTTATATGCCTATTTTCAGTTGCTGAATTTCATTTGAAAAACAAATTTGTGTAGAGTGACACAATGCTAACAACATTTATTGTGGTTAAGAATTCTACCTTTGGTTTGTGTTTGCATTTGCATTTTTCAAGTCTTCATTTAACAGGTGAAGAAATGGAGTCTGGGGAGAGCTTGTTTGCAGAAGCTCAATAAGCGAGTGACAGTGAAGAGCAGGTAGTGAAGCTTGTCTCTAGAGCTCATGCCCTTAACAATGGGGTCATGTCACCTAAATTAGTGAGTGTTGAGTTAGGTTCTGTGGAGTTGCAGCAATAATTCTGAGCCTGTGCCCTTAACAATGGTGTCATGTCATCTAGATTAGTGAGTGTTAAATTAGGCCATGTGGGGTTGTGGGAAGGAGTCAGAGTTCATGAACTTCTCACAGCTTCCTTGGTTGCTCAAAATTTACTGTAGCCTCAGAATTATAAAAATTCTTAGAGCACACCCTGTGCAAACCAAACAAACCTGTATTATCAACCCAGATTTCTATTTGCTAACAATGTATCCGTTCATATACTGTTGATCTTTCTGAGTCCCTGTTCCTATTGCTTTAACACAGAAAGAATACATTGTCAGCATGATAGGTTTTGCACTAAAGTACATACATGCTATATAGTCCACAGAATAGAGCAGTGCTGTTCTCCCCCCCCACTCAGTTCCCCCACACCTGGAAAGACTAAATCAAGAGGTGACTCTTCCTGTAGTTAATCCCACAGAAGGAGGCAGAATTTGCTTTCCATTGACTGGAGAGAGAGTAAGAGTAAGGAAAAAGTTCCCTGCCTTGTGCTTACTTCTGGAAACTTGATGAGGTAGTACTTGAACAAGATTTTAGACTAATCTCAGTAGAATAGGCTAAAGACTCTGCCTGGAGAATCTTTAAAAGACAGTCTCTTTTAGGGAGATCTTATGAAGTTCCATGAACTAGCTGAGGAGCTATTGGCAGGTAATGGTGGCTGGGAGAGAGGAGGTGATTTTTCTTTAGAGGTATAGTCACTGGTCAATTGCCCATGCTCCAGTGAATAACACCACACCGATACCCCTGTGAGCAGTTCTGATAAGACTAGTGTGTCACAAAACAAAAACAAAAAACAAAACAAAAAACAAAACAAAACAAAACAAAAAACCATGAAAATACAAGTCTTCACGGGAAGAATGAGTTCAGAGGGACTGGAGAGGGGATAAAAGAGTGTAGTGGGAGTTGCTGGGCCTGGTGGTGCATACCTTTAATCCCAGCACTGGGAGGCAGAGGCAGGAGGATCTCTGTGAGTTCAAGGCCTGCCTGAACTACGAAGTTACACAGAGAAAGAAACCCTGTCTTGAAAAACCAAAAGAAAAAAAAAATTAGAAGTCTGGAAAAGACTCGTTTTCCTGCTTTCAGGATTCTTTAGTCACCTTTAGTTCCTTGTGTAAAGTTGAGGCCTCATGGACTTTTCCCCCAAGTACTTTGTCACATCTGTTTTACAGCTCATGTTTTAGCAGTCATGTTGATGAGTCGTTACAGATGCAGCTTGGGACATTCCTAGGAGACAGTATCACTGCACACTCCCTGATCCTCTTGCTTTTACACTCTTTCCTCCCTCTCTTCTTCAACACTCCCTGAGCCTTCTTTTAAGGAATTCTACTGTAGATTATCGACCCAGGTAAGAGAATACCAGTTGGTTTTCCAATACTAAATGGTCAGCTCGGAAAACATAAATACAATAACATTGCTTATGTATTGAAGTGTGCCTGTGTGTGTGTGTGTGTGTGTGTGTGTGTGTGTGTGTGTGTAATAATTATGAAAAAAACCCATAAAATTTAAAAAGAACAAGGAATGATAGATACATTGACAGGGGAGGGGATGGGCGTAGGAAAGGGAAAGAAGAAGTGATGTAATTATAATCTCAAACAATAAAAGAAATGTCTTTTTAAAATTTATAAAAAGAACTGAAAGTGGATTACAGATCTAATGATAATGCCTGAAATGTATTTTCTTATAAAAGTTTATTAGTGATGACATAAAGATTGAAATTTTATAAAAGGAAGTATCTAAATTTAAAACAGGTAAAATGTTCATTCCATTTTCTCATTTCTAAGTAGTGTAGATTTTAGTAGACACTTTACATGCAACTTCAAAAATTATTAATTTTTACTATTAATGCAGACTGTTAGCTAATTCATTTTATAGATTTGAGTGATCAGAGGGCCTATTTAATAAACATAGAAATGCTTGAAATATAACTATTATGGACCTTGCAAGTGAAGTAAGTAGAAGGTGAAATCAAATTTACAAAATCAATTAGAAAAATTCATTAATAACGATAACCCACCAAAGTAATTAGATTACTTTGATACATTGGTATTCCAAATACAACATTAATATTTAAAATCAGTTGGTTGGCAAAATAGATTTTATTCATAACATAAGGTGCACATACAATCTAGATCCTCAGTCAAAGCCACCTGGAAATATTGCTTACTGGACTTTCAGTAACTTTCAGGGAAAAAAGAAAGATTAAAAAAATATAGAATGAAACAATAGAAAAAGATCTGCTCTAAAATACAGAGGTTCCAATCCTTACAATTTCTGAAAACTGGGTAAGCATTCTGTCTCTAGGACTTGATTTTATTAGCTGCTCAATGTGGAAAGTAATGTGTGTTTGGTTTCCATTACTATTACTGCAAAGATAAAATGCGTCAAGGTGGACTTTTGTAGTCACCTTCCAAATGTGTCTACACATTTCTTCAATAACTATTTTTACAAAATCAATCATTGTCTGATGTTTTCAAAAACAAAAACTCTATTTCTAGGATGATACTTTGCATGAGGCATGTCCTGACATGAAGTGGCTGAATCATATCTCTGACTTGCTCTTGGTGGTTTTCATTCTGGAATCCATGCACCATCAATTTTGTAGAAAACCAATTTTGAAATATGTCTAAGACTCATTAATTCTGTCTCACTGTTATTACTTAGTCGTTAGTAAAGTTCTTGAATGTGAATATGTACTGATTGTATCTCTAAAAATCACGTTAAGAGTGGAATTCTGTATATTTCAGGATGGGCTGTAAACTTTAGAACACCCATTGCTCCTTTATGCACTGAAATATTTCTTTAAAACAAAACAGAGGTTATACTAGCAAACTTTTTCCTTTTCACCATTGTTCTGGGCTAATCATGGAAACCAAAACAGAGAGAAAGAAACATATCTGTACCCATTCCTAAACTCAACATCAGATGTTGTTTCAAGATTTGCCCTGCCACAGCTTGTGTGCAACCATGCCAGTTAAGTGGGAAAATCATGGTAGACTAAAGTTTTAAATTTTGTATTTCATAATTAAGCCATTTTATAGGAAACATCTCTAATACATGATCCGTAAACCACAAAGTCTGTATCAATAACAGTCTTATACATGTAATGCTCACATGTTAATCATTATTTTTTTTGCCTAGATAGAGCCAGTGGTCATGGTGGAGCTCTCCACATGCTCACTAATGCAGAATGGACTGTACAGAGAGACTGGTTTTTTCTAGCTTTGAAATGAGTATTTGCCCTAACAGCTCCTGCTTGGCATGTGAGTCATACCTTAGAGCTGATCACTAGGAAGCTCTAGTCACTCGTGTAATGAGAAAATGTTTACCTTATAAATGATTATATTGTAAAGGTAATTTTCAGACTCTCTGTAGTTGAAAGGTAATATTAATAGTGGTAGTTACAAGTAGGCCATTCATCATCCAAGAGGAATTACCAAGCACTAAATACCTGAAGCTATATTTTCAAGGCAATGAGACAAACCTGGAGCTTTATAATGTCACTTGTTCCTTCTGGGAAACACATATTCATTCATTTATTAATATGGCGCATGGGGATTCTGTTTTGTCTGAACACAAATTTCGAAGAGCAGTGCATCTAAACTAAAGAACCAGCTAGTAACTAACTAGTTTGACAGTGCAGTGTGATGATGGTTTGATTGACCCTTGGCTATTGTGTGATGGACTTTTTCTGGTGAGACACAACACACAAATGTCCTCTCACCTCACAGAGGGATTCCACTGAAGACTGAAGCACAAATACCTACCAAGTTTGAGTTGGTGAACCAATGAGTTTTATTGGGATCACTTAAATATGAGTGAAAGGCTACTTACAGGAGCAGAAATTACTCAAAGTCAGCTTCATCATCAAAGCCCACAACAGCACGTGTGATAGCTCACAAAGCTGAGAACATAGAGCACATGGCCACATCTTGAAGGCAGCTCAACAGGCTGGAGAGTGTCTTTACCAGGTGCACAGTTGGTCTAAACTCTTCCAGGTAGCTCAACTAATACTTTATTCTTCTAGGGGGTCCTAGCCTTTGCTTCTTCCAGGCTGTTTGGCTGGTTTCTGTTTTCTTTCGCGTGGCTGGACTTGCCTGAGAATCTCCTTCGCAGCTGTCTTGTCTGAGGGTGACTCCTGGCTTTTACTGTTTATTTGTTCTTGGGGATGGAAGAGTTAGCTAATACAGTTGGATTCAGGGACTTCCTGAAACTCTCTTGAGTTATTATTTTTTGTCTTTGTGAGCTTCCCTGCCGAATGGACTGTTTTAATTTCTAAGGAAAGTGCTACACAGCTGACATTCCATAGTAGTGATCTAGGACACATATGTAAGATTTATATATATAAAAAAAGCAAATATGGGAAAACTGGAGCATTGCATAATAAAACTGCACTAGACAATGTCTATTGCTGTTTATTTATTGGTAGTGCTTACCTGGTCACCTATAACACATAGGCTCCAGAAACGAACAATGAAAGGCAAAACAATGTGGACACAGACTTCCTTTGCTCCATGGCCAGGCCCCAAGTATTATTTCTCTTGGACATCAGAAGTGATTGGACTAGTCATTTCTACCATCCAGCTTTTTTTTCCAGCCCCACACCTCTCCTTATAGTCCTTTTGTTGTCCCTTTGTTTCCTGGGACCTCCGATCTCACCTTTTAACCCTTTCCTTTCCTTTGGTACTTCTCACAATGCTTTTGTTCATTTCTTTATTGCTGAATATCTTGGCGTCCATTTTTCATTCTTTTTCTTTTCTTGTCCTACTTCTCATGTCTGAAGAGTGCTTACTGTTCTCACCTGCAATTTTCACGCTCCTGTCTCTTTTTCACTGGTTTTTATTACGTTTTTTAAATCTTATAAATTGATTATTAAAGTACCATTCCAAAAGAAGAGTATTAGTAATGTCAATTCTTATTCAGAACCCCCATTTTTGACTCCCTAGTCTCAGTTTAATTAAGCAAAATCTTGTCAGTTTGTCATTTGTGCCTTTTGCAATAGTTCCTGATCACACTATCTAATGAAAACATATTGTAATTATGTACAAATTACAACAGATCAGATTTCCCCTCTACAGATGTTATTTCTTCTGGTTATCTAACTTTGTTTATGTTATTTTGTTTTTAGGAAAAAGCCCTTTGATTTGTAGCAATGCAGCAACACTAGAACAGGACTTTGATCTCTATTTTTTCACTCTTGACTATGAAAGTCTAACAAATGGTACTAACAAGATAGTATTCTTCTGAGTGGGTGGAGAAAGGCAGGGAATTGTACGCAGTCAGACTACTGCTGAAAAGAATAAAAGGATGGAGAAGACTATCACCTTACATTAACAATTTTTGTTTCAATCACACACTTTGCCAGTTGCAGACAACACTTGACTTCCTACAATTTCTTACATTCTGGTTTCCACTTGTCATCCCCCAGTGCATTAAAAACCCATCCAGAGATCCTGGCCAGTGTTCCATCATAAGAACATCAATACCCATGCCAAGAGGTACCTACCAAGGATAAGTCCTGTCCCCTAGCCACCAGATGCATGGGGCCAGAGGTTTTTGCTCAAACATACTTCCATCTCATGCATCCATGCCTCTCTTTCTGAAATGACATCATCCTACTTGTGTCTGTTCCAGTCCTGTCATTCAAGTTCCTTGCTTCGCGCCAGCCACTTTCTGATGCTTTACAAGTTCTTTAATAACAAGATGATCATACTCTATGGGAAAGAAGCAATCCTGATTACCTCGAATAGCATGCATAATTCAAGACTCATTTTTCCCATGTGAATCCAAAGGGGTGGCAAGTGCTTCCATCTGTCAGGTAAAATAAGACCACCACATGGAAGCCGTGTAAAGGGAATTTATAACTCATCTCATCTTCGTGCATTAAAGACATGATCCCTGACACACTTTAAATGTCTTGAAATAGATATCATCTGAAATGTCTATTCCAGGCACGTAAAAAGATACCAATAATACCTCAATTTCCATAACCATAACTAGATATTATACAGAATACAAGTCTGAATGGTAAGTATATAGGATATGAAAATATTCACCAAGAAATGTTAGAATAAAACTTTCCATGTAGGGAAAATATAAATAAGTATTTTCTTTGACCACATTTTTCCATAGATGAGATTTGAGATTTTCATTGTGCAGTCTTCAGAATGGTCTGGAAAACCTTATTAAAGCTATACTCAAACATGATTCAAAACTCCAAGACTGAAAATTGTACTTTGTTTTCTTCTTGTTGTTCTTCTCTGCTAATTACTGTTTCCCTATCTGCTCCCTTTTACCTGTCTTAAAATTAAACATAAAAATAAAAAATTGTGCTTATGAACTCACACTCTGCAGTGAGATGGGGTCCTCCTCTGGCTTTACAGATGACAGTAGGTGATAATTTTGGGTTTTTCATTCCTACTTAATTTACATTCCTGAGTTTTGCTTTGTTATTTTTTTCATCACAGAAAGTCATTAAGTAACGGCATTTTTTCATTCTTTTAAAATTTGTTTTTGTTTAATTAAAAATTTCATTGTACATACTAACACCAAAGACAATTTATACAAGTACATAAATTTATATTGAGCACATTTTACCCTCTAGCCCAATACCCTCCTCTTTCTACCTCCACTCCCCCATTTACCCTTTATCGTTTTATATTTGATATAACCAGAGCTTTATGTGTTTCATTTATAAAATGTTGTACGAATAACTCTTCAATGTCAAGTATCCATGAATTTGTTTCCTGGAAAATTTCATTGTCCTTTCTAAACAGAATTCTGGGGAATACTTTTTCCATTTGAAAAACATCCTAGAGGAGATTAGAAACCAGGCAGGCCTTAAGTCACACTGATGTGTGTGTGTGTGTGTGTGTGTGTGTGTGTGTGTGTGTGTGTGTGTGTTTTATATGAGTTATGTATGATAATCTGAGGAGACTCATTTCATCTTGGAAGCTATGAGTAGGAAAAGATGATGTCTTTTGGGCTTGATTGCATGCTTCCTAACACAAGGACCATAATATGAAAACCTAGAGATGTTTTTTAAAAAATAAAATGCAATCCAATGAGAATATTTGATGATAATTCAGATATCAAACATGCATAGCAGTTTGTTGCCCTGAGAAGAGTCCTTATTCTAGAGATTGTCCACTGCAGGGACTGGATAGTTCAGCTTCCTGGGACATATTTTAAAACATGAGGGAAGTACATGACAAATGCCTTCAAAAGAGTGAACTAAGGTCAGTACACATCATTCACCTCCTTTAGATGTTATCAAATTTTAATCTTTCTGTCATTTGTGGCAAATTTCACATTACTGTAAAGGACTAAAGACATTCCAACATAGTTATTAAGTAGCATTTCAATTGTTAAAATATACCAGATATTTATTTATCCATACATGTCTCTTAAAGGGTGCAGAGTGGAAGAAATAACACATTTTGGTAAAGCTGATCAGTGCCTCAGTCCTGACATGGCATGCTAATTAACCACTCTGTTTTTGAAATCTTTATTTTAAAGAGTTTCTGTAAAGATTAAAGATCATACAGAGAAAGTGTTCAGCTACAGGTGCTGGCACATTAGTTGATAGAATTATTATTATTTGATTTGTTTACTGATGTGTGTGCATTCATGGGTGAGTGCATGCATGGGTGGGTGCATGCATGTGTGTGCACATCTTCACGTGTGTGCATCTTCATGTGTGTGCACATCTTTGCATGTGTGTACTTTGTATGGGGATGCATGTGCACATGAATGAATGCCTGAGTGTGGGCCTGTGGTTAATCTTGGGTTAAGCCTGAGGCCAGGGACTTCGCTGGCACTGGGATTACAAGCACATGCTACAACACTTTGTTTTTTTTTTACGTGGACAGAGCTTGAACTCAAGCCCATAGTTCACTGACTAAATGATCTTTACAGCCTCTAAATACAATTGTGTTTGTAGGTTCAAAGATTGCATTTTGTAAGCCACATTTGGTGCAGGCGATTAGCTCCTTGTCGGAGGAATAAAAGGCTGAGAACCCATATGCAGGGTTCTACTCTAGTTCCCCATTCTTCAGCTGTCTCACTCACAGTCAGCCTGCAAATCTCAGAATTCCTTCTTAATAATTTCTGAAGATGAGGGTGAAAATGGACAACCATGTCTTTTTACCATGGTGCTTTCTCTTTAGCACACTAGAAAAAATACAGTGTTAACATTTGCTAATATTGTCAATATTCTGATAAAAAAAAACAGATGCTAAGTATTATTTATGAACAGTTACAATATAGAATACTTCTGGATTTAACCTTTTTTTAAAAAAATTAATTCGACATAATTATACATGCCTTTTTTAAAAGCCATGTATAGTTATGTCTAGCATAAAATAAATAAATGTTTAAAAAATAGGAAAAAAATTAATTCGAATGGGGAGGAAGTGAACAGCAGAAAGGAAACTATTTTCCTTTTGGCAACCTCTGAAACACAAAAACATTGTTCTTTCATGTTTTTCCATGCATTTGGATCTCTGGACAGTTTCTCAATTACAGCTTGTTAACTGCAGGCTTCAAAGCAATTCTGCCCTTCAGCTCACGTCCTTCTGTCTGTCAGTCAGTCAGTCAGTCGATAATGTATGAATCCTGAGAAAGGGTGGATTCTGAGTGAGAGGCCCATTTTCATTTTCTCAGCAAGATGCTTAATCCTGAGAGCCTGTCATTCCGTCAGGAGACCCTGCTAATGGCCTTTCCTTTAGAATCCTCTGCAACTGTTTCTCAAGTTCTCAAGAGGCTCGAGTTGACTCCCTCCCATCTGCCAACCAACATCATAGCTCTTCCTCCTGTACCAGATGAAACCCTTTTAGTCCGGAAGCTTTCCTAGATTAATACCAGACCCTCGATCTCATACCACTGCTTCTCAGCCTTATAACTATGTGTATTGTTTGGGCTGAACTGAACCAAATTTTATTCTCTCCAAATTGAAGGATAACACTCAATTATAAGATCATAGGGTATTCAAGTTCAAAGGGGTTTTTGAGGTTTAACTCAATCACCTTATTTTTCAGATTAAAATAAATGAAAACAAAATCCCAGTAAAGGAAAACTATCATGGTACAGGGGAAGGCAGTAGAACCCCAGACAGGATGAGAAAACTGGACTCTGGCTCAGCAAAGCCCTTGCTGTGTGGACTCTAGCCGGTCACTAGCTCTCTCTGTGCCTTGGTTTATGTTAGTCTGCAAAGCGCGGCATTGCTGACATTCTCCAGAGTGAACACAAATTTATATAACTGTTGCCTGCCATAAGGTCGCACGTGACAATTGGCAGGCCAGAATCAGGACCCCAAATTCTGGAGTCCAAATCCAGTGTCCTTTCTTTCATCCTGGGTGATGGTGTAGTTACTTCAGCTGTTGCATTTTCTCGGAGTACCTCCAAGCATGCTGTCCCTCTGAGAATCCCCTAAGCATCCTTCCAGGGTGGCTGCTTCCCAGACAGATTGGAATTCCTTCGAGACAGGCAGGTAGGAGGGATTTTGTTATTGTTTCTTGCCTTGGGGAAAATATCCCATCAGTAAAGCAGCAATAAAAATGCTACTTCTATTAAGGGGAAATGATTAACACTCCTTTAGTTAGGCAATGTTTCCCCACCCATTTCTAAATCTGGCCTCACAGGAACTCAGCCATACAGATGGGGAACCAGAAACCTTAAAATAAAACAATACACAGAAATAAATTAACTTGGTAAGTAGATGTGGTTGAAATATTTCATCTGGTTTGTCTCAGCTGGTTGTGGACGTTACACAGATTTGAATAAAGTTGAAAATCGAAGTAAAATATGAATCTGAAGCCACAGGTATCAAAGTTCGAGGAAAAGGGAACCAAGGTAAACTAAAGTGTGAAATGCTGCACGTTTTTCCTGAGTGAAGCTCTGACAAGAAGATGCATTCATTCCCGTTGTAAGAAAGGACTAAGTGCGTCTAATTAATTTTCAACTGCATGTTTACTTTTCATGAGTCAGTGAACTGGAATGATTAAAGCACTTGTTTCTCTGAGACTCAGGCAGCAAGAGGTGAGCCACCGCTGCAAGATGATGTTAAATGTGCCCATCCTGGCTGCCCCTGTAAAATCCAGCCTTCTCATGGACTTTAGTTTTTTAAAGCATAAGTACTTACACAGCCTGACAATGGGCCCACTACATTTTTTTTTTGTGTTGATTACTTGAAAACAGTAGTTCCACATGGAAAGTAAGTAAGTATTGGAATGACACATATGGTTGTCCTGAGCAGAGAATCTCAGCCATGCAGGTCTGGGAATTCCATGGTGTTTTGTTTGAGCTACAGAAATAAGACATTTTTCATCAGAACAATATGTGAAGTAAGGCATGTGACTTGTCTTGAGTAAAGGATAAAAGGAAAAGCTAGTGGGTGAGATGGAGCAGAATGAAGAAGTATTTTTTTTTTGTAAGCTCCAGAATGAAAAATGAAAACATGCCCACGGTACAAGTTCTAACCCTATAGAATCTCTGTGGCTGAGTCAGCAAGTTCTTTTGATTGCACTTTTAACAAAGAAGTGATTAACCTGTTAAAATTCACTAAGAGTAGAACTCTTAGTGAATATGACTGTAATCCCAGCAGTGTAGTATACGATCTTGAGTTCAATTCCACTTTTCGTGACATAGTGAGTTCAAGGACAGCCTGGATATCAAGGAGATCTCAAACAACCAAACATAACAAACACAAATAACTCTGTGACACTGGAACTATATTGTCACAGACTATGTTTTGAAAGTTTCTATGTCAAGGTGGCCAGGCAATTCAAAAGGTTGGTACTCTTGAGGAGGACCTGGGTTTAGGCAGTACATGTTCAAAATTATGTTTGTTCAGCCTTGTTCAGCCCAGTTACTGATCAACATCCTGGAAATTGCCACTAAGGGAAAAACAATCATTGTCTCAGGTATTACTATGTCTACAGTAGAAAGTAGAAGGCTATTTCAGCTATTATAAAATTACTTAGCTACACATTTTATGTTCTTGAAATAGAAGGTAGGTCCACATTTTTCTATGTGATATTATATATATATATATATATATATATATATATATATATATCACTTAAACTGTTCTCAGAACATATTGAGCACCATCACCACCCATGTGTGCCTGTGTGTGTGTGTGTAGTGTGTGTGTGTGTGTGTGTGTGTGTGTGTGTGTGTGTGTTCATGTGGGTATATCTGCCTGTGGATGTTAGCAATCTTCTTCAGTTACTCTTCACCTTACTTTTTGTGATAGGGTCTCTAACTGAACCTGATGCTTGCTGACTCCATTGGAGTGCCTTGGGTCTCCCTGACTTCACATTTCCAACCCTGGGATCACAGGCGTGCACCACCCTATCCTGCTCTGTTACATGGCGCTGTGAGTTGGTCTCCTTGAACAGCAAGCACTATGCTGACACAGCCATTCCCTTCGTCCCACACTGGCATTCCTTATTTCTTAAAGTTCACTGCACAACAGATCTGCAAGTACACTTCAATATTCCACTCTGTATCACTCAGAGACCATCATGACAGCAGAATATTCTATATTGTACAGAAAGAAATTTAATTCTGATAAGTTACCACATGGAAATGCAGAGAAAGGAAACAGGAAATGAAGAGACAGTCTGTTCTTTCAGCGAGCTCCAAGGTGGAGAAGAATGTCTATCTCCTCTATAGGGAGCACATCAGGACATTTAATATCTAAACAGCATTGACTTACAGAAGGAAACGAAAAGTCTATGAACTTGTACTGTTTTGTGACTAAAATTTATATTATAAAAAAAATCTAGTTGTGTCAACAACTTACTCTAAGATTAAGTTGGTTTATGATCTAAGAGTATTTAAAAACACTTCAGCCATGACAAATTATAATACTTTTCATTCAAGCTAGAAAATCAATCTAGTTTAATTTCTTGATGGCCTTGTATTGTGGTACATACCTTTAATCTCCACATTGGAGAGATAGAAGCAGGATGATGTCTGTGAGTTCGAGGCCAGCCTAGGCTATGTAGCAGGTTCTATGCCAGGCAGGGCTCCATAGTGAGATCTATCTCAAAAAATTAAAAAATAAACAAACAAAACTCCATATTATCCTTAAATTGGAATTAAATATACAAAGTATTTTTGAAAATAATACATTTAGGAAAATCTTGCTCTACAAGTAAAAGGAAAAAAAAACATTAAGCTTGTATGTAAATGAGTGATTATATCTATTTGGAAGGTATCACATTAAAGTACTAGAGGGTCCTGGTGAAACAAATATGTACTATCTCACATAACTGTTAGCTGAGCTGCACTGAGAAGGCTTTGGTTATGGTTTGTACAGGAACCAGAATGAGATTCCAGCAGTTCATCTAGTTCCATTTCTGCCCATGCTTCTGTGTGTAGGGGTCTGACTTCCACCACGGTGATGAAACAGCTACAGTTATTCCAGGTGTCATCTGTAGACAGCACACTACCCAGAGCACTATCCAGGGTTTGTTCTCCTCCCACCATAATACAAACTCCCACACCTCACTCTGTATTAGCTTGAGCCAGTCACTGAAGTCAGACAATCTTGATATCCTGATTCACTTCCTCCTCAATTAGTTCTCCATGTTCAACTTGTTGTCACATCAGAGCCAGACATAGATTCCCTACCCATTCAAACTACACATATACCATAGAGCTGTGGAAAATCAATACTAAGTGTGACCCCATTTGCCCTTAGGAAGGCAGGAGGCAAGCATGATTTCTTATGTGACCACTAACAAATAACTGCTTCCAAGTAGAATATTTTATGCCTACCATATTGATTAAAAACAATAAAACAAAAATGCTTAGAATCTGAAGATTTTCCTGAGATGTAGAGAAACAAAAGGCACAGAAATTAAAGGTTTCAATCAAACAAAGTAAAAGACAGGCTGTATATAAACTCGATCGAATGTGTGTGAACATAGCAGAGACATTGTAGTGGTCTGAAGAAATGTCCTTCATAGTCTGGGGGCATTGTAGGGGCATTTTAGCACTTAGCCCCTAGGATGAGTGGCACTCAACCTTCCTAATGCTGTGACTGGTTATTACAGTTTCTCAAGTTATGGTGACCCCCAACCATAAAGTTATTTCATTGTTACTTTATACTTGTAATTTTGTTATTGCTATGAATTGTAATGTAAATATCTGCTATGCAGGATATCTGATATATGACCTCTTTGGGGGGTAGTGACCCACAGATTGAGAACGAGTGCCCTAGATGGTGGTGCTGTTTGGGGAGGTATAGATGGCTACAGACTTGCTGGAGAAAGTATGTCACTGGGATGGGCTTTGAGATTTAAAAGCATTCACCACTTCCAGTTTGCTCTCTCTGCTTCATGCTTGCATTCAAAATGTGAGCTCTCGGCTCCCTACTTATGCTTCCATGCCTGGTTCCTGCCACCTGTGTTCCCCCACTATTAATGATAATCACCTTCTGGAACCATAAGCCAAAATGAAATACCTTTTGTAGGTCAACAATGGAAAAGAAACTGATACAGCCACTAAAATCAAAAGTTTAGAGTTGTGAAGCAAAAATACACAGGTTGGAATGTATGTATGTAAATGTATGTATGTACATATGTTTGTATGTGTGTGAGTGTATACATACGTACGTACGTACATACATGCATACATACATACATATATACATACATACATGCATATTACTCTGAAAAAGCCTCAAATTAAGGTAAGGAAAAAAAGGGAACCTTTCTGCTGGTAAAATTATCAAAACTCCATACCTCAGAAACTACACTTGAACAATTATTGTGCCTAGACCTACAGAATTAGCATTTCCTTGCAAGAATGGCTTGACAAGGCTTTCATGGAGTATAATGCCAGGTTTAGGTCAGTTATGGACTTCAGAAAAAGACATGGCTAATGTACTTAGGTTATTAAAGGCACCTGAGGGTTAGACTGAAGGAGTAAAGTGTCAGGAAAGGCAAAGTGACAAAGCAAACAAGTTATTAAAGGGAGTCTTCATAGCTGATTAAAAACCTGATTCTGTGAACCTTAGGATTGAAGTTGGTTGTCTATGTCAATTTCCTATTGGCCAGAAAATAAGTTTGTTTGCTTTGGTTGCATTTATGAGTTTAATTAATGCCATTTAGCTTAAATAAACCTACATTATACTAAATATCAGCTTTAAAAATAGAGATAAAAGATGGTGATGCATGCTTGTAATTCCATGCCTAATGACAGAAGATACCAAATAGGAAGCCATCTTGGGCATGATAGCAAGATTACATCTCAAAAAGGGAAATGAAGCTGACAAGATGGCTTAGAGGGGAAAGGCACTTGCCACAAAATCTCACAACCTGAGTTCAATCCCAATCACACACCATAAAAGGAGAGAACTAAAAGTTGGGCTCTGAATACCACATGTATGTCTTGTTGCAAGTGCACATGTAAGTGCATGCATACACATACAAAATAAATAAAATGGAATTTATTTTTAAAATTAAAATTCAATCATAGTCACTACTTAAATGTCCACAACATTTCAAGTGTTAAAAACCATTAATACTTCATTTGAACATAGCATTAAAGAACACCACAGATGTAATGATTCCGTAAATGTCTAGAGTAACTGGTTTTGCAGACTCATTACATCATTTACTATGAAACAGTGGGTGTTACTATCTCACTTCTTTTCCCAAGTCATGAATGATATGCACTTCCTGAATGGGTGCACATGATGAAATCAAAGATAATATTACTAAGTTGAAACACTGCTTGCATAAAAGTTGCAACAAAATTCCTCAACAGGAAAAATATATTTTAGGGAGTCAGACTGGTGGCTCAGTAGTTAAGAGTAATGGCTGCTCTTCCAGAGGTCCTCTGTTCCATTCCTTACAACGACCTGGTGGCTCACAACCACCTCTAACGGGATTGATGCCCTCTTCTGAAAGACAGGCATATATTCAGACAAAGCATTTACACATTAAAATAATAATACTTAAATAAATTTAAAAAGAAAACTGTATTTTTAAAAAATATATATCTTTATAATTTTACTTGGAATCTACAAATCCATTTTAAAGGGGTTTGTTAGGGATGGCCTTTTTCCAGGAAGACAGGCAAGGAAGAAGAGAGTGAGAGTAGTACATTTTATCATATGTCAGGGAATCATCCCATGGCCTTATAAAAATCAAGGAAAGTTTTAGAATGCATGGAGTTCTTGATTTGAATTAAAATTTTGTGTAAATCAACTCAGCTTAGTTTTTGATATAGATTAGTGGAAGCTAACACAAGGTAGCATGGGTAGAATCAGGATGATCACTGTCTGAGTTGCCAAAGATTGCTGGAAAGTATGGACCCTGCCAGTCATGAGATTAGTGTGTGTGTGCCGACAGGCTGGGAATACACAGGTAAGAGCAACCGGGTTAGTGGCTTCAGGTGAAGGTGGCAGGACATTCAGCTGATATCTGGGTTATAATAAATATAAACAAAACAAGTGACAGCTCTCTTCTGCACTTCTCAGCAAATCTGTTCTTCAGTTGTACATGGAGTCTTTAGATCAAGAATATTGCATTGATACAGGAAATGTGATAGACACCAGGACCCTTTCATGAGCTCTTAAAAAATCTATAATAATAGCTGACAGTTATCAAGAAGCTACTATACATTAAAGATAGCAATGCCTTTGAAAGATAGGCTTATTACTGCATCAGCCTGTCAGGTAGGTATTGCTTTAATTTTCATTTTAAAGATGAAGAATGAAAACCTATAAAAGTTAATTAGCTTTGCCAAGGCCACACAACTGGAAAGCTATGGAAAGTATTTTTGTTTGCTTTTACTAAGGTGAGAGGTTGAAACCTGAAGCCTCACTACAAAATGCATATCCGTAGAGAAGTCACTTATTAATTGCATTTTCTGTGAATGCCTAAGGTTTTGAAGACAGGGTGAAGAGGAAGTAAACAAGACATGTTTAGGAATACATTTAGCATCTAGGTTAAAGAACTGACATCTTGGTTTATAGAATAACGCCAGTCCAAAACTCACTGACTCCTACAGTGTTGCATAACTTTTTAAAGATTGTATGAATCTATATGTACTACAAATTCCTTGTGTAAATGACGTGAGTTGTCCCTTAATGCCTAGACTTCAAACACAAAATGCCCAGCTTAGTAGTGTTTGAAAAGAAATTCCATTATATTCTGCACTTGGTTCCCTTCCCCATATTTGAACCAAGATGCTTGTATTCTATCACCACGGCCTGAAAAACACCTGCCTTTCCTCCATGGATATTTGTAAGGTCTACCCTTGGCTCTTGGGTTGTTAGGGGATGCCTGTGATCTCAGAGCCTGGCAGAACATGACTTCAAGGAAACTTTTGCTTCAACTTCATAAAAAGTTCACAAGTAAGGTGATTTGAATATTTTTGCTTTTGTTGATCCAGTAATCGTTTGTTATTTTGGTAAAGGGCATCCATTTCTTTGGGGAATACAAATGTTCTTTCTTGCATTTTGCTTATATAGATTCTAATATAAACATGCCATCCTCCTTGAAGTAGACAAATGGTTCAATAAACATATTCTGTCCCAAGGACCATAGTGATTGGCCAAGAAATGGGGGAAAATAAAACTCCAGCTCAGTTAGTGACACCCAACTCAGAAATGATAGAAATGATGGAGGAATAGGATGGTTCTATCTGCTGAGGTGGGGATTGGGCTGCGCATTTCAGAGGCAGGAATCAGCCTTGAGCTGGTAAAAGCCCAGGAAAGAGCCCATGAGAATATGAATTCATGCTAGAGAGAAGCAGAGACAAGAGATGAAAGAGATAGGTATCATTACTTGAGCCTTGTTTCCAGACATGCTTAGATTTTCCAAGGGAGTCAGAAAACAGCCTTTTGCAGTAATTTAGTTCTGGTTTGCAACGGGATACTCTCAGTGACAGTCTTCGAACATGCTGGTCTCTGTGCTTTGATGAAGTTTGGGAAAATTGAAAAGTATCTGAAACACATTAAAATCCAAATAAATAAATAAATAAATAAATAAATAAATAAATAAATAAATAAAAAATACCTCTTTCCATACACCCTATATGTATGGCAGAAGATTTGATTTGGGTGGACTTGATGGTACGTGCCGTAATCTAAGCACTCAGCAGGCTGAAGACAGGAAGAAAGGGAGTTTGAGGTCAGTTGCTATAGAGTGGAACACAGATGTAAAATGGTTGTTTATGCAGACTATTGGAAATGACCTATTCCAAATTAAGGGTGTTTAAGAAGACTACAGGACAAATAACAACTTGATTAATTCCTTTAAAAATTCTGTCAGGATTCTTCATTGGACACCATATGCCAACTAGCCCTTCTATCAGTGGTGTTGCTTTTGAAAACAGGGATGTTTTCACATAGAAATACTGTAAAGTTCCATTTATACACACACACACACACACACACAGTCTTTCCTTCCCTTTCTAACCCAGCCCCACTCTAACACTCCCTGTTAAGAGTTCTTAGCCTGCAGGAGTGAAAACCACTAAGGAAAGGATTCAATGCTCTGCATAGTAAACTAAAAGATTCCTAATACCCTCAGGGTTCAGCAGTGACTAAATCCTCAGCAGGGATCAAAGCTGTGACACTGTCTTCTGCAAATTAAAGCCTTTTGTAGAAGAATTTCACTTCTTCTACTAAACCTTCTTCACACTTCAAATGCAAAACATGAAAACATTTCAGGTTTCTATCAGAGAAAAATTAACTAATTTTTTTTTTGCAGAACCCATCTAGCATTCTACATCCTAGATGACAATATGGAAGTTGACACATTTAGCAGCCTGAACAAAGGACATTAATAAGAAAACTAAAGAAAGTGAACCCATTCATTTTCTGCTGAAGACAGTCCTATAATTCAATGTCCTGTAATTTTAGGATTACATTTGGTCGGTTGCCTTTTACACTTTTCATAGAAGGAAAAATTAATCCATAGCTGATGTCCTATATTCTTCCAATAAGGACTAATGCATTTTAATTTTTGAACAATGAAAGCTGCTTTAGTCTGCAGTTTTCTTTCCCTCATCTATTTAAATAAACAGGGAGACATTTCTGTTCTGTTTACCTCTGTGCAGATAACTTCTTTGACATGAAAACTTAATTGTATGAATTTATTCAAACTGACACAAATTTGAGTAAATACAGCAAAATATAATTTACTAAGGACTTTTATAACTAGGCTGATATTTGTTAAAATTACTGCAGTTTCATTAATAATTAGAAGAGTGAAACATTCCCTATGCAAAAATTATCAGAAATATAAAACATTTTCAAATTTCTATTTTATTGAAAAAAACTTCATACAATAGGTCTTGATCATATTTTCCCTTTACATCCCCTAACTCATCCCAGATATCTTAAGTTAAATTTTTTTATCAATTTCAATAATTAATGACAGCCACTGTTTTTGCTATTTCTTCATTTTACACGCACGCACGCACGTACACATGCACACACACACACACACACACACACACACACACACACACACACTTGCAAACAATCAGATTACAATGCTTTTAAAATGAAAACTAATAGTTTCACAGATCATGCCTCTCAGACAACTGGCATTTTATTTAATAAATTATGCTAAGAAAAAATATTTACAGACACCCACTGTGAACTATTTTCCTTGGTTCAGGCTACCAAGGTCAAAAGGCTTTACTGAATATATTTTCTGTGGCCTAGACAGTAAAGTCTGGCACTCTCTATGTGCTCACATGTTGTTCCCGTAGCCAACTGCAAACCAGCCAGTGTCTAGCATGGACACTTTCCCCTTTCCCTATTTTCTCCACTTTTGTCAACATTTGTTCTTTCTTTCACAGTAGGCATGACAGAATACTGCACTGATGTACGTGGAAAGGACTTCTTAGAGGCTAGTCTCTTGGCTGAAACTACACTTCTGATTTTCTTTACTTCCACACTATGGTTTCTGTTTTTATTTGGCTGCATCTTCTTCAGCATGTCTGTTGGTAAGGATGCTCTCCCCAAAAGTTCCATCTGTAACTTTTCTCTCATTCCAGGTTTCTTTCTCTTTAGTCTTCTTTTATTACCATCTATTTTTTTTCTTCCTTTCTTCCTTCCCTCCCTCCCTCACTCACTCCCTCGCTCCCTCCTTCTTCTCTCCCTCCCTCCCTTCCTTCCTTTCTTTCTTTTCGGGACAGGGTTTCTCTGTATTGCTTTGAGGCCTGTCCTGGAACTCACTCTGTAGACCAGGCTGGCCTCGATCTCCCAGAGATTAGCTTGCCTCTGCCTCCCCAGTGCTGGGATTAAAGGCGTGCACCACCAACGCCCGTTTTACCATCTATTCTTAAGGCTTTGAGTGTTACTATTTTTAATTTTTTTGAAATGTTTTAATTAAAATGTGATTATATCACACCCACATTTCTCTTTCTTTCCTCTAACACTTCCCTTGTTCTTTTCTTTCAACCCATTCCAGTCACCCCACCTCACCCAACTTCCACTCACACTTATGGTATCTTATCCTTTGGTTATTATTGTTTTACACACACACACACACATACACACACACACACACACACACACACACACACACACACACACACATACACACACACAAGCATGGCAATGTATTGTTTATGATCTAATGGAGTTTGCTTGAAGATCAGTAAAGCACAACAGTTAGCCACAGAGCGCTTACCTCTACTGAGGCTAAAATACATATTCTGTCCTCTCTGTGACTGGAAAATCAATCTCACATGAGACCCTTCACGTCTTTATATGTCACTAGTGCTGGGATTAAAGTCATGAGCTCTGTTACTCTGTTAGACTGATTCGCTTTCATTTAGGCCTGAGCAGCCTTGAACTCAGAGATCCATCTACCTCTGTCTCATGAGTCCTGGGATTAAGGTGGTGTGCTACCATTGCCCAGCTTCTATGGATGTGGGTAGCTTTGTATTCCAATATTTCAGGCAAGCTTTATTAAATCACAAAGAATGTATTACCACACACACACACACATGCACACACTGATCTGCTGAGTCCAAATTCGTTATGTACGTGAGTTCAGAACTGAACACTCTGTAGTGGATAACCAATTAAGGTGCCATTCTGGGGTGGGGGAAAATCTAACCTTTTCTCAGCAGTCACTCCTTGCCTGTCATTCTTGGTCTAGGGGTTGGATACCATGGGGATATTTTTCTCCCATTTAAACAGTTGCTACCATATATATTTCTCTTTTCAGCCTCTAATTATTTCCAACTATTTGCTATAAATATTTATCTATCCTAGAAACTAGAGGCAAGATAAGGAAGTTACTTAGGGATGCAATGTCAGGACATGAGTTAAGAACAGGAAGAGAGAAAGGAGGGAAGGTCATTCTAAAGTTGGTAAAGCACTAGTCTTCCTAGGAGCCTTCCTTTCTATAGCTGGATAATTAGTTCTTAGGAAAGAGCTTACACTTTGACAAATATCAAGAAATTTAGTTAAAATGTTTCTATTCTTTGAGTATCTACTCATTGCTTATCTGAACTGTTAATATTTACTGTCAACTTTTGTGTGTCAACATTGAGCAATACATCTTACCTTAATTGTCTAATAAACTACTGTCATGCACCAGTAGTGTTTGCTGTATTACAAACTGTAAGTTCATTGTCAGTAGTAAGAAATAGACATCTGTCTTTATTTAATACTTCACCACAAAGCAATTTTTATTTCAGATGCACTCTGATAAGAAGGAATTGGAACCAAGTAATCTGGGGACAGTGTTCATGCTTATAGCACTAAATCAGTCTTGACCTGTGTGCGTATTGAAGTGACCACATGAAACCGAAGATTGTTTTAAATGTTACATGGCCAATTTGCAGTAGTCATTGGCTATTCTGAAAATATTCCTGCTAGAAATCTAGAAGGCTATCATAAAAACAGCCTACTTAGCCAGGCCTTTACCATCCAGCTGTTGGATTAAGGGAGGTCCCAGAAGTCCCAAGGGAGGGGGAATGGCAGTTGAACAGTAGAGGTATTAGAAAAGAGAATCTAGACATTGGTTCTTTCCAGGTATGGGGATCAGGGTAAATCAGTGTCTGCTTATAACTATATCATGGTGAGTTCCTTTGAAAGCATCTTCATGTTTTGGTATACCAGGAATCCATATAGCAAAAACATTGGGATGGAATTGGATAATATAAATGCTAGACTTTCTGTCATTAGATTTTTTTCTAACAATGTGTTTCCTTAGCACTTTGAGCATTAGTTTCCCAATTAAGAAATAGTAATCAGCCCTGTCTGCCAAGGATGCTTTGTAAATAGTAGGAAAGAAGATAAACCTCACCTTAAAGAAAAACAAAACATGTATACCTGCTTCTATCAGTCACTGGATGGAGGCTGTCCATTGCAACAGGGTTAGTCACCAATCATATCACAGGGGATGACCAATTCAGGCTATGCATGGACTGCTGCCAAGCATCTTATTTGGATCCATCCTTGTAGACTCTTGTATCAGGCTTCTACCCAACTCCCTAAATCTCCCCAGTCATCTTTCTCAACACAGTCTCCCTCCACCCACCCCACCCCCATCTCTCAAGTTCTCATGCCAATCTGCCCCCAATACAACCAGGAGATCTCTATTTCATCTTCCATGGGAGATCTATTCATTCCCCCACTTGTTACATAGTCTCTCAGGGTCTGTGAACTTTAGCCTGGTTATCCTTTATTTATATTTAATATCCACATATGAGTATATGCATGCCGTGTTTGTCTTTCTGGGTATGGGTTACCTCACAAAGGATGTTTTTTTCTTCTAGTCCCAGGTATTTGCCGTCAAATTTCATGATGTCAGTGTTTTTTTGTTTTTTGCTTGTTTGTTTAACAGCTTAGTAATACTCCATTGTGCAAATGTAGCACATTTTCTTTATCTATTCTTCAGCTGAGGGACATCTAGGTTGTTTCCAGGCTCTGGCTATAACTAATAAAGCTGCTATGAGCATAGTTGAGAAAGTGTCCTTGTGCTATGGTTGAGCTTCCTTTGAGTATGAGGTCCAAGAGTGGTATCGCTGGGTCTTGAGGTAGATTGACTCCCCATTTTCTGAGAAACCACCATATTGATTTCCAAAGTGGCTGTACAAGTTTGCACTTCCACCAGCAATGGAGGGGTGTTCCCCTGACTTCACATCTTCTCCAGCATAAGCTGTTATTTGTGGTTTAGATCTTAGCCATTCTGACAGGTGTAAGATGGTATCTCAGGGTTGTTTTGATTTACATTTTGCTAATGGCTAAGGATGTTCAACATTGCTTTTTAATGTGTTTCCCTGCTATTTGAAAATTTTCTGTTGAGAATTCTCTGTTTTAGGTCAGTACCCCATTTTTAATTGGATTATTTGGGTTGTTTTGGTGTCCAGTTTCTTGAATCCTTTATATATTTATGAGATTAGCCCACTGTCAGATGTGTGGTTGATAAAAATCTTTTCCCATCCTGTAGGCTGTCATTTTGTCCTATTTACAGTGACCTTTGCCTTCTGCTTTTCAGTTTCAGGAGCTCCTATTTATTAACTGCCAGTCTTATTTTCTGTGCTACTGGTGGTCTATTCAGAAAGTTGTCTCCTGTGCCAAGGCGCTCAAAACTAATCCAGTCTTGTCTCTTCTATTCAGTTCAATGTATCTGGATTTAAGTTGAGTTCTTTGATCCACTTGGACTTGAGATTTGCATATGGTAATAGATATAGATCCATTTGCATTCTTCTACATGCTGACATCCAGTTATGTATGCCAGCACAATTTGTTGAAGATGCTTTCTTTACTCCACTGTATAGTTCTGACTGCTATGTCAAAATCTAAGTGTTCATAGGTGTGTGAATTTATATCAGGATCTTCCATTCCATACCATTGATTTGTATGTCTGTCTATTTTTATGGCAATACCATGCTGTACTGCTGGATTTTTCCAGCCTGGTCCCACAGCCACCTTGATCCAAGTAAACACATGGACTCTATATTAGTTATAAAATTGTTGGCTAATGACTAGGGATTCTTATTGGCTAGCTCTGTCTTAATTATTAACCCATTTCTACTAATCTAAGTATTTCCAAGTGGTCTTATCTTACCAGAGAATGGTCCTGACCTCTAACTTCTTTGGCAGCTCACATGGCAACTCCTCTGGTGGGCCCTTTCTGCCTACCTTTCCCAGAGTTCTCCTTGTCTCCTAGTCCTGCTTATCTTCCTGGCTCATTGGCTGAACAATGTTTTATTCATTAGCCAATAAAAGAAACATATATACAGAAGGACAATCCCCATCAATGATGATTTTATTACTAAAGCTTTATAGTATAGTTTAAGATCAGGGATGGTGATACCTCTGGAAGTTCCTTTATTGTACAGTAATATTTTAGCTATTCTGGGTGTTTTTGTTTTTCCAAAGTTGAGTATTATTCTTTCAAGGTCTGTAAAAAATTGTGTTGGAATTTTTTTTGGGATTTCTTTAATCTGTAGATTGCTTTTGGTAAGATAGCCATTTTAACTGTGTTAATCCTACCTATCCATGAGAATGGGAAACATTTCTATCTTCTTTCCATCGTCTTTAATTTCTTGCTTCAAAGACTTGCTTCAAAGACAGGTCTTTCACTTACTTGGAATGACACCAAGATATTTTATAATGTTTGTGGCTGTTGTGAAGGTTTTCTTTTCCAGATTTCTTTCTCAGCCCTTTTATTATTTGTATATAAGAAGACTACTGATTTTTTCCTTTTTTGGTTAATCTTATATCCAGCCACTTTGCTAAAGGTGTTCATCAGCTATAGAGTTCCCTGGTAGAGTTTTTTGAATCACTTATGTATACTATCATGTTATCTGCAAATAAACACTGGGCCAAGCTTGGGAGTCTTGCTGAGAAGGAAGAGGAGGGACTATATGAGCCAGAGGGGTTATGGACATAGAAGGAAAACCCACAGAAATGGCTAGACTGGTTTATGAGAACTCGCAGAGTCTGAACTAATAAGGGAGCCTACATGGGACAGACTTAGGCCCTGCATATATATGTGACAGTTGTGTAGCTTAGTCTATATGTGGGACTCTTGGTAAAGGGAGCAGGGGCTGTTCCAGGTGCTTTGACTGACTCTTGGGAACCTATTGGTCATGCTGCAATGACTTGCTCAGACTTAATACAGGGAGAAGTGCTTGGTCTTTTGGCAGTTTCACATGCCATTCTTTGCTGATGCCCATGTAAAGCCTGCCCCTTTCTGAGTGAATAGGTAGGAGGGGTAGATGCGGAGGTAGAGGAGAGGTAGGGGAATGGAGTGGGAGGAAAGGGGAGAGGGGCAGCTGTGGCCCAATTGTAAAATAAATTAATAAAATGTCAGAAAGGAAAAAACAAAAATACTTCAAAATTACATTATGTGGCATTGAGTTTCTTTTCATAAATTTTATCTTACATTTATTTACTGGTTGTATGTATGTGGAAATGTGTGTGTATGCTTACATGTGGAAGCCAAAGGACAACTTATAGAAGTCAATTTTCTCCTTCTACACCGTGAGTTCTGGGAATTAAACTCGGGTCCTTAGGCTTGACAGCAAATGTCTCTACACCCTGGGCCATATCAATGGGCCCAAGCTCCAGTTTCTAAAGATGACTATTTTATAATTCTGGGAACCCACAGTCATTCTATTTAGAATTAGGTTTACAAAATAACATGATAACAGATCAATTCTTTTGTTTATGTTATATATAGTAATGCTTATAAATGAAAGGAGTTCATTAAAATATTTTTAATTCAGCCTTTGAGCATGTGTCTTTTCCAGTTCCATAGAACCTTTCTCATTCTTAATAAACTGTTTATTTCTCTCTCTCTCTCTCTCTCTCTCTCTCTCTCTCTCTCTCTCCTCTCTCTCTCTCTCTCTCTCTCTCTCTCTCTCTCTCTCTCTCTGTGTGTGTGTGTGTGTGTGTGTACATTTTTGTAATGAACTGTTTTGCCTGACTACATATTAATATACTAAGCCACCAAGAAGTGTAAAAATACTCATTTTAACATCTGTGGCAGCAAAGTATATACACTTAAGAACATATAGACAGAAGATGAGACAGAATGACATAGTTTTAGACAAAAATACAAAGAATATTTAGAATTCCATAAGCCCTCACAGAAGAGATACTTATCCACATATGTGGCTTTGTCTTTTTATAGCTTTTAACTAGTTATTTCTTAGGAACTTGCACTAAGTGTCTTTGCTTCTTCCTCCTACATATAATGTGTGAGACTCCATGATCATGTGCCCCCCAGGAACATATAAGATCTGTATTATAACAAACACAAGGAGTGAATAGTATAAACTATTTTATGTATGTGCTGAGAAATATTGTTTGATATCTGACTTATTAGCTGCCAATTATAGTTAATAGTTTAAAGAATAAGACAGACTAAATAAGGACTGGAGAAGTGGCCAAAAGTTAAGAGCACTTGTTCTTAAGTGGAATTAGTTCCCAGCACCCCCATAAAGTGGGTCACAACTGCATATACTTATTCCCAGGATATCCAGTACCCTCTTCTGTCCTCAATGCCATCTGCATGCATAAGATTCACATAATATACCAAGACACACACACACACACACACACACACACACACACACACACACACACACACAAAATAAATAAATAAATAAATAAATAAGTACATTTTTTAAAAAGGACCAAATGTGGGGATAAAAGCTAGATTTTAAAATTCAAGTCAGACTAAATACTTTCTAGCATATACTAGGTAAGAATAAATAATACATCTTACAATTTTTAAATCATTATTTAAGAATAGTTGTATCTTTCCTATGCAAATAGGGATGGAGTAGGGTGCAGTTATCTTGTAATGCTAAAAATAATTATCCACCTTAGCAAAAAAGAGCATATTTTCAAATGTCTTTGTGTGTTAATTTTATGCTACATGTGTCCCGAAGAAAGAGCACTTGTAGGTTCCTTTGATTGCTCTCACTCTACCCTTGACATGTAGTCATTATGTTGCTTATGAAAGTCTTTATAGTTCTATGGGAGATGTCCAGGAGATTTCATAGTAAGGTAAATGCTTCTTCCTAAGGGGATTGCCTCAAAAGCATGCAATTTGCTAAACCCTAGGGACATTTCATTCTTTAAATAGCTTCAAGAGTGCTCTTCTTATGTTAATTGCAGCTAAGACTGGACTTAAGCATATCTGTAAAATATTGTAAAATTACCTCAAAACTTCCTGGTTACAAAGGCACCTACATTTGACAGATTTAAACACATTTGTAATAATATCTATTAATAGGATCTCCTTCAACTCTGAATCAAGAATCCATATTATAGTACAGACGTAAATGACATAAAATAGTAAGAACAAAATTATGAGCAAGACATTTCCTATTTTTTCTCCAGTTTGTACATCCCTTTGCAAAACCTATTTATCAATTTCATGTACAGACATGTACAGTGAATAAAAGAATAAGTTCAAAGTTAGAATACTTTGGGCTTCCACAACCCAAACTTTGTAAACAGAAATTGACCATTGTCAACCTAATGAAGCTTTTTCTCCCTCGTGCTAAGAAATGACTAAGAACAAAACCCAGATAAGAAGGAAACAAGACGCTAAAGTCTTTCTGGAGAAGACATCTGTCCAAGCTGGCAGACAATTCAGTCTTCATCTGTGAAACAGAGCAAGTGGAGAGTCACAGCCGTTCCAATGCCGTGGTGTGTAGCTTGTGCCCCTTGCACTAAATTAGCCTGTAAGGGGAGAAATGGGGAGAGATGCATACACCATACACATGAGCGCTCTCTCTCTGTCTCTGTCTCTGTCTCTGTCTCTGTCTCTCTCTCTCTCTGTCTCTCTCTCTCTCTCTCTCTCTCTCTCTCTCTCT
The DNA here is from genome assembly GCA_030556225.1 of Cricetiscus sungorus. Classification (NCBI taxonomy): domain Eukaryota; kingdom Metazoa; phylum Chordata; class Mammalia; order Rodentia; family Cricetidae; genus Cricetiscus; species Cricetiscus sungorus. The sequence continues at coordinate 50,044,072 of JANBXA010000398.1, forward strand.
CTCTCTCTCTCTCTCTCTCTCTCATGCACACACACACCTACAAAAACAAAAGATGGAGATAGCTTATTAGAGATGTAAGACCGTTTAAGTCTCTCCTAATGGAACTAGGCTGTTTGCTACGCCACCAATCTTTCATCTCAAGATAGCCTTTCTTTGGCTGATGTTTTATTTTATTATTTTTTTTTCTTTTTGTCCTTGCAGATGTTAAAAGGGCTTTTAGGTCAGACGTGAATGTGCACGCATTCCCACTGACAGGCCTGTCAGTCTCCTCCCGTTTAAAATGCTTTCTGGCACTTAGCACACCGAGACTCATAATCATGCCTGTTCACCTTAAATTATAAATTCTTAAATGGCTCTTACTGGCCTTTCTGGGGAAGCCTAATGCAATGAAGACTGAAGTTCCTTCTTCAGCCTTGGAGCAAAGAGGTCCCTAACAAAAGGCATTAAATTCTATTATAAGGCAGATTGTTTCCCCCTCCAGGAAATAGTCTCCTGAAGAAAAAGCATTCAGAGAGACCACACTGGAGTGGATGCAAGCGTTTCTCAAGTTCTGTTATACATATCTGTCTCCCAAACAGCTTCCATGGATCTAAAACAGTTGTCTAGCACAGTAAATCTCTGCAAACTGTGCCGTGGAAGCAGACACTGTCATTGTGGAAGTAAATGCTGGTGATTTATATTTACACTAGAAATCTTTTTTGTAATGGAAGGAGAGCTGAGACTATTTCCATAGTTTTTAAAAACAGCAATGAAATGGCAAGTCAAGACACAGCAATTATTTACATAAATCTTTTCTTGTTATTTCCTTCCTTCTTATCTTGCTAATATTTATTTTGACTACTTCACAGAGTGACTCTGACTTCATCCAGGATGGGAGCAGGGCGAAGGGACAGTGCCACCCAGGTAGTTCTTAATAACAAACTCTCTGGCGTTTGATGCTTTTTTCTTTCAGTACTTCCCATTTGTACATTACAAAACAGCGTTTCATTTCTATGCTTGGACCTGTGAATGGTTTCAAGGAAGACTGTTGGTATTCACAAGATCAATTGCATGTGTAAATATTTTATCACATTTTCCAAGCATCCTTGTCTTTGCAGTTACATTTGATGATCTGGCTCCAACTTAGTAACTCGGAGCTTGGACCATGCAGCTTTTTCAGTGCAGTGAAATTGTGTGTGGTCATTTTCTCTAGATATTTATAAAATCCAAATGAGTCAAGTCCAATGGTTAGTGTGTGAAATTTGCTGAGGTAAGATTTTGTTGATATTGAGGAAAAAACTATCAGTCTTTGTGGTTACAAATCAGTGGCTTTTGATCTGTGTGATGTTAGGACAAATTTTACATGAGACTCAGGTCCTGCCCAGACCAAATAAGCCAGAATATCTCAGAGAGAAAACACAGAGACCTAGGTTTTAACAGCCTCTCTGTGCTCTGATGGCCATCACAGTTGAGAGCCTGTGGCATAGCTTAATTAAAGGGAGGTTGCTCACTGTTTCAAGTTTATGAATAATCTGAAGCCACAATGCCACAAATGGGAGCTAAACCTACTTAGTTATTCACAGATTTTTAAAATATGAATATCACAGAGATATAAAGTCAGATTTAAAAGTAAAATTTTAAAAAGGTTTTAAAATGTGTAAGTTTTAAAATCAGATTTTGGTTTGAACAAAAATCTTTCGTTAATTTTTTCACTGTTATATAGTTTATATAAAGGACAAAGTGATCATAATTTTTAGAAATCAGTGTAAATTATTTACGTACTAAGGTTTTGAATTTCGATTTGATTTTCTTTGTGTATAGTTGTCATAATCTCTGTTGTGTGTCATTGTCAGCTAACCCAAGTTCTGTACTTTAAATGTAAAAGCAGAATTCATCTATAAAAAGATCCATGTGGTGTAAATTAGTATTTTTATAAAAATCATTCATGTCCTAGAAAAATTCCAGAATATTCTATGTGATAAAAGAAATGTATGAGAACATTCCTGGAGGTTGAAACAATGTGAAAGAAGAGTTTGGATGCTACTTTACAGGTAAAAGTCAGTCTCCGAGTCGGGCTTCCTGGAGGACAGTTTGAGATTTTGAAAATAAAAGGGGTATTGATGATATAAAACAAGAAAACTTTCCAAGTAAATTTTGTAATCTTAAGGTGAGTGAATGTAGATGTAGGTGATACCAGAAACTGGGAAATGAGGAGATGTTCTCTCTCTATGAGGAGCCTGGGTCCCCACCCTCCCTTTGACCCCTGAAGGCAGGTCATTTGTTGCTTGTTCCTCACACTTGAGATGTGGCCAGAAAATTGCTTCCCAGATGCAGGAGCAGAGAGCACCTTGCTAGTTTGGTAGAGGAAACCTAATCCCAAGTCAGAAGAACGAGACTCCGTCCACTAATCCCCTGCCTCTGTCCTTCTCATGAATTTTCATTGGCTCTCTGGTACCAGTGGAGTGCCATTCTCAGTGCCAGCTCAAACTTTCTGTTTTCTTTCCATTTGTCTGGCTATTACAGGAACGTTTCATCTTATATTAAATGTAAGTTATTATTGTTTACAGAAGATTTTTACCATCAGAAAACACGTTTTCTGAATCCGCCTTCTATGTACTTTCATTTGTTCTTTCATTTAAATAAAAGCAATCATTGATTGGCTGGGGTTAAACATTAAACTCTTAGGTTATGAATTATAGGAAAGTCTCACAATGCACCTTTAGCACTGGAATCTCATTAGCATTGAACTTTAACCCCAACCAGCTGAGCTTGGGAACCACAAGTACCTACCAGCTGAGAATCATAGAAAAGTTCCCTGGTTGGTCAACCCGGTTGCATTTCTCACATGCATTATGTATGCTTCAGCTCTCAGTTTTCCCAAGTGTATGACGACAAGCACTGTGATTTCACTTTGCCAGACACTTAAAGTTGCTTTCTGATACTCCAGCTGTGCCAGGTAGGTTAGATTCTGATCTTTAGCAGACAGTCCACACTGAAGAGGTGAAGAGTGACAGAGATTGAATTGAAACAGAATGTACTGGAAATGTATGATCATGCACTATATTCAAATACAAATGTAAGCACCTCATGTTTGTTCCTAGAAGGAGTGAATCTAAGGGCAGATCATTGCTGACTCTTCTCTTTGTCTCCTACTGGAGCAAATTCAAACCAGTTACAATGCAAATATAATAACACTGAGGTAATATGGTCAGGATTTTCAGTCATTATCCTCATGCCTTGTGGAATTTCCAAGCCATTAATGAATTCCAATGTGTAAATGTAATTATTAGCTATTGAGATGTGGCTTACACAACATAAAATAATGCTGGAAGGGCTTTCTTAATCTTTTAATTTCTCCTTTGCCTTTTCTTTTTTCTCCTTCAAGGTATAAACAGTGATGTATGTGGAAGAATTTAAAGTGAGAGAGTAGTTTGGCCACAGGTAGAAGCGAACAGCTGCATGGAGGTCTCTCTCTGCCTGTTTGAAATATACAGAAACCTCTGCGAGCTGCCTAAGGAACAGGTGACATGTCAGCCTCTGTGTTTCTTTGTGCAGGCTCCAACAGCAACAGACCTTTCAATTCTTCCTTGAGAAGCTTCTACTTGTAGTACGTGGTGATTAGTACAAACAACTGGCCAAAGTAGAGAGAATAAGAGTCTATCGACTACAGCCCCGAAGGGAACATGCATACTGCAACCTCTCTTCTTTGGCTCAAGGATATGGTAGAAAGAGAAAGGGAGAACTTCTATACTGCTGCTTACTAAGTGCATCATGGCTTAAGATGTCTGTAAAACTAATAACGGGAGGTCTTTCTTTTAACAGAATCACACGTAATGACACACACACAATTACAACTTATGGTAAAAATACAATTGACAGAAAATTTCTTCTAGAATTAAGTCTTTGATGTTTCATCAAACACATGTGTCTTCTACATCCCCCACCCACCCCCACCCCCAGCCACCAGCAGCACTCAGACAAGCTGTCCTGCTCCTCACCTGGGCGGGACAACAGAGCTGAACTTGCTGACAGAGGTGCAAGTGAGTGTACTTGGGAGGACATGAGGGCAGGAAGACTGACTCCACCACCCCTCCCATCCCTCATCTGCCATGTGGTGACATGAGTGAGGGAAAAAATGCCCGTCTTCCCCTTGTTCCTTGCCACCTGCAGCAGATGGGAGAGCTGGCCCCTGGGCCACAGGGTGTGGGAGAACTGGCCTTGTGAAATCCACAAAGAACCAATAGAAAGATAATAATTAAAAATAGATGTGTCTTAGCTAATACTTCACACGCCACTTCTGAAGTCTAAAGAATACTCTTAAAATCTAAGTTATTCAGTAAACTGTGGCTTTTGATGCTCTTTGTATGTGAAGCTATAGAAAACTTCTTTGAACTGTGATAAAGGAACAATGGATTAAAACAACAGGATCTGTAAAAACAAAAATGATATTTCATCCATCCAAATTCCTATGAGATGTTTCACTTTTCCAACAAACCTGGGCTTTGCTGTTCTCGTTAGGTGGGCTAACATATCTGACAGGGTAGATAAATCCTCTTAAAAGTTGCAATTGTGGAAGGAATTGACTGGGTCATTTCTGAAAGGAAATGTGCCCTCTTGAGCTTCTGGTACAACAGACACAAGTTTCCCCCTGGAAGCCAAGGGCTGCAAGGTGGGAGCATCTGGAACTCATTGCCGAGCAACTGCACAGCTTCCTTGTGAAAACACTGCCTTTCTTGGTTTCATTTTTTTTTTTTTGATCTTCAATACAGAATGCTAATGAGAAATCTAATTTTGATAATCAAAACTATTTACTTGGCAAATGAATATCACAATTTTCTCCTACCTCATAAAGCATTAAAAAAAGCAAATGTGTGTTATCTGACTAATATTGAATACTTCCTTCTGTTGTAGCCATCAAATGTTGATAAAGATGTTTAAAACACAATAGAAGACACTGAGTTCAGTCAAGCCTGAAGGGAAATATGGGCATGTTTTTATACCTGTGGCCTCAGTACTTAAAGAAATTATTCAATTCACAGTACACTGTCATGTGGTGGTTTTCTTTTTGAAGAAAAACATATGCACATTCAAAGAAATAGCAAGTATTTTAACTGCTGTCACTTGACAAAGAGCAATTGTGTTTTGAAATGATTGTGGTCATATTTTACCCTCAGACATACTCTTCTAGGATTGGGGAAATCTGTGTCTGTGTGCTGTTGTTGGTTTTTTTTTTAAATAATCTTCTGTGCATGTTATACTTTGTTCATATGCACAAACCTGAAGATATTTCTGTTTTTGATAAAATGTAACATAACTGCATTCATTAAAAATCACTTAGTGCTTAGTACCAACTATAAATGTATCATTTCAATGAAACTTGTAGATATTATTATTGTGAATGATTGTAATTATTCTTATAGTTGTGGATCAGAATACAAAAACAATTATTAGACAGAAAATAAGGATGACTTTATGCTTAAGAGTTTTGCATGTATGGCTGCACTAATACTTAAATTGCCTTGTGAACATATATTATTGTCTTGATTTTATGAATGAATAAAATGAAATACAGGTAAGTTAAGTCATCTGTAGAGCTTACCTGTGATGATATCTTTCTTGTACAAATAAAGCTTGTCTGAGGATCAGAGGATGGAGCTTTCCTATAGCTAAGCACCAGACAGAAAGGAAGTGAGATGGCTGGGCAGAGACAGGAAGTGAGAAGGGTGAACTGAGAAAGGATATAAGTGGGAAGAAAGAGGAACTTGCTCTCATTTCTGTTGGAAAGCTAAGTGAGATAAAGGTGGCTTTGGCTTGCTCCTTCTCTCTGATCTATCAGCATTTTCCTCTATATCTGACTCTGGACTTTTATTGCTTAGACCAATTCAGAACTCCATTTATACTACCTAGCACATGAGTGTCAGAGCTGAGAAATATTTCAGATGTGGGTCTGCCATATTGTATTGCATATCGGCCACTATCATGATGGAAAGCCCACAATCTGAGACTCTTAGAATCAATTTGAAGTCCTCCCAACAATATTAACTTAAAAATTGTTGGAATGTAAAGAGTGGGGAGCTAACTGAAATAATTCATGTTTGGGGAAGAAATTTAGAGCTAAAGTATACTCTGGATGAGTTGTCTTAAATTTCAACCCAACATATAGGGAAAACACAATTTTCTCAGCAGTACATAAAATCTTCTTCAAAATTGATCACATAATAGAACATAAGTCAAATCTCAACAAATATTAGGAGAGAGAGAAAAGAGAGAGAGAGAGAGAGAGAGAGAGAGAGAGAGAGAGAGAGAGAGAGAGAGAGAGAGAGAGACTATGAGTGTTTGAGAACAGAGAGAATCCCCTAATGACACTTGAGCCTCTGGTTATAGAAGTTCCTGAGACAAGGGTGCCTCTCTGCCCTTGGGTTTTATGGATCACTTCTAATCGTTATAACTAATATATTCTTTGCTTAAGCTCTAACAATTGGATTCTGCTATTTACAGTCAATGAGTGTAAGGATACATGATATATACAGATGTGTGCACAAGGGATCTTCTCAAATGTCAATGTAATCTGTGCCTTTCACTGGTGGGGTCTAGAAAAGTCTAGGCTACACATCATAAGCACTATAAAACTAGAAACAGACTTCATTGCAACATCCATGTTGTGCATAATAAGAACAAATAAATTAATGCTCAGTTACTTTTAATCATATTTGAGACCAGAAAGATATTTCTTTTAAGAATCCTCATAGAGGGAACTCTGTGTAATGTACTGAAAACAAATGTGATGCCAAGCAATCATATAATTAGTATATTTGTCCTCACGTGTATTTCCCCAACTGGGCCCTGGACTTTATGTGTGTTCTTAGTAATCAAAGTAAACAAGCAAAGATTTCCTCTACTGGGTCCAAGTATTGCTTCAGCATGGAAATAATAGTAATAGTGTTAATAACAATAGTAGACCAGAGAACTCAAATCTCTCAGGGAATTTACTGGCCCCTATGTTCTTTAGAATCATTAGTCACCTTGACTACACAAAAAGCTTTGAGTCAGAACTTTCCTTCACAGTCTTAGAGTTTTGGCGAAACTTGGAAGAAAAACTTGCAGAGGAGGATTAGAGGATGTTTGGTCTGGCTTGAACCAGAGATAATGATTTGCCTAGGTAGGGAATCTGGTGAAGAGTTTCCCCCCCCACAAAGAACCAGAGAATTAATATTTAAATATTTGGGTTTTTTTCCATACCAAGCACAGTTTCCCCTCCCTCCTTTCTTTCTGTCCCCTCAGCCACCTCCCTTCCATGCATCTCATCCCCTCCTCCTCCATCTCCATTCAGATGGCTTACAGCATCCCATGGGAATCAACAAAGCATGACATATCAAGTTGAGGCAGGACCAAGATCCTCCCCCTTGCATCAAGGCTGGGCAAGGCATCCCACCAAAGGAAATAGGTTCCAAACAGCCAGCTCATGTATCAGGAACAGGTTCTGGTCCCACTGCAAGGGGCCCCACGATTGAATAAGCTGTACAACTGTCACCCACAAGCGGAGGACCTAGGTTAGTCCCATGCCAACCCTGGAGCTTTGGTCAAGTATCCATGAGCTGCCACAAGCTCAGATAGCTGTCTCTGTGGGTTTCTCCCATCATGATCTTGACACCCCTCCAATTGCCCATATAATCCCTTCACCTTCTCTTCAACTGATCTCTCAGAGCTCAGCTCAGGGCTTGCCTGTGGATCTCTGTATCTGCTTCCATCAGTGATTGAATGAAGGTTCTGTGATAATTGAACTTTGCCATGGATTTCTTATGATAGATTTCTGTAGCATCCCTATGTGCCTCCCCTTTTCTGAAATATAATATGTCCAGTAAATGCTTACATGGTAGAGATCATTCCAAAATTAGTAGCTCCCTAGTGCCCTATCATGGAGGTCCACCTCTTCTTTTGTGACAGAATCTATGAATCCTCGGTGTGAAGCCCATACCACCATCAAAGGAGACAGGAGTTAAATATCCCCTAAACAAGGGACACTTCCGTTTCTCTTTGGATATAGACCTCAGACAAGATCTTTCAGGGTCTATATTTCCTTTAGGGAAGAGAGCATGAAAAGGCCAACAAATTGTGTTCTAACCAGTTGACCTGTCCATTTCACTGCCTCAAACAGAATCATCATAACAGCTAAATATCAGTCAGAAGCTTCTGCATCATATTATCTAGGATTCATGTATAATTCCATTCATAATTTTAATTACCACAATAATCCTCTAGTAGAATAACTTTCTAAAAGTAAAACATCTGAGACATTTCTCCTGAGCTTTCAGAACTGGCAACCTTGTTTGTTATCATTCAGTCTGTCTGTGTGATGTTATCTGGGATCACCATTTTGTGGGGCTCTTTTCAGATTTTTAGTGCTGAGGAAGGAGTAGTACCCAAGAAATGGAAAGTAACCAACAGAGATTTTTCTCATGTGTGCCTGGTGTCCATCTTCTGCTTCAAGTGAAATCTAAAATGTTTAATGAATAGAAAAGGATGACTCCTGCTGGTTCTTTTCTTTCTCCCTCTTTATCTAGTTTGCAACATGCTGCATCTTCTATTGTATTTTGCTAATTGAAAATAATCTACCACATTTGAACTTTGGAGATGCTCACAGAATATTCATTACAACAGGCCAGAAGTTTCCACCTAATTTCTCTCTAGCTGACACCTGTTTGTTTTATTTTCAATACATTCTGACCCAAGTTCCCCTCCAACTTCTCCTCTTAGTCTTTTTGCCCTACCAGATACATTCCTTTCTTCCCTTGAGAAAATACAAGACCTAACAAGACTAGGCAAAACCCACAAAGGCTAAGTGAGACAACTCAGATTTAAGAGTCAGACACACCCCCACTTCCACAGTTAGGAGTCTCATAAAAATACTGAGTTAACAACCATAATGATGGGAGATGTCATTCTGTAAATATGTTTCTCTTATTGGTTAATGAATAAAGCACTGTTGGTCAATAGGAAAGCAAGATAGGCGGGACTAGGAGACAAGGAGGATTCAAGGAAGTAGTAAGGAGGAGTCAGCATGGAGAGACTAGACATAGAAGAACACCAGCCCCTTCTCTGGTAAGATAAGACCACGTGGAAGTACTAAGATTAATAGAAATGGGTTAATATTTAAGACAGAGCTAGCCGATAAGAATCTAGTAACTGACCTACAGCTTTATATCAAATACTGTGTCTCTATATGTTATTTGGGGCTGGTGCAGCTGTGGGACCAGACCAGTAGGAAAAACCTTACTCATGAGACCATAACATATATGCAGAGGACCTAATACAGACTCCTGTAGATTCTGTGATTGCTTCTGCAGTCTCTGTGAGCCCCAATGAGCCCTGCTTAGTTGATTCTGTAGGTTGTGTTCTTCTGATGTCCTTGACCCCTCTGGCTCCTACAAATAAATGAACATTATCATTCATAAAATGGTAACAACATCAGCATTTTTCATTCTCATAAGAAGAGACATGCCAGTTTTAATTCAATAAATACTTGTTTTGAGCATTGAGACACTTTGTTCCCTTAAAGGATCATTAGGATATTGCTTTAAAGTCACTCTTGTTAGAGGGTGTGCTATTTCAGAGTGGTCTAAACTCTCTAATGTAGATAATGTCACATCTTCTTTGCTTGTTTTCCAAGATCATATTTTACCTTTAATTTAGACAGAAAGACACCATGTAAAATGACTCTAGCCACTTATACATTGACATTTGGAAAGTATTAGTATTTAATATGGTTGTTCTCAAGGCAACTTCACACAAATGACAACCACCAAAATAAGAAGCCTTACCTGAACAATTGTGCTTACTGTTGAGGGGAGGCACATGTGGGTAGCACCTTCTGGTAGGAGCACAGACAAAAAGGGGCAACAAAAGAAGTTGATCCAGCCTCCTTTTGTTTGCTTGGCCTTTCCACTTGTGACTAAGTTGGTTTTCAGAATGAAACTGCTGCTTCTCCAGTAAAACTAGCCTTTCCAAGCTTCCATCATCAAACAGACACCAAATTCTATATAGCAGTGGTTCTCAATCTTTCTAATGCTGTGGTCCTTTAATAAGGTTCCTCACGTTGTGGTGACACGCAACTATAAAATTATTTTCATTATTACTTCATAACTATAATTTTGCTAATTTTATAAAAACATAATGTAAATATCTCTGATGATCTTAGGGGACCCCTGTAAATGGGTCTTTAACATCCTCTTCCCTGTGGACTGATTGACTACAGGTGTGAGCTCCTATGGATAGACAGCTATTCTGGGACTTCCACAACTATTGACGCCTAGTTTCAAGGACTAATACTGGGTTCTTAGCATCTGGGTGTGATTTTTTTGTTGATACTATTTTGAAGCTCACTTAATAAATTCTAATTTATGTTCCTCTTGGTTCTGTTCCTCTGGAGAACCTTAGCTAAAACAGTATTTCTATAATATCTACAATAAGAAAGAATTATGAAGCCAGCTCTAATATGATCCCAGTAGCACAGAACACCGAGCAATAACTATGTCCAATATAACATTGTATGCAAAGATGCATGGTCTGGAACATTGGGGTTAAAATTATACATGATAGAATGGAGGCTAGAGGACATGGAATGTTGACTTTAGCTATAAGCACCATAGTGGGTATTTCTCTATTATTTTCTTAAGGGTTTAGAGTGCTATGTATTAAATTCTTAGATCAAAGCCCAAACTCCCAATATGACTGTATTTGGCGATAAGTTATATTATGCTAATTAAGATGAAAAAATATCTAGTGTACTGGTTTCCTTACAAGAAGGGTGAGACATGCCAGGGATACCTGTGCACCCAGAAAATTCCATGAGAAAGCATAGCTGGAAGGCAACCTGATTTGTAGACCAAGGAGCCCTTAGGTAAACAGCTAACACATTGATCTGGGACTTTCAGCCTCCAAAACTATGATGAAACTAAATGTGATTTAAAGCAACCTGTCCATACCCTTTTGTTATTGTAGTCAATCTGTGGTCATTACAGGGGTATAACCATATGTAAATATACAGATTTAAGCATTTGGAATGCCTTGTGTCATATAATTGCCTTCATATCTGTAATACGAAGAGAAGAAAATTTGTAGGTTGACATGAAATTTGTCGTAAATATAGCATAAGAATTCTTGAACCACTGAGTTGAAAACAATGTAAAGTACATCCAACCATAATAGGGAATTATTTGCTCACATGTGTAATTCATAAGTATTCAAGATGCATATGGTCACATAATCACTTTAAGGACACAACCAATAGAGCTCTCCAGACTATCTTGTTGTTACTTTGTATATCATATTATTGCTAGCCCATTACAAACTTAAACACTGTAACTTGGGTAACTTGGAAACAAAACCCAAGGGAAATAAATCTATCTTTGACACATCATATTTTAAAACATGAAGCATAGTAGAATCAAGTACTCGTAGGAATAAAATCTCACTTACGTGAATTTCTGTGTGTTGTTACTAGGGAACCCAAGATTCTCATTCCAGACATTATAGTTTTGTTGTGGTTTCCCTTCAATAAACCAGACTTGTATGAGTACATCTGTGCATTTATTATGTTTTTATTGTACTGATTTGGTTTTTATCATATCTTGTGTGTATAATATATCTTAGGCCCAGTGTTTTGCTAGTTTATGCTTCTTAAAGTGCTTTCCAAAAGAACACATTCAAAGCAACGTGGAAGCCAGGTTATGACGCTTGAGACCTGAAGAAAAATTAAATCAAGTATTGACACATATAGAACATGTTTTAGAATTAATTGATTCTTTCCAAGGTTTTTGCTTAGTCATGGATTGCTTATTAATTTTATCTTGTAAGAGGTCCCTAGAAGGTTTCCTAACTTTATGGCCATGCAGAGAAGTTTTGACTACTTGCTGCTGTCTGTTTTCTTTATAAAATATATTGACTTGAAAGGGACTTTTTCCGAAGTTCCCACTAAGCAAGTGGGAAGTTGTAAGGTATACAAAAGGTAGTAATAACCCTTCCCTCACACCCAGTTTTGATTGGAGTTTACTTGAGACCACTGTGTCTGATTGAAGCTGAGGTATAAAAGGCAGCAGAAAAAGTCCATGTACTTGAGTTTCTGTGCTTGAGCTACAGGCTGGCAGAATCCCAACCTCTTACAGGTGATTCTGATTCTACCTCCTGACATCTATAAGACTATTTCTACGTGTGTATAAGATACACTGGATATAAGATCATATGTATTTATATATATATATATTAATGTTTTCATTCTTTTTTACCTCGAAGGATTTCTATCTGTCCACTGGGGCTCAGGTCTAGCCTCGAGCTGCATATCCCAGAGTTCTTGCCAAGCTTCTAATTGATTCCACACTAAATCCGTAGACTGACCTTGGGTTTTTACACTTTATACCTTTTATCACTCTCAGCAAAAGTGAAAGAATGAACTCCTGAGATTTCCACCCAGACACAATTCTTTAAACCAGGCTGTATGATAACACTATTGGGGACAATATAAGACTGAGGCCACAGGTGTAATCCAGAGTTCTTAAAACCTGATTTTACTTACCAAGAATATGCCCTGCATGCTAGTTTGTAGAGGATAATACAGAACTTTTAAAGTTCTGACAATCTAAATTACTTTGTCTCAAACTATAGCACTAAACTGTAACTTTAAAATTTTATGTCTTAAATTCAACAACGAGCTAAAATAAAAGTAATAGAAATGCATCCAGGCATTACAGACGATTGCTGCTGAGCCACACCATTTAATCCTAGGGCTTGCAGTTTCATTGTCAATGATTATACCCTATTGGCACCAAATAAAAAATAAACAAAGAAACTCCACTACATTATTGCTATGTCATGGCCAGAAAAAAAAGCTAATTTATAAATGACAAGTTTCACTAATTAAAGAGCAAATAACATCATTAAGCATGAGCTCAGATTAAAAAGCTAACCCATGAGAAGAGTCTATTCTATAACATTATGGTATGCATGGTGGTGAGGCTTTCCTCTTTAATGACTGCCATGATGCTAAGAGGATGAGGACAAAATGGGTTTACAAAACCTAATTGTGGGGAGTTGTATTCTGCCAACATAAGATTATGTATTTTTAATGGTTGCCATGGCACACATAGGGAGGTGAATAGACAATTTATTGGAGTCAGTTCTGTCCTTCCATCCTAAGAGTCCAGAGGTCTTGTGGGATAATTGTTTTGTACACTGTGATGAAATAGCTCTACCAAGGCACCTTCTGATTGGTTTCATAAAGAATGACCTATAGGTAGGCAGCGGAGGATAGGTGGGGTTTTGGGGAAGAGAGAGAAACTTCGGGGAAGAATATGAGAGACTGGATATAAACCAGAGAGACATAAGGAAGTTAGACATACACTGAGCCTTGTAGCAGAATGTGAATTAATATAAGTGTGTTAACTTAAGTAATTAGAGCTAGTTGGGAGCAAGTCTAAGATAAAGTCAACCTTTCATAAATAATAAGTCTCTGAGTCATTATTTAGGAACTGTTGCTCAAAGAAAGCTTGACTGTACTGAGGATCAAGCTTACTAAGGCCTTCAGGGTTTTGCTATCAAGCAGCTTTGCCAGCTGAGCTATCTCTGTCACCCTTGCTTTTTAAAAAATTATCACTCTGAGCTCCTCTTTCATATTTCTTTATGAATGCATAGTATCCATGTTTCTTATGTCACTGAAAACACAGGATCCATTTTGCAAGATATTTGTTTCATAAGACTCAGATAGAAAGTTCAGTGATAGATTTCATACCCCAATATTAAGTCTCTCTGTGGATGCAATAAATCAGATCAGGCTGAATTAAAGCCCAGGTTTTAATCAGAGCAAAGTATTCCTGGGTGGTCCCAGGAGAAGAGGAGAAATCAAGAGGAAGAACCATGTGGTAGGTGGGGGGCATGTCTTAAATAGCCTGTAGACATGGTATTGAGCATCTCAAGGAGGAACTGACCTTTGGTGGGCTTTCTCAGGGGTGGGGTCAGGAATGAGAAAAGTGAGTCTGGTTGAAGCTTCCACCTAAATGTCCCAGACTCTTTAGGTACATCGATGAAGGTTCAAGTCTGACTACTTCCTGTGGCCATGGGATGGCATGGAGAGGAGGTAGTCAGGATTCCAGTGGGCCTATGCTCAGTAGTGTGTGTGGGTGTAGAAGCATTCAGTTAGCTGCCATCCTGGAGACCTCAGGCATCTTTTCCTTAAGGAGGCAGAGAAGGCAGGTTACTGAGAAAAAAACTAGATTATTATCATTGTCCCTAAAAATGGGGCTAGCCATGGGAAGAGGGAAGACTGCCAGAAAGAATGAAAAGGAGAAGTACCCTGGATGTGCAAAAGAGACAAGGGTGAAGGAGAGACGTGAGAGGAGAAAAGCCCTTCGTCGGGACATCCTGGAAAACCAGTTCCCAACTGCTAGATAGTTGCCCGCTTGAGCCTGAAGAGGTGGTACCAGCAGTGATGTCCCAGGAGCTTGGTGGCGGTGTATGCCACGCCAACTTGAGGGATGGTGTGTTCTTCAGGGGTATGTGAGCCATCACTGCCATTTTTTCTGGAGGTGGGGAATACGTCCATCCTATAAAGGTGTTGGTAGGAGTTATGAGATAACAGAGCCTTTGTGTGGGCTGGCATGTGGGTGGAGTCAACCTTCCATTACTCACCTGGTTGGTGTCCCCGAATATGGTACAGAGGCTAGCATACATGGAGGGGCCCGTGGGTGTTGGTCTTGGCCCAGGCAGGAGGAGTGAACCTGCAAAGTATGCTCAAAAATGGGTGGGGTCAAAGAAGGGCTCTAGAGACTGTTAATTTCCACCAGACTACATTTCTTGATACGGTATCGGAAGTTTTTCCAGGAACCTTCAGGTACTTGTAAAACAGCTGTAATAGATTTATATCTTGGTGTCGTTGCAAAAGGCTATGGCTTTGGGTTAAAAGGCATGAACAATTTTAAAGTCTAAATGCACTGAACAAAAGAGGTTAGGCAAGTGAAGGAGGAAGGGTACACGCCTGCAGGGCGTACCCTCTTTAATGCTAACCTGTTTTAGAGGGGGAGGAGTTGGCACTTCAGCAGAGTTTTGTCATATGTGGTTGAAAAACTGGGACCAGTAAAATCCACAGAAATTTAGTTATTGCTCTATCAGTGTATCAAAATTATAAATATCAGTGTTAAAGATGACATCTGAAACCTGTTTATCCTGTACCATGAAGCCTGTGAATAAGGCATACCTGTTTGCCGTTCATCAGGCAAGTAACTGATTAATTAATGAGGTACGAAGCTGGTGAGGGTGGGGGGAGTTAAGGGATCAGGGGAGAGCTGTTTAACTGGTAAGGCTCTCAGTACCCTAGTCATCAAACACCATCAGATCTGAGGACAGATTTAAGCAGAAGTGAGGCAGCTCTCCAGCTACCTAGGCTGCAATCCCAGAAGTAGTGCTTGTCTTCAGCTGCCAAGCCCAGAAGATCTGACAGACTTGCCTGTGGGGTAGAAATTTGGGGAGGGTGACCTACCTTGACTTGGCAAAGATGGGCAATTGGTATCCTGTTTGCTATTCTTTCAGTCTAGACAGGGTCTTGGCATTGATTTGCTGTGTGGCTGTCTTTGCCACATTTAATGCAAGCTTCCTGGTGGAAGTTCTTCTGTAGTCATCCATCTTCTTGGAGGGGACACAGGATGCTGTCAGGAGCTGGCATGTCTCTCTGTCACAAAAAACTTTTTATTAAATGCCATATTCTCAGATCTCTAATGGCATTTGAGGATCAGAGGAACAAAATCTGTTAGGTATATCTAAATTCAGCTAAAGCTAAATCTGAACATACCAAAGAAGTTGATGCCTCATGAGGCAATTCATAGTTAGCTTGTATGTCTTAGTAGTTTACCAAATTAGCTACAGCTTACCAACATCAGTAAAAGCAAGAACATTAGACATGCATTTTCAAATTAGTTTTTGTTAGCCTAAATACACTTGAGGTAAGGAGAGACCCTTTGTCAGACTAAGCATCGTGAGATAAGATTGTCTCAGTCTCTAGTGTTTAGCTGTGGTCCTGAGACAGAGCATAATCATATTCTGTGGTAGGCAAAGCCAAGTTCTGACATTGTTAACAAAATCTGGCTGTATGGAGGTGTACATTTGATATTTCAGTAAACCAGCATTGTTCTATGTGTGTATGTATTTATTTATTTCTCTATTTTGGTGTTTTGAGACAGGGTTTCTCTGAGTAACAGTCCTGACTGTCCTGGAACTCTCTTTGTAGATCAGGCTCGCCTTGAATTCACTGAGATCCTCTTGCCTCTTCCTCCCTAGGGCTGCCAGCATTGTTTTATACCTTATCTTTCATAAATCTTGTTTTTAGGACAGGACAGGAATTAACATACATAAATGCATTCTAACCCTAAATATATTGGGGACCCAATGTCTCATTGGTGGGGCTACCACATATGGTCACTTTTATGTAAGAATGGCAGTGAAGTCATATGACCTCCCTCTTCTCTACCCTTAATCAAAAACGGAGACTGCCCACATGTTTTTCAGAGCAACTCCAATTTGAAGCTACCATTTCTAAGTTTAACCATACCCAATTTATTAGATGTTTTTCTTTATAATAAGGTAGAACAGTAGAAAATAACTTTCTCTGTTATCACATCAGATTCAGCAAAGCCCAGAGGCAAATCCTGAGTCCAGCTTGTTGTAATAAATAGCTGAGCTATAACCAAGACACACAGAACACGCAAACCTAAGCATCCAAGACAAGTTAAAAACAAGCAGTGCAGTGGCCACGCATTTATACATTTCCTTCCATCATACACATGGACTAGACAGAGTAGACAGGTTTTTTTTGTTTGTTTGTTTTTTTGTTTTTTTGTTTTTT
Source organism: Cricetiscus sungorus (assembly GCA_030556225.1). Classification (NCBI taxonomy): domain Eukaryota; kingdom Metazoa; phylum Chordata; class Mammalia; order Rodentia; family Cricetidae; genus Cricetiscus; species Cricetiscus sungorus. Next base: position 50,060,933 of record JANBXA010000398.1, read on the forward strand.
TTTTTTTTTTTAAACAGAAAGAAGCCAGCTGCGGACTGAGACAGCACAGTGAGATTGTAGTCTGACCTCAAGGCAAGAGAAAGCCAGGAAAGAGCTTAACCTGAACTTGGAGAACACAACCAGCAGTAGCTTGGGAAACTGTAGGGAACAGCCATGCGCTGGCCATGTTAAGGGTAGAATTTCAACGTGGTAGTGGGGGGCAGATGGGAAAGTGGGACAACAGCAGCAGTGTGTTTGGGGGCGGTTGGGGGTTGGGGTGGGGATCGAACAGAGACAGAACAAACAACCACAAGACATTTGCTTACTAGTTCCGGGTGGGAGAGCAGAGTAGTCAGGAACAGAGGGAACAAATCTGTTGAAGGAAGAATCCCGGCCTGGCAGGGCCAGATGCCAGAGAAGCAAAGGCAAAGTCACAGTGGGCACCCTTCAGTGGGCTCTCCTAAAGTGTGCCATTGAGAGAAAGCAGAGAAACAGGAAACAGGGAAGCGGCAGGAATGCAATGCTCATACACCTGGGTAAGGGGGCTCAAATCGTTTAGCCCCAATTTGGAAAAGTTTCATAGCACTAGGGGATCGGACTTATACCAGGAAGCATTCATTCAGAAGCCTTATTTATGTTTGGTGTTGAAGGCTAAATAAACCTCATCCGGGTTTTAAGCCTAAGCCCGGGAACTGTGTGGAATTGTTTCTGCTAAGAATGTCTTCCCGGCTGGAGAATTCTGAGGAACAAGAACTTTTCTTGCTTCAGAATGGCCGGAGCTACCTGGCACTGAAATGACCTTGCCAGGAGCTCCAGAAGTCTCTGGTCCAAAGGGTCAGAAGCTCAGAAGGGCTACTGGATCTCTTATAGGCATTTTGGTTTGGAAATGGATGGGTTAACCAAGTAAAGTCTCTCTGGTATACCAGATGATGATGTGGTTGGTGGTGGTGCTAGAGGGTGTGTGGTGTGCATGTGAGTGCCTTCCCACCGCCATGCCACATGTGTTGGAAAGACTCGACTTACCCTGGTCAAACACACCAGATGATATGTTTTTGTATCCCGATATTAAGCCTCCTAATATGCAATAAATCAGATCAAGCCAAATTCATGTTCAGGTTTTAATCCAATCAAAGCATTACCAGATCCTCTGAGGATCCTTTCAGGTCCCCTGAGCTTACGTTATGGCTTCCCATGTAGGGCTTTTGTACAATTCCAAAGTTTATGAACGAGTTTCTGATTCTTGTGCCCTCTCTTGAGCTCTTTTCCTTCTGTTGGTCTTGTGCCTACCGGGTTTCCTCAATTTCCAAAGAAGTGACTCCCGACTGCAAAAGCAAAAGGTTTTTATTGCTAAGAACCAAATTGGCTGGGACCTCATTCTATCAGAAGAGTAAGGTGCCCGCTTACAATGTGAAGTGTTTTTAAAGGGAAAGGGAAGTTTGAGACTGGTAGTCTCAGCCCATAAGGTTTCCAAGGTTACAGAGATTATTTCATAGAGTACAAAGTTTTTACAAGGAGGGATTTTTTTAGTGCACCTGCAAGGTTATGGGTTTCCTTTCCCTAGGACCTGCGGGCTCAGTGGCCTTGTCCTTAAGATAATGGGGAGCAGGGAGAATGTTCTCTCCAGTCAGGGAGTTATCTATATCTATTGGCAGAGGCACTTGTTCTTTCTGGTTTTCCCTTCTTGCCATGAGTCCCGTATCTTTTAGTTATTAATTTCCCTCACAGTTCTATCTTGTCCAACTTTAATGTGATAGTTTTTTTATCTTATTATATTTTAAATAAAAGAGTTAAGCCAGTTGGATTGGCTAAGGACAACCCATCAAGAAGGTGGGTCCATCTTAAGCCATGCTAAGGATAAGAGGAATACTTAACCCTTTACTTTGTCTTTCTTTCCAGAATTTCTTCACTACAATCCCCATCCCCATCTGCAATTCTCTTGGATCTACCTGCTTTTCTGAGTTCTTTTCTTCTTTTTTGTCTCTTCCTTTTAGATGTTGGCCAGAGCCCAAGCACGCCTCTTCTGGTCCTTTGTACTCCCTTAACAAAAGCCCTCCTCCCATCACATGGCTGCTTCTCAATACTGTGCCCCATGTCCATGCTTAACTAACTCAAACTTCACAGCTTGCGTCCTTCTTTTCTTCATTCTCCTCCTCCAGACAGCTGCTAAGATTTACAGCTAGTCTGTCTTGGAGTTTTCCTACTAAATTCTAATAAGTTTGTTCTTTAGCTTCTGTTCTCTTATTGCTGAAACTAAGAACCCCAAGGGGTGACTCTGATTTTCCTGGTAATGTGTAGTTACTCCCCCAAATTTCCAGTAACACTTTTCTCTGTCACTTATGTTTTTGTTGTGTAAGCTAATACAATTTAGCGCTAGAAAATTTTTAAGTCTACAGTAAAATTGAGTAGAAGGTGTAGAGAAGTCCCCATAGCAAAGCCCATGCCCCTCTCCAAGACTGCATCACACTTCCTTCATTGTAGTAGCACATTTGTTATAGTCCATGAACCCTTTGACTACCATTGTCACCCCAAATATAAAGCTGATGTTACCAGAGGGCATCTTTTGTTTTTCCTGTGACACAATGTCAAGGTACTGTTTGATACAAAATAGCTGTACTGGTGGTATTGACCTGACCAGAAAGACTCTAGCCATGTAAACAGGAATGCTGTTGGGTCAGCAGCAACCTAAAGGTGGTTTCTGTTTGCTGGAGAAGGAGATCTCTTAGGGCAGATTTCTGTTCACCAGGAACCTCCTGCCATTTGCCCTCGAAGGTCTACTACCCTGAGCAAGGGCATCTACTTCAGAACAGCCTGTGGCAGACCACCAAATGCTGATTGTCATATAAAATCTTCTTGTTTCCCATCAGTTTGCTTCCTCCTGTGTCCTCACCCCAGGAGATAGCCTTATCAATTTGATCATCAATACTCCTTTCTATCATGTCCTGTTCAGAGGTTTTACTGTTCCCTTGCTCACAGGTACCTGGTGACAAAATAAATAAATAAATAAATAAATAAATAAATAAATAAATAAATAAGTAAAAAATGGAGCAAAACCTAGAAAAGCAGCAGTGAAAGTACAGATCTATTAAAAGTGGCAGATCTATTAAAAGATGCACTAGAATGACTAGTGCATCTTATTGATGATCTCTCTCTCTCTCTGTCTCCCTCTCTCTCTCTTTCCCTCTTTCTCTCTCTCTCTCTCTCTCTCTCGTGTGTGTGTGTGTGTGTGTGTGTGTGTGTGTGCCCATGTGTGTGTGATTGGGCAGTACATCCCAAAATTTCAAGTATATGCATGCCCTCTTGTGCATGTGCATAATATGGCCAAGAGAATTTTATTCCCAAAGAATCACTTCAAAACAGATGATTAGACTTCAACATGTTTGTGGACAAATCCAATTTGAGCTGAATTGGGGCCCTTTTCTCTCTACCTACCATGTTTAAGCCAATCACAGATTATCAGGAGGGAAGGCACTGGATGTTGCTTTATCAACAACAACAACGAAAATACTTTCAATGGGAGGTGGATCCCTGCGTTCTTCTTAAACTTGCCTGCATCATCTATATTCACGATGATGTTTTGTGCTACATGATTTCGGCAAATCATGTCTATCCTCACTATGGTGTCACATTGTCACATGGAAGCCTTTCTTCTATGGTATGAGACAGTTGAATCCCCATCGTGCAATATTAAGAAATAGATGAGATCTGTCAAAAGTTGATTATAGCGCTGCTTTTAAGAATGGAATAATCAATTCATGCAACCAGTGGAATGATTAAGTTTTAAGAGTATTTTTGCTATAAGAAACAGGTTGGCTATGTCCATCACTCAGTTTGTATCTTTCGACATTAAGAACCTATGTCACCTGAAGACTGCCATCAAGAAGGCCATGAATAGAACTATCAGACAAAATGGTCCACATTTTAAAATGACATATATAATGATTTACATGACATATATATATATGTATATGTGTGTATTAAATATATAATGACTTATATAATGACTACATAATTGTGATACTAGCAACAGAAAATGGATTCAGTTTAACAACCCTAAATCTCCCCTCAATTCTGTTTATTTATCTTTTCCCTGGGCCACTAACAGTCACCAATCATTTTATTGCTTTATCATTTTGCATTTTGCAGAACATCATATCACTGTGATAATAGAGCACAGACTTTTCTCACTCCGAAGCCACCAGCGATGTGCATTTAATTATTATTTATGTGTCTGTATGATTTAAAATCTGTTTCTTAAGCACTGAATAGTTTTCCATTGTCTGGACATATCACAGTTTATTCTTTTATCTACTTAAGCCATATTAGCTGTCTCAAGATTTGGCAATTATAAATAATGTGGTTATAAATATTCATTGCCATTTTGTTCACATCTTTTAAAATTATTTCTCCTAATTTTGATATTATAAAATAATAGCATCACTTTTCCCTAGTCTTTCCTCCCTTTCAACTCTTCCATAAGGCCTCAACAAAGAATTATCAACAGTGGAAGAATGCGGGGAGTTAAATATTGTTCTCCAGGGAAAGCAAACCAGTTAGTTATCAACATTAAATGGTCAACCCTAAAAACCTATATACAAGTGTTAGCATATGTTCTCAACTCCGCTGGATAAACACCAAAGAGTGAGGATGCTAGGTTACATGTTGAGTGTGTTTGGTTTTAGAGAAGCTGCCAATCATCACCTACAGGGCTACCCATTTCATGTTCTGGCCAGAGTCAAGCAGGAGTTCTGTTGTAGTCTCAGTAATTGGAGGATGTTAATTCTAATAAGTGTGGTGTGGCTGATTGTGCAGGTGGGCTACTAACAACAGTGATCACTTGACTTTCTGTATGTCATACATGAAAACTTACCTTTCCACCACATCATAGCACAGCACGAAAATCTTCATGGGATGCCAACACCATATTCATGGGCTTCCTAGGCTCCAAGAATTGGAAATTGAATAAGATTTTGTTATTTAGCATTTATTCATAGTATGATATTTCTCCACCTATACACTTTCTTTGACGAAGTGTCTGTTGAGGTCCTTTGCCCATTACTTAATTAGGTTTTCTATTTTCTTTTTGTCTATTTCATGAACCACTTATGCATTTTAGTTATTATTTCTTGACTCTCGTTTCTTCTGCTAATCTTTCCTTCAGATTATGAACTTGATGACTTGGCTTTTTTTTTTTTTTTTTTTTTTTTTTTTTGAGACAGGGTTTCTCTGTGTAGCCCTGGCTGACCTGGAACCCTGGAACTCTCTCTGTAGAGCAGGCTGGATTCCAACTCAGAGATCCACCTGCCTCTGCTTCCAGAGTGCTGGGATTAAATGCTTGCACCCCCACCACCCAGCTGACTTGACTTTGCATTATCTTCATTGTGTCTTTCATATTACAGAAGGAATTTCATTTTGTTTTGTTTTTTAGTTTTGTTGTGTAGCATATGTGTATGCTTGTGCATGTATATGTGGCAGTATGCATGCATACAGAGTGTATGGAGCCCTAAGGTTGGTGTATAGTGTCTTCTTTAATTGCTCTCTGCCTTCCTTTTGACACAGGTTCTCTCCTTGTTCTCATAACTCACAGATTTGCTAGACTGGCTGTCAGGACAGCTCCAGAGATCTGTCTGTCTCTGCTTTCCCAGTGTAAGGGCTACAAGGCTACTCCATCACCACGTATGATTTGTACATGTGTTCCAAAAATCTAAACATGGGTCCTAATGCTGTGCAGGAAGCAATGTAAAGACTGAGCCATCTTTAATTTTAATGAGTCCATCTTGTTAATTAGCTTTTCATAATTATGATTACAGTTTTGTGTCATCAATCACCTAACCTAATATTGTTATCTTTCCTTAATGGTTATTTTTTTCTGTTAAATAGACTAACAATGGTGATGATTTGGTTCAGATGATTTCCTTTTGCTCCCAACTACATTAGAAGAGACAGTGGAAATTACTCATGTTCTGTTTTCTTTCCTCTCTAGTTTTTTCTTTGTGGTGTCATTTCTCCACTGTCAGCATTTGGAAAATGTACACATTGTTAGGTTACACTCAGCTCACATTTGTTTCTGATTTTGAATTGCATTTAAATATTATTACCATCAACTATTTCCTAGCCTGAAGCCTGTAGGAACAAAGAAAACAGAATAATACCTTCTGGTCCTAGCCAGCACCATACAAGAATATAAGGCATGCTTCAGAACTCTCTTTCTCTTTCGTGTTGTTTTGCCCCTTCTGACACTGCTGTGTGTGGAAACGTCCAAGAGCCGCTAACTTTTCTCCACTATGCATTTTTCTTGTTATTCTGCTTGCTTTTCTTTCCTTAGCTTTAAACCCAACACATTCTATAGATATGTTTTATTATTACTATTTCCTGGAACAAATTATTTTCCTTTCTGACTCTTCATAGTTTAGTTTTATTTTATTTTACCATTTAATCAAACTTTATGTTACAAGCAAAAGAATAACTAAATGTTATTTCATTATTTTACTCCTTCATAAAAAACTTGGAAATGTATACAAATATAGCATACCAAATTTCAAACTAAAGATCATCTATCTTAGTGGTTCTTCAATGTTTATTAAATAACAAAAAAAATAAAACTTATTTCAATATTTAGTGGGTTCTTTTGTTTATGTAAAGAAAATGAACATAGGTGCTTGGTTATGCCAGATGATTGGTACATGTATCAATGTATTTCTTACTTGCTATCAACTTTTCCTTAACTTAATTAATTTTTAAGTTAGCTTGCAAAGTGATGGGTTTCATTATGGCATTTTATGCATATAAGTCATTATCATTTGTTATAACCCACCCACATTTCACTCACATTCCCTGCTAGTGCTTACCACTTCCTCTAAATAGTCACTCTGTTTCCATGCTGTATAAATTCCTTTATACTCCTTTAATCCTTTTCCATCCCCTTTCTACTTTCATGATACACACACACACACACACACACACACACACACACACACATTTAAATTCAAATTCTACATCAGAAAATATATATATATGCAGTATATTGTTTTTCTGAGTCTGGCTTATTTCACTTAACATAAAGCTTTAAGGTTTTATATATTTTCTTGCTAATCTCATTACTGTCTTATTGTTTATGACTGAATAAAATTTTCTGTGTGCATATACTGTATATTCTTTATCTGTTTTTCTGGTGACAGACACTTTGGTTAGTTCTACTTCATTGCTATTTTGAACAATACAGCAATACGCATGCTTTTGGAAATGTGTCTGTAATATGATGACTTAGAGTTCTTTATACAAGCATGATGTAGTTGAGTAATATAGCAACGTTGTGTTCATAGTTTTTAAAGACATCTTCACAATGATTTCCATAGGATCTGCATCAATTTGCATTCCTACAAGAGCATATAAGAGCACCTCCTTCCCTCCCCCTCCCCCCCACACACCAGCATTGCTTTCATTGTCTGTTCTTCCCAGGCAACATTCAACATCCTATCAGTGTCTGTGAATTAAAGTCTCTCTCTCTCTCTCTCTCTCTCTCTCTCTCCTCTCTCTCTCTCTCTCTCTCTCTCTCTCTCAGAATAAAATCAGTGATATTCTTAATTTTGTTTTCATTCGTGGGTGTATAGAAGATTGAACCTAAAGGCCTTGTGCATGCTATGTAAGTTCTCTACCAATATCCTAGCAATATCCTCGGCCTTCTTTCCATTATTTTTTCTCACTTGGACTCCTTGAATTGCCCATGATGGCCTTGCACTCCTGCTCCTGAGACTTCAAGTTGTCCTGCTTCATCACATAGCTTAAATCACTTTTCAAATTAAGAAAGTACCTTAATTGGTAAACTATTACTGTGAAGAGTTTCTGTGACTATGGCAATTCTTAACAAAGAAAAACATCTAACTGGGGCTGTCTTTCAGTTCAGTTCATTGTCATCATGTCAGAAAGTAGGCAGCATGTAGGCAGACATGGTGCTAGAGGAGTAGCTTAGAGTTCTACATCTGGATCCACAGGTAGCAGAGTTATGGAGCTTGGTTTGAGCACTTGAAACCCTAAAGACCATCAACCAGTGACACAATGCATCCAACAAGGCCATGCCTACTAACCACTGTTAAGTAGTGCCACTCCCTAATGGCCCAGCATTCAAATCTGTGATCCTCTGGAGTGAATTCTTATTCAAAGAGCCACAGAATTTTTTAGAGTTGTCTTTAGCAATTTGCTGTGCTCTACTCTGCTATTTCTCCAGTTGGCAGCTTTATTGGCTCTCCTTTGCCTCTTTTTCTAGCTATATATCTTCTCTTCACTGCCATCACATGTGTTAAACCTTGGCTAAATGTGGTGTGTGTGTGTGTGTGTGTGTGTGTGTGTGTGTGTGTGTGTGTGTGTGTGTGTGCATTAGTTAGGGTTACTATTAGTATGGTAAAACATCATGACCAAAAGCAAGCTGAGGAGGAAGGGCTTTCTTTTATTTATGCTTCTAATCACTGTTCCTCACCAAAGGAAGTTAGGTCAGAAACCTGGAGTTCTAGCTGAGGCAGAGGCCATTAGAGAGTACTGCTTGCTGGCTTACTCCTTATAGCTTGCTCAGTGTGCTTTCTTCTTGAAACTGGGACTACCAGTACTGGGACATTGGCTATCATGGATTGGGCCCTCTCCCATCAGTTCCTAAATAGGAAAATGCCCTATAGGCTTGCCTACATTGGCAGCATTTTCTCCCTTCAGATGACTCTAGATTGGGTCACCCTGACATAAAAACAGGCCAGGACAATATACATGCATACATACATACTTATGCATACACAGGTATGCATATATATGCTAATACTATTAATTCTGTTTCTCTAGTGAATCTTGATTAAGACAGCACATAAGCTAAACAAACCAATATTCTTTACATTTGTGGATAAATTGAGGGTCTCCAGATGGGAAGATTGTCTTGGATTATGTAGGTGGGCAAACGTAGTTATAAGTGCCCCCTAGAACAAAGTGTTAGAAGAAGAGGTACAAAAACAGATAGAGGAACAGAAACAGGCATAGTAGAATAAATAAGCTTGCTAAGGATGTGCTGATGTCTTTGAAGATGGGGTGTCCCTGCGACAAAAAACTGCCAGCAGTTCCTTCAACTAAAAAGAGAAAAGGACTAGACAGTCTTAACTAGACTCTTCAGGAAGAAAATAGTCCTGTCAAATTAGGCTTCTGACATTCAGAACTCCAATATAATAAAATCACATTTAATCTTGTGATATTCCTTACAGCATCAGGGAGAAACTCATACATCAGTCTACCACTGACCACTTCACTACTTTGTTTATCCATTTTCCATGTGCAGTATAGAACTGCTTTGTTATCCCAGATTTGTGTTACAATCCTGAGAGGCTGTGCATATCATGTAATAAAGTGGCACTCAGATTTACCACTCCCCTGTCTTTATCTTTCAAATGAAGTAGATATCACAATAAAGTAGGTACTGGAATGAGTTATCTATCCCATTGTCAGAATCACACACCCACAATAAGACTCAAGATGCCAACTTGTTTTTCCTTCAAATGGATCATATAGACTCATACAATTGGCCAAAGCCAATTAAATGTATGTGTTGAGGTGTCACTAGTGGTTTCATGTGGTCTGCATAATTGTAATTTTGTAAGTTGAATGCTTTCTGCATTTTTTTTTCTATCTTCCTTTTCTTTCTTTCTCCATTTTTTTTGTTTGTTTTTTTGAGGCAAGGTTTCTCTATAGCTTTGGAGCCTGTCCTGGAACTTGCTGGCTTTGAACTCTCTTGATATCCACCTATCCACCTACCTCTGCCTCCACAGTGCTTGGATTAAAGATGTGTGCTTCCACAACCTGGCATGCTTTCTGCATCAGAAAAATCAAGGATAAACTGCTTACCAAACTGAGCTTATTATTAATTTGTATTCAAATCACTAAAACTATAGTAAAAAAGAAACAATTTATGAAAAATTGAACACTATGTAATACTGACAGGATAGGAAAATTTGATAAACTGAGACTCGAAGATAGATACCCATATGGTTTCCTTTTTATTACAAACTTTTCCACAAAATGTAGATTTTTCAAAAGAACAATATGGTCTTTGTGGACCCTGAGTTCAAAGGCCATGTGTGTGGCTTGTCAACATGTTGATGAGAGCTTTGTTCAAATGAAATAGGGCCATTATCTAATCTGCATGGAAATTCTGGGGGTGGTAAGAAGGAGAATTTTCTTCAAAAGAGGATTTATTTCTCTTTTGACTCATAAACTATTCAGTGTCCACTGCCCATTCTATCTGGGATAATGTTTGGTTTTAGGATATTGTTAATGTAAAATGGCACTAGTAATTCTTTGAATATTGTTTTGTTATTAAATAACACACATTTAAAGACATTGTATTCTCTTTGTAGTGTTTACCAGGAAGCACAACAGTAGTGAAAGGGATCTTCATCTAGTCCTATGCCAGTAAATGATGATTCTAAAGTTATTTAGGATCTACATAGGCTACTATTCAATGTGCTGGTGGAATCAACTTATCCCTTTGTTTCTCTTCCTCCTCCTCCTCCTGTTTCTTATCAACCACCACCTCTTTTTCACACTATGGCCCCTGTTATGTAAAGGGTATAGGTTCAGGTGATGAAGATCCTTAGTTGATTATGCAACCCTCTGCTGTCTGGAAGAACCTCAGCCTAGTATATTCTCTTCTAACCCACTGATTGGTGGTGTCCTTCTGTATATATGTTTCTCTTTTTGGTTTATGAGTAAAACACTGATTGGCTATTGGCCTGGGAGGCAGTATAGGCGAGACTACCAGATGGGGAGAATGCTAAGGAGAGGAAGGCAGAGAGAGGCAGTGGAGAGACACCTGTAGAGACCAGGAAGATAGGATGCACCATGCATTTTCTGGTAAGATAAGGCCATTAGAAATATATGTATATATATTATAAGTATGGGTTAATCATTAAGACAGAGCTAGCCAATAAGAAGCAATAAGAAGCCCTAGCCTTTAGACAACAGTTTATAAATTGATATAACATCCATGTGTTTATTTGGGGCTGAAGGGTGGCAGGACCTAGCAGAACAGAAACCTCCATCTTCAGACCCACCTCTGTGGAAAGCCTGTGTTGTGTGGAACAAAGAAGACTGACATGACAACGTGTCTGTCTTAACTCTTCTCTTGCCCATGTGACCATGCATGGCTCTCCCTCCCCAGTGAGCGGTGACAACATATGCATATGGCTTACCAGCAGCTCAGGGCAACTGATAGCATAATTTAGATCAGTAGTGTGTATAAGTGGTCAGGCTCTATGATGTACTAGATAATTATAAGGCATTGCTTGCATTTGAGCCCTTGGATACCCTGTATTGTCTCCATTCTGCCCCCATCAGGGCAGTGTATCTCATAAGGGCTCCTCATTCACAAGCAGATGAACAAGGCACCCTTAGAGATGGTATTCTCCAGTTAAATTACTCATTCATCCCACCTTCTCTACTTCCTGCTGTGTGCAGAAGCCAGCTCCCTGGGGATATGACCTGCTGCCTTACCACACAAAGAGCTCTCCTTCCAAAGCCACATCTGAGGACCATGGGAAGCAGCTAATCCTCCCCAGGCTCATGCCCACTCATCTCATTTTCCACATGACACACCCATGGCAGCAGCTTCCTTGTCCCTGTGGTCTCTTAACAGTCTTCCTGTGTCTTTTAGATCTGTCAGCATTCTCAGGTTAGGATATACTTACATTTGTCTATGTTCTTGGGATGGATTATGCTCACAATGATTCTGTATGAATTCAAGAATTGTTTATAAACACAGAGGTAGTATTGAAAATGTCAAAATGAGTTTTTAAGTACAATTTTCTAATGCTCACTACCCAAGCGGGTCCTTCTTAGGAAAGGGAAGTGAAGAGAAAATAGAAATGATGTTAAAAACTATTAGAAGATGAATTCAAAGCACAGAGGATAGCTTTTTAGGGAGGGATGAAGTAACTACAGGTACTTAAACCAAAAGGCCAAGTACTTAAAAATGTTTCCCAGCTGTTACCTATCTGTACCAAAGAGGGCAACAAGGAAATGGTTTTAGATATAGGGAGAGGAATTTTATTTAGATATTAAAAAATTCTAAATAATGTCATTTGTTAAATAATAGTAATAGAAGAGGTTACTGTAAGACCCATGAGAGTGTGGTCCCTCGCACTCCCACTCAGGAAAGGCAGCCCCCCCTAATCACTCACGAGAAGTGGTCTTAATGCAAACGCATAAGGTCCTTTATATTCCAGTATACTGGGGTCGTCAGCCATACACCACTCAGGGTAGAGGGCTTAGCGACGACCCCAGCACAGAATTGAGACAGCTTTTATAGGGTTACAACAAAGCCCGCGCATCATGAACCAATCACCTCGTAGTATCCAGTGCGGACCAATTACTTTAAAGTATCCAACCCCGCCCTTAGCCCAGGAAGTCTGCTTTCTCAAAGGCTTCTGGGTGTTCATTCACTACCATAAACATTAAAGTAGGTGACCGTCAGCTTGGGATTTAAGATTCCCAGCTTCCTAGGTTTTCTGGGGAATTAGACTATATTTTTCCATCCTAACAGTTACAAGGAAATTGTGGAATTTTCTTCTCTAGCAATTATTTTTTTTTTTTTTTGTAGTAAGGTAAATTATTCTCACATCATGTGGTCTGAGCAAAGTACACAAATTCATTTTTAAGTGCCCATGCATTCACTTGCCAATTAAGCAAAATATACTACAGATTGAATGAATATTTCTCACTCATGATTAGCTCATTATCTTTTCACTGTTTTGGGAAGTTTTATCCTATTGGCTGCAGTAGATATCAGGTTTGACACTTTCACTGTCCAATTCATTATATACAGTTACACTGTTTTACAATGATCAACACAAGTTGTTTCAGTAAATTTTCATTCTAAGTTGAAACTCTAGACTCATAAAATAATAATTCTCATCACCTTCTATCCCTACCTCCAGTAACCACTACTCTTATTTCTATCTCTATCTCTATCTCTGTCTCTATCTCTATTTCTATCTCTATCTCTATGAATTTGAGCTCTTTGGATATTTTGATGGTTGCCTTCACTAAGAGATTTCCAGTTTCCCAACATGGATACTAATGTATGGCATGTCCCAGCTCTTTTCAAATAAAGCAAAGACATGGAATCATGTTCTGTCAGACAGATTCACCCAACTCTACCCAGACATAAGCTTTGCAGAGCAGAAGTGGACAAATGGCATCTTTTTGATTGGGGCAAGTTGGCAAAAGTTGGATGATGTAATGGCTCCCTGATTTGTGTTGGGGGAGCATGAACCTGTGTTGACAGCTCCCTCATTGTATCTGAAAAGATTTATCCAACCTTAACTTTGTTGGCATTTTACTCATTATACAAACTCTATTTACAGGTAAAGAATTAGAAACATACCACATTTACACAGGGCATCCCAGTGATTTCACAACAACATATATAACCATGGTTCCCTATGGGTATATTCTAAAGTATGGTGGTTTTATGAATATATACAATGCTATTTTCCTCATCAATTTGGCAAGATACCTGACTAAAGCAACAGTAGAGAGAGAATTTACTTTGGTTTGCCATGTCGGGAGCATTCATTATATCATGGTGAGAAAGGCATACCACTGGGAGCAGAAGAATATTTTGATGTTAGCTAAAGTGGCTGGCTGGAGGAAGTATGGCTAAACCAGAAAGCAGAGAATTGGACCAGAGCAAGTGAGTGGTATAACTTTTTATCTGTTAGTTATACCTCATGTCCCAAACATTCCATGACTTCCTAAAACAGTACCATTAGATATGAACCAAGTGTCCATGTACCTGACCCTATATGGGATAATCCACAAAGAAACTATCACACTCATGTGTATGAATTGGTATTTATGTAGCACTTCACATTTTTCATTGTCTTGCAGCTTAGTTCCCCTTTATTTTATTTATATCTTCTGGTAGTCTTTGGCTTAGGTATGTGATGGTTTTATAAATCTATTATCACATCCAGTTTTTGTATCATCCCTATAAACTAGACAGAGATGAATTTTTATTTTAAATATAATATAAATAGTTTAAAAATTACTAGTGCCAGAAAAATCAAATTGTAGAATTAATATTGAAAAGCAAATTTATCCTTTCTTAAATTCAGTTGTTTTCTCTAATAGCAAAGTTGTTAAATTTTTGTTTTTAGTTAAATTGTTGTGTCTAACTTCAAATAGACTTTTATGCTGATGTAATGATTCATGTTGATTAGGTACTATCTGCTATGATGAGCAAGGATGCACTGTCCTACCAGTTCTCATTTGTTTGCATTGTTTATGACTTGTATTAGTTGTCTTACTTTTTAGAGTAGTGGCTATCTGTGACTTTAAATTGTTTATTTTCTTTTTTTCTTTCTTCCCTTTATTTACAGCTTTTTAGGGAGTTCCAACTGAGTTCACCACCCTTTCTATGTAAGTGAAGGATTATAATCCACCCTTTTTCCTTCCAACTTTACCTCTCTTCACCTGCTAACATTGAATTTTACATCATCAAAGATTTTGACATTTATGATGCTACAATTTGAGATGAGTGTTCAGGCCTCTTGATTTATCTGTAGCTTGATTATGAAATTCAGAAGTCAATAAGCAGTTTATATATTATGCAAATATCTCTCAGTCCACTTTCTGTCACCATAACAAAAATTCTGAGATAAACAACTCACAGGAAGGAAAGGTTTAGTTTGCCTTTGGTTTCAGACGTTTTATTTGGTGGTCACTGGCTTTGTTGCTTTGGGACTGTGGCACCACAGTACCTCAAAGTGGGATCATGGGTAACTTCTGGTGGTCTGTAAAAAAGAGACAGAAAGAAGATGAGGGACCAGTATCCATGCATGACACGCTAATGACTTCACTTTCTTTCAGTAAACTACTGTATTAGTTTGAATTACTATCACTAAAGAGACACCATGACCACGTCAACTCTTGTAAAGATAAACTTTAGTTGGGGTGGCTTACAGATTAAAGGTTTAGTCCATGATCATCATGTTCAGGCACTGTTCAGGTAGATGTGGTGATGGGGCTAAGAGTGGTACATCTTGCAGGCAACAGGAAGTTGGCTGACAATCATACTGAGGGAAGCTTCAGCTAAAGAAACCTCAAAGCCCACCCCTACAGTGACACACTTCTTCCAAAAATGCCACATCTCCTAATAGTGCCACTCCCTTTGGGGACATATTCTTTCAAACCACCATAGCTACATACTCCCTTGAAGGATCTATTGCTTCCTGAAACTGTCAGAATCTGTCACAGACTGTTGCCAGAATTTTAGAGTGCAAATTATAGCAGACTTACTCTAGTGGCTCAATTATCTTCTCTATATATTTGAATCATGATCACTCTATTATTTATACAAGACTAGTGCTAGAATCATGGCTAAATAGATTATATTTATTTCATGGTATCAATTAATTTAAATCAATTATCTAAATTCTCTCATAGGCTAGAAATTCATGTTTATAATAAAATTATTAGAATGTAAAGTATGTCAACATCTGCCATCATATTTTAGAATCCTACAGATATAAGTCTCTTTTTAGCTTTCCAGTTCTAGGCATAGTTGTCCAGTCTAGATCAGATACTTTCAAATATGTGTTTGTAGCATATGTTTTCCACCAGCCGGCCCGCCGCCGGTCTGGTGTGCCGGCCCCAAATAACACTCAGAGACTCTGTATTTGATACAATCCTGTTGGACAATTACCATTATTGTTTATGGGCTAGCTCTGTCTTAATTATTAACTCATTTCTACTTATCTAAGTATTTCCACGTGGTCATCTTATTGGGGAGCCGCCGCCAGCATCTTCTTTCTCCATGCTCTACATCCTGACTCCTCCCAACTACTTCCTCCTTCCTCCTAGTTTCTTAGTTCCTCCTATCTTCCTTTTCTATTGGCCAACAGGGCTTTATTAATTAACCAGTATGAAAAACGTATTTACAGAATAACATCTCCCACCATGTGTTATTTACTGTTGCAATTATTTGGGAGTCATAAGGCTCAAATACATAATTGAGGCAATTGGCAAAAAAGTGTTTACTTAGAATTTCATTTTAAGAAGAAGTGCACTGTGTCCATTTTGGCATGAAGAAGGCATGTCAGCAAACAGTAGTCAGAGCTCACTCCTCTAACCACAAACACAAGGCAGAAAGACCAAGCTGGTAAAAGCTTTTTAATCTCAAAGTTTACCCCACAGTGATACACTTCCTTCAGCAAGGATCCACATCCTAATCCACCCAAACAGCGCCACCAACTCAGGACAAAGTGTTTAAATGCCTGGTCATTTCCTATTCAAACCATCACACCGGTATTCTGAAGTTTGTCATGTAATGATGTTTGTAACAGACATATGCACAACCTTCAATGTACAGTGACATTCAAATATTTAGGCTAGAACATTAATTCAGGAATTTTTTTCTTCTTTTGTTTTTTAAACTTTCGTAATTTGCGTTTTATGTCACTTTTTATATTTTTATTATGTTTACTCTACTTTTTTTGATATCTTCTCAGTGTTATTTATTTTTCTGACTCCCATTAAACTTTTCCATTTTAACTATTAGTTTTTCTCCTGTAAAACCCTTATTGTATCTGTTTTGTTCTGTATTCATTGCATTGTCATATAATATGGAAGTAATGACTTCTCATTCATGTTCAAGATGGAAATTAGAATTCAAACAATAAATAATTAAACTGATCATGACTTCACCATTTAATAACTGCATACCTTTGATTACTCACTTCACTTTTCTGTCTCCAGTTTCCATATCTACAAAATGGGGGTTATGGCAGATAATAACTTATAAGACACTTGACACTTATAGGTACACATATATCCACCCCCTGTGTGTGTGTGTGTGTGTGTGAGTGTGTGTATGTGTGTGTATGCTGTCCTTGAAACAAGGTCTCACACCAAATATATGCTATCAAGGCAATATCTTATTGCTAAGTTTTTAACTTTTGTTTTCTACACTATGGGTTTTCCTGTTTCTTTGTTTTGGTCTTTATCTTTTGTACTTTGGGCTTTTCAATATAGATTTTTGTTGTTGTTAATATCCAGTCATTCTTCAGAATAATAAGCAAGGCACATTTCTCCTAAGGAGTTTTATAATCCCCTCTTGTTTTGTGAAAAGATCTTTTCTCAAAAGGTCTCATCATGGCTTTGAAATTTCCCTTGCAGTACTTTGTTTGTGAAAAAAGGTATTTTGTGACCTGCCTCACTTTAGGGTGAGTCAAACAGATAGCAGTTGACAGGCTATACGTTCTCAAAATACTAAAACAAAGAAGTTTGAAACTTCTGTATTCCAGTAGAAGCCCATGGTGTTTCAATCACTTTTCTTCTGAGGTTGCTTTCTTTTCTAGCTGATGTAGATACACAGGTAATCAGTAGCTATTCATTCCAAAGCCCTCATGTTTGTTCCAGGTTTCATTTTCACCTCGTTCCCTACTTGCCGGTTTCAATTTTATGTCTACAGCTGGAAAGGCTTCACTCCCACTGCTCTTTGTAGAATATAACCTTCATTTTGTTTTGTTTTATTTCATAATTTTCACTTTCTATCCCTCCAAACTTAGTTTTAATATTTGTTCTAATGTTAGCCCCCTTACCTTCTTTGTTAATGCTATTAATTTTTGCTCTTTGGTAAAAGCACTGGAACTTCCACAGTGTGTCCTGACATCAAAGTGAGTTTATTGTTCATTCTACTTTCTTGGTGCAGAAGCAACATCACAAATAATATTGTTGGGATTACTGGAAAATCTCAGTCAATCATTCACCCCATTTTCTTAATTCTGAAATAATTAACAGCAAAGATAGCAGTCTTCCAGTTCCAGAAGAATGCGATCACACAAAAACAGTGATGATTGATCACTTCTTTGAAAAAGAAAAGGAAAAGAACTAAGAAGTTCCACTGTCTCTAATTGCTGCAATTAATTAAGCCACTCCCTCCTCCTGAGGGAAGTGAAAGTAAGAAACAAAGAGAATAGCTTCTCTCCCACAGTCATAACACTGGAATCCCTAAGACAAGAAAGGGAACTAAGGTGGTTCAGAAGTTCCAAAAACTATAATGGAAACAAAAGGATTGCCTGGTTCTTAGGAATATAAAATATTTTGTCGTTTTTCAGGCTCTCTAATAAATGTATATTTTAGCACAGAAACTTTCGTATTGTCTGATTTTCTCATCTTGGCCTGAGTTTCCTATGAAACAATTCACTCTATCCCTGTAAGTACCCAGTAGTAAATCACACATGTCTGTATTTCTTCTTTCCAGAGAAAGCACAAAGCTGAAAGGACTCTCTTGGGAGATGTCAATGCTGTGAGTCCTCATGACCCTGCAGATGGCTAGCATTTGGTGAAAGTGCATCCTATGTGTGGATAGCTCCTGACTATCATCCCTCACTAAATAGCTGCTGACAACATTCAGCCATTTTCAGGAAGTGTCTCAGGTTTTCTTCTCCTCAGCTTGAGATTAGTTCCTGAATTACAATCTCTGACAAGGCAGCAGGAACAGGAAGATATTAAGTTGCAAGCACAGAGAAACTCCTTTCCTTCACCCTGTGATTCAATTAAAGCATCTTACTGTAGGAAATTGACCCTTTCCTGAAGGTTTTTTAACAAGATTTTCTGTGCTCTTTGAGAAAAATAGAACCACTGGCTGAAATGGGTTTTCAGTCCTTTGTCCTTCATAGTATGAAAATGATAGAGTGAAAGTAAGCATGCTATGTAGGTCATTTAGCAAAAAACAGATGACACTTGTGACCTGATGACATGAATAGTTTATTGACCCTTTTCCCTATTATTCTAGTATTTATTGAGCACCTCTGGAATGGTTGTGCAGTGTATTCAGAATTGGTTAGTAACCTATTTCTAAAGAGCTCAGTTCAGGGATAAAAACAAAAACAAAAAACTATTAACTCTGTGCATTGCATATCAAAATGTGCTTTAGATGAATATCCAAGTAAATACTATATAACAGAAAGTAGTCGTTTATCTACATAATTTAAAGAGTAGAGGCAGAAAGGGAGATTACCAATCTCCTAAATTTCCAAATCTAAAAACAGAGTTTTCAGAGCTATAAGAAAGGCAACAGGAAACAAAGTATATATAGCTGCCTCTTTTTGTCTATACCCTTGGACTCAATCAGTGAATTGAAAATATATTACAAAGTAAAAACTTATACTGAGCTTATATAGGTGGTTTCCCATCATTTCCTAAATAGTATAGATGTGATGAGTGCTTATATTGTTGTATTGTATCAAATAGTGCTCTCTAGAGGAATAGAGTTGATAGAATATTATGGGAGGTATTAGATCAGTATAAACAGTTGGAGTCCAGGTATTTAATGAAGGGTGGTTTGCGTGACGGATACATGGTAGATAGAGGGCAAGAAAATCCACTAGATGCTCATTCCAGGAAGCATGGTACCTCAACTCAAAGAGCATGAGTAACATAACCCAAATCTGAGTATAAAGGCATTGAAGATAACTGGACAGACATTAGAGTGAGTCCATGATGATAGATTAAAGAAGCTGGGGTCTAATGTTGACAAGTGATGGCATAAGCAGTAGCTACATCTGTTCAGGGGGAATGGAGTTTGCGATATTGCCAGGCTTTCCATTTTCATTCTATGGATACCGCTACACTATTGGATGGGGTCATTACCATCCAGGACAGGAGTTTCTCCCTTGTTTTGTTCCATCTCTTAATTGTGTTTAGAACTGCCTCACAGACATACCTAGAAGAGGACTTTGCATGAAAATCATGATTAACTATGGTAATTTGTTTTAAGTAATTTATATATAACATATGAGATATACTCAGGATACATACAAGTGTAATACATACAAGCTAATGTAAATGAGGAACTTGAGCATCAGAAGATTTGGGAATCTATAGAGATCCTGGAACCAACATCCTTGAATACTGAACATTGACTATAATTTGAAAAAGTAGGATGAAAAAAGGAAACATGCTCAGAACATGGAATCATTTGAAATGGATCCTGTGGATGATGGATGTTTACTGACCTCAGATGAGGTCAGGTGGACATGCAGAATTGCAGACAGAAGGGGGAGTTTGAACTTTATCTTCTAGACACATGGTTCATAACCCGTAGGAGCTCACTTTGGTGATTTGTTCAAAAGATGAGTTTGTGAGGGCAGTTGCTGCATAGCTTTTAGAGCCACAATTTTAATAGCACTCAGGCCTAATAATACATAGGAAATTCTGCTGTTGTTTAAGTAATGTGCTTTCCTTGTCCCAAATTGGCCGATTCCCTATAGCTCTTCTCTTGCTTGTTCTACCTGCATCCTTCTGTACCACCTCAAGAGCTTGGATCTATCTCTGTTTCTTCCCCTGGAAAGTAGAAGTTGTAACTTTTCAGAATAATGAGAATTAAATGAAGTAATATATATATATATATATATATATATATATATGTAAATCAGAGCGATGTCTGGGGTAGAATACACAGTTAAGGCATATAATAGTGGACAGATCAAATTAATAGGAGTAAGGAAAAGAGACTCAAGTGAGACAGAAAAAAATTGAACAGTTAGATAATGATCAATTTTGCGATCAAGAAGTCGCTGAGGAGAGAAACTAGGATTAGCTGAGTATGTAGGCAGAATTATGAGTAATGTCAACATTAGTCATAAGTACTGCAATATGTCAGTACTAATATCTACCATAATGCCAGTGTGTAAAATGTTTCACCTGATCTGTGTTAGACTGAAATTGAAACAACAAATAGTCTTTAGAATATATTTAAATCTGAGGCGTATAGGAAAGACAGAGCTAAAGATTTTTGGCATCCACTAATCTACAGGCAAAGGTTGTGCCAAAGAACAGAAATTTTCAAAAGAGTGAGAAAAAAAGCCCTTTATTCTTTAAAAAATTCTCCTGTGAGTTTTTTTCCCCCTGAATATTCATGTTGGAGCTTGGACCCCTAGTATGAACAGTAATACTAACTTTGAGGGATTAGTGGAGGTCCTTAGGATGTTTGGAAGTACCACCCGAGAAATTGATATGCGTCTTATGGACATTTGAATGGGAGTGACACCCGTATTCATGTATTTGAATACTTAGTCATTAAGGAATGGAACTGTTTGAGAAGGATTAGGAAGATTAGGAGGTGCTGCCTTGTTGGAGTTAAGTGTGGCCTTGTTGGAGGTGTCTTACTGGGAGCGAGCTTGAGGTTTCAAAATCCTACACCAGGCACAATATCCCCCCCCCTTCTCTGTTTCTTTCTAGCTCACTCTTACTCTCACTCTCTGCCTATGGATCCGGATGGAAAGCTTTCAGCTACTGGCCAGCACCATGGCTGTCTGCACAGTGATGATAATGGACTAGTTCTCTGAAAGTAAGCCCCCAAATAAATGCTTCCTTTTATAAGAGTTGCCTTGGCCATCTTATCTCATCACAACAGTAGGACAGTAACAAAGACAGAAGTTGGTACCAGGAAGTGATGAATTGCTGTGACAGACCTAACCATGCTGTTTGGAGGAATATGGAAGACTTTGGGACTTTTGGAATAGAAAAAGCAGTTGAATGCTTTAAGTGGGACTTTACTGTGCCATCCTAGTGGGAGCATGGAAGACAGTAGTGCTGAGGGTGATGTAGTCTGTTAGGGCCCTGATCAAGAAGTCTCAGAGAGGAAGAATCATTTGACTTAAAGAACGCTCTTGAATGGGGCTGTTTTTTTGTCTAGTCTTGAAAATCTGCCTGAGGCTACACTGAAAAGTTTTGGACTAATGCTGTTTGCAAAGGATTTTTCAAGAGAGCTCAATACTGACTGTGTCCTGCAGTTATTAGCCATCACTCTAGCTATAATGAAAGAGAAGTGGTATGGAGGGACAAGAGTAAAATGTAGTTTGATGAGACAAAGCACCAGGAAATGCAACATTGGAGCCAAGCTCTGTGCTTGAAGAGGTAAAAAGTTTAAAGAAAGGCCTAATTCAAAATGGGATAAAGGGAGTAGTAACCTCAGGGCAAGCAAGACTCATCCAGAAAAGCTTCCAACTTGTGAAAAGGAGTTAAAGGCTAGCTTAAGCAACAAAGGAAACTCATGAAAACAGAAAGCTGATACAAATTAACTCAAAGAAGGGGCCAAGTTCCAGTCTCAGCAAGTAGGAGAGCTTAGCAGCTTCTGCCATGTGGCTCTAAATTTAGAGTCAAGAAGAATACAAGAAAGGAATTAGGGAATCTTCCTCTGAGGTGAAGGGAAGGCACTGAGGCCAGACATTTGTCAGGGCAGATCCCTTGTGTGAAGATGTGGAGGTGAAGTCTGGATTGTGTTGGTGACCCAAGATGTAGGGGAAGCCCCGTGAGGCCTTCCAAGGAGAGCTGCTAACAGAGTGAGGAATCAGTTCAAGGCAGTGAAGTATGTTGCAATCAGTAATACTGAAAGGAATTGGAGATTTGAAGAGCTTCTTGACATCAGACATGGAGTTGCAGAATTTGGACTTTGTCCTGATGGTATTACTCTGGCACAGTATTTTCTCTCTGGGGCCCATTTCCCCCCTTTTGGAATGGTAATCTATATTTTGTGTCATTGTATGTTGGAAGAATGTCATTTGCATTTTTTATTTTACAGAGGTTATAGCTAAGAGATTTCCTTGAATCTCATAAGAGACTTTGAACTTTTAAACAGTGATAAGATTGTAAGACACTATGGGGACTTTTGAAGTTTAACTAAAAGCATTTTGCATTATGAAGTGACTACAAGTTTCTGAGGGCCAGGGAGTGGAATGTGGTGAACCAAATAAGAATTGCCTCTCATAGGCTCATGTATTTGAATGCTTAGTCACAGGGAATAGAACTGTTTAAGAAATCATGGTGTCTCTTTACAACAATAGAGCAGTAACTAAGACAGCATCCAGCATCTCTTGCAATGAGTTCTTAGGACAGCGGATGTTAATTCTTACACATTAAGAATAAGGCACTATCACAACTTAAAGCCAATTTTGTTTGTTTGTTTGTTTTTGCTTTTTGAGACAGGGTTTCTCTGTATTGCTTTGGAACTAGCTCTGTAGACTAGGCTGGCCTTGAACTCACAGAGATCCATCTGCCTCTGCCTCTGCCTCCTGAGTATTGGGATTAAAGGTGTGCACTACCAACACCAGGCTAACTTAAAGCCAAATTTAAAGCAAGCTTTAATTAAATACTGGCCAGGTATATGGACTCTGGCCAGGTATGGCAAAGGCTTATGAAGAAAACCCATAATTCATTGTATTTCTCCTCAGGTCCATTCAGGGGTAACCATATATCCTGACCTAGTTCTTACCTGTGAACCGCCTGCCCATGTGTGATCAAGCACATCTGATGCAGATGGGTCAAACAAACTTGGTTAGGGGAGTGCAAACATGTGGTTTGCTAACTCCCATTAACAACAGCCTCCATCATTTCAGGAACAATCTGTACTTGGGCAAGGGGCTTGTAGATCAGAGGAATTTTTATTTTATAGATCTCTTAGGCACAGTAATTAAGACTTAAAATGTAACTTTGTCTCTTATCAGGTGGTTATAAAAAGATGAGATTGACACCTGACTCCCTGGTTGTCTGTTTGAGATGTGCCCCTGACACTTTCCATGGTGCCCTCAACAGAGCCAACGACACACTGGTAGGACTTCCAGAACACAAAACTAATAAAACCCTTCTCTTCATAGACAACCTGTCTGGGGTATTTTTTCTCCATTCGAAATATTCTGGTAATTTTTCTATTTTTCCTATTTTAAGTTACTATCTTTCTGGCATATAAATAATGTGTGCTTTCTATAAAGAATTCCATATGAAGGTAGTTAGTGATTTTCTGCTCTCAGCCTTTCTCCCTGGGAAGAAAATCTTAAGTTATCTCACATTGAGACTTCAAACAAGAGAAACGTAAATATAATGTCTCCTTCTCTGCCATCTTCGATGGCAGTAGAACAAAAGTAATCAGCTAGAGTACAGCTATCATCAGATGAAAGGCAGCTCTTTGCTTTCTGGAGTAGGAGGGGTTCTTCTCATTACCAGGTGATGGAGATGGATATCTGGACCCTTCATGCCACTGACACTTTGGAAAGGCAGGCACAAAGCCTTTTATGAGTGCAAAGATAGATATTTTCCCTTCAGTTTCATTCTGCCCAACCTGGAAGTTAAACTACCAAGTGACCACCACACATAATATTGCCACTCTACTGTCCTTCTCACTCATCTAAGATGGTTTAACAGTGTTGAGGAAGAAAACTGCACCTGTCCTACACTACGAACTTTTCAGACAGGATCCACCTGAGAAAGGCTCTTCAGGACAACCCAGAGCAAGCTGTGCTGTGGTTTGGATCTGAAATGCCCCCATTTGGGGCACTTGTTCCCTAGCACTAGTGATACTGTATTATGGAGATTGTGGAGTTGCCCGAAGTGTGAACTGACAAGCAGAAGATCTTTAAATGGCATAGCTGCCATGGTGTTTTAGGACACAAACAGCTGTTTCCATACACTCCTCCTGTCATTCATACATTCATACTTACACATCTCTGCAATGATGGGCTGAACTCACTCTTAAAGCACAAGTCATACAAAACTTTTCTCTCTTCTTGCTGTCAAGGGTTTCAGTCATGGTGACACCAAAGTTAACTAACACAGTAAGTATCTGAGTCATCACCTTTGTTTCTCTGCCCTTGTCAGTCTCTCTTTGGATCTGGGACTCCAACAGTGGGGTAAACCGCTAGACATACCAATTAGAAGCAACATCTGTAGAGGTACCAATTGATCCCACCACAATAAAACAAAGTTCCAATGAACTCATCCAAGATTTGACAATGAGACATCTGTAAAGAAGCTATGTTGACTTCAGCCTTTCCACATGTTCTAGTTTGCTCTTTTGGTATTTTCCTGAATTATTAATGGGGATGACTCTGGAACATCTTCAGAGTTTTGTTTCAGAACTGAGTGGTATGTGAAAATCAAGGAATACCTATTCTTTCTTAATGGCCATCTTTCCTTCATGTGGGAAGGAAAAGCAATCTAGTTTTGTTCTTTGAGATCATTGGTCAATTTCTGTAGACATCTGGTTGATCTCAGCTCTGACATTTAATGTCCTGCTGGCTGCCTTCCACTTGACTTTGGCATTAGCTCCACATCTGCCCTCATGCACTCTGTTCATGGTGACTCTTCTCTGCACACAGACCAATTAGTGCATGCACGCTTCAGCGGAGGACTCTTAGAATGGGATGAAGTTGTTAGGACATTGTCTTATGTTCCCATGAGACTTACAGAAGACTCATTCTTACAAGAGTCACTGTATGTCACGTGTCACACCAGTCATACACATGGTGAGCTCTCCTCTTGACCTTCCAGAAGATATGCCTAAGTATGCAAAGTTTAAAAACAGATAACAAACAATAAAATTAGGCATTCTGAAAATGACTTCAAAACACTGAAAGAGTTGAGCCCTTGGTCCTGAAAATTTATTACATGGGAAACCTCAAATTTCCCTATGAACTGTTTTTTTTCTTGTTTTTCCTGAGGTTTCAGATTACAAGATTATTACAGTGCCAACACACAGTTTGCATCTGTCACCTCAAATGTATAGGGCTCTCTTTGTCTGCTTTTCTTCCTCATCCATTTTGTGACTACTCTCCCTCCCAACACTCTCTCCATAGGTGGTGAGAGGTGTAGCAGAAAACACTAACCTCCAAAAAGATTTTTTTTTCTTTAACTCTTGGGGTTTCTTACTTGCTAACATAGAAGGAAAAAAAGAAATCAAAATGACACCTCCTCCTTCATTTTAAATGCTACCCCACCACTGTGATTGGGACTGATTTATGTCTCTGTTAAGGCTTCAGAAAGAGCTCAGTGGCTCTGTGAACCTGGGTTGGAGAATTGTGATAGATTAAAAACAAATGTCAGCCACAAAGCCATCCCAACAGTTTCCCTCTCCCTCCAGGAACATTTCAGCTGGGCTCCCTTTCAAAGACACCACTGGATGTGTTGAATTTCTGACCCTTGGGCCCCTGTGGTCCATCCTGTGATGTGAGGTGCTAGGTAGGTGAGGAGAGGGGAACTGACACTTTTTTCCTTCACTCTAAACAGTCTTTTTTGTTTCCAAGCTAAAAGTCATGCCTTCCCCAGCTAACAAGAGACAAATCAATCTTTGAAAAATAAACACCTTGAGTAGAAAATCTTAAATGCCTGTAATTAACTTACACTTTTTATTAATGTTACTAGAAACTGACCTGAACACTGGCACTAGAGAGAGAGAGAGAGAGAGCATGCCTGTGTGTTTGTGTGTATATGTCTATGTATAAAAGAGGAAGACTAAAGGTTAAAATAAATTATAAGAAGATTTGTTTTACTTCCAGAAAAGATTAATTTGTGAAGCATTTTTTTTGGCACATTGCTCATAATTAAAGTAATTCTTCATTTTCTCTCTTTTCTTTCAGTTACAACCTCTCATCATTTAGCTGTCTCACAGAAAAGTGACCTTGAGTTCCATTAAAACATGCAATTTTTTATGGACAGAATTAAGACAAGCGATGTGGCTTGATGTAGGGACTCAAGCTTCTGGGTCTGTTTAAATTTTGCAGTGGCCCTTACTTTTAGGTTCCTGCCTGACAGGGTCCTTGGCTGTGAAATCAGCCTCCTGAACTTTCACGCATGCAGATGGCCGTATCCTTCTAATAAAACTAGATTGTTGGAAATGATTACATGGGTACACTCCTCATTCAACAAATACATTGCTTTGCTTTGTTTTGCTTTGTGTGAGGTTCGGAGAACAGAGAGTAAATAAACATGATCGCTCCTTTCACCGGGCTCACTGTCTGATGCCAAAGGCAGAAATGAACAAAATAAGGTAATGGCATATATCTCAGTGTAGTCAAAAGCACTATAAACAAGGACTGGCCACACCAGAGTGCTTTGTCAAGGACGCTTTTTTTTATTTATTATTATTATTTTTTATTTATACAAAGACTTTTTTTTTAAATGAGAACAAACATTTATAAACAATATTTGGGAATTTGGGCGTCGTTCTTTCCAAAATGCTTCCTGCTGGTAGGGGGCGCTGTCATAGGGGAATCCTAAGAAGACTCAGAAATCCTGGCTGTAGTGGTCTGCAAGGCTGCATTGTCCCATTGACGTTGCTTCAGGGGGTCTTGCTCAATCAAACCACTTTAGTCTGTAAGGAATCAGGGATGCGTTTACTACAGGGAAGGAGATGTGGAAGGACTGAAGGTGTCTTTTCTAAGGAAATAACCCATCTGATGGAGGGAGGAGTGGTGCCAGCCAATCACATTCATATATAGCAAGTACAGTGACATGCCACACACAAGAGGAAGACAAGAAACTGGAGGAGGACTTACTGAGAGGAAGGGGGATGAGAGAGAGGAAAAGGAGTGGAGGAAACAACTGAAATTATTAAATAAATGCCTGAAACTTCCAGGCAATAAAAACAAACAATGCAACAACAACAAAACCTGAATGAACAGGAACAGACTGATGACCTCCATATTGCAATGTTTGGGGAAAATCAACTTATGAGCAGATACTGTTATATAAGAGGGCAGTTTACACTTCATATATTCCCTGCACCTTCTGTCATGTGGCTTTGCAGTTCTACTTAATAGAATTAGATTATGTGTCTCTGTGCAATTGAAATTAGATTTCACCATATCATTGGCTTTTTGCCATGTAAAGCAGGAGGAAATGGCAGTTGCCTCCATACTCATTGCAGGTTTCTGCTCATACTCACATAGTGTTCTGGTGAACTATAAGATGAGCAAAGCCCAACCTACAATAAACATGGCACACATGGCACAGATGACCCACAGCCTATTCTGCAAAGCTACTTGGATGGTGCCATTTTAGATCAGTCTGTAGCTGAGTTACCACCCACTGAATGTAAGAGAATGACATTTACACACAGCTTAAAAATCTGGACAACAGAGCTGATATTATATATGAATATACATGTACTTTAATATCACACAAAAATGAAAAGTGAATACACCAAGTTCATCAGATCTATGGGTGTCATCAGGGAATTCTCATCTTAGTAGTATCCTCAGGTATTGATAGCTTGAAAACAAAAGAAAAACCCACAGTATATTTTGCATTGAGTTAGATTTTAGATAAACAAGCTTGGGGCATGTTAATCTCTCGAACATTTCATGTGTGTGCAAAAGAATATTTTATAGAAAAAAATCGAGGGACAGTTTTTTAAAAATCCAAAATCTTGTAATGGAGACATCAGTTAGAATTTAAAGTGGCCACCCCCTTTTTGCATATAGTCCGTGATGGCTGGTTTCATGTGTCATCCTTTCTAGGTTACTGACACTAAGCTGTTTTGTCAAAAACAAATACAGATGTTGCTCTGAAGATATATTTTTGGATGAGACTGATTAGCATTGAAACTGTTAGACTTTAAATAAAAGATTTTTCTTTTGTATGTGGGTAGCCTTCATCCAATCAGTTGAAATTATTAAGAGAAAAAGAAATGAGAGTCTCCAGAGAAAAGAAATTCTGACCCTAGGATTCAGACAATGGCTAATGCTCAGCCTTAATCTGAGAATCCTCCTTTTCCAGTGAATGGAAGGGAATACATGGAACAGATGCTATACAAGGTGCTGAGAGTAAAGTATGGCTGAGGACTCAGCCCTAAACAAAACGCATATGCAATCCCTTAAATCTCTTTGAATGAACATTGTGGAAGATGTGGTGGAAAGAAAATAATAATCAATATGCAGGGAGACGCTCTGTGAACGCCACCTTCCAAGCATGACATAACCAGGTGTGGTGGTTTAAAAAAAAATAATCCTCATTAGGGGTGACTCTAGAAATAGGTGTGACTTTGTTGGAGTAGGTCTTTTTGAAGGAAGTAAGTTACTGCGGGGGCGAGCTTTGAGTTCTCTTACCTCAAATTATTCACTGTGTGGCACTCAGTTACTTTCTGCTGTCCACAGATCAAGACGTAGAACTGTTAGTTTGTTCTCCAGAACCAAGTCTACCTGCGTGCCATCTGCCGCAATGATAATGAACTAAACCTCTGAACTGTAGGCTGGCCTCAATTACATGCTTTATAAGTGTTGCCATGACCATGGTTTTTCTTAACAACCATAGAAGCCTAATTAAGGCAACATGACAATCATGAATTCACAGAAGCTGTTTATTCTCATTGAGCCCACACAATTCAGCCCCTCAACAACCAACTAGTTGTGAGGAAGGAGCTCACTTGACTCTAGAATTTACTAATTTGTTGGCAAGTGACTGATTCCAGGAGGTTGATGGAGCATAGTTTCCGGTCATATATCACTGGTGAGAAGACCAGGCTCTAATAGACAGCTAGGGTCACAGATGTACCTAGTAAAACTCTGGAATATAAACAAAAGGTAATGACTATGAGGATAATTTATAATTAAAAAGTGGGGCAGGTATAGGAAGGAGGGAAATATTATACATAGAAGAAAACTGTCGATGAACAAAATTTATTCAAAAGACCATGTAGCCACATCTCTTCCCTTGGTCTTCAGCTTACTCACTCACTCTGTAGTATTTGGACCTCCTTGGGCCATTTCGTTAGAATTTCACCTTTTTTTTCTAGCTCTATATCTGTAGTTTCTATGAATTCTGTTTATAACAAGGTGAATCAGATTAATGTTCAAATAGCCTAATAACTCAGTTTTGACCACATATTAAACACATCTAGTGGGCATTTAAGAAGGATGACCACTCAATAGTAACTTTAGGGCTAATGCTAGGCTGTTAATGCTACAGAAGGAGGCAGAGGTCTAAGATTCTTCCCCTGTGATATGAATGTCTTATATGTAATTTCTTCTTGAGTGTCACATGGGTCAAATGCATTAGTGATTAACTCAAAGTCACCAGAAACACATAGGTGTCGCAAGGGAAATAACCAAAGAAATTCCCTTTGGAGCCATTTAACCAAGAGCAAGCCCAGATTTGAAAATCTCTACTTCATTGTTCCTGTGCCTTTTGTCCTTTGTCTGTCTGTTGCATATGTTTGAATCTGTATCTGCCTGAAGGCTGTCTTGTGAAAATGTCTGTCCCTGTGTTGGTCTGTCACTAGGAAAAAACTTTGATCTGAATTTATTGAACAGCACAAAAAGCATTATATAGGGAAGAAATGGTGTATTTTGTAGAAATCTTTAAGAAAGTTTTACAATGCATGAAGGCAATGGTTATTCCAACTGCTCAGAGAACAAATACCATTTTATATCAGCCAATATTTGTATGTGTTGCATTCAACCATTACAGTAAATTTTAGAGGGTTCCTTTAACCTCTGCATTTGTTTAAGCAAATGGTACACATTCAGTGTTCTTCCTCCAAAATATGAAAGAGTACATGATTTAAGATCACAGCTATGTATCAGCTTAGACTGTAAAAGCTGATCACATAGGAAATTTAAGGCTAGTAAGGTTGGTTGTTACATTGTTCTCTTAAAGGTAGTTTAAACAAGCAGGCTGGGAACACAATAGGACAGCAGTCATAAACCTTATGTGATATTAAGGTGTATTATTAACTCTGACTGTGAGGTTCTGCAAAAGTTCCAGTCTTCTAGAATATAAGAGATATTATCATAATATTGTATTGCACAGTGTGATCTGACCTGCTGAGTCTTTTAAGTAAGTTCCAAAAAGACAAATCAGCGAGTCAAAGGGATTTTTCCTAATAGAGGATTTATGACTTTGGAAAGGAACCCTGGGCTGTTGTGAGATATCTACCCTGCTCACACATGTAGCACTGACCACATGTCGTCACAGGTGCAGACGTGATAGGGTTGGGAGAACTAGGTCTCTCTCTCTCTCTCTCTCTCTCTCTCTCTCTCTCTCTCTCTCTCTCTCTCTCAAGTCCAGTAGGGTCACAGAAAACAGCTTGGACATGGATCCTTGGAGTGGGAACTTGCAGGTCACTGATTTCTTGTGTAAGTGACTTCTCCCCAAATAAAATATAATAACCCATATTATAACCTTGTCCTATGTATCTTAATCTATGCATCTATACTGGGCTTTAGTTAAGCTCACAGTCACAAATGGTGTGTGTGTGTGTGTGTGTGTGTGTGTGTGTGTGTGTGTGTATGTGTTATGCTTATACAATCATGTGTATACTAAGCATATATGATTACCTGTATGAACTCACTCATTTGTGAATGTAGAGAGGTCAGAGGCAGATGTCAGGAGTCCTCCTCTACTGTACCCAACCTTTTCTTGAGACAGGACCTCTCATTAAATCCAGAACTCACTAGTTTTGGCTAGATTAGATGGCAATCTCTGTCTTCTCTTCAACACAACAGTTGCAGGTACATAAGACCCTGCCTAGATTTTACATGAACATTGGAGATTTTAAACTCAGACCTTCAAGTTGCATAGCAAGCATTCTTGTCCACTAAGCCATCCCCCTTGCCCTCAATGACATCTTGATTTCATTCTTGTGAGGCTCTGATCAGAGACTCTAGTCATGTCCCTAAACTCCTTACCCACAGGAATTAAGATGATAAATGTGTTCTATTGAGCCACTGATTTGGGAATTATTTGTTACATCCTAACAGTCAACACATACAAACTACTGATGGAAATATTAGAAAAATCCACCATCCTATTATAAGAAGCATGATGTATAAGGACATAGACATTGTTTTGACCAACTTCTTCACATTAGAGAAGGTCCAGAGAAATTAAGACTATGATCTACTGTGTTTCTAATTTAAGTGCATTATAGTCTAGACTTCTCCTGGGAAACAGACCAATAGAATGTATATAGATACAGATGTTAGACAGATATCAAATGATTAATTTTGAAAAACATGCTCTTGAGATTATGGAAGGTGTCATTTTGAAAATCTGCCTATACACACAGGAAAAATCTAGAGTCAGTATTCAAATTAAAAAGTCATCTATTGTCAAACTCCTTTTTGCTTGTGAGAGGTTGGACTTTTATTTAGGTCATCTGTTGACAGGATAATCCTGTGAGCCCATTTATCCCTCCTTGCCCAGATAAATTTGTTGATATTAAGACAGAGTCATGATATATATGTAGCCCCTGTTTGGCCTGAAAGTTGCTATGAAGATTCTCAGGAAGGGAGTCACAAGAAAGAAGAAACTAATCTAAGTGTTCATATTTGTGTTTCATATATGCACTCTTTTGCCTGCTCTTGGGACCCCTTTCTTCCCGTTGGGTTGTCTTGCCCAGCCTCATTGTGAGTGGTTGTTCCTAGACTTATTGCATCTTGTTATGCCCACTTTGGTTGATATCCCGGAGAGACCTGCTTGTTTATGAAGGGAAACAGAAAAGGAGTGACTCTGCAGGGGAGGGGATGTGGTGGTGAGGAACAAGAAGGAGTGGAGGGAGGGGAGAGTGTGGTCAGCATGTACAGTAAGAGAGAAGAATAAAGAAAAGAAAAAGAATTTATTCAGGATCAGTAGTAAACCTGATCCTTCGCTTCTACATTCTACCAAAGTTTGTTCAACAACAACAAAACATTCTTGCACTGGGTGATGGTGATGCAGATCTTTAATCCCCAAAATCAGGAGGAAGAGGCAGGTGTATCTCTGAGTTTGAGGCCAGCCTGGTCTACAGAGTGAGTGCCAGGACAGCCAGAGCTGTTACACAGAGAATTCCTGTCTTGAAAAACAGAACAAAACAAACAAACAAGCAAAATTCTTGCTGAAGAAAAATCACTTATAATACAGTGGAAGGACATTCGATTAGAAGTCACAGTGTAATTTCTGTAACTCTGGGCTGGGAGCAGGAACTTGGACAGCTGTCCCTGTGACTGATGGGTGCCACGAGGGAACACCCTATGTCCTCTAGCCTCTCTTTTTTTTTTATCAATACTGTTAGTTAAACTATTTATTTGACATGATTTGGTCTGCACTCAAGGCTCAATCATCTTCTCCATTCCTTTCTGTGTCAGTTCTGTTTGGTAGACTGCTTTTTTGGTTTTTTTTGTTTTTTTTTTTGCAATTGGCCATGGAACCACACCTTCCTATTCCTAAACCCAGACGAGTCACCCACCAGGCCAAGGAAAATAATCTCTGAAAAAATATAAAAGTATGGCAGAATGATAATGGGTAAACTCATTCTTCATTGTAATACAAAGAAAAGGGTTAAGACCAATGCAAATATTTTGTTTGTTCATATTTTGTGTCACTTTCATTGATATACCTCTCCAATGTTGGCCATTAGTATTAACAAAAAATAGGAATAGTTTTTTCTTACCTAGAGGTAAAACACTCCACTTAAAATTGTAAACGTATACATGGTGGTAGATGTTTTCCCCTCTTTATTCCACAAGTTGGCTATAAAGCCCCAGCTGACAAACCCATCTCAGACTGCATCATGGTGTAGAGACAGCTTTAAACAATGAGCCATTATAAAAAATTTTGAAACCACGGAAAGTATTTTTTTTCCTAACAGTAAAGGGCAGGGCATGAAAAACTTTCTTTGTAAGATAAAATGAATAAATTCAAGCGACAATGACAGGTATAAATTAAGATCCCATTCTTCAAATTCTAAGTGTTGGTGAGATAAATTTGGCATTCAGTGGGGACCTTTATTTTCCTCAGTGCCTAGGACAGTGGGCACATAGTGAACACTATTTGAAAGTACATTAATAGATGGGTTATTGACACACAGGTGGGCAAACATGACGTGCTGTTACCACTCTATACCATACACAAATGACCACATTTCTCTTGATTTGGGTCTAGTTTTTATTTACGATGCTACTATGTAATTTTTAAAAACAAATCACAAGACACACAGGATTTCTAAACTTAGAATGAAAGACCTGTTAGTTAATAGGAACACTCCCAGGGGGGACTCTCTTTCCCCTTTGCCCCCTTCCCCGCCCCTCTCTTTCCTGTTTGAGTAACAAAAGCTAATAGAAGCAATTTCTATGTGTGCGTAGCCTTTAATCAGTTTGGAGTAGAAACGTCTTTTAAAAGCTGCCGGCTCAGCGGATTGAAGCACTGTGCCATTGGCCCACATTGAACCACTGTTAAACATGGACTGCACATAAGCAAGCAGGTAAGAAGAGATGCAGGCTAGAAAGGCAGCACACAAGGGCTTCTGCTCTAACCTGCAGAAGGACTGGGTGGGAGGGGGTGGAGTTAAAGCAGCCCTTGTCTGCGATTGCAGACACAGACGAGGCATTCATATTTAGGGGAAATTTCATCTGGCATCTGGCCATGGGTATTTGGGGCTCAATCGCATCAGACCTTTCAATCAGAGTGAGTGACTTCCCTGCAGAAATTAATATCTAAAAAGCAATCATAAGAGCCTGTCTGGGGAATAGAGACTGGAGGAAGAGGAGCCAATCCAGCATCAGGAATCTAACAAAGACTTCTGTCACCTTTACTTACATCACAGTCTGAGTCGACGGGTTCCTACCTGCCCTCATTTATAACAGTGAAAAAACAGAGTTCTCTTCCGCGAGTCAAATAGCTTGAATGTAATCTTACCTTGATTTGAATATTTGTGTTCAACCACACAGCTCCCCTTGGTGATCCTTTCTGTCTATGAAATGGTTGACTGACAGCAGAAAATGCTTTCTAGTTCCAACAAGTTTCTTGCCTGTGTTGTCTATGGATCTGTAACTTGCCCTGACACAATGAACTAACATAAAGGGGTTCAGAGAAGAAGCTATTCTGGCAAAAGGCACACATGGAAGATAATATTTATTCATGAAGGTCAGACTGAGGTTATATACCTTTTGCATTTGAGAGGAATTCATTAACCCATTACAGACAAGGTACATTATGCTGTGAAATTACTATTTTATCCATTTGTGGTGATATATTGTTTATGATCTAAGAAAGATTGCCTGAAGACCAGTATGCAAAACTAGCCATAACCATAGAGCTCATACCATGGTGGTACAAACCTTTAATCCCAGCAGCCATACTAGTTAGCCATAGAAGCTGAGTATTGGTGATGAAAGTCGTCAATCCCAGCACTAGAGAGGCACATATGACAGGAGCAGAGTCTCAGAGCTGGAAATTGGTGTCCAGCCATGTTGAGGACAGGATCTCCCAGCCTTGGTAGAGGTAAGAGCTCTCTAGTGGCTTGACTGCTTTGGTTCTGTGATCTTCAGCTTGAACACCAATATCTGTCTCTGGGTTTTTATTATTTGTGTTACATCCAACAAACAAAAATATTGCCATTTAAAAATTAGCCTTTGTTTCAGTTGTTGCTCTATTGCTGTGAGGAGACACCTTGACCTGGCAACTCATAACAGAAAGCATTTAACTGGGGACTTGCTTATAGTTTCAGAGGCTTCCATTATAAGTTACTGTCATGGCAGGGAGCATGGAAGTGGTTGCTAAGATGTATCTATCAACTGATCTGTAGGGAGAGAGGCTGTGCCTGGCATGGGCTTTTGAAATCTGAAAGTCCACCCTGAGTGACAGCAATATACGTCTTCCAACAAGTCTATAGCTTCTATTTCTTCTAATCCTCTCAAAGAATTCCACTCCATGGTGACCAAGCATTCACATATATGAAGCCATGAGGGAGTGTGTCCTTATTCAAACACCTTGCCTTTTTAGTAGTTAAATGGTCTTTATCTAAGTGAATAGGTTTTTTTTTTTTAATGAAATGAACTTGATAATGACAACCATGCATATTCTTTGGTTCATTTACATGTTTAATATGAAGAATTACCATCTATTTAACCCTACTGAAAAGTACTTTAGACAACATTTGTTTACTTTCTCTGATCTATTTCCTCTTACAACACTTATTAGAAGGTTCAGCTATGTCAATGAATGTGTCTCTTCCTCCTTGATGCCTGGTTGTAAGATTCTCAAAAAAGTTCTGAATACTCTTTGCCCAAGAATGATTGAACAATTCAGTGAAGATTGCTGGGCCTAGGTCAGTTCTCTGAATCAGAGGTCCTGGTTCCATTTCAATAAGCTTTGCCAGATGTTGCAGCCTAGGCTTCCACAATTCCCTTACATCAGTAAATCTTGCCTAAGTGAGAGAGATCTGGCAGTAGCCCAGAGATTTCTGGCCAGGAGAACCAAGTCACACTTCAAGGAGAAGGTCTGTGAACTTACACATGTAAAAGTGCAAATTTCCAGTATCATACTGGAGGGATTTATCATGTTAGTAATTTACTGGCACAACTGACTAGGTGTTATAAGGTATGTGATTAGCATAAGGGATATATGTGTTCCGTTGTGTA
The DNA here is from genome assembly GCA_030556225.1 of Cricetiscus sungorus. Taxonomy (NCBI): domain Eukaryota; kingdom Metazoa; phylum Chordata; class Mammalia; order Rodentia; family Cricetidae; genus Cricetiscus; species Cricetiscus sungorus. The sequence continues at coordinate 50,097,106 of JANBXA010000398.1, forward strand.
AAGTCTGAAAACGATAGAACATCACGCCACTGCAAACCTGCATTCTTGTAGATTTACATCACAGGAGGGTTTTCTGTCTCACTGAATGTGGAGACAAAGAGCTCAGCAGCATCCTGATCTCATGACTGTTAACCACGGCCCCTTGTGTATATTGATAGCTGTACTCAAGTAGTTTGCTAATATTACTACCCTGGCATAAATGAATTAATTTTAGAAAAATGGCTGTGTTCCTCAGCCTGAACATCTGACTAGTAAAATAGTATACCCCCAAAAAACTAGACATCCCCCCCAGGAATCTCATGCTGGGAGAAGAAACAGGGTGAAGCTCCACATTAGCCAGAGGAGAAAATTGACTTCTAGAAAGAGATTTCATACAGTATTAATAGCTTCAACTGAGAGCTAGACCAGACAAGGAGGAGGGTACCATGCCTAGCCTAGACCAGTACTGCTTAGATGTGCATGTCTCTTGCCTTCTACTTAAACTTCAGTACCTAAATACAACCTTGAAGTGGAGTCACTGAATCTATTTATCCCTCTTCCCAAAGCCACCACGTTGAAAGAATGTCCCTTTCTGCTTCTTACTATTAATTAGGCTCTGCCATTAGACTTTTCCAGGACAGGTGGCTGAACTTAATGGCTTCTTGGAGGATGGACTGTAATCCCAAATTCAGTGTCAACAAAGAACTCTGGAAATTTTGGTCTATCATTATTATATAATTACATAGATCAAATTTGAATTTTTTTTTACAAAGTCAGGAGTTTTTATATAAATAATACAAGAAGTCAGATGTCATCTTCAAGTTAGCCCAGAACATACCTCCCCTGCTCCAGCAAGTATGGTGGCTCCAGCCCCCACTTCTACTATAACCAATAATGATTATAATAGCCTCTGGCCAGAAACAATTCTGATATAGTTAAAATGAGGGGGAAGTACAATGTGAAGAGCCAGAAAGGAATTTGTTCAGTTCCTAAAGGCTGAAGGCACATTTTGAAAAAAGAAAAAGAATTGACAAGAAGTGTCTACTAGTCAAAACACAACACAGCATATTCTGTGAGTGAAAGATTATGACTGGGAATACTAACAGAAATGGTCAAAGTGTGGGATAAGAAGAGAGGGGTTTGGGTGTCATCCCCAGTATGTGGAAGTCATTGCTTTTTGGAAGTACCAAGATGAGTAGCATGGAATGAAACAAGCTAGAATGTGAAACTGCAAGCAGGCCACCCATCAGTCTTGTAAACATAGGAGATATGTGACTCTTAGAGTCACAAGTCAGTTGATGAAATGAGCAAAGATGAGGACACAGCAGAACATGTGCATTGAAAAACAGATAAATGACAGGGTACCTGGCATGAGCATTCCTAATCAGCGCACGCAAGTCCTGGTATCCAGACATACATACCATCAGCAAACTAACAAATAAATGAGAGAAGGAAGAAGGATTATCTCTTACATTAGACAGACAATCAAAAGAGGACCAAGACAAGCAGGAAAGGCACAGGATCAGATGCCCTTTGTCTAGCCTTGTTTTGGAATCCCCTCCTGTGAGAACTGGCTTCCTGCCTACTTGCCAATGGGCAGGCTGCCTCTACCCTCAGAGTTCTCAGACACTTCCCTTTCCTTGTGCTTCTATAAACAGAAAAAGGTGGCTGCTGAGCAGGAGGAAATACAGCAACAACAAAGAGAAAGACCAAACTTAACAGAAAAAAAAGTGATGTGGAAGAAACTCGGCTAACTTTTAGAATTTAGGTGGGAAAAACTTGTAAATAGTTCTAGAGAAGACGTGCATCCATAAACAATAAATAATGCCAACAATGAATAAGTGAGGAATAGTAAAATTTATAGAAACCTAACATTTTCTAAAAATAACAAAACAAAACAAAACAAAACAAAAAAGTAGTGAATGACATGACAGGTAGGAAAAGATTACCCAGCACATCTAGGATAAACATGAAAAACAAATGAAAACACAGAGAGATGTCTCACACATTCATGCATCATTCAGTGATTATGTTATTATGCCCATGTTTCCACCTAGCATCATATTACCCAGAACACCAGATACTATTATCTCAACAGTTGACAATGAAACAAACAGGGCAACAACAAATAATGCAGATGGCCTTGATCATCTGCTCAGCTGTTTTAGGGCCTAGAAAGTATCTGAACAAGGTCTTCAAAGTTTCTAGTGAGGCACGTTTCCAGTTTAGAATCCCAAAGATGTTAAATCATTTTTAAAGAACACTCATTTTCAGAACTTCTGAAATATAAGAACCATGAAAGATGATTTCTGCTGCTATTTCTTAAAAAAAATAGTTTATGGAGCTGTGGGATGGTCTATGGGCTAAGAGCACTTACAGCTCTTGTGAAGAACTTGGGTTTGGTCCTCAGCACCCATGCCAGATGGCTCAAAACCAACTGTAATGCTAGTTCCAGTTAGTTCCAGAGGATCCAGTAAATTCTACTGGCTCTTGCATGTGTGTGGTACATGCATACTCACACACACACACACACACACACACACACACACACACACCACAAATAAATAAATGCTTAAAATATTTATTATTGTATGTGTGAGTGTGGGCACTCATGTGTCATGGTACACAAGTGGAGGTCAGAGGACAGAACAATGAATGAATTCTTTTTCTTTGGTGGATTCCAGAGATTGAATTTAGGTAATTACGTTTGCCTAACCAGCACTTTCATTGGCTGAGCTGTCTCACTGACCCTCTGCTACTATTTCTTAGAGCATATTGAGGATATACGTTATCTCACAATGAATTTACATTAACCTGAGGCAGAGGAAAAAGAGATCTAAGAGACAGATGACCCAGCTTTGCAGGGGGACTGAGCAGGAAGCAGTCATAGGCTGAAACCAGACCCCGTGCATTGGGATAATGGATTGCTTAGAAGAAAAAAAGAAAAAGAGAGATTTAGTGTTACCTTTATGATGTCAAAAGATGTTTGTGGGCAGAATGCAAACCGTGTAAGGCAGACACCTAGAGACTGGCAACATAGCACATAAAATAAGAAGCAAACTGTAGTAACAGTACCTTGCTCGGTTCTACGGTCAACAGTGTTATATTGTCATTTATGTAAAAAACTTCAAAACACAACCTAGAGATAGTTTAAAACTGTTAATCACATATAATTACAACTCTTACTGGTGTGTGAACCTAGACATTTGTTTAATTACTTTTATTGAATTTCACTTTTGTAGCATCACAAGTCCCCAAAAGGTTTCAGATAAACTAAGAACAAATTACATGTAAAATGTAAGATTGATAAAGCCGAATAAAACACTATTAAACTTGACATGGTAAATATGTAGATGTGACTGCTTGGCAGTGTGGGAGAATCCTGAATCATTGTAAGGAAATCATGTTTTATAGTGTCTTGAAAAAAACAATTAACAAAGGCTACTAAGAGAAAGACAAAATTTTCCAAGATAAATGTACAAATGAATTAAATTATAACACATTATAAGAAGCTAATAATGTGATTCTAATTATTGAATTGAAAGCTGGCATGACATTTTACAGAGATCTGGAAGATTGCTGACCAAAATATGGCTTCCTTTGAGGGTCAGAGAAGATGTAATGGATAGGAGTAGGGGTGGGAGGGAGACTGTAGTTCTGGGTTTTAAGTCATTTGGTTCCACTTCATATTTCAAACCTGCACATGCATTTCTTTAAGAAAAATACTTATGAGAAGAAACAAGCCCAATGTTTAAATAGTTCACATTATTGACAAGAGTCAGAGATTATAAAAATTATAAGAAAGTAATATTATTTTCTGAATAAGGTTGAAATAGGCTTTAATCAACAGAGAAAGTTTACTTTGATAAAATCACATGTACCTGACAAACAAGTGAATGTTTTTTAACATTTATTTTTAATAGAGTTATTCTTTTTTATATGTGTATACCATGTAAGTATAGGTACCCATGGAATCTAGAAGAAAGTATAGGATTCCCTGGAGTTGGTGCTACAGGTGGTCGGGAGCCATCTAAGGGGGTCTGAGAAACGAACCAGGGTCTTATTGCAAGAACATCAACTGCTCTTGATCACTGAGCCATCTGTCCAGCCCTACAAGTAAAGTTTAATGTCAATAATGCCACTTTACTTCCACAGACTTTTGACACCATCCTGTATTTTTAGGAGGGGTATCTGACACTGGCTTTGTGCCCTTAGTGGGGACTCTCCACTCTGTTCTCCTGGTCTTGATTCCCAGATGGCTCACTGGGGATATCTGTGTACCATTAGATTTCCTTCTCCATGTTTGCAAAGGAGGAGTCAGTCCCAGAAAGTTCCTGGACCTCTGCTGAGAAGCCACTATTGACTGATCCCATGGACATTATGCGCTTGTTTGATTGTTTAGTGTGTTGTTTGTTTCCCTTTAACTAGAGAACTATAAAATAGTTGTTTAAAATATACATCGCTGCTTGCTTTGGTAAATTTTATCCATGCTTCTCAATGTGTGCCTCACAAAACATGTATTCTCTGGAAAGATGTTTTCTTTCTATTTTTTGGTTACAATCTTCTGGAAATGTATCATCATTTCCAGTTGTTTGAATAAGCCAGAGGTGTCAATGATAAGAGCATATTTACCTGCCAAAGCCAACCAGAATTTCTCAGAATTTTTTTTTTTTAAATCCCACCTTGGGAGCTTTGGTTGGATGCCTAGGAATCATGTTCTTTCTATGTATGCCTTCTAGAAGGTTGGCTGAGAAACTGCTGTTGGAAACTCTCTGACTCCTGTCTCTTTTAAATAGCACAGGAAGGGTCACATGAAGTTTGTAGCTTTAATGGAATGTGAGGTTGTTAAATATAAATATGAAGTGCTTGGGAAATGATTTTTATCAGTGGCATATGGTTATTTTCATTTCCATTCTGAATTCCGATCTTGCCTTCCATTCCTCTCCATCACCGACCTAGCTGGTCTTCCTGCTTGAGGCAGCTTGTGCTTCCAACAAGAGACCTCTGAGAAAAACGGGTGCTCTCTGCTAGCTTCAGGGATACTTGCTTTGGAGCTGATTTATTTCTATGGGCTAGAAACAGACATTCAGAATTAGGACGGAAGAAGAGAAAGGAAGGTGAAGAGTATGAAGATCAATGGGAACCAGGAGGTCAGGGGTGTAAATGGGAAGGGGAGAAAAGAGTCTGGATTCCCTAAGCTTTTGTGGAACTCTGAATGACTTTACTGTGGAAGAAGTGGGAGGTTGATTATCACAGTTTTAGGCAGAATATGAGGATTTTTAAAGCTAGCCCTCTATGGAGATTAGATTACATGGAGTAAGAAGGGTGTTCCATCACACTGCTATACAGATCCCTGATGTTTGGATCAGGAAGATGACAGTGAAAGGAATTTGATTCGGGGTCTTTTGAAGATATTGTCAATGGGACACTGGTCATTTGAACAGTGGGATGTAAGTGTAAGTAAGACAAAAGCCTGACATAGTGGGCCATGTCTGTAATCCCAGCACTTTGGATGGAAAAGTGAGTCTGTGTAAATTCCAGACCATCCAGGGCTACATAGTAAGTCATTCTCTCAAAAGAAGAGAGAGAGAGAGAGAGAGAGAGAGAGAGAGAGAGAGAGAGAGAGAGAGAGAGAGAAGAAGAAGAAGAAGAAGAAGAAGAGAAGACAGACATGGAGAAAGAGACAGACATAGATACAGAGAAAGAGAAGGAGGAAAAAAGGACAGGAAATGGAGAAAGAGAAGAAAGAAGAGAGGAGAGGAGAGAATAGAAGAAAGGGAAGGAGAGGAGAATACAAAAGTCGTGATTCTCGAGTAAGTAAAATAATGAAGTTGCAATTTTTCGAGATGAAAATTTGGGGACTGGTGGAGAAAGCAGGAATTAAATACAATACATATCAAGCTTGAGAACACATACAGAAGGAAAATTATCATGTAAAAGTATTCAATAAATCAACTTACATCTTTAAATATTCATTTCTTAAATTGAGTTAACAAAGATTATCAAAAGATACATTCATAAGTAGATGTTGATCTTGGATCTCACATAGAAATATGCTGTAACATATCTGCTTTGTTTCTGTTGAATAATAACCCATAAGATTTCTTAAAAGAGCCTCCAAATCAAGCATAATAGTGGAGCCCGGAGATAAAAATCTTCTGTCCTTGTTCTCCAAATTAACACCACTGAAACTCCAAGGCCTGAGGGCTCTCACTTTGAGATCACTCATTGTTACAGTACAGTGTGTCATGTCAAAATCGGTCAGGCTTTCTCACAAAGCATATTTTATAACTGACTTGCCCTTGAGCATTCAGATAAGTGTCCCTCCCTGAAGCCACCTGTAAAGTCAGATTAGATAATTCTTAACCGATTGACTGTACTCAGGTGTGCTGGCAAGCACAAACAAAAAAAAAAAAAAGAAAATCCTTGGGTTATTTCCAAGTGTTAGTTGTTTTTTGTCTATGCAAGTTGAGCGAACTATTAAGAAATAAGAAGAGAATTAGTCTGTTCATTTTTCTCTTTCCTGAAGATTTTGGAATTTGCAGGATTTTTTTTTAAGGCAAATCTGCAGTGAGAACAGTGCCCAGGAGAATTGCTGGAGGGCTGCAAACCTCTCATGTCTTTCATCCATGGATGATTCCTCACCAGCTCCTCTTACAAAGGACTTTATCCCATGGTTCATCTCCTTCACCACTCATCAAAAGCTCCTGACTTCCTAAAGACCCAGATGGTAAGAATAGCCATCTATGTATTTCCGAAGCCAGCACCCTCTGGATGGCTCTTCCTGATATATTTCACAAGACTTTCTGTTGTCTTGCCATATTTTAGACATTTTTTTTTGGACTGTCTCTTGGTTGGAAATTTCCAAACACAAATGCATGCTGATAAACTAACCAAGTGCCAGTTATCCAGTGTCCTGGGGAATCCATTACTCCTACCCCATGGCTTCTCCTTTTGCAACAGAAAGAGAGGAATGAACAAGATGGGTTAGGAGGTGTGCATGCCAGGGAGAAAGTGTAATCTGCCTGTAGGGTGTCTTCTTTATGCTTGGAAGGAAGGAAATGGTGAACGACTTGAATAGTATGCTGCACAGAAAATTCAAAAGCAGATCATTGTGAAATGTAGACAAGAGGCAGATTCTTTCTGTCCCTGGACAGGTGATAACAAAAGCTTATCAGTTAGATAGAGACACAATAGCTTAAAGCAATGAGCACCAACCTGGGATTCTGTTTCATAGATTACAAAGTCCTTTGTTTTTCCAAGGTTTGTTTTATTTTTACTTATGACAGTGTGGGTGTATCAATGTATGGGGATGTGCATGTGAGTACAGGTGCTGATGGAGGCCAGAGGGGAGGCATATCTTAGGAGATGGAATCCCAGGAGGTTGAGAGCCTTCCAAGTTAGATACTGGGAACTGAACTCAGTTCTGCAAAAGCAACAAGTGCTCTTGACTCTCAGCAATCTCCAGCCCAGATTACAAAATTCTGTGTCATAAATATTCCTTTAGTACCAGTATTTAATCTGGATTACAGAGGACATTTGGGCAGTGAAAGGTGAAGCCATTGGAGCAATTTCTGAGACAGAGTTGCCATAATAGAGCCTTAACTATTAAACTCAGGAAACATGGAGGAAAAAGGAGAGTAAAGGAAATGGAGTTATTCCACTATAGGACATAGTGAATGAACATTGAACCATGAATTGAGAATATGCTCCATGCCAAAGGAGCATCTGGGGCACAGCAAAGAGGAGAAGTGGAAATTACACTGTTTAGTTGATGGCTAGCTGAGATTTGCAACAGTGAACTTTGCTTTGTAGCCATCCTAGAGGGACATTGCTAGTGAGGTCCTTCCTCAATCCCAGAATGGTTTTTTCTTTTCTTTTTGTAAAAATTATCCATGCACCACAAATCATTTCATCCTTCCCATTAATTTATATCAGAGGAAATTCTCAGGAGGTTTCCACAACTTCCCTTTATCTGTTGCTGGGATGAGCTGAGCGTTAGGCAGTGCTTACATGACCTTCAGGGTGGAGTCCACAGCGTTACAAAGAGACTTCAAAGCAGTTTTATGGGATGTCAGCAGTCTGAGTTATAGGATGATGCTTTGATTGGGGTTTACATCAAGGGTTTTTGGCAGCACTCAGTATGTTCTCGGTAAACCACTTTAAATTCTTTAAACGCAGATAATCAACAAACCGATAAGCAAGCAAACAGACAAACGTGAATCCTGTGAGAGTATATTTCATACTACAAACAGAAAAAGAGTTGGAGAGATGACTTTGTTAAAGCATTTGATGTGTTCATAGAAGACATGGGTTCTGTTCCCAGTGACCACATAACAACTTACAACCACCTATAACTTCAGCCTAGGTTGCCCTCTTTAGGCTCCTACAGTTACCACACAAGCATGTGATATGTAAGCATACTTGAAATCACTCATACACATAAAAATAAAAAACTGAATTACAATTAAGGATATACAGAAATAAAAAGATTTCCCCATTTACCTTAAAGTACCAGTTTAGGAGTGTACATGGTCAGTGACAAATTTTCTATGTCAGCTTGCTTACTCAAATAAAGATAAACAATATTTTGTACCCATATTGCTATACCACCACTAGCTGGTATCTGTGTACTGTTTCTCATCTGGGAATTCTAAATTTCCTTTATTAACTTTATGAGAATCAGGATACAGGGTACCAAGAAAACAGTGTCATCCAGATATGAGTCTGAAGCACATATCAACTCAGAGATTGTGGCAGTATGCATAGGACCTGCACAGGTTCAAGCCACATGGGGTACCATAGCTGAGAGGAAGAAGAAGTGTTCATGAAATTTCATCCCTAACCAAGAAGTTATCTCCAATTGTCAACTGCTTGTCAAAGGGAGAATTGGTTTTTGTTCATGGAGTCCCAGTTGGTATATTGACCACACTTAAGAATAGACCTCATGGCCGGCAAAATAAATGATATCTTTATAGACTTTCTGTCTCATATTGATTTGTTTGGGCATTTGTTTTTGTTTTAGTGATCTTTTGTTTATATTTTGTGGTTTCTTATTTTGTGTTCTTATGGAGTTTGGTTTGTGCGGTGTGTGTGTGTGTGTGTGTGTGTGTGTGTGTGTGTGTGTATTTCTTGTATTTCTTGTTTTGTACTTTTATTCTGGTTTGTTTGTTTGTTTGCCTATTTGGTTTTTTCTAAAAAAATGAGAATGAAAGGGCATAGAGTTAGGGGGGTGGGTAGGTGACAAGAATCTGGGAGGATTTGAAGGAAGGGAAACCATAATCAGAATATTTTGTATAAAGAAAATTTATTTTCAGTAAAACTATATATTAAAAAGAATATTTATGCCAACCTCTTCTGTTGACACCAATGTACTCAGAATCATCCTGTTTATTCAACTCTTAGTTTCCATAAACTAATAAATCCCTTTACCCATTTTAGTTGTCAAAATTAGTTGAGGTCAATTTTCTATTACTTGCAATCACCAAAGAGAATGAAAAGAAAAGAAAAGAAAAAAAGGAAGGAAGGAAGGAAGAGAAGAAAGATTCTTCCCAACTTTCTAAACAAAAACAAAAAACAAAAATATAATTGGGTTTTGTAGAGCTGTGATTGACTGGGTAGATTCAACAGATGTAATTCCAAAAGATTTATGAGAGACAGGTTAACTTCAGCTCCCAAGAAGAAGACAGAGTCCAAAATGGAGATGCACTGAGAGCAAGAACACAAAGCAACATGATGGAGAAATAAGACATATCACTTAGGATTTTCTTCAAAGTGGTTTTATATTTATTTTCCATAGCGAATAATGAGCTATCAACTCTGAGTCAATCAGGCTAAGTTGTATTCTCAGTTAAAAAGTGGACTGAGTTTCTTCTGGAATAGAGGGTGTACAGACAGACGAGCTCCTCTGGTATGGGAAGCTGTGTATATCACAGGTCCTTGTGCTCCTGATTCTCCTGATTCTACCATTCAGTTGCTGGAATTACCAACATGTGGCCACCATGACTGGGTTTTGATGTGTGGAACTGGAACTGTGTGAATACTAGGTAAGTACACTAGCATTAGAGCCACATCTTCAGCCCAACACTATAACAGGTCTATGCTATGCTCTTCATATGACTTGAAAAGAGTGCAATGGAGAGAAATTTTCTGCCATTATCAATTCATGGAACATCCCTTAGGGAGTTTACATACTCTTTATGTGTAATTCAGAGGAAAACAAAAACATACCAAAATAAAACTTTAAATTACAGTAAAAGAAGGATGGATGTAGAGAAGCAAATTCTGGTCACAAACCACCAGACCCATAATTTTACACTCTGCAAGCATCTAAATAAACAAAATCATGAAGTGTAAACCCTGCTGATAAAGGACTACCACAGTGTTTAGAGGCCTTAGGGCAAAAAGACCATGTAAATACTCCTTTCTTCCCTTTCACCAAAGAAACATTTTCTGAAGTTTAAAGGGGGAAAAAGTATTATTTTTAAAGAAATTAAGCTACAGCTCTCTAATTTCTCATTGAACATAATTATTATAAATAAAGACATGGACTTAAGAAAATAAAGATGTTTGGAAATCAAAAGCATCCACAACTCCAAGCAAAGAGTTTAGTTTGAGTAACTAAAACTAAGACTTTAGGAAATAATCAACAAATATAGCAAAATGCTTACTAAATATGGAAGAGTAAGCAAATGTGGTGTTGACTACTCAGCATGCCTATTGGCTCACTGAATAGTCTTCTTTGGCATATTTGAGCCCATAGTAAATTTTTTTCTTTTTATTGGTAGAGTATATAGAAATAAATCTTCACTTGAAAAAAAAAGTTAAGACATCTTCCTGTTGAAAGCTATAACAGCAGGCATACCCTACATCAGTTTTTACAACTACCACTACAGAGAGGCAAAGGATATTCCAGCCAACATCTCCCTTTGAGGCACCTGGCTGGCATCTCCCCAGCCATTTCGCCTTTACCACTTGCCAAGCTCATCTTTCTTCCTTTAGGCACCTACCTCCTCGTAGATAATTTCTCTCCCTGTGTGTTTCTCACTTTCTCTTTCCATTCCAGCTGCTCCCTCTTCTAATATATTCCATTTTTAGTCCCTGCAATAGAGATCTTCAGCCAGATGCTAATCTTGTTGGAGTGAGGGTAGCAGGGTCACAAGAATTCTTCTTAAGGGATTTGTGGTATAAGGACTATTTAGAGAAGTATGTCTCCATGCTCCTTTATCATTTTCTCTACTGTCAATGTTAAGATAGTTGTGAACAAAGTTTTCAGAGCATTTAAAAAATGAGGAAAAAATTTAAAGAGATTATAAGCTTGTTTGAGCTTAAGGAATAGCTAAAAAGTGGGCTTTAATACTGGAATCATTTCTATCTTAAAAATAAAAAAGAAAGAAAGAAAGAAAAGAAAACCCAATCTTTTCCCTTCTATGGTTTCAAACCACAGCCCTATTTCTCCTCAGTACCTAAAGAAGTCGCATGCAGGCTCTATTATCCTGTCTTCTGTTTACTTATCAACTTAACCTGGTTAGTTTTTGTTGTCCATTTAAGACAACTACAACTATTGTTACTTAATATGGTGAACAATTTCACATCTCCAATCATATACATATTGTCAAGAAAACAAATTCTAGATTAGGAAATGGACAAGAAAAAATAACTGACTGATTTTTCTCTTAGTAGTTTTGTCTTTTCACTTGGTTATTAGGTAAGTCTGTAAGGATATATATATATATATATTTATATATATATATGTTAATTTTTTCTGATCACACTATTTTTCAATCCAATAGGAGTGGGTAGAAATAAAAAATAATATTAGTGCAAAACACTTTTGGCTAGGAGAAATGGCAATGAGCCTTGCCTCCTACAATAAACATTGATTTGCCTAAGAATGCATGTCAATGATTTATTTAATCAAGTACAATGGATAACCCCAAATTTTGCGGATTTTTGTCTTACATGATATTAACCAGTTTCTATTCATTAGCAAATTAAATTAGCAAAGTATGCCTTTGGCAATCTTTGATCTATGGATTATTCTCCATGAAATAGTCTAAATAGCATGTTGTTTCTCACCCTAAAAAGTTACTAAATTATTGGCCTTTATATGTTTTATGAAAGTTATACGTTTAGTTTCCTGATCATCATGCTTTTGGATCACTCTAGAGCATTGTATGCCACACACATCAAGTTATAAGGACTCTCAAACTGCTTTCCATGACACCCCATTCTTCCATCCTTTCTCTTGGCCACTCTTTAATCTTTGCTTGCTATATCTTTCACTTTTATTCATTATTTAGTTATTGGAATTCCTTGACACTTGATTCTTACTAAAATTCTTTCACAAAATGATTTCCTGAATTCTATAGAATTCATCTATATATTGTAGCTCATCAATTTGTTTCTTACTTAGTTCTTGCTCTTTGAATATCCACAAATCTACACAAAATATTCATTTGGGTGACTTATGCAATATTAAATTTATTAATACAATGAGCATACATAGTATGGCACAAGGCTGTGTTGATGAATATAGAATCATATCCAAAGTACTTAAAATGTTTTAGAGGAATACATAACTAGGTCATGGTAAAATATAATGACTTTAGTATTTGTACTAAAATAGACTGAACATTTAGAGTGATTAGAATCTTTTTTGTCTTTTAGATTTGGTGTCTTCTTCCTCTCTCTTTTTTTTTTCTAAAAGGTGTTTCTCTGTATTGCTTTGGAGTCTGTCCTGGAATTAGCTTTGTAGGCCAGGCTGGCCTCAAACTCACAGATACCTGCCTGCCTCTGCCTCCTGAGTGATGGGATTAAAGGTGTGCACCATCACTGCTCAACTAACTTTTCTTTTCATAAAAATCATATATGCATAAGTTTCATGCACACACACACACACATAGAGGGAGGAATTTGTGTACATATATCATAAGATCCCCAAATTTCCTTAAATACATTTTTATATACATTTTTATTACAGATCAAAGTACCTCCTAAATTCGTCAATCATATGACATGCTGTAATTATAATGGCCAAATACTTGACTACTCCTGGGAAGACTGAGTCCTGTCTTTTCCCTAAAACCATGAAAGACTAGTGATCTTGTGGAGGAAATGATCCTAAGGAAAATGAAGAGATGTAGAGATTGTAGAGATGCCAATGTACTGATATTGAGATGGAAGTCTGATTCTGAGCGCAATTTGTCACCTAGTTTCTTTTCTGACACAGCTCTTGCAGACTTTGAGTTTGTGGGAGATAAAGTTTTAATAAAAGAACAAATTTAATAAACAAAGCACTCTTTCCCCTGATCTCTCTGAGGTATGTAAGGACATCGGGCTCGTAGACCCTGTGAGTGACCCGAAGAGTGGCCCCCACAGTACTGGCACTGAAAGCAATATGGTAGCCATAGGCAGTGAGTTTGCTGGAGTTGCAACTGGGTTTGCATTCCTACAGGAGGAGATTTTCCTGTCCTGAACACCTGCTCCTAGGGCTTAATATAAATTATAAATGTGCTGGGTGTTGGTGGCATACACCTTTAATCCCAGCCCTTGGGAGGCAGAGGCAGTTAAATCTCTGTGAGTTCGAGACAAGCCTGGACTACAGAGCTAGTCCCAGGACAGGCTCCAAGACAATACAGAGAAACACTGTCTCAGAAAAACAAAACAAAACAAAAGCAAACAAAAAAAAGTTATAAATTCTGGGTCAATAGCTTGGGCTTATTACTAGCTAACTCTTTAAGTTAACCCATATTCCTTATTTATACTCTACCACATGACAATACCTTTGTTAGCATGGCATGTTCACCTTCTGCTCTATCTGCATGTGCTGGAGACTCCTCTGACTCTGCCCTTCCTGCTCCCACCATTCTCAGTGTGGCTGTCCCACCTCACTGTTTTCTGTTCAGCTATTGGCCAGTCAGCTTGTTCATTTAACCAGTCACAGCTACATATATTCACACAGTGCACAGGACTATTCCATAGCACCTTCCCTTCACATTGCACAAGTATATCTCGTGACCTCCTTTTTAAAGGAGCAGGTGTGGCCTCAGCCAGGAAAGCAGTGGCAGTTTGCTGAAGCAGCTGCAAGGACAGTTTTTGGCAGGAGTCATAGCTGCTATTCTTGGCACCAGTGGCAGTCAGGGTGTTCATTGCAAGAACTCAAAACAATGGAGGGATAGAATTCAGGCTAGATCTCAGCAAGCATAGAAAAGTCCTCCTGGCAACTCGCAGCTCCATCAGTGATAATTTTGAGAGGAGCAGTTCCTTCAGTGCAGGAGAGGGTGGACCCATTCAAAGAGATGCTCATGAGCTGCCTGGGGCCTGATGAATCTTAGGAAACACGGGGCACACATACACCAACCACCCCAGCTGCTATAGTTTGTGATTGAAGTCAGTGACTGGTGTGTGAGGGGTGAAGGCCAAGAAATCTCTGCTGCCAACACAGGCTGCTTTGAGCCACATTCTGCAGTGCTCTTGTCATTTCAGTGACCAATGCCAAGTCCAGTGTTTGTGGTAGAATAAGAGTTAGGGAACATGAATAAGAGTCTAACACTTTCCCATACCACACAGGCCATTCCGCTCCGCAGGCTGGCATATGCATGGCGTCTTTACGAGAAAAGTAGCTGCAGGGGGTTTCTCTGGGCATCGAATCTCATGCTTTTTGCCATGTGACCCTGACCTGGCCATGGCTAATGAGACCCGGGACTGATTTCTGATACAAAGGCAGCCTGTTTAGACATGACTACAGCAGCTTTTCAGTAAGTATGGTGACAAGCTGAACTAATCAGGTTCTCTCTTTTGATGGGTCTCAGTGCCAGACTTGCAGAGGTTTGGCAAAGTGGAGTTGCAGAGGATGAAGGAGACGGTGGAGAGAAAAGGGGCAGTATGGAGAAGTCATAGGCTAGATTCCAAGCAGCTCTGATTTATTCCTGGAGGCAGCTAGTCAAATGCATGCAGAGTGTCAGAAGTAAGGCAGAGTTCACCGGAGCTACAACACATACTCATATATAGCAATAAATGAATAATAAGTAAATAGCCAAGCACGGTGGTCCATACCTTTAGCTCAGGTACTTGGGAGGTAGTGGCAGGTAGAGCTTTGTGATTTCACCAATAGTCTGATCTACATAATGATTTCCAGGCCAGCTATGCCTACATCATAAGCCACTGACTCAAAATGAAATAAAATTAAAATATAAAATGCACATGAATATAAAAATCATTTTGTTTTCTGTCTTTCTCATTCTAATAGGTCTCCTTATATTTAAGCATCATGCCAACTCCTTCTGTCACCGCTTGAAAGAGCTTTCTGATGCCTCACTTCCCTAGGTATCTCTAAAATAGGTCTCCTAACCTGTGTCTGTCCATGGTAGCCTGAGACAAAGAAATGTACAGAGAAGGCTGTAATACGGTAAGCAAAAGTCTGTCCAGACATGTATGAATGCTTTCTTTCTCTGCAGTAATAACAAATAGCTTGCAGGAAAACCCAAATGAGTCTTTGATAACTCTTCTCCTGGTGTGTAATTTAAGTTTCTTCCTCTTTACCATGTCTACGTGGCTATCCTTTTCCCCTAGCAGCAGCTCAGGCCATATGAGTCTTATTAGGAGAGCAGCAGGCACTTAGGATCCAGTAACACCTCACCTTCCTGAGGTGCTAATAGAGCAGACAACACGCTCACACCTTGCATACATTCTCCTGGGAAAAGCAGTGTGGCTGAAATACAATGAACCGCCCAATGTGCTCACAAATTCAGCCTTCTAATGAGGACAAACAGTAGGTAGGAAAGGTCATTGCAACTTCTGAGGACTCTTTGGAAGTAAAGGTCAGTGGATTTGCAGTTAAGAACTTGCTTTTACAGAATTAGCTCTCCCAAGTTTAATTTCTTTAAAGTCAACTTTAACCAAATTCTTGGCCAAATATACTTTAGTGTGCCTAGATGAATGAACAAATAAGATTCACTTGAATAATCAAAAGGAAAAAATAAGAATATGTAATGCAGGCTTTCTCAGTTAAATACAGAATTATATTAAAAGCTTAAAATAGTACAAACATTAATTTTATTGATTCAACATAATTAGATGATTATACCAGGATAGCATAACAATATAAAGTACATATTATTACTAAAGAAAACCTGCATCCAAAGCATTCTTGAAACATATTTTAAAGGGTTTTAGTGTATAATCTCTTGTACAAAAAGAGGACCTAGAGATCAATAAGACATCAAATGAGGTCAGTCACTCCCTCCCATAGCTACAAATAAACTGCCTTTTTTGCCATAGGGAAATATCCTCAAATCTGTATGATAGTGTGGAAATTCTCATAGCCAAATGGCTACAACAAAGCATGATATCAAAATGTTATATACCCAGTAAAAAACTGAAGTAGATTATATGATGTAAATTTTATTTGAACAAAGTAAAAGGACAGATGTGTGATGGAAGCTGTTCTGCTAAAAGCAGAAGTCAGGGATCCAGAGTTCTTCGTTCTTAGAACAATTTGTCTTTCCTCTAACCTGAAGCCACGTCTCGGAACACCCCAAGAGTGTGTACAAGTCCACCAGCCAGTATAAAAATCATTGCTGTTGGGACTAGACACATACTTGCAAGTAACTGGCAAGTTAGTACATGAGGTATATTTCAAATAAATTTAAATAGGTGAGAAACGGAAATGGATGAAGAATAAATACATATGAGAAAGTCCAAGAAAAAGCAGAGATTGCATCCAAATGTTGCTTTGTATTTATTTTTGATGAATTCTTTAAAATAATTAGATGATTAGTAGTGATTTCTAAATCATTGTTTTTGGCTTTCTCTGTTCCATGTGCTTTGTTTTGTGTTGGTGGTTTGCACATAAGGAAGAAAATTTGCACATAAAGGAGGAACCCAGCATGAAAGGCAGTCAGATGGAGGCTGCAGGGAGCTGCCAAGAGACTCAGCTAGAGAGAAAGCCAAGTGAGAATGGACTTAACAGTGAGCATTTACTCCATGCTTGCTCACTTTCTGCTCGCACAGCCTTCAGCATTCCCTGTGGACAGAGGGTGATAACTGCTGGTACTGGGCTGTTTGTCACCCTTGGTCTTGGTGGAAACAAGGTGGGATAAAAGTGACATATTTCAGGGTTTAGGCTGCAAATCCTTCAGAAGTGAAGAGCCCTGTGCTGTGTCTAGATGTTATTTTTTTTTTTGTCATCTTTCCTTTTGTAAGCATTTTCTTCTCGATGACTAATAATTTTCAAATTTAACAAGTTGATTTGTTTTTTATAATCTTTTCTGAATATCCCGTGGCATGAAAAGCTAAGACTGCAAATGTAAAACTACCTGGAACTGTTTCCTCTTGATACAATGTTTCAGAATAAGCCGTGAATTAGAAATAGTTAAGGCACTGATGTTTCAGGACCTGTCAAACACATCCATGCATCAGTACTTTGACGGTATTTGCTATCAAATTGCCCTGAGCTATTTTCTTAGAGGCAAAGGCAGGGTTTCTGTAGCTCTCAATGTATTACACAAACCACGTGTCAGAAATCAATGATATGATATTGGATATCTGATGTGATTGGCTTAAAACAATGGGCTGTTTTGACTCGCAGTTTTGGAGAGCTCAGTGTTTTCTCATTTGTTCATGTTGTCATGTTCTTGTCATGAGGCAGAATGAATGACAAGGAGGGTACATTGTAGCAAGAGGCTCACTTTATGGTGGACAGAGAGTGAAAGAGACAGGAGGCTGTCATCCCACAGCCCTCTTTGGAGACATATTACCCATGGCTGATGGCTGAAAGACCTCTTACCTTTAAGTTTTAACACCTCCCAGGAGGATCAAACTGAGCACCATTCAGACACAGTGCAGCTAGATTCTAGAGTCACATAGGAAAGCCACTGCATTGCAGCTGCTAGAGAAGGAAGTTCAGAGCTGGGCCAAGTACTTTCAAAGACTTTGCTGGTGGGGACACCTTTGTCCAAATTCCTAGCAGTAAGCTACTCAGGTCTGCTACTCAAGAATGAGTGTTAGGACAGAGTTAAGACTTGCCTAGGTGAGATCACTCATCAATCAGCCTTTAAGGTTTTTTCCCCCTGGAAATGTATTGATTATTGATAACTTCAGACTTGCAGGCTATTTGGGCACAGCCGGAGCTTCTTGAATGTTGACTATGCATCTTGGGGGTCTAAAGGAGCAAGTAGGTTTCAGAGTGCAGCCTACCTTGTGATTCATAAGAGCTCCCAGAATATGGAGGAAGAAAAATCCCTTCTGGTCCAAAGCTACCTTTGCTCATTCTGGTTAAGGGTCATTGATATCTCTTCTAGGTAGGACCCAGGGGCTGATTGCCAAACTCAGTGTCAATCTCCTGAGTATAGTTAATGAAGTTCACATTGCCCTGATTTCCATGTTGCTTGAGGAATTTTTGGCAAATGTGTTCTGTAAAGCCACGGGCTATCTTTAGCTAACTTTATTATAAAAGCACACAGCAATAATTGTCATTGTTCAGTACAAATTTTATGAAGACATTTAAAACATTTTAAAGGAGTGCAGTATTCAGAAAGAAATATTTTAGCCACAACATTGTTTTTTTACATAAAAACTGACACAAATTTATAATTTGTAAAATTCATAAAGAGCAAAACATCATGATCTTAACTAGAAACAGACTGCTTGTTTTTTTCTACAATTCAGCATCCTTGTGCAACTGCAGCCCTCACACCCACTTAGCATCACCTGCTCCACTTACTTTATTAGGATTGATACTGGCAACCAAACCGACTTGTATTGCAGGGCTTTTCAGAGTCACACTTTCTGTTGCACTAACTTTCTCTGCTTGACCGAATATGCGGTACATATCTTGGTAACTGTAAAACATACACACAAAATCCTTCCTTTGGGATCAATTTCCATCATGGCTTAGCAAGATATTTGTTTTCTAAAGCTTGCAGAAGCAAGCTAACTTGTCCGAGGACACAGGAGCTAGTGAGTTGTTGAGCCAGGGCTTTCATCCTGGCTGAGATTATCGAATCATACATCCTGTAGTCAGATTTTGTGGGGAGGCTTTCCTTCATATTATATTGGTTCTCTAGTGACATCAGGACATAAGCAGAATTTTCCAGTACACAGTTTCTTAGTGAGTATGTGAGATTGCATTGTAACCATCCGGGCGTCTTTGAAAGCAGCTGGACCATGCCTAAGCCACTGGTGCCTCATTTTCCTGTGAGAAAAGTCCTTTAGATTTTATGCATCACAAAAATTAAATTGTAGCTGGACGTTGGTGGCACACACCTTTAATTCCGGCACTTGGGAGGCAAACACAGGCTGATCTCTGTGAGTTCGAGACCAGCCGGGTCTAGAGAGCTTCAGGACAGGCTCCAAAGCAATACAGAGAAACTCTGTCTCAAAAAACAACAACAAAAAATTAAATTGTAAAATATATGCATATTTATGACTGTACTCAGGTATATATGTATGTTCCTGTGTGTGTGTGTGGGGGGGGAAGTACTCAGTGCTGCCAGATGCAGGCTAAATTATATGCAGAAAGTCTAATTCTTTGGCATCCCCTCTAGAGTGTTGTCCTGGCTATCCTGCTAGAGAACCAAGATATTCTGATTCATCAACAGGAAGCTGGTGATGTCATTAACTGCTATGTAATTGAGGGCTTCCCCATTCTTCCAAGGATCTTAAGTGACCCATGTGCAAGTCTCTTTCTCCCATTAGAAGAAATGCTTCCTAAATGGCTGGCTCTGCATCATCTTCTTTTCTCCTCTTCCACTCTAAGAGGTCACACAGTGCTAGCACTTGATAAATAACCACAGTAAAATCTTCAACATGAACATAGCTCATTGTATCCTCCTAAGGGGCAATGCAGCAAAATTGCAATCGTTTATAGCTCTACTTGGGATTTTTTTTTTACATGTAAGGATCTAGTCAGTTTTTCTTTGCCATCCACTTTGTGTTATTTGCTATGGCAAAAATAATAGATATAATATGACTATATAACATACATAACAGCAAAACAATAGAGCAAGTTTAAGGCTAAAACCAAAAGTTGACTTAATTGCTACAACAGTAATTCAAATGGTAATACCCTGGTATTTCCATTCCCAGTTGGGGGATGATCTGGCATGATGAACTGTGGGAGGTCCCACTTCACAGTACAAGTTATTAACGACAATTTAAAACACTGCTTGGAGACACTTTACAAAATTATAGCGAGCTTTTTAATTTGATTTCCCTGAGTTGTGACATCAGAAGCAGGTAAACTCACTTGGGGTTGAGCTTACTTAGAGGAGAGGACTGATGAACTGTTTAGAATGGCCTTATTCTTTGTTCTTTCTTTCTAAAATGAAGAGCATCTCATTGCATACCTCAGTGGGAGTTTAGTTGCCTAGTAACCCTGCCTGGGCTGGGGCTATTCCTCTCACTGGAGGAATCTGCCTGTGGGAAGGCTGTCAGCAACACTTCCACTCAGAGTGTTACCTGGTACAGAGAGCCAAGAGAATATGCCAGAACTGCACAGCTGCTATTAATCCTATTTACATAAATGTGTCCTTCACCTCTCTCTCTCTCTCTCTCTCTCTCTCTCTCTCTCTCTCTCTCTCTCTCTCTCTCTCTCTCTCTCCTCTTTCCCTGTCTCCCCCTCTCCCCCTCTCTCTTTCATGCACACACCTATCTGTATAAACAAATCTATTACACAGGTAAATGTTTGCAGAATGGAGATGTAAAACCATTCAGAAAGAGAGATTAAACTTCCAATTCACATTCAATATCTCAAAGTCTGAGAGGTAAGTGCCTTGCCTGGTTCTCAAGAGCCTTCTGCTTCAGTAAGTATTCCTCCATTGTCCTGCCTGATAAATTGTCAGCTTTGAAAACACAATAGGAATGAGTAAAAGCAACCTTGTCACCAACAGTTTTGCTTTGTCTGTCTTTCCTCCTTATAATTTTGTTCAGATACCAGGTTAAAATACCAAACATAAATATCTTCCAAAAGACAAGAGAAAAACATCAGAGGCAAAGATCACTGTAGATTTAGTGTGAGAGATTCACTATTACACACACCACATCATTTGGTGGTCACAGCAATTCACTGAAGTGTGGGGGGGCGGGGCAGACGATCCTATTATTATCTCAATTTTACAGATTAGTACTTGTATCTTAGAGATGTAAAATGGGGTCACACAGCTAGCAATTTGCATGGCTCAGACTGAAGCCAGGAAGTCTTAATCACTATGCTGCACTGTATTCTGAAATTACCTTAAATTACTTAGTTCGGTGAAAAGCATGCTGTCCATTACATACACAGTTAATGCATGTCATATAATGTTCGAGTATTAAAATCAAAATGACTCAATTGCTGGCTTGGAAAGATGTTTAGAATTAAAGCGCCTCTGCTTCATGTTCACCTCCAAGAGAATGTAATTCAGCAAGTTAAAGCCACCACCACTTGGAATTACACAGTATCACTGCACAGCAAAATTGTAAGCCTTCAGATTTCCCCCGGGATAATTAGTAATAGGGTAATCACTGATTGTCCAGACAACCCATGCTTATTGGTCCCTCTGAGCCAGAAAAGAAAAAGAAGCTGGAAGTTTATATAAAGAAGGTAGGCAGACCTGGGGAGAGAGGCGGCCAAGAGGCTTGCTCCTCATGAAAATGAACTTGCTCCTCTTTTGTTCCCATTTAAGTTATGTCGCATCCTTTGCTTTTTCCTCGCTTCCATTAACCTCCCTTGGGATAGAATGATAGCCACAACAGCCAATTAGGGAGCTGTGGAAAGAGGAGGATGGTGCCTCAAGCCCTTCTTTGTCCTTCAGGAAACAATCCTCTGGTTCAAGGTGGTTTTAATTGCCCCCATGCTTTCTTTCCCTCTCCTTCCTCCCATCAAGGTCCTTTCAATCAGGGCCCTGGTCCCAACCCTTGTGAATTGCCCAGAAAGAGGAAAGCAGTAATAAGTTCCCACCCAGGTGGTTTGAATTAATGTACAAACAAAACCCGAGAAGTATTCTTTGGGGATTAGCTAGTTCTCCTTTCCAAGTCCACATTTACAAACGTGTTTCACCAGATGTGTACCTTGGACCACCTGCATCCAGGTCACCTGGGATTGTAGTAAAGAGTATAGCCTTGGACAAAACCCCAGATATGCTGAATCAGAATGTTGGAAGATGAGCCTGGGAAACAAGCATTTCAAAGCTTTCCTGGTAATGCTTGCATAGACTGTAGTTTCAAAACCAGTGCTTCACAACATATAAAACACATTTATACATTCCTTTGCAGGCTACAATGGTAAATTCTCCACAAATTTATTTTTTCTGTTCTTGTCCATGTTGTCATTGTTTTCCTCTTCAATCTTGTTGTGCTCCAAAATCAGTAGGTGATCCTATCAGACGGCCAGAGCAGTCAAAGACTAAATAACTAAGTGAAGAATAAGAATAAATCCCAAATGGAGAGATTTGGGAAAGCAAAACACTGCAATGAGGAAGCCAGAGGCCTTCTGTGGGAAGCCTAGGGTGAGGGGACTTCTCAGTGGCTCTTTGTATAATGCCTGAAACATAAACACAGCTTTGCCATTTTGCCTCAGATTCCCCATCTCAAAATGGGGGAAAATAAAGTGACTACCTCATGACATTATTGTTGAGTTAAGTTATTTAACATGAACAGCTTGTTAGACTAGCACCTTGCTTGAGAATACTAGCTAGTAAACTGAGGTCGTTAAAAAGCAGCCTACAGGTTATAATTCTGAAGATGGAGAAATGGCTCCATGGTTAAGAGTGTTTGTTACTTTGGAGGAGAAGGGGAGTTGGGTTCCCAGCACCTGGATCAAGGTACACACAAATACCTGCCAGTGATTCTGGCTCCAGGGGATCCAATGACCTCTTCTGTCCCACATGGTTATCCACACATATGTGCATATACATACATGCTATCACTCATAAATAAAAATAAAATGTCTTTAAAAACTTATCAATAAAACTATAATTTAATAAATCAATACATGCATCACTGAGTTTTAGTCATAAAATTAAAAATCATTTTGATTCTTTGTTGTTTTCAACAAAGATTAAGAAAAACAATGTATTAGGACACCAGGAATTACTCATCAGAAAGATGAGGCAAGAGGGTTAACCTCAGCTCAATGTAATGTGGGATATTTAATGAGTTCCTAGTCATTCTGGGCTATATAGTGAGACACTGTCTCACAAAACTAAAACAAGGGCTGGGGACTCAGCTCAGGAGGTAAAATCATTTGCTGCACCACATACAAACCGAGCAGTCACACATGAATGTGTTGTGGTAGATTGCTGGTTAGCAGTCTGGCTACAGGTTCAGTGGGAGACCCTGTCTCCACATTCACAAGCAGAGGCACTGTGTAACCAAACACACATGAGCCTACCCTGAAAATACACTACACCCAGACATGAATAGACAGATTAATGGACACACATTCACACATGCGCATTCACACACATGCACACACATGTCATCAACACACACACACACACACACACACACACAAGCACACATAGGTGATAGAAATATAGGTGAGGTTGGAAGGAAAGTGAACATTTTCAGTTAATAATCAGGAAATAGTATTAGAGTTAGGCTTACAAATAAGTGAAAGTTACAATATGAAGAAGTTCGTATGTGCCACCCATTATGCAGAGTGTTTTACATATATATTTACTGCCATCCTTGCTATAGAAGGTATACAAGAGAAACCTGATGCACAGACAGGCTAAGCTGCTTGCATATGGATCACTTTGCTAACACACCAGAGTCATAATAAGCAATGATTTCTCTCTATATTATGCATAATTATCACTTTCAGGCAAAGTAGAGGTGTGAGATACCTCCAAGCTAGAAAAGCTGCGAGAGTCTGGATTTGATGGAATATTCTAAGAGAAGAGAAATAACTGACAGACAAGGGGGAATCTCAACATAATAGACTCTGAGGTTTTCCTAGGAGGCTGACGGTTATTCTGTTGTTAATGTGGACCCGCCACAAGGACAAGGACTTGGTCATATATTTGTGAAACTCATTCTGGTCCAGACAAAGAAGGGAGAATTGCAAGCAAAAGCAATACTGTAATTTTGCACAAAATTAAAAACACCTACATCCACTGCCAATGTTCCCCCTCCCTCCTTTTTCCTCTTTTCTTCTCTTATCCCAATAATACTAAGAAAAATACTGAATATTAAGTATCAGAAAAGATACATCTGATCTGGTCTGAAAGCAAAATCTACTAATATCTTCTGATAATATACATGTGTGTTTGTTCAAGTCTTAGATAAAACTGGATTTAAATAAAACTTTGGCCACAGTCGTGAAGAAAGCTTGATGAAAGGAGAGTATCCAAGAGGTAAGCCATGATATGCATCCCTTTCGCTCTCACTGATGGGAGATTTAAATTCTTCCCCGGTTGCCTTCTTCCCCATCTGGTGAAGAACTGCTCCTGAACATAGTGCCAAGCGACAGACATCATTTGGAGATGCTCTATGAACCCCTCTCACTCACACCCCCCCCCGAAAAAGTTAGCCAAATGCTGTGGTTTGGATGTCTCTCTCTTGTTATCTCTATCAAGCATGCTAAACTGCTTCGTTCTACACCAGGCTCTCATGCAGGTTCCAGTTCTCTTTTGATAAGATATGCTTGCGACATTTGTCTTTGATTTGTGGTTGAGATCTGTAAGCACAACTTAATTCTCTTCTATGTTCAGTTGTTTGCTTGCAGTCTGAAGAAGCTCTTAGGTTAAAAGTGAACCAGGTATAGCAGTCTCATGAGTTTAGTATGAAAGACTCATTTTTGATAACTATGTATCTTTTATTATGAAATAAAATTATAGAGTCTGAAAAAAATGAAGATAAAATTACTAATTAAACATTAACCTCCTATTTAGCTATGGCTGTCCTAAAAATAGAAATTAAGTCTCCATATATTAGCATATATTCATTATACACAAAACTGTGTTTCATAAGGACATTTTCAAACAAGCAGATAATACATTTCCCTATTCTGCTATCTTTTGTCCTTCTCTATTCTC
Source organism: Cricetiscus sungorus (assembly GCA_030556225.1). NCBI lineage: Eukaryota > Metazoa > Chordata > Mammalia > Rodentia > Cricetidae > Cricetiscus > Cricetiscus sungorus. The sequence goes on from JANBXA010000398.1 coordinate 50,122,104, forward strand.
TTCATCAAAATAGGCAGTTTCAATTCTATTGTTATGTCATATGTGCATATATAATTTTATCTATATAAAATTCATCACCTAAAAATGAGAGAAAACATTCAATATTTGTTTTTTTTGAGTATTAATATTCATTTAACATAATTGACATCAGTGGCATTAATTTCCCAGTAAATGAAATTCCTTTCTTCTTCACTACTAAATAACATTCAGTTGTGTACATGTCCCATATTTTCTTAGTCCATTCCACTGTTGATGGGTACCAAGTTTGTTTCTATAACATTACCATTGTGTTTAATACTTCAACAGACAAGGATGTGCAAGTATTTCTGTGACATGTTGATTCTTTTGGGAGTGGTATGGCTGGGTCACATGGCTGCTCTAATTGTTGTTGTTGTTGTTTTTTTTTTTTTTTTTTAGGAAATTCCATACTGATTTCCACAGGACATACATAAGTTTATATTTCTACCAACTGTGTAAAATGTTCTCTTTCCTTCACATTCTTACTAGCATTTATTATTTGATTTCTTTCTTTTGTAACATATTATTTTACTAATTCTTTGAGAACATACATACATACAATGTATTTGACTATAATCATCCCTTACTTCTCCACGCCTATCTCTTGCCAGGTTCAGCCTTCACTTGCCTTCTCAACTTCATCTGCTTCTCTTTTCTACAATTCATGGAGTACAGTTTGTCCTACTCTTAGGATATAGGTATATAGCCATCCATTGGAGCTGGTTAATCTACCAAGGACCATATTCTTGAAAAAAAAAGTGTTGCTGTAACATTTGGTAGCCTTCGACTTTCAATAGCTCTTGAGCTAGGTGTAGGAACTTAAGAGACTTGCTGCTTTCTGTGCTGGGATATTGACTGGCTTAATCTTGTGCAGGGAACCTCAGCTACTGTAGCTGAGTCCTTCTGTTACTAAGAATTTGGGGCATCCCAGCAGAGTTCCCACATGTTACCAGATAAAGTAGGGTCCCTTATGGTGCTTGGTCTCATTAACAAAGGAATCAGGGAATGACTCAAAAGAAAACTTGGGGACAATTTCATTAGTGTTGAAAAGAAAACACTGAGCCAGACAAACTACAAATCTTGGCAGCTGCCTTCAGGAAGAGAATAGAGAAAAGAAAGGAAAGGAAAGAAAGCAATACCTTCAATAAGCCAGTATGTGGCCAGTAAGTAGGAAGGGAAGCTTTATGGAGAGAGTAGGAAGCCCCATGGTACCAAATAAATAATCTTGAGGTCTGGCCAGCATATATATATATATATATATATATATATATATATATATATAGAGAGAGAGAGAGAGAGAGAGAGAGAGAGAGGATGACGACGATGACAAAGAAGAATTAGAAGAAGAAGAAGAAGAAGAAGAAGAAGAAGAAGAAGAAGAAGAAGAAGAAGAAGAAGAGAAAGTTGACCATTTCTTCCCATTTCTTCTAGTATTCCCTGAGCCTTGACAGGATAGCAGCAGTATCCTAGTTATGGATGAAAACTTCAGAGCAACTTAAGTACTTTGAACAGTTGTGTCTGTGCTGTCATCCACTGTACAAAGGACTTTCTCTGATGAAGATTGAAAGCTGAACTAACCCTTTGGCATAGATATATGTATTTATTACATATAATAAATTTTTGGGATTTTTGATACCAGTGCAACAGATACAGGCAGTGTGGATATCTCACTACTATTTATTTAGCCAAAAAGCAGCAATAGGTTCACAGCCATGGGTTCTCCAGGCATGAGTTTTCCTCTGGTGAAGTGGGTCTAAAATCCAATCAGAAAGTAGTTGATGGGAGATGTTATTCTGTAAATATGTTTCTCATACTGGTTAATTAATAAAGCCTGTGGCCAATAGAAAACAAGATAGGTGAGGCTAGGAGACCAGGAGGAGGAAAGAGGAAGTAGTTGGGAGGGGTCGAGATGTAGAGCATGGAGGAAGGAAGACGCCCGCTGCAGCTCCCTGATAAGACGACCATGTGGAAATACTTAGATAAGTAGAAATGGGTTAATAATTAAGACAGAGCTAGCCCGAAAACAATAATGGTAACTGGCCAACAGGATTGTATCAAATACAGAGTCTCTGAGTGTTATTTGGGGCTGGTGCGGCTGTGGGCCCAGACTGGTGGCAGGTGGGATGGCGCCGGCGGGAAAAACCTGCCTGTAACAAGTAGTGGACTCTCACTATAATATCTGTGCATTATTATGTCCATGAACATATCTTGCTAGGTCACTCACTATCATAGTTTGAGGGTTCTCAATAGGATAAGGCTGTTGATGACTTTATTTCCCCTTGGTTCACATAGCCTATCCTGGTACTATGAAAGCGGGGCAGCTGGGAAATGCTTCCAGGTGATCATCATCTTTATTTCTCCCTGGTCAGAAGGTATGTGTCTATAGCAATTGGATCTGACTTCTGTGAACCTCTGTGTTTCAATTTGGATTTCCCTGATGACTACTGATGTTAAACCTTTTTCTATGTATTTATTGCTTATTTGTATTTTATTCTTCAAAACAGGCCATTTTGATCTAATTTATTCATTGGATTGTTGGTTTCTTGATATTCAGTTTTCTTAGTTATTTGTGAGATATGGACATTTTGTCACATTATTAGCTACTAAAGACTTTTCCCATTTTGTGCTGTCTTTTCGTTCAATTGTTCCCTGTGCTGTCCCATCAGTCAGCTCCCAAATAACCACATAAATACTTACTATTAATTATGGAAGCTTGGCCTTAATGGAAGTTTGTTACTAACTAGCTCTTACAACTTAAATTAACCCATTTGTATCAATCTACTTTTTGTCTTATGGCTTTATTACCTTTACTTTGTATTCCCCATGCTGCTTCCTCTCTGTCTGGCAGGTGATTCTGCCTGACTTTTTCTCAGCATTCTCTCTGACCCCCAAATCCCACCTAGCTATTGGCTGTTTCATATTTTATTAAACCAGTCACAGTGACATATCTTCATACAGTATGAAGGAACATTCCACAACAGGACCCTTTATCAATTGTTGCTATTTTCTGTTCTATTGAGAGTTCAGAAAACTGTAGGTGTGTAGACTTATATCTGGGTCCCTTCTGATCTCCATGTTGGTTTTTCTGCTGGTATGAGCTGTATTATATTTCTGCTATATGAGCTATATTGTTATTATAGTTTTGCCTCATAACTTAAAATTCAGGCATAGTGATAACTCAAGCATTGTTCTTTTTGTGCAGATTGCTTTCAGTATCTAGGATCTTTTCGACGGTCTCATGAATTTTTAGAATTTCTTATTTCTATTTCTGTGAAGAGTGACAAGAAATATTTATGGGGATTGTATTGATAGTAGATTGCTTTTGGCAGTATGGTTATTATCACATACTTAATTATGCAGCTTCTGAAGAATGGGAGGTCTTTACCTATTCCAGTGCTCTATTCTAGTTCTTCAGTATTTTATAAATACTGTTGTGCAGGTTTCTCCTTTTAATTGTTAGGTTCATTCAAAGACCACCCCCAGGGTATTCTGAATATGGTTATTTTCCTGATTTTTTTTTATCCAGTGTCTTTTTTATTTGTATAAAGGGAAGTTACTGATATTTGTATGTTAAGTTTATATCTTACCACTTTGCTGTAAGTGTTTATAAGTTCCAGAGTTTTCCATAGGAGATCTCAGTATCTCTTATGTACAGAATTGTATCACCTTTGAATGAGGATAGTTAGACTCCCTCCTTTCCTATTCATATCTTTTTATGTGATTCTTTTGTCTTATTGCTTTAGGTAACTCTTTAAAAACTATTTGCATAAGAATGAAGATAAGGGATACTTTTGTCTTGCTCTGGTTTTAGACTCACAGCAGAAATGCTTTGTGGTTTTCTCCTATTATTCTAATATTGGTGATACGTTGTCCTAGAGAGTTTTTATTATATTGATATACATTCCTTCTATTTCTATTTTCTTCAGAGCTTTTATTATAAAATAATGCTTGACTTTATCAAAAGCCTTTCCAGCAACTATTGCTATGATCATGTGATCTTCCTTATGGAATCCATTTATGTGACCCATTGCATTTGTTGGATTTGGTTTTGCTGAACTATCCCTATATCCCTGGAGCATAGCTAACTTGATCACACTAAATCATCTTTTTCATGTGCTCTTGAATTTTGTTTGCAAGTATTTTATTGGGGATTTTTGTATGTATTGAAGGGCCCAGCCCCTCACCCAGTCCTCTGCTTTAGCAGCCATGACAGGCTGCAGAAAAGATCCAGAAAGACATGGGCCCCTGACTCAGCAACAAGTGCTTGCCCCATTAGGAAGCCAGATACCCTCCATATGGCAAGAAACCAATCAGAAGTTATCTGGCAGGCTCTGGATGTGTTTTACTGATAATAATGGAATGCAGAGTATATCAACCGTCCTGGGAGGGCCTGTATGCATAGAAACCTTTTTGTAGTTACAGCTGACCAATCAACTCAGGACAGGTTGCCCAAGCCCCGAAGTGCACCAATTCTAAGACTATTGCTTTGCAGCTAGCAGACCCCCAGACAATCCCCTTGCTCTACCCCAATATATTCCCTGCCCCACTGCTGCTCGAGGTCCCTCCTGTTTCACATGCTATGGTGGACCCAAGTTAATTCCAATTAATTCGCTAATTATAAAGACTCATTGTTTTTGTTTCGGATCTTGTCTCATGGTGGTTAGGGGCATTCAGAGTCTGGGTACAACAGTTTATTTTTGCATGTATATTCACCAAGGAGATTGGGACAAAAGTTTCTTTTTTGACTGTTGTTGCCACTTATTTTGTTTTGAGACCTAGTCTCACTCTGTGGTCTTGATACTACCTGGGCTAGAATTTGCAATGTAAATGACACTGACCTCAAACTCATAAAGATATACCTGTCTTTCCTTCCTGGGTGCTGGGATTAGAGGTGTGAGTCATTATAGTTGGCAGTTACATTTTTATGTAGTTTATGTATCATAGTTGTACTAACTTTGTTTTTTAAAATGGTTTGAGGAATGTATAAATTTATCATTATATATGTAGGAGAATTTAGCAGTGAATTCATCTGAACATGGATTATGTTTAATTGAAGGCATTATTAATATTATTTTTACTGATTCAATCTCATTACACATTGCAGATACACTTAGACTGTTTATCTCTTCTCAGTTTAATTTTGTTGTGTAATATGCATATTAAAAATCCATGCATCTCTTTTATATTGTCTCATTTATTAGATCATGTGTTTTTAAAGAATGTCCTATTGACTTTCTGAATTTCATTTGTATCTGTTATAACATCTCCATTTTTATTTCTAATCTTGTTAATTTGGGTCTTCTTTGCTTTTAGTTAGCTTGCCTAAAGGCTTCTCAATGCTGTTCATCTTTTCAAAGAAACAACTCTTTATTTTATTTTTTACTTTTTGGTGTGTGTGTGTGTGTGTGTGTGTGTGTGTGTGTGTGTGTGTGTGTACATGTGCACGCGTGTGTACACCACCCTGTGGGTGCTGGATGAAGTCCAGTTCTCTGCAATAGCATCAAGTATTTCTGAGTGCTGAACCATCTCTCCATTCTCCAAAGAGGCAAGTGTTTATTTAATTGATTCTTTGAAATGTTTGCCTTTCTATTTGATTAATTTATGTAGAGATCTTTTTCTGCTTACTCGGTGTGGGTGAGTTTGTTTTCATTTCTTTAAGGTTATAGAGTATATTATCAGCGATCATGAACTTATTTATTTTGTATTTATCAAGGAAAATTGTTTCTTTTTCAATGATGGATTCGTATTTGTATGGTGGATGCTGCTGGGTATAGAAAGCAGTTTTGGCCGTTACTACTTTTCTTTACTTAGAATACACCCCTCTATGCTCTCCTGGCCCCAGGTTGAGAAAGAATTTCTCTGTAAATCTGATGGGTTTGCCTTTATATGTGGCTTAGTGCTTCTTTCTGGTAGAAGATCCAGAAGATCTTAGCTTTTCTGTACTAAGTATTTTATGTGTAATATTGGACAAAGAAGTTCTCTTTTATAATATGGGATGGGGAAGTTTTCTTATGGACTTGTCTGTTTGGTGATCAAAATGTCTATTGAATCTTAATGGTCTTCTCTTTGTCTAGATCTGGGACATTTTCTGCTGATTTTGTGGAGGCATTATTTACTCCACTAAACTGGAGCTTTTCTCTTCTTCCCTCTTCATGATCCATAGATTTTGTCTTGTAATGCTGTGCTTTCATATTATGTTCATATTTTCCTATTTTGTTTGATGATGTCTGAAAGTTGGAATTTACCTTGTCTTACATCCATCCCTGACATTCAATCTTCCCACTTGATTGTTCTATTGGTTAAGCTTTCTACAGTAATATTGCGATTTAATAAGGATCAGGATAAACAAATAGGCTGAACAGATGTTTATTCAGGGAGAAATAACTTACAACCTAGACAGATGAACACCAGCAGGTTCCAGCAGACACTCTCCTCTCCTCCTCCTGCCAGCCAGAGAGCGTTCCCTAGCTCCTCCTCAGAAGTAGTTCCACAGGTCACTTCCACCCCTGCCTTCACCCCCAATGGGCGTGGTCAGTGCCACAGAAGCAGACAAAGTGAATATCTCACTATAAGGATTACTTGGATTAATATTTTTGTTTTTCTCTTTCTTCCTTTTAAAATTTTGTTAAATATATTAGTGTTAAACTAATATTAACTAATCAATAAAAATTAAAACATTAATGTTTTCCATGCAATATATCCTGATTATGGTTTCTCTTCCTCCAGCCCCTCTCCGATTCTCTCCATCTCCCTACCCAGCCAAATCCACATCTTTTCTTTTTTTTTTTAATAGAACACAAATAAGAAGTAGCAACAAGCAAACTGGAATATGATGGAAAAAAAAAAACAGACAGAATAAAAAGAGACAGAGAAAACTGTAAGAAGCACACATTGAAGTAGAAACACATATTTGCACACACAGAGATTCCCTAACATTGCACACACAGAGTTTCCACAACATTGGAAAACACAATTTATGCACAAAAGGCCTGTAAGGGAAAAATAAAATAAAAGAGAAAGATAATACTGAGGCAAAACATTATGAAACTAAGAACCTTCAAAAATGCTATTGGGTTTACATTGTGTGGGTCTCTACTTCTGGGGCTTTTTTTTAAAGAGTGGTGTGAATACCCAGGGTGGCTCCCTTGGAGAAAACTCCTTTTTCCTTTGTGAGTAATTATCAATTGGCGATAACTTCTGGGTTAGATTTTCATTTCTAAAATTTCAGTGTGATATTTTCCTTATTGAATTCCTCTCTTATATTGTGTATTGAATTTCTTATTTCATTTAGCTTTTTATTGCATTCTATTTTTATCTGGGTTTTGTTTTAATTTACTGGAGTTTATAATAATTTATTAAAATAAATTATTAATTTTATTATGTGATATTGGTATATTTGAAAGGATAATGTTACTTTCTTCTTTTCATATTTCTTACCTTTCTGCATTAGGACTTGCATATCTGGAATTACTTTACCATTTAGGCCTTTCTCATCAGCTGGTTCTCCTTTAGTTAGAATAGTGTTCAAATTAGGACTGCCCATCCATGTGCGCTGGGTGCCAGGTGTGATCTCCTGTACTGCTCAGAGAGCAGAACATTAATGGATGGGTCACATTTTTGGCTTTGCTTTATTGAGTTTTATAGTGTGGGTCTCAGTCTCTGCATTGTCACTCACTGAAGCAGTAACGAATCCCTCAAGTGTTCCCTGAGGCCATGCTACTGGAATTCAACTTTATGTAGCAATCATGAGGTTGAAGAAGAACTGTAGAAATACTGGACTAAGGAAGAAGAAATTATTCTCTGAAAACTAAGTTATGGAGTTTATCATTACTAAACCAGTGAGAGCTATAGCAAACCAGCAAGAAACTTGAAGTGTGAACAAAAGTAAGATGCAGCTCTTATTTGCTTGAGGTTTTCCAAGTATCTAAAGTGAATTCATCAACCAACAGCAGACAACACACAAGCAGAGTAAAGGGAGTAAATACTATCTGTGCCTATCAGGCACTATCCATCAGAGATTGCATTTTAGGCTTCTCCCAATCTATATTTGTAGAGAAGTATAAAATCTGGCTATCATAAACATTTGAATCATGCAACTTAATCCAATCCTCTGTTTCCAAATTCCATCCTGACTCCACAACCTTCTGATTATTATTTGGTTTTCCCTGTATAAAACTAATGTTTGACTGTGTTGGTCATTAATAATTCTCCTTGACAATTAACAATTGTACTTCAATTTCAGAGGCCTGAAACTCCTGGGGCTTAATCATCACAACTTGGCCTTCACTGATTCTCTCAGTCTGATAAGGTGTGGTGCCTGGATGTGCCAGGAAGTGGGCAGGAAGGAGATTCATTGAAGCAGTGGCTCTTTCGGCTCTCAGCAGCTTTCCCTGGCAATGTTTTGGTTGCTTACACAAGCTTTTGAAGTCAGATTCCCTCCCCTCTTGGCTTCAAAATTTTCCCATGATCTGCTGATCCAACTAGTTAGCAAAGTCAGAAAATCTCCTCTTTTCTGTCGTTCCTTCTCATGCTGTTTGCAGGATTTGTTAGTTCACCTCTCCTCCCAGACCTTCGGTTCCCATGAACTAGTGTGGGAACTGGCTGCATCTGAACCACAGGTCGACTTCGGCAGAACTCCTCAGAGTTCTGAGCAGGATTCTGTTCAAAAAAATTAGCTGGCTAATTATGATGTGCAGTACCATTTCAGAATCATTATCTAGACCAGTAGCTCTTCAATCTGGCTACAACATTTAAGCATCCTTAAACAATAGCTCTCAAGCTTTTCCCTAGTCTTAAAACATATACAGTTTCCCCTTGCTTTCCCCTTGTCACTTCTCCCTCAGGCATAAGTGAAAATCAAGCTGTTGCTGATCTCTAGACAGGAGCTTTCCTATTTTGCTTGTTTCACTTTTGGTTGGTTTCACCTTTTGAGGTGAAGAGTGAGCAAAGCTGTTCATACAACACTCAATGAATTGATTGTACATGAAGGGCTTAGAATGTGATTTTCTAGGGGCGGTAACAGGACCAGGGGACTTACTATAAATGTAGCTTCTTAGATGCTACCATCCTCACCCATCATCATCTAAAGTGGAAACTGTAGAGACCAGACCAGTGACCTTGACCTAATGCCTTCATGACTTTGGTCAGATCTGTTGGACTATGATGTTTCTCTGCTGTCCTACTCTGTCCATCCCATCCTCTGCTTTGCCCTTGTCACTTCTCCCTCAGGCATAAGTGAAAATCAGGCTGTTGCTGATCTCTAGACAGGAGCTTTCCTATTTTGCTCATTTCACTTTTGGTTGGTAAAGTTTCAGGAGAACAAGAATTGTGTGTTCAAACTCATCTTTAACAATGCTTTGCTCACACAGTTGGAAGTTAACATGTATTTGCAGACTTAGCAAATGCATTTACCTGAAATTCTTTCTTGTTGATCTTTCATTCTACCACATACTCTTTATTCAGTCTGAAAAATAAATATACCTATAGCTGTCTTTACTTGTTTTAAAAGGCTAAAGCTCACCAGGGTTTTTACAATATCATTTTACTGAAATATCCGGTTAGTTAAATGTCAAAAGCCCCATGGGTTTGGTGACTGGAAGGTATCGTGGAATAGCTCTAAGGTAATGGGTGTTTTATTTCTTGAGGTGGATGCTGTTTGTTGTTCTTTTGCTGCAGTTATAGGATAAAGCTGGAGAAGGGGTGGGGGAGGTTTCCTGCCTGAGGTTCCCAAGGTAAGGGACCACGTAGGAGAGCATAGAAGGTTCCATAGCAGGTGAGGGTGAGTGAGGTGGAGGGACAAACACATCAGGCAGGCAGAGCTTGAGTGAGAAATTTAGTTAGAAAGAGGAGTGATGGGGAAGGAAAGAGACATAGAGACACCAGGAACAGAAGAGGAGAGAGAAAGCAAAGAGCAAAAAAGAGCTTAAGTTTCAGGAGTTATCTTTTAAATGGGTCCTTTACACCTGCCGGCAGACTAGTACTCATGGAACCCTGGGCTGACCAGAGTACTGCCTGAGTGCATTCTGCCAGGTGACAGTGACAGGCCAGAGTAATGCCTGAATCCTTACACTGGTTACACACATTCTATTAGTGGGAATTCATTGAGGGAAACACTCATTATTTTTTTTTTCATTTTCTAGCCTGTGTGCTTTACATGAATAAAAAGTTACACAAAACCATCTCCAGCTTTACATTGTCTAACACAACCACATTTTGAGCTCTGGTAATATCCCAGGGACAGGACTGGTTGCTTGTTTGTTAGGTTATGTCATTTTTATCCCTCTAAAACTGTGCAGTTTCATTTTTATTCTTTTAAGACCACCATCTCCTCACCCATGAGGAAACTGAGGTTCATAGAGACAAACCACCTTCTTCAGTTCACACAGTAGTGGTTAAAGGACTAGAACTCAGTGTTGTAAGACCCTGTGCGACGGCTGTTTAGTGCCCCAACATGGCCCTCTAAGTGGAATATTTAACTGCTAATTTACATAGGCTATATTTTATTACTATGCTTATATTAATAAAAATTGATAAGGATATTGGTATTCCTCAAGAACCTTCAAAAAGAAATCATCAAATTGTCTTACATTTCCATATCTATTACTTTATCTTCCAAAGTCTCTCTGCTAAAGAGGAAATCTGATCAATGCTATAAGACAGGTTTAAAATGTTTAACCACCAGTGGTCTGTTTGCAAGTGTGACAGAGAGCCAACCACATGGCTCAGTGGGAAAGGCACTTTCGGACAAGTCAAATGATTGAATTCAAACCCCAGATCCCACAAGGTGGAAGAAAATATCTACCTCCTGGAAGTTGGCCTCTGATGTCCACATATGTAAGGTGATATGAAAACACACATAAAATAATTTATATATATATTTAAGTCTAGTACACTCTTAGAAGCTTCCTCAGGCCAGGTGTTGGTGGCGCACACCTTTAATCCCATCACTTGGGAGGCAGAGGCAGGCGGATCTCTGGGAGTCCAAGGCTATCCTGGTCTACAGAGCTAGGTCCAGGACAGGCTCCAAAGCAATACGGAGAAACCCTGTCTTGAAAAAACCAAGAAGAAGAAGAAAAAAGAAGAGGAGGAGGAGGAGGAAGAGGAGAAGGAGGAGGAGGATGAGAAAAAGAAGAAGAAAAAGAAAAAGAAGAGGAGAGAAGAAGAAGAAGAAGAAGAAGAAGAAGAAGAAGAAGAAGAAGAAGAAGAAGAAGAAGAAGAAGAAGAAGAAGCCTCCTTAGTGTCAGTAGCCACTAGAAGGGCAATAGAAGGAGCATTTATTTTCAAACTATTTACCAATTACAATTAAAGTCCCTAATGGTAGAGATGTTTCTGAAGCTGGCAGAATTTCAGTCTTGGGGGTGAACTGAATCAAATAGAATGTCCTGCAGTGCAAAAACACTCTCCATGATGACAGAAGCAACAGTTTGCCTAGGAAGAACCCCAGTGAAAGTCCTTTGTTTTGCAACTGGGCCTCTTAACCAAGACATGCATTTGTTGAAAATTCACAGATTTGATTTGTTTACTTCTGTGGGCCTCTTGATTGTTCTGTAAACTCCATTGTCTCCTTGCTCTTAGGACAGTTGCTCAATCAGCTATTGATCAGAGGCCAGAGGCTTTCTTCTGGTAACTGTGGAAATAAGCCTCTTCACTGGGAGGGTAAGAAAACAAAAGAAGAAAAAAGAAGCCCAGAAGACAGCAGTAAACCACACTTAGGGGAAGTACCATCCCCAAGGAAAACTCACCAACTTTATGCATTTGGTACTTCTGTGGGTATAGTTCCAAAGCAGAGGGTAGATGTAATCGAAATGCTTTATTCAAATGTATAAAGTTTTCAAAAAGTCAAATAGAACTCTTATTTCATTTAGCATATCTAAAGTAGCATGTTAACCTACGTTTCATTATCTACATTTTCTTATTTATTGATTTATACAGGATGATGCTGGGTTGCTCAGACTGGCTTTCTACTCACTATGCTCCTGCCTCAGCTTTCTTGATGCAGTGAGAAGTACTAGACCTTGGATGAAGCTCACATTGAAATCAACAGAGAAGAAAGATGAGAGACAGTGAACTATCGTTAAGCTTAAGTTGGACTACAATCTTAACTTTCTGCCTAGTGAGAACAGTCATCAAAATTTAAAGCTGGTTTAAGCTAGTTCTATCCCCAAAAGTCCCAATTACAGCTAATACCTAAGCTAATGCAAGGCATGGACATTCTGTGATGAAAGAAGAACTAGCCTGCATGGAATTTAAATGAGGAAACATAAAGAAAACACTCAAATACACTGCATCAAATAAAAAACGTTTTTTTTTTTTTTATACACAGAATTGTCATATACATACGCACATACATACAAACACACATACGCAAAAATTTACTGGCATGGAACATGTCTTAACTTTGTGTTCTTATCAGGCATTTGAATCATGAAAGTAAGCAAAAGCTAAGGGAAAAACAAATCCCATACCTGGCTAACAGGAACACCTCTATGAATTGTGTGTGCTACATACCATGAAGAAAAGGTAATATGTCCAATAAAATGAAAGCCAGCAGTCTCAGACACCTGTAGAAATGTGGTTCTATTTTGTTTCCCACTTAGATTTAATTTGAATATTTCACCCACTTATAAATTATTAGTACCCACTTATAAATGAATTATTAAATGTCCTAGTCTATCCTGATGTTTTCAGACCATGAAACTCCAGGATTGGGAGGACAATGAATCTTTTAATGATCTCTCTCTCTCTCTCTCTCTCTCTCTCTCTCTCTCTCTCTCTCTCTCTCTTTTGTTCTACTTGCTGACAGACAGTTAGCTAGGAGACCTAGATGCTTAAGGGCCCCAGGGCATCAGTGTGAGTTTTGTTGGAGGAAGACACCAATTAGCAGGTTTGTCTTCTGAAAGAACAAAGATGGCCCCCGAGGGGAACAGGGGAAGGGGAGAAGGGGAGACAGCAGGAGCATCTTTGAACTTAGTCAAATTTTACTGCTAATCTTTCAAAATCACCAAAGAATCTGCCTCCTCCCTCAAAATTTCTTTATCCCTATTGTTCAGGTGAAAAGTACATATTTTCTGTTATGGCAAGAGTGACAGTAAAGACAGAGTACATGTATCCGATGAATAAAAGAAAGTGACCTCTGTGTGTAACATAAAATGGCACTTTCATCACTCCCCAAATTTGCCTTAGGTCACAGATGATCTCTAAGAGACAAGCATCTGAGGATTTTTACTACAGTCTTAATGGGTGTTTCCAGGATAGCACAGTCACCCATTCGTTGACAAAGTATGACTGCCTGTTAGAGCCATGGAAAGACACACAGAAGAACTGAAGTTTGGTCACCTTCTAAGTCACTACTTTCTTGGATTTGTTTTTAATTCAAACAACTTTATGCAACTAATTTGGAGTGTTTATTGTATGGAAAATGCTGAACTAAACATTTGCATCTATTATGAAGAAGATAGTGGAACTCCCCACTATGGGTACCAGTCTGGAGAGGCAGGTGGTTAAGGCCATGAAGAGCATTGAGCAAGGGAAGGGTTGGCTCCCAGAAAGTGCTAGGGTGCCAGGTAATTTCTTTCTCCCACATGACAGAGTTTTCCATTGTTCTTACCAGCAGGAACCTGTGTGTTCTGTAAGTCCAAAATATCCAGTGTTAAACTACCTTTTTAACAGCATAGTACATTTGATGACTTCATTGTTACTGGTAGAGAGGATTAGAAAGAAATTTTTTTTTGCTTGGACAGTTGTGAAGTAATTATTGCTTATAAAACTATTTATTAAGTAGCATACCATAGGCAGATTTTTATGTTTCACCTACAAGTTCCCAAATAACCACACAGACTTAATATTGATTAATTGATAAATGCTCAGCTAATAATCAATCCATTTCTATTAATCCATGTGCTGCCCCAAGGCTATTTACCTCACATACAAACCTCCCATCCTGACCAGTTTGCATAGCATGGCATCTCCTCAGACTCTAACCTTCTTCCCAGCATTCTTTCTGTTCCCCAAATCCTGCCTAGACATCAGCCAATCAGATTCTTATTAACCCAATCACAGTGACATACATTTACACATATATAGGAATACTTTACAGCACATGCTAGCTTTTCAGCCTGAACTCTAGAATCAGCTTGAGTTTAAAATCCAAGCTCTATGTTGTTAAATCTTGTCTTTCAGTTCTTTCAGAAGAGACTCATACATAGTCACACATCTATGAATGTTTATTTAGATTGTGATGATTAAATAAATCAACACATTCAGTGTATGTGGCTTATAACCTTGGTAACAATATGTCTCAACACTGGAATTTCATGTTACTTGGTGTTTAGGTTTGAAAACCAGTAAGTGAAATTTAGACACACTGAGGCTGTTCTTGGAAGCCTTTAGGAAGTCTCTTCATTAAAGATCCATAGATTATCTCTTTGACTAGGACTTGCTTTCCCTTCCTGATGTTTCTCTGCCAGAACCTCAGGCAGCAAATTGTTTCAGAAATACTGAATTTAGAGTGAGAGAGGCCTTCGGGACTGAGGATTGGGAGAGGGGACACCATCTTTCTTTAGCTCATGGTGATTGGTGAGGTCACATGCAAGAATTGGGTCCTGACTCAAATGATGGCTGCACTCCTTCTTTTCCAACAGCTCTTTTCTGTTTTTATTTATTGAGGCATGATCATTGAGGTCACATAATTAAATGTGAAGTGATCATTGCTTCCTAATATCTTGAGGATAAACTCTTAATTATCATTTGGGAAAGATAAGTGAAATTAAGTAAGATTCATTAAGTAAAATGGTGCTTTTCTCCTGGGGTAAGTAGAATTATTTATTACCCCTGGAATGGTAGCAATGTTAAAGTGTTTCTGTATTTCCCCAAATCTTACCAGGATTATCTTACTCTCATTGCCTCTTAGATTGTCACTGTGATCTCCAACCCCCATCATGGCTCATTCAGATTATGACTGCCTCATGATTCAAATCTATCTCTACTTCCAGTCTCAGTTTAGTTTTGATTCATACATCTTGCATGTTCTTGTCTGTAAATATTTAAGATAACCTTTCCATTGTTGTCATTGTACGGTGCTATCACTGCACACAGTATTGTCATTTGAACACAGTGCTGTCCCTGCACACAGTGTTGTCACTGCATAGTGTTGTCACTGCACATAGTGCTATCACTGCACACAGTATTGTCATTTGCACACAGTGTTGTCATTGCACACAGTGTTGTCACTGCATAGGGCTGTCATTGCAGCGCTGTCACTGCACACAATGCTATCATTTTACACAGTGTTGTCTTTGCACAGTGTTGTCACTGCACACAGTGTTGTCATTGCAGTGCTGTCACTGCACACAGTGTTGTCACTGCACAGTGTTACCTTTTGCCTCTATTAATTTCTACTACTCTAAAGCTCACTGTCTAAATCTATTTGGGCTCATGTACCAAAATACCATAAATTGAGTATTAAAAACAAACAAACAAACAAACCCAAAAATTTCTTACAGTTCTGAAGGCCAAATCTGGGATCACAGTGCTAACATATTTGAAGTCAGGATAGGGCTCATTTCCTCATGACTGATGCATTCTAGCTGTGTCTTCACATGTCAGGTGCCATGAGTTGATGAGTCTGTGTTCTTACATGTTTGGTGCTTCAGTAAGTCCTCTGCTTCCTTCCTTCCTTCCTTCCTTCCTTCCTTCCTTCCTTCCTTCCTTCCTTCCTTCCCTTCTTCTTCTTCTCCTTCTCCTTCTCCTCCTTCTCCTCCTTCTCCTTCTCCTCCTCCTCCTCCTTCTCCTCCTCCTTCTCCTCCTCCTTCTCCTTCTCCTTCTCCTTCTCCTTCTCCTTCTTCTTCTTCTTCTTCTTCTTCTTCTTCTTCTCCTTCTTCTCCTTCTTCTCAGAGTGTCAGTGTTATTTTTGAGGCTCTACCATTGGCTGGTTACATGTAGAAGTCTTTAACTCTAACTCCTCCCACATTTGAAAGTAGGTTTCAAATCATGTAACTGGGAAACATGAAATTGGGAAGACATAAGCATTAAAAGTGTAGTATATACTTATCTGGTATTGCTGTTTCTCAACTTAGTAGGCTACATCCCAAAAAAATATCAAAATGAAAAATACATTTAATTTACCAAATTTACTAAGGATCATTGCTTGGTCTAACATTCCATAACTGCATTAGAAAATATTCACATTAGCCACATTTGGGTAATTACACCAGTCACAAAGCCTGCTCTATGATTATTGCTTACTTAATATAATATAATTTGTTTAGGCTTAGGCCTAAAGAATGGGGCATCGTGGTTATATATACTAAGTACTGGTCATCTTATGATTATATAATTGCCTGGAGGCTGAATCTTTGAGGTTTCTTGGTATCTCCTAAGATGGTATTTTGTGACAGAAAGCCATCCACAGAAAAGATCAAAATTCAAAACATAATTTCTCAAAACATGTACTATTTTCATGCCATCATATCAAAAAGTTCAAAAGCCATAATATCAAAAATTAGGGTGCTTTGTATTAATAGTTACTTCTCATTTTAGTATGACCACCTACTTTTAGCTTACCCATGTTGTTGAATTGGGAACAACTTTTTTATAGCAGAGTCCATAGTCAAGTCATTAAAAAAAATATTGTAATATTCTCAATTTACTAAATTCTCAAATTGCTAAATTTAGATCATTTAAACTTAATGCAGTTACTGCATTAAGTAACTTAATGCAGTTACTTAACTGATATCATTTTATTATTTACTTTTAAAGTCACATAATTCCTAGGAAGCTTGTTTTTAAAATTACTGTTTTTGCTAAGATTTTCTATTATTTTGTATTTCAAAACAAACTGATTTTTTGTAACTCTTTATTGGATCATTTTTATGTTGGTGGTTTTAAGACTCTTGTCAGATAGCTCCAGCATTTGATTCATCTTGGAATAATTAGTGGTCTTTTTTCATGTAAATTATTTTGTCTCATGCAAAAATTGTCATAGTTCTTTGTATGGTGGGTTATTTCTTAATGTGCTTTGAATATATTACTATTATGTTAGGGCAAGAATCATCTCCATTTACTGTTTTCACTTCAGCATGTAATCATTTGGTTTAGTGTCAGCATTTGGATGGATCCTGGTCCACTTCCAGAGACAGCCATTTTAGTGAAGCTCTATTTTGCAAAGCCTTTGTTCTAGCTTGGTTTATGTCATTCCACAGCCACCCACTGGGGTTCAATTGAGACTTGAAGCAAAGTCACACAGGCTGTTCTGCCTAGTACCTCTAAGCAAGAAAGAAATATGAAAGCGGAGACAAAGATGCTTTATAGTTCTATGCTTGTGTTGGTGGCATCTCCACTAGGGATGGGAAGGAGCATGCTCCCTGGGCTGGGGCCATTTTCAGCAAGATGATCCTTCTTGTAAGTTCTTTACACCCATGATGTCTCTGAATGGCTGAGGGAACAAAGGTAGTTTCCACACAGCAAGCTGCAATTAATTATTGTGACATTGTCTCTTTTGCTGCTCTCCCTCAGTAGTCTCTGGCTTAGGGAGGGGATCTCCAGGCTTGATGAGGAAGGAGAACACCTTAACTGTTACTAAAGTTGTTCCCACATTAAGCTTCTGTACCAACTATTCTGTCTTTTCCAAACTACATAACTTGACACATCCTTGGCTCTCTTCATTTCTTTGCCCAGATATTGTCTTAGTGGAGTCCTCTCTACTTGGTTGCTCATTACATAGTAATGAAATAAAAGATAAGGCCCCAATTGCTTGGTTTACTTTGGTAAAGAAGAGTTATGCCTCCCAATGAAAACAAAGGACAGATGATTGTATTACTCTTACACTGAGCTAGGAGAAATGAGTTCCCAGAATTACAGATTACAAGAAACATGGCTTTCATCTGTAGACTAAGATCATTCCAGTGGAACTGACTGTTGATTGGCAAGTGCACAGTTAAAGGTGGCTTTTGGAATGCATTCTTTCACAACTGACTAATTTGAGAAGACAGAAGCTGATGCCAATCCGTTGGCTTGCAAAACGTGTTCATTGAAGTGAATTATCTTGATTCATTGAAAAGTCTTTTTTTGTTTGTTTCCAGACCTACATCAGAGAACAGCCAATATTTTCTCAGCAATATAAAAGACCTTTCCTCAGTCTTAAATTTTAATTCTCCTTTATCATATTATACCCTGTAACTATTACCCTGGAATGGAATACAGGTTTACTGTCTGTCTTTCTATGCTAGAATATAGATGTCATGAGGTAGGTATTTTTTACCAGTTAGTTGCTTGTGTCTTGATTTTAAGAACAGTGCCTGCTTACAGTGAGCACATAACAAATACATAAGAAATGACTGCTTGAACATTGCTCATCTCAAGCAGGCATAGAGTAAGCCAGTCACATTTCCTTCTATACTTTTCTTTTCCTTGACCATGTGTCACATCAGTAAATGTGTCTTTTACTCTGCTCTCTTAGTATTACATGAAGATATTTGGTTCAATATGTTTAATTTTCATGGCTATATGATTTTTAAAATTGGAATTTGTCCTTTGAGAGTAAGTCTGAAGCTTCACTGACTTTGGAATATCATGGCAAAATGCAAGACATCACTTCCTTTTCTTTTTGTTGTTGAAGGGATTTCAGATAACAGTGGGCAAGAAGAATCATTGTCAGTTTCTTAGCATAAGCTATGCGGTCAATAACAAAGATGTTCAAACTAAAGGACAAAGAGAAAGCTTTTGACTCTGTCAATAGAATACAAATGCAGGTAGTTTGGGTAAGAGTGTGTCTGTCCTGAATGGCTGCTATAGAGAGTAGCAATTGACTCAAGGGTAAGCCAAGGAATTTCTTCAGCTGTGGTTGTGTAACCAACTCTTCTAAATGTTTGTTGTTGTCTTTGTTAGAATCAAAAGAATTCTTAAAGAAAGGAAAAGAAAGGAGGATAATGAAGAGAGTTGAGGCAAATAGCATTCTAGGGAAGGGGGGAGATGAAAATATTAATGAAGTATCCAGAGCCACAGCTGAAGTTCCATTTATCTCTTTCCAGCCTCCATTCTCTAGCCACACAGTCATATGGTCCTTTATTTAATCACTGGTTTAATGTAAGTTGTCCACTCTAGCCTGTATGCTTCAGAACATCAAGAGACTGTCCAATTCTTTTCTGTTCTTTCCTGAACACTGGCAATGTGTTTAACACAGGAAAAAGCTTGATAAAGTGTGTGGAGTGGTTTTATGAATGAATAAATAAACCCCAGAATATTTGGCTGCTTTTAGACTATTCCCTTAGCAGAGGGGTTCTCTATTCGTCTTGCTTTCTTTATGGATTTATTTCCTCACTAAGAATTCCTTCTACTTCTAATGCCCAAGGCTGAAAGTCTTTCATGGTAAATTCCCTAATAACAGTTGCCATGGTCAGAACCAATTAGACTATGAACACATCTACTTTGTCTTATATCTTACTAATATTAGTGAAAAACAAAGGGAATGAAAAAAAATCCCAGCATGCTCATTTTATCTTATGTGAACTGTGAACATATAGTTGACCTAGCAAATGTCAGCCATTTATTATTTTGTCATGGTTGGGGCCTTTTGTTGGGGGGGGGGGTTGTTTCTGCTCATCTTCTTCATCTGCTCATCTGTTTTGAGATCTGAGGAAAAGAACTTTGTTTTTGTCCCTGAAGTAATTGTCATCTAAGAGGTTTGAGAGCTGAGCTGTGCCACTTAATTCTTTGTTGGTAAGAGGCAGAGCCCTGGGAAAGGGCCTTCTCTTTCCCGAATATTTGCTCATGCTAGAAAAGCTGCTAGCAGTTGTTCCAATGTGTAAGCTCATGCTGTTTTGTCCAAATAGTCTTTTTTGATGTATAAGCCTTTTAATACAACATCTTTAAAACTTGATTCAAGGGCTGGGAAGATGGCTTAGTGAATAAAGCCCTTACTGCACAAGTGTAAGGACCGGATTAAGACCATTAAAACTGACAGGAGAATCAGGCATGACAACATGCATCTGTAACCCTGGCAACAGGCAAGCAGATGCAGGCAGATGCTGAGGTGGTAATGGCCAGCCAATCTAGCTGAAAGAGTAAGTTCCAGGTTTAATGAGAGACCATGTCTCAAAATATAAGGTAGGGAGTAACAGAAGAAGATGATGTTGACCTCTGGTCTTCATGTGGGTACTCATAAGTGTGTGCACCTGTGTATATGGGCAAGTGTATCCACATATCTGTATACAACACATGAGTCCACAAATATCTACACACTACACTAACATACAAAAGAACAAACACCCTTTCCTGCAATCCTTCTCTTTCATTAGACAACAATCACATAAAATGAAATAAAAACAACAAACAGAACAACAACAAAAGAGCCGTAGTAAAAGCACAAAATTTCAGACACAAAATCAGAAGCCATAATATAAAATCAGAACACCTATGTTGTGTGTGTTCATGGGGGAGCAGGGAGCCCAGCAAAGCATTATGAGGGAAAAAACATCCTTTAATAATGCCATTGAGCTCCTTTGTGTGAGCAATCTATTGCTCTTCATGGGGCTGCCCTTAAGAGTGTTTTTTTGTTTGTTTGTTTGTTTGTTTTGTTTGTTTTGTTTTGTTTTTGTACCTTACAATGTAAGACTCCATTGGAGAAAACTAAATTTCCCTTTGTGAATGTTTAGCAATTGGTGATAGCTTCTAGGCTAGGGATGGAGGCTGTGTTCATGTCCTCTCACAGTGCTTCTGTTTGGCCTTCTTGAAGTGGGTTTGGCCTTTTTGGAGGAAGCTTGTTATTGGGGGGTTGGCTCAGATGCTCAAGCCATGCCCAGTTTAATTTTTCTTCCTGCTGCCTAAAGATCTGGATGTAGAACTGTAACTACTTTTCCAGCACCATGTCTGCCTATATGCTGCCATGTTTCCTACCATGGCAACAATAGACAATACCTCTGAAATGTATATCAACCCCATCTAAATACTTTCCTTTATAAGACTTGTGTGTTCATAACATCTCTTCACAGCAATAAAAAGAAAATCCTAACTAAAACATCTATTGCCTTGATATGAAGAGATGTACTGCTCTTGAAGAGACTCTTCATCATCATGTTTTATCGATCAACAGTCCATTCAGTGTATTATTATATACAGGATCTCCTATGGCCTTGAAGAAGCAAGCATCCATGCTTTTAGTTGTTTGTCTAGGAGCTTTGACATTGTGAGCAGCTTCCAGCTGGTACCCAGTAAGAATTGAAGGCTCTCAGTAAGACAGCTCAAACCTGAGCTGTTGGAAGCCGACCTTGAGTTACATTCTCTTGCAGAATTGCTTACACCTTAGAACACTAATTGAGCCTTATCTTGGTATACAGGAACCTGCTTAACAGGTAGTCTCTTCCACTCATTCCAGGTACTGAGTGCCGGGAACTGAGATGGGCCTGGCCCAGGAACTAAGATAAGCAGACGTTTACTGTCTGATGTTTACTGTCTGGGATAATTACCAGGACCCCGGAGTTAGCAGAACTACCCCTCCCCATTTCCTCCCTTCCTGCGACCCCTCCCCATTTCCTCTCAGCTTTGCTTTAAATACTCCTTTTACATCAATAAAGTTAGACCTTGACAAATGCACTGCTTGGTCTCCTTCCTTCTTTCTCTCCCATTATTTTCAGGTTCTAGCCCACCTCGACCCACGAATAACTAGGCCCCGCGGGTCGGGGCACTGAGCAATCTTGGAAACAGATCCTACTCTACCAGACAACTCCCAGTGAAGGCAATAAATAGACTGCAGCCTCATGAGATCTTGAGCAAAAGAACCCCTAAGCCATGCCTCGACATCTGACCTACAGAAAACACAGGCAAGTGTATGTGGCTTGAAGTGGTCATTTTTGTTTTGTACCAGTAGAAAAAAACATCAGCCTTATTAATCAGTTCTAATGCCATAATCACACACACACACACACACACACACACACACACACACACACACACACACCCCTAAAATGCAAAGTAAATTAAGTCTTATATGAAATAAAAGCAATGGTACAGAGTGCTCATTTCTAATTTTGGTATTTATCTCAAAGGAGAGACTAATTTAAAGTAGTTTAAATGATTTCCCCTGAAAGTCAGAGAGAGTTTGCTTGTGCCTTTCACAAGCACACAATGTTGTCTTCTTAAAAGGCTCTTTCAATTTTCTAGAAGAGACCATGCTCAGTACAATGCAGATTGCCTTTCCAAATAAAAATTACGGTAAGTGTTTTTGATGGTAACTATATTAAAAGATGGAGCTTGTGATATGTATTACATGACATATAATCATGCCATGTAATCAAACATCATCTATTATGAAAAAGTAAAATAAGATGATATCAGATAGGTTAACTTGTGGATACTTAAGTGTTTAATTATTAATGTTCAGGTTCAGTATCTTCATGGAAATTCAAGGAGAAGACATCTGCACTTACACACACTATCTGGTAAGTATGTAAGAGGTAAAATTC
The DNA here is from genome assembly GCA_030556225.1 of Cricetiscus sungorus. Lineage (NCBI taxonomy): Eukaryota > Metazoa > Chordata > Mammalia > Rodentia > Cricetidae > Cricetiscus > Cricetiscus sungorus. The sequence continues at coordinate 50,144,576 of JANBXA010000398.1, forward strand.
ATTTAGTAGAATAACCATGTTGGGTTCTCTCCTGGGGACTGTGAATTCCTCAACCATAGGATGTGGGGCATAATCATAGTATCAAGCATGTGTTTCTCCTGTGGAGTGCGCCTCAAATCCAATCAGGAAACAGCTGATTGCTTCCATAATATTCATACCATTATTTCACCCATTGGCATAACTTACCATACCTGTCATTTTATACTTCATGGTGTTCATAAAAAGGCAAGACTGTTGATAATTCTCCCAATTCCTCAGAAACCTACATAGTATCGTCTAGTGTCTTAGAACTGGCCAGCAGGAAGGAAGCTTTCTGGTCAGTATCAACCTGATTTACCCATGTCCCGAGAACAGTGTGTGTGTGCTATGTCAACAGCAATAAGGTCTTATTATCAAGTTTGGGTGGACAATTGAGAGCAATGGCAATAGCTTTTATTGCTTTGGGGCCTCTGGGAGGGGCATACCCCACACCTGCACTGTGATGCTCCGTTTTCAATAAGCTTTCACAATCAGAGCTCACTCCTCTGTGAATCAACTGAGTGGTCCAAATGAAATATTTGAGACTTTTCTTTATAAACCATCTCCCTAGGCAATGTGGTTAGCACAGAGGTCTTGCCAATTTCTATGTATTGGTTGCAAATGAATCAGAAACATGTGGGCTATATGTATTCATATGTTAAAATAGGGAAAAGATACTTGGAAAATATAGTTAATGCCAATGTTTAAATGTTTTAAAAATAGTCTGTGGTGTTTTCATAAAACAAAACATTTCTATTCTGTCAGCATTCTAATTTTGATATATTTATATAATGCTTATTTTGCCTTAAGCCCAAGTTAACAGGAAGGATCATCTTGCAGATAACCACTATTTTTGCTAACTCATGAACATGGACTTGGCTGGTCTAAAACTCTTATTCACACACCCATTAATACTCTTACAAAAATTATTTTTCTAATTTATAAGAATTCAACATGAGCAAAATTCAATATATATCCATTTACACACTTTCACATTAGTTCATAGATCTTTATTAAATGAAATCATGTATAGAATAATGAATGTTGTCTCAAAAGTATATTCTTCACAAGTTAATAATACTGAAATATCAAAATTTAGTTAAGTGAACACTATGTATAATTACATGGTGCATGTCAGATTTAAATTTTTTTCTTTCATTTTTAATTTATGTTCCTTTTATATCCTTTCCTGACAATTTCTTGAACAATAGTACATTATCCTGAATTATAAATGATTTTTACTTATGTAATACATTATATAATACATGCTTCTTTTATTTTGAACATTCCATACATGTGTATAATGTGTCTTGATCATATTCACCACAACTCAGTTCCCTCCCACTTTCTAATGTCTCCTGTCTCTAAACACATCTCCCTCCCAAGCTAATGCCCACTTTTTTAAAACAATTCACTTAGTCCAGTTTGTTCTGCTCATATGTGAAAGTGTGTGCAGTCGTCTACTGAGTGTTATGAGCAGGTTTTTTCCTGCCAGTTGGGTCCCACTCTTTGTTCCTCCCCTCTGGCAGCCTGCTCCTACCGCCACGCCAGCCCTAAATAACACGCAGAGACTTTGTATTTGATACAATTCTTTTGGCCAGTTACTAATTCCTTACTGGCTAGCTCTGTCTTAATTATTAACCCATTTCTACTAATCTAAGTATTTCCACATGGCTCATCTTACCAGCCAGAGCAGCTGGCATTCTACCTCTCCGGGCTCTCCATGTTGACTCCTCCTTCCTACTTCCTCTTTCCTCCTTGTCTCCTAGCCCCACCTATCTTGCTTTCCCATTGGCCAACAGTGCTTTATTCATTAACCAGTATGAGAAACATATTTACAGAATAACATCTCCCATCAACTGGGCATCTTCCAAAGGAAGGTGATTTCCTCTCATTTCCCTTTGCCCAGAGTAATAGTAACCAAAGTTTTTGTGAATATGTACATTTACAAATTAAGTGGATGCAAAACAATTTAGAGACTTAAAATATTTATCTGACAAAGAAACTTAAGAAATTTCAACGTTGTGTTAGAAAGTAAAGTTCACCTCCATTTAACACAGATACAGGTTTTTAGATGAGTAACATGAAAATGTCCTATGATCAATCTAAAGCCCTCTCTCTCTCTCTCTCTCTCTCTCTCTCTCTCTCTCTCTCTCTCTCTCTCTCTCTCTCTGTCTCTGGTGTGTGTGTGTGTGTGTGTGTGTTAAGACAGGGTTTCTCTATATTACTTTGGAGCCTGTACTGGCACTAGCTCTTAGACCAGGGAAGACTTGAACTCACAGAGATCCACCTACCTCTACCTCCCAAATTCTGGGATTAAAGGTGTATACCACCAATGCCCAGCTAATCAATATAAAAGTCTTAACATCCTTTCTGTGGACTGAGGAGTCCAGGACCAGTTTTGTTATATGCAACTGCTATGCAGCAGTTCTTCAGAATGTCAAATTTGCAAACTGCTAAACTAGACATGAGGGAGTGTCAAAGAACAATTATGATGCTAGATTCTAGCAGCTACAGCCTCCTGCTTTTCCAGATACCCATGAAATCACCTTGGGGTAAAAAGCAGAATGGGTGGTTCACACCTAGGCTCAAGCAACCTTTCTTTCCTTTGTTCTTCTTTGTTTCTGGATATTTATAGCTCTGATACTTATTTCAATATGTTCTTGGACCAATCATTAAGGCTTTGATGAAGTTCTATCTTAAAGAGGTTACTTTTAAAGAAGGAGTATAAGGTAAAAACTATCCCACTCCACATGACTCTCCAGGTCTAACTTACGTGGATGACGTAGTTAGCCAAAGTTAGGCAAGTTTGTATTATTGTAGTAACATTTCTAGTAAAAATAAAGTTCAAAATGAATGGAAGTTTTACAGGTGGCATCATTATTGTTTTATTAAACACAATAAAATAATTCATCTGAAAAACTAAAGTTAGTTCATAAGCACCAAGACAAGCTAGTTAGGACACCATGAGGAGCACTGGTACAGCTGTAAAGATCACAGAAAACATCTGGATGTTCTTCCACCTTGAATAAAACCATTTAGTCATGTTCAGCAAGCTTTCAGGTGACACTATTGCTGTTAGTCCCAAGACTACCCTATTACATAGTTGTTCTGTTGACCAATGTGGAAGCATCATCCAATTATTCCCAGATCTTAGTGCCCTGCTGTTGAAGACTAAAGCAACAATGACAATGACTAAAATGACACCCTCCAAACCCCAGAACCCAACAGTAGGCGTCTTCTAACCAATACTTTCATTCTTTGATTGTTATTGAGTGAACAAGCACTGTCTGTTCTGCGCTTTGAGACAAGAAGCATTTTCATGTTCACACAAACAGCAAGCTACATCAAGGGTTTTCTGTGGAAATAGATGCCCGTATAAAAGATATGTACAGTGGAGTGGTTTATAAGTGTCAGCATTTGTAACTGACAAAGAAGACAAGTAAAGTAACCTGGAAAGCATGGAAGATTTATGAGATGCTCACATAAAGGGGATTTATATTTATGATCCGTAGGTGATAATTCTTATGATTATGTGTTACAATGAAGCAACAATAATATTAACCCAAACCAGCATTCTGGTCAGCTTGCTAAGACAGCCACACAATAGAGAAGAAGACAAAGACAATATCAAGCACGCTAGTAGGATCTGCTACTTGTCAGTTCAGGCACAAGTGTCTATCTACCCTCAAAGCTCCAAAACTGTTCCTTTCAGACCTATTGCAAATTCTGAGTCATCTAGAATCCCCGACTACTCAATGATTTTGCTGACTCAAAATTTTTTTTTGGGTGGGGGGATGTAATTCTATAGCCATTTTAATAAAAACCTTTAAACTGGAACCATCCCAAAAGATTGAAAGAGAATAACAACAGAAAGACTCAAGAAACAACCAAAGTACACAAAATAAAAAAAAAATAGTAGGCTGATGTAGAACAGATATTAAATGCACGGTGTCATATGAATTCTAGCAAAGAAAATTCATTTTGACAGTTCACAAAGTTAGATTGATTAGAAAAGTTCTGGAACATATCCAAGGTCCTTGAAAACCATGGGAAATAATTTCAAAGGGAAGGGGAAACTGGGATACATTTCCCCTCTGTATTGAAAAATATTATAGTATGACAACAGACCAGAGTTTCTGGAGAGTTGCCATGTATTCCATGGAAGACAAAACAGCACACAATACATGTAATTTAAACAAATACCAGATCAGCTAATGTTCCATTGCAATGTCAAACAATTTGAATTACCCAAGAAATCCCAATACAAAGTAATGTCTTGGGTTTTGCCCTTCCCTTTGTGTAGAAATGATTGGTGAATTGTTTTGTAACATCTAAAGAGTAAGCTGACCCCGTTTCCCTCTTTCTTTCTTCCCTGCCATGGATGTTAGGGAGTAAAACAAAATGGATGACTTCTGTGACAACTCACTTGGCTGCTCATGGCCCTAAAAAGAGTAAGACAAATCACTGCACAGAAATACATTTGCTTAGTTCTATTTTAGTGACTAGAGAGCTACTTCATCATGAGTTGTCTCAAGTTTTAGGAGATAGTCATGCAAGCAGTTTCTCCAAATGTGCTTCTGAAGCCCTTTCAGAATTCTGACTCATTGAGGTTGAGATGAGGTCCCTTGGCCTGCGCAGAAATCCATGCCTTGGGTATTCCTTAAATACCTGGCCCCCAGTAGACACACCAGGAAACACAATTCTACCTCCACCACCCTCTTCTCACCCCCTGTACCTGGGGAAGGTCAAGTCTCTGGTGTAAGCAGACTGTAACAGTGCAAGGAAGAAACACAGGGGCCTGTCTTTCTCGACTTCTACTCCCTTCTGGCTTTAGTACAGAAGGCTTAGCTTTCTCCTTCTGTCCTTGGCAAGTGTTGAAATCAAAGGATTCCTCTTCCTTTCTATGAATCCCCATATTTTATGGATGCTAGTTTGTTGTATTTTATTTCTGTATTTCTTGCTGGCTGCTTATAGTTTACTGTCTACTTGCTGCCATGCCAATAGTTAAAGGCAGAGAGTCCCTTCACAAAGCAGCAACTTGCTCTTTGGTGTTTCAGTGACTTTTGGCATACAATAATTGTTTTTCTGCTCACCTTTGCCCACCTGACCTTGGGCTATGATAGTCTTGGGGCCTCCAGATATGATCTTACTGGAGGGGGGGGAGGGACTTTGCCCTACAAGCAGAGAGACACTCCCTCTTGGCTTCCCTTCCAGGTCACAGTGGTCATGCCATGAGAAGTCTAGGAGATCTAAGTTTTATAGGGACTCCAATATGGTCATGAATGGAAATGTGACCTTCCCTAAAAGACGCTTGCCCATCAACAACCTTGACCAGGCTTGAAGAGACCCAGGTGGTAGGAAAGGTAGGCATCCCCAGGATGCACAGAACCTATGCAATAGATGTTTCTACAAATAGAACATAAGCAGTACTGGTAAAGTCATGGAAGGCAGGAACGCTGGAGGGATGGCTACCTATGGTCTTGCCAGAGACCAGTGGATACCCTGGTATGTAGCATGTATGTTTCCACCAGCCCGCTAACCAGCCAGTCTGGGCCCACAGCCGCACCAGCCCCAAATAACACTCAGAGACTCTGTATTTGATACAATCCTGTTGGCCAATTACCATTATTGTTTATGGGCTAGATCTGCCTTAATTATTAACCCATTTCTACTTATCTAAGTATTTCCACGTGGTCGTCTTATCAGGGAGCCGCGGCAGGTGTCCTGCTTCTTCCTGGGCTACATCTCGACTCCTTCCTCTTTCCTCCCCCTGGTCTCCTAGTCCCACCTATCTTGTTTCCTATTGGCCACAGAGCTTTATTAACCAGTATGAGAAACATATATACAGAATAACATCTCCCAACACTGGTATCCAATTGTGATCATTAGAGAATACTAAGTCACTGAAGCTGCTTGTAGAAGAGACAATGTGAGATCATTCTGTGGCCAAGATCTGCACGTGTGCATGAGGATGAATATTAATTTATACAGTACAGAGGTGGTTTCCTGTTTTTCTCCAGGGTACATTCATAGACTTTCAGTAGTTATGTGAAATCATAGGTGGTATACATTTTATATGACTGCTTTGTCCTATACTTACATATTGAAAATAAAATTTAATACATAAATTAAGTGTAATAAGGCATTAAGAATTCTTAAAAGAAAATAGAGAAATTTAACTACATAATGTGATAAAAGTGATGTGAATATTGACTCCCTACCCCAACCTCATAAACATGCCTTATCGTTTACCTCACTATTATTCTTGTGATTTAAAATGATACAAGAAATGCTTGAAAAAGTCTGTTACATCCAAATGGTCAGCCTCACTCCTCTTGAACTTTAGAGATATTATTAAGTAAATTAGGGCTATTAAAACACATCACTATAAATAGAAACAAATGACCTAGAAAGCAAGGTGATTTCAAACTGAGTAATGGGCAGATGTATCATACACAATGGGTGAAGATGTAATTCATGTCTCAGGAAGGATAGAGTCAGATGACATATGAATGTCAACACACCTAGAATGGCAAGTTATTTTACAATCTAAATAGCTTATTTCAGAGATTATCCGTTTAAAACTTAAAGAACATGGGTGATTGTGGTGAATGAAACCATAGAAGGTAAAACTGGGGACGGGGTGTGTATGCTTTGTAGTAATTCCTGTTGCAGGATATAGAGGCTTTGATGCTTGGGGAGCACATTTCATTTCTAAGTTCTTGTATTTACTTTATCTACCTTCCAACTTTAGATTATGTCCTGAAAAACACTATTAAATGCCTCAACCTGTGCCTCAAGTTGAACAGTTAACATTTTATATTTTTAATTATTAGGATATAGTTTATTTCCTAAATGTTTCTTCATATAGCAGTGCTAAGAGGTGGTGGAACCTTTGAGAAACAAGATATCAGGGTCATTTAGGACATTAGCCATTACGTCTTTCAGGTCTAACCTCAAAAGGAGTCAATACTGATATCAAGGAGTAAGTTAATCCCTGGTAGAATGAGTCATTGTGAAACAGTAAGCCTGACTCTGCCTTGCTTCCTGTGGCTTTTTGTTTCTCTGTGCAGTAATCATTGCACACACACACTAGCCATGATGCCCTCTGTCATGAAGTCCTCATAGGACTTTCAATCTCCTGAACAGTGAGATAAAGTAAAGTATCTTCGTTATAAAGTGTCTCTTCTGAAGTGTATTTTTAAACAATTGAACATGGTCTAATGCAATAACCTATCTTCTGTTTTTACTTATTTTGTTAATTTGCTTTATTGCCTTCATCCTGCTTATGAAATGTAAAAAGAGAGGCCTTGTGTCACATTTTAATGACTCTGTGATCATGAACACACTCTTCTGAGCCTTGCTTAATACTGTGGGAAAACTACAAAATCCCCCATTCTGTGCTAGAACCTCAAATGTGTGCTCTATACTAACAATGGATGTTGAGTGTGATCTTTTAGCCTTCATCACAATCCCTTAGCTAGGAATGACATCAGAATGCTCACATCATAGTAAGGTTGGATTATGACAGGAAGACCTAAGCCAATCAGAGCACTGTATTCACACAAGCAAGATTTTGGTTGAACTTGAGTCTTAATCTGGTCAGTCAAACTGAAGAGAGTTATTTTTTCAGAGAGCTGAAAGTGGGCCAAAGCTTTAGGTAGTAGATGAACAAATAGATTTTAGAACTTTAATGCTACTGAATCACTAATGCAAACAATAATTCCATGGAATATGTCTTTCTACTTGTCCATATTCATTCTGCATCTGTTCCATCTGCTTAGTGCCCAGATGTGCTTACTTGGGTGGACTGTGTCAAAGATCTCTTTTGCCATTTGCTTCTGGTTACATTTATATAAGTGGGGACAGCTGCAGGAGATGGGAAGAAGGAGAAGAGCATGGGTGGTTCCTTGATCCTGACAAAATTCCTGTTTGGGAATATTCTCATCAACCAAATCCTAAGACTTCCTTGTGTTTGAAATTGTTCTACGGATGCACATGTTATCTTTTATGAACTTAGCAGAACTTCTAGATTTAATACTGAGTTTTGTTTTGGTTTAGTTTTGGTTTTTCGAGACAGGGGTTCTCTGTATTGCTTTTGAGCCTGTCCTGGAACTCACTCTGTAGCCTAGGCTGGCCTCAACCTCTCAGAGATCCACCTGCCTCTGCCTTCCCAGTGCTGGGATTAAAAGTGTGTGACCACCAATGCCTGGCCAGATAATACTGTTATTTCGGCTTTACTATAAAGACTCATGGAGGTAGAGTATCTTGCATTAGTACTCAACCTTGATGAAGGCCAATTTTGTTTTGCGTTTAAGTTTAAAAATAGATGTATTATTAACATCATTTGTAAATACTTATGGAATGTTTTTCAAATGTTTTCCTAGGTAAATATCACAAACTGAAAACAGGCTCATATCATCTTATATATAAGCTAAATTTTCTTATGTCATTTAATTACCCTTAATAAAAGAATAGCGCAAAATGAAATGGAACATATCAGTGGAGGAGCAAAACTCTGTTCTGTTAAAAGACATCTCTGAGATATATTCTGAGAGATTAAAACAATCTCATTTGGAAATGATTTCAAATTCACAAAAAATATGCACATGGCAAGGCATCTGCAGTTTTCTTAGTCCCTGGCTATTTACTTCTTGTCCTAGTTTATTGTTGCATCATGTAAATATCTTTATCACAATAATAGGAAAAGAAGTATGTTTTCAAAATACTTGAGATATGTTGACACAACTATATCATGGATTCTCTCACTCCCAAATATCTCAGTGTACATCTCTAAGGACTGAGACTTCACAACTACAGTTTACTGTCAACATTAGGAAAACTAACAGTAACTCCTCATCTATTCTACAATTAGTATTTCACTTTCCTATAACTCAATAAAGTTCTGTGTAGTATTTCCCCTCTTTAAAGAATCCAGTTGAACATGAGAGGTTGTATTTGGGTTCTATGTCCCTGTTATTCCTTTCCTAATTTAAGAGGGTCTTCTACTATTCATTTCTGTTTATCACATTGTTACCCTTGAAACAGAACACTCAAACTTTAAAAACTAAAGTGCTTGTGACTTTCCTTTATGTTTCCCTAGGATTATATTTAGTTTATGGATGTTTGTTGAAAGACTGCCTCAGTTGCTGAGTGGTGGAAGCACATGCCATTAATCCCAGCACCCAGTGGCCAGAGATAGGCAGATCTCTAAATTTGAGGCCAGCTTGGGCTACAGAATGAGTTTCATGCCAGTCATGGCTACATAGAAAATCTCTGTCTCAAAAAAAAAAAAAAAATAAAAAGAGACATCATATCCTGCTACCATATTGAATGAAGAGGTAAAGTGGTCATCTGTTCTGGTATGGTTAATTCTGATTGTCAACTTAATTGAATCCAGAATCAACTAAGATGCATGCCTCTCATTGGATTTGTCATCTGGAAGGTTTAATTGTGAAGAGAAAACCCTTCCTCAAGAATGAATGTTCCAGATGTGAAGAGTGTCTAGAAAAAGCAGTTCCCCATTGCTGGCCTACATCTGCCTCTGCTGCTGCTGTCATTCTCCTATGATGTAATACTCAAAGCACTCGGATTGTCAACATACACTAAAGACCAGTGACTTTCCCAGAATCTTCAGACCATTGGACCAGAATGAAACTGATGAGGTACCCAGCTCTGTGAACTGAGTAGCTACCAGGTTCTGAGCATGTTAGATGGAAAGATGACCCGTTTTAGATGATAAATAACCCCCACCTCAGCATAAGGTATTTTATTACATTTTCTCCCAGTGATAAGCATAGTAAAAAATTCCTTTAGACATGTAAAAATGGTTTAGTACACCCAAGGATGCATCTGATAACCAGAACCTTGTGACATCACTCACTGAAGATAACCAGACACAGTTCTAGACCCCATGATGCCCACTGGAGAGTAAGAACAATGCTCTGCTCGGCACATCTGGAAATCCACCATCATGATCTGCACTGCAGCCAGAGAATCTCCCCCAGGATCCTGACCCTTGACTTAGAGACTTCTGTTAGAGCCTGGACCTGCCCTTCAGCTAAGATTCATTACACAGATGAGCAGCTTTGGGGAGAGAGGCTTAGGACAATAATTAGGAACTTAGAATGCAAACCTAGTATGATGACCTTTAGCAAAATAAAACTTTTGTTATACTGAATACATGTCTCTAACTTCTTGCTCATCTCTCTCTCCCTCTCCCCCTCTTTCTCTCTCCTCTCTCTCTCTCTCTCTCTCTCTCTCTCTCTCTCTCTCACACACACACACACACACACACACACACACTTCTATTCTTCTAGAGAACCCTGCCTAACACAGATTATGTACTAGGAACTGGATACCTAATCAGTGACTTGGTAGCAGGCTGACTTCTATTGCAGACAAAGTATTCTGATTGTGAATTTGCCTTTCCTGCATGCAAATCTTCTACAAAAAATAGACATATTTTCTCACATAGTTGGAACTTTTCTTACACTTTTATTGATGTGAAGAGACACAAGGCAATGACCAAAGCAATTCTTATAAAAGGACACATTTAATTAGTAGCCTGCTTACAGTTTAATAGAGTTATTCCATGTTCATCATGGTGGGAAGCCGACAGGCATGGTTCTGGAACAGTAGCTGAGAGTTTTATGTCCTGATCTATAGGCAACAAGGAGAGACATAGACAGAGACATAGAGAGAGAGAGAGAGAGAGAGAGAGAGAGAGAGAGAGAGAGAGAGAGAGAGAGTCAGAGAGAGACTGCCTGGCATGAGCTTTTGAAACCTCCAAGTTACATACTTCCTTTAACACGATAACACATACTCCATACTCCAATAAGCATATGTCCTAATCCTTCTAGTTCATCTGAAACATCAAACAGTTATACCCACTGGTGTCTAAGCATCCAACTATATGAGCCATTGGACGGTGACATTGTAACTCAAGCCACCACACCAATAAACTCACTTCATAGTCAAATAGGTACGGTAGTAGGTTCACTCTTATAGAATTCACCAGCCTTACCATATTCTCCATCATCCTGAAGAAGCCAACTTGATAGAATGGTGGGGTGGCTTTTTCAAAATGCAGCACCAGTGGCAACTAGGTGGCAGTAGCCAGGAGAGTGGAGACAATTTTCCAGAAGGCTGTTTATGCCATGGATCAGAATCCCCATTGTACAGCACTATATCTCCTATAGCCAGAATTCACAGGTCCAAGCACTGGGGGTGGGGGTGGGAAAGTACTAATAACTACCACCCCTGGTGGCCCATTGATAAATTTTTTGTTTCCCATTCTGAACAGTCTATGTTTTGCATACCTTGGTTCCAGAGGAAGATTGCTTCTGCCAGGCGGCACAAAGGCTTCATTGAAATGGAAGGTAATAGTTCTCATGGCCATTTCTGGGCTCCTGATTCCATTGAGTCAAGTTTAAGAAAGGGTTACAGTGTTATCAAGAAAGATTGATCCTGACTATTCAGGGAAATTGGGCTATTACTCCCCAGCCAAGATAAAGAAGAGTATGTCTGGACTGCAGGAGGTCCTTCAGGACATCTCTTAATGTTACTGTGTCTTATGATTAAAATCTATGGAAAACCACAATAACTCAATCTAGGTAGGATGAAAATGGTCCAGATTTCAGCTTTACCCTTCTAGTTAAAAACAAAAAACAAAACAAAATCTGTTGAGTTGCTTGCTGAGGAGAAGGAAACAAAGCATGAGTAGTCTAAGGAGGTTGGTAAAAATACCAGCTACAGCCACAAAAATCAGTGACAAATGAGAATTGTAATTACCTTGAAAACCCTATTAAGAATATGTGTATATACTTAATGTGTATATGTATATATGACACACACATATACATATATATTCTTTCCTTCTTATTCCTTTACCAAGTTATATAATACAAATTGGGATAATGTCAATAATTCAGTATTACTAAATCTAAACTATTATATTTTAGTTATGGGGTGAAAGTTTAAGAATTTCTCAAGGGACTTTGTTATCTGTTGTTGGAGGATGTCTTGCTTAGGGTTTTCGTTGGCTGTAAAAAGAAAACATATCCATGGCAACTCTTATAAATAAAGCATTTAATTGGGTGGCTAACTCAGTTTCAGAGGTTTAGCTCATTATCATCATGTGGGGAGCATGGTGGCATGTAGGTAGATGTGGTGCAGGAGGAATAACTGGCAATGCTGTATCTTGTGGGCAATGGGAGGTTGACTGAGTGTCATACTGAGGGAAGCTTGAGCAAAAGAGACATATAAGCCCACCCCCACATTGACACACTTTCTCTAACAAGGTCACACTTCCTAATAGTGCCACTCCCTTTAGAGGCCACTTCCTTTCGAACAACCACAGAGGGAAATGGTGTAGCATGTATATTTCCACCAGCCTGCCAGCCTGCATATTACAAAAAGTTAATGGACTAAATATTGTTAACTGTGATTCTTATTTGATAACTGTTGTATGATATATTTTGCTATGTCAAGGTTAAAACCCTTCTTTTTACTTTAGACAGAAAAGAGGAGATGATGGGAGATGTTACTCTGTATATATGTTTCTCATACTGGTTAATTAATAAAGCACTGTGGCCAATAGGAAACAAGATAGGCAGGGCTAGGAGACCAGGAGGAGGAAAGAGGAAGTAGTAGGGAGGAGCCAAGATGTAGACCAGGGAGGAAGATGCTGGCCGCAACTCCCGATAAGATGAGCCACGTGGAAATACCTAGATAAGTAGAAATGGGTTAATAATTAAGACAGAGCTAGCCCATAAACAATAATGGTAATTGGCCAACAGGATTGTATCAAATATAGAGTCTCTGAGTGTTATTTGGGGCTGCTTCGGCTGTGGGCCCAGACTGGCGGCAGTCAGGATGGCGCCGGCGGGAAGGAAAAACCTGCCCGTAACAAAATGGGATCTTTGGATTGTACATAGGATAGTTTCATCATGTTATGTGGAAAATATAGCATTCTTACTGCTTTCATATGGAAATAAGATATAGCATAGAGAGATGGGGTTGACAAGGAGCGAGCTTGTGATAGTTAATCTTTGTATCTAAAGACAATGTTGAGACACAACTCTGGACAAGTCTATGAAGACAGTTCCAAAAAGGGTTAACTAGGAGTAAACACACCTCCCTCCAGTGGGCAGTACCGTCCTACCTTCTGGAAACTGCAGCCCATACATAAAGTGTCAGAGGAAAAAGCAGTGTTGTTTGTTTCCTTTGCTTCTTGCTACTGAGCCTGTCTGTTTCTGCTGCTGCTCCCATTCTCTATGGACATGACACTCTAGATTCTTAGGTTCCAATGTGAACTGAAGATCAGCAAATCTGAAGGAATCTTTTAAGCTATTAACAGCAGATTGGTACTGCTGAAGCATCTACCTTCAGGGACTTAACAGCTACTGGATTCTTAGCCTCTCTAACAAGCTGGTGGAATACCTATGACCTATCAGCTGTAAGCCACTCTTGTGTGTACGTCTGTCTGTCTGTCTGTCTGTCTGTCTGTCTGTATACATTCTATCATTTCTGTTTCTCTAGAAAACCATGGCTAGTATACTGACCATGATCATATGAATTGCAATCATGTGTTCAACAAGTTTTCTGATTTCTCCAATATGTAGGGAGAAGTTTGCCTCTTTGAGACCATGATATGTCAGATTTCAAAACACTGCACCTGATATATGCTGTCAATTGATTCACCTGCCCTTACTGGGAATTTTAGCAGGGCAATTCCCCATGACATCAATTGAAGAGACTTTTCTGTATCATAAGATCAGGTTCTAGTCCAGAGAAAGTGTTTGCTATCAAAGGATTTCTTTGTCTTCTGAATGTTTTCAAATAGTAAAACTTGGCATTTCTCTAGTTAACTAAATAACTCTTAAAGGGAGAGAGCTTGAATCACCTTGTCAAAAATTCTTCATTATCGGTGACATTGTTTTTAGGGTGTCTCGCCTTTTCCTCTGGAAAGGAAGTGGCTGCAGAAATCTGGGGAATCATTTTTTTCTGAAGTAGTTGGCAAATGGCTTTCTTCTCATCAGCAGCTGTGGGTAGAAGGAGGCTGAATTGGAGGGCAACCATGGGCATTGTTACATAATGTTTGTCTCTACTGGGGGGATCCTACAGGTCTTATCAACTTGGTTCCCGTACACCATGAGGATGCCAGTAATCATATCTTTAATATCCTTTGTTTCATCTTTTTCTGTTGGCTTTCTCGATCCTGAAAGTAATTAGAAAGGCAGTGAATTTTGGCCAGGCTTTTCAGGGGTGATTCTTGGCTCTTGAGAATTTTATATCTAACAGATTAATAGATGAAAGGAAATAACTGATTCCCCGGGGCACTTGCATCAAGAGGCTTCTTCCTCAAAGACATGTGGGGGGATTAAAGACAACTACTTACCTATAATTACAACCTGTTGATTAGTCTGAAGTTATTCCCTTTTGTTGTTTCCAGTCTACACAAAGCTCGCTGAAGACAATAGTGGGCATTGTTGGGGTGCACAACACTGGTGGGACGATTGGAAGGGACCTACAAACTTGTGGTTTGTGCATTTCATTACAAAATACACATTATATGGCTTAATCTGCAATTAATCTGGCTGCAGTAAGTATAAATAGTCACAGAAAAAGTAATCAAATGATTAGTTAGCCTAATAATAATTATGAAAGCTATACAGGCATCATGTTGTCTCTCTGCTCTCCTGAATATATAATGCTTCTTTCAACCAAAGAAAACACAGAAATGGAAAGGAACAAGAAGCCCGGGGTGGAGCACAGCCTCAGCCCTTGGTTTTCTCTTGTGTGTGAGCAATTGTTTTAAAGTCTAAATACAACATTCAACGGATCATTTGTCACCACAAATTACCCCTTAGATAGTTTACTGCAAGTGCCAATGTTCCTGGGTACCTTCTGGGTTTTACAAGTTGTTCCATCAAACAATGATTATTATTCTTTGAGAAATTATCCAGAGTAGTTTGTTACATGACAGACATGTGGTTCGAGTTTTGTTGTAAATGTAGAACAAAGGGCCCGAGAGTGTTTCTTTTCGTTATCCAAGCCATGCAACTTTGAGAAGACATTGGATAGTTCATTATTCAAATGGGAATGTTTTCTTGCCTTTCATTTTCTGTTTTATTTCTGTATATCCATGACATTTCAGCAAGCAAGCTGCCTCCTCTAGAAGCACCATCTGCTTTGCTTTTCAACTGTGAAACCATATGAGAAAACGAGTCCCCTCCCCATTATAGAAAAATATATGGGGTGAGGGGAAGGTGCTGTCAATTATATTACACACACACACACACACACACACACACACACACACAAACATGTATGCATGCACATATGCAAGTATGTATCTGTGTGAATTTATTCATAAGTGCATTATATATATATATATATATACATGCAAACACACAAGTGTATCTTTATGTGTATGTATAAATGCGTGCTTTTTTCTTATATTTAAAATGCCCCAGCAGAAATGTACAATCAAGGAATATGATCTCAACAGAACAACTAAGCAAAACTCTCCAACTAAACATTTTGTATGCCTTAAATCCTTTCTCCATGCAACACTCCTTGAACATGGAAATTTGGGTCAGCTTGTCTATTGTTATATTCCCAGCATCTATATTAGTATCTAATGCATAGTGTTAACTTTAATAGTTATTAAGTAGAATGACAATATGATCAGAGCTCCTGCTGGGTATATTTTGTGTGGTGTGCATGTAGCAGTCATAGGTTGCTCTCAGTTCTGGAGATCCCTATTATTACTCCAACCCTGAGAGATCTTCTTTTGCCTGCATCAACTGAATCCTGTATACCAGGATTAAGTTCTGCATACTTGGTGACAAAGCTAAGATTTTTGACACCATCCCCCATACGTTGTTAGGCCAACAGGCCAACACTCAAGATTTCCTTATTTAAATAGTCACCACAGAGTACAGTCTGGACCACATCATTCAGGTAGTAGATAGTACAAGGGCTGGTCCCCATTTACTAGAAAATGTAGTGTAGGATTAGAAGCAAAACTTGAGACTATGTAAGCTAAGCCTAGCTTCTCAGGATGGAGCTCCTTGGCCAAGTAGACTTACTTGGAGAACAGTCTCCTTTCACTCAACACTCACTCCTTGGCATCTCTCTATGTGATTTTGGGTAAGATATTTTTATCTCTGTAAGTTAAGGTTTTAGTAATGGGTATGTGAATTCTTATTGGTAGATAATAAATTGGGAGTACTAATGGTATAACTAGAGCAATAATTTTGACATTATGGGTCAGGCAGAAGAATTAGCATTCGTGAAGACATTGAGACGATGAAACAATAAGGATAGGAAGAAGACAGAAACTAGTGCTATGATAAATAAGCTGGTATTGGATAGATGTTATCTGGGAAAGCTTCTTTTAAGCCGTATTAAGTAAGTTCTGCTTTTAAGACGAGGACCCAGAAGCAAAGAGAGGTCAAGTAGCTTGTCAACAAGGAGCTGGTGGGGTTTGGATTAAGCTGTTCTGATTCTAAAATTTGTAGCATCGTTTCTCCTTCCATTCTTGATTGAAGTAAAAGGAAGGAATGGTTTTAATATGGAAACAGTGGAAATTTACACAATGTCACATGGCCATGCAGGCTGTCAATTTAGATATGAACACAAAGTGTTCATGGGATATTACAACTAGGGTGGGACTAGGTAACAGAGCCATTTCAGTATGAACCAAAAGTTTGAAACAAAGTAGCTTATGATTATGAAAGTATGGACTATACTAGGTTTATTTCTTAATTATCACAGAGTCTGGTTTTCAAAGTATAATTACACAGCAAGTGTTGCAGGAATAAAACTAAGCATGAAACTCAATTCTCTGTTTCACCTTATTTGTATAGATGTGACTATAAGGAAGATTCACAGCTATACAACTAGAGTTCATAAACATGATGTATCTAGTATTTTCCTTTTATGTGAAATGGTAAGAAGGCAAGCAAACTACTTGGCTTTTATAGATAAGGAAATTGAAGCACAAAAAAGTTAAGGTCCTCTTGTTAGCCGAGGTAATGACGGACCCAAGGAAATCTAAAAGATCTTTTACTGCTTCTGAAATTACAAACGCAACTCCACTTTTAATTCCTGAATGTCAGCTCCTCATATAATTAATGGCAGAAAAGACGTGGCTTACAGCATAAAGAAAGATAGAAATGCTCACACCTTCAGAAGCCTTCCCTCATTCTCTTGGATTAATGACCTTGACTTTGTGCAAGTGTCTCTGCCCCAGCCCCACATCCAGGTGGAGCTACATAGTCTCTTTGGAAGCCACCAAAACTGATTAGATACATTTGTAACCATAAGATTTTTTATATTTATGACAGTTTGAATGAGTATAGATACTCTTATTTGATATTTCCTCACTAATAATTCACACTGAATCATAGCATACTGTTCTCATTGTAGTGAAGATATTCTTATATAACATCACCAACTAATCAAAGCAATTTTTGTTTTACATTATAAACACACAAGTCAAGAGTATGAAAATAGTTCACTTTTGCTTAGTAATTTAATTCAATTGCCCTGTACTGATTTTAAATATCTGATCTTTAGAAAAGTATTTTTAAAAAACAAATGTTAAGAAAGCACAAAAATCCTTCATTAGAAAAATCTGCCCACTTTCAATAACAAACCTCAGAAACAGTTTTCCCTTGACTGAGAAAAAATGAATATATCATAATATGTCATGTCTTTACAATATATGAGTCAAAGAAACATAATGAAAAAAAGTCCCATGTATAAGTCACTATCATAAGGCTAGCCTGTATGCTTATATGTAAATTGTGTGCTTGTTGGTTGCTTTCTGTAAACCTGGTGCTAATGCCCTATTGCTGAAGACATAACTTACTCATGTTGTTGAACATGGAGAAATCAAGCACCAGTGCACATCCAGAAGCTCTACCTCTACTAACATTTGTGGTGCTGTAAGGTGAGGTGTATGCTATCAGAAGAGAAAAGTAATTATCATTATCACCTAGCTACAAACACTGACACCTACAAAAGTGACCTGACTGCAAGATACATTGGTGCAATAGCGGCAGAAATGTATGAAAGTAACCAAACACTTTTTGATTCATCTAAGACTCCTTCCATGAGAGGGAACACTGCTAAAGTGAGTAAGAACCTGAAGCTAGCGAGGTTATAGGTTCTAGCAGGAAAGCTACTAATATTACTCAAATATAGGGGCATAGTAGTGACATGACTTTGAATGACATATCTCTAGAAACACAGATCAGAACATTATTCAACCCCCATCTGAGAAACTTCTTTCAGTAGCTATGAACTCACGCAGAAATCCACGACAGAACAATATGCAGAGAGTGAGAAACTTTGGAGAACTAAATGGGATTTTTAAAAAAATCAAATCTTTCCCCTCAAGGGTCATAGATTTATGTGGAAGAGGAAATAGGAAGATTATAATAGCCACAGGTGATGGATAACACCAGGAAACAGCATCTTCAAAATTCAACAGAATTGATACTCATATGAACTTGCAAAGACTGTGACCACACACATAGGACCTACATTGGTTCAAACCAGATGAAAGTCCAGCACTAAGAAGGAGTTTACACAAAGCCCCACCTTTAACCAAAAAGCTATTTGCAACCGATACCCACTAGGAAAAATGGAATTAGTTACCTTCAAAGCCTTCAAAAACTTGATGTTTTTATGGGCTTCTTGTTTTGCTTTATTTGGGTTTTTAATTATTATTATGCTTTAAGTTTGATTTAATTTTCCTTTGAGGGATGGATAGGAAGTTGGAGAAGATCTGGGAGGCATTGGGAGAATGGAAATAATTTCATCAAATTATAGGACAATGATTAAATAAAATAAAAAAATCTTTATGTCGTGTTTTGTCAAAACAATGTCAGTAAGGATACTAAGAGAAAGAATCAATGAGAGACTTTTTGCAAGAAGATGGAGCAGAAAGGGTAAGTTTCATTGCTGTGGGATTTCAATCCATTCAGCCAATGACTTTAGGGGCAACAAACCCTAAGGTGTGGCCTTTTCTGCCCATGTGACAACCTAAATGCTGAAGGAGAGGGATGCTCTTTTTGCTCATGTGCTCTCTTGGGTGGTGGTCAGGGATCAGATCTCAGCTTCCTGCATTCCCAGGGCTTTTTACCATTATTGTATGAGTGTTCCCCAAATATATATTTGTTCTCTTTTTATTCAGGTTTTAGAGGACTTCCTTACTCTTGCCTAGAATTCAGGCCTAAAGACAAGTCTATGGTGTCTGAAATAGCAGGCTAGTAACATTAGAATAATCACAATATGACTCTGAAAATTGTAACAGGTAAATTAAGTCACATGGGGAAGCAAGGGGTGAAACAAGAAGAGACATTTCCTATAGTTAATTGCTTCCAGTCCTATAAATAGGTTTAGTGAAATTTTCTTCTATTGTGTTTTTTAGTATCAATGGTAGGTCCTGTGGAGAGTAATGTGCCTTCAAAAGTGCAATGAACTAGTAAACACTGACACTGTTGTACTTGGACCATAGAAGAATGCATAGAGCAATCTCGCTCAGTAGAGACTGAATTTTCATCAGTTTTCTTCCTTTACACAGTAGATTCTTTTCCATTGAGCATATCTCTGTGGTCTTTCCTCGTCTGTCATAAGGGTTATGATAGACATCACTATAGCAAAAGGAAGATTGGAAAGAAGAAAAAAGTAGCAAACTTATTACTCAAAGTTCCATGTGCATAGAATCATTCAAGCTGAAGGCTCAAAGACCTAAAGAAAATCTTTTAATGCTTCATAGCATGGACAGCTATGAAAAAACATGAATGGGCACAAAGGGCAGAATCTACCAGTGATAAAATGAGAGGAAGAAAAAAAATGTTCACTCAGATTCTCTTTGGTTTATGTGTAGCTTGTTTCTGCAGATATAGAGACTCCTTTTGGAATGGGGTACTATACTCTAAGATCAAACACAAGGGTTGGAAAATATTCTTATGGCTAGCTCTTTCAAAGAACACAAGGAAAAGTTAGACTAATATTTCTAGGTTTCATGGCTGTTTGGGTGGAAAGATATCCCTGTCTTATAGCCTGTGTTGGGTAGGTAGATGACTTGACCTATGGAAAGAACACAGGACAGGAGAATGGGAAAGCCAGAAAGAAGCTGTATTTCTAAAACCCTCTAAGTTATTTCCTGTAACATGATTAATAAAAACCCAGGACAGCTATTGGGGTTCAAGTTGAAGATCAGAGAAGCAAAGCAGCCAGCCATCAGAGAGCTCTCACCTCTACCAATGCTCAGACCAAAGGGACAATCCACCAAACCTCAGATTGCGTCTCCAGACTGCACTGCTCCTCACCAAATCTCAGACTGCTACCTGAGACGGTAATGAGCAGCTTATATTCTCTCTTCTGCGGAGATTAAAAGTGCCGACTTAGTTTCTCCATTGGAGTGGTTTCACTCTCATGTAGCCTGGGTGGTCTTAAACTCTCAGATATCCATCTGCCAATATCTCCTGAGTCCTGGGATTAAAGATGTGTGCCACCACTGCCCAGCTTCTATGACTGTGACTAGCTTTGCATTCCGATCTTATGTGGTTTTATTAATCATAAACAATATATCACCCCAATTTCCTTTGTTTCTTAATATGCTGAGCAGGTTCCACAAAGCCTAGCAAATCAAAACATACATGGTATAGGAGAAAGAGAGAAAGGGACAGGAAAGAAGGAATGATTCTGTGATCAGCCATTAGCAACATAAGAGGAAAAGAGCAGGCAATTTTAGACAAAAGTGCTTGCAGAGCTCTGTGAGACACCATGTTAAACTTGGCAATGAAAAGTTAAGGATAGAGTTTTTAAGGAGATCACATTCAGATAGGGACAGAAGAAAAATATGGGGGTGAGAAGCTTTCTATCCTCTGACATTTTGATAATTGACACCATGAAACAAACTCACAGTCACTAAATGAATGGCAAAGCATGTGTAATTTTATACACCTGAACAAATGTTCCAGCAAACATGACATTGAAAATTTTGTAGTATTTTGGGCTATAGCAAATAACAGGGGCTCTGGTTTCTCAGGAGGAGTGGTAACAATTCATGAAAGTATGAATGGAGAAAATGTATGATGGTAAAGCTTGTCTTGTTATGCAGATAAATAGTTTTTCATGTAATATGAATTATTTCAAAGCCACTCTCTTTATGCACAGAACTCTTTTTTTGCTCTTCAAGGAAGGAGGACATGAGATAAGAAGGAATTATAAGGCCAGAGTGAGTGAGTGAGAGAAAGAGAGAGTGAGAGAATGAAAGAGAGAGAATGAGAGAGAATTAACAATATTAAAATATATAAAACAAGTGTTCACATGTCCGCTCACAATAAGGAAGCTAGATAATTTACATGGATATTTTTCTACTGATGAATAGATTGAATGTCAAAGGATCTTTTTCCTGTTAATCTCTTTTTTCTGACATGTAGTTATTGCGCATTCATTAAAGTTTGTATAATGAAGCTTAAATGGTACATTTTTACTTATAAGACTTTAGAATCAAGATGCATCAAGAATGCAGAGGAGCTGGAAAATCTTAAATAAAATAGAGTTGGTCTGGAAAGAAAGCTGAAATATACTTTCCTTTGGACGATGTCCTTTGTGAAGAGAAAGGGACTCAAGGCTGTGCTAGACCACAATTTAGATAGACAAAACACAACACTGAGGCGTAAACATGGTGGAGACGTAGTGAGAAGATGAGGTGCTTCCTTTGAAACCTGGGAGCTACATTAAGATTGAGAGTAGGAGTCAGGGGAACAGAGAGTGAGCCATTATGAGACTGATGATAGTGGGGTAGGGAGCAAAGTGGCATCTTCACAGAACAGCTTCCAGAAAACTTCCTGAAGAAAATACCCAAGGAGTCTCTGGACCATTCCCCAGAAGCAAGGTGAACTCTGGCATTTCTTAACCTAGCAGAATAGCAGGAAGTATCATTCCATATTATTTAGATCAGCATAGCTGACAAAGAGCACAGAGGAGTCAGGTATCAAAGACTGGCATAGACTGCTTCTTTTAAAAAGCTTAGATATTTTATTATTTTAGAAGTTTTCATACAGCTGTTTCTGTGGGTTTCACCATATGGTCTTGACCCCTTTGCTCACCACTCCTCCCTCTCTACAACTGGATTCCAGGATTTTGGCTCAGTGTTCAGCTGTGGGTCTTTGCTTCTGTTTTCATCAGCTACTGGATGAAGGCTCTAGGATGGCATATAAGGTAGTCATCAATCTCATTATAGGGGAAGGGCATTTGAGGTAGCCTCTCCACTATTGCTTAGCTTCTTAGTTGGGTTCACCCTTGTGGATCTCTGGACATTTCCCTAGTGCCAGATTTCTCCTTCAGCCCATTAAGGTATCCTCCATTAAGGTATCTCTTTTCTTGCTCTCCTCTATTCTTTCCTCTACTCAGTCTCCATAATCCTTCGTGTTTTCCTCCTACCTCCTCCCCTTCTCTTTCTCTGCCGCCCATTATGTGCTCCCAATTTGCTTTGTCCCTTTCCCCTTCTCTAGGGTTGTGGATTGTTTATCCTTTGCTCTATGTCTAATATCTATATATGAGTGAGTACATACCATGTTTGTCTTTTTGTGACTGGATTACCCCACTCAGGATGGATTTTTCTAGTTCCATCCATTTGCCTGCAAATTTCAAGATTTCATTGTTTCTCCTCCTCCTCCTCCTCCTCGTCCTCCTCCTCTTCTTCTTCTTCTTCGTGCTACATTATGTAAATATACCACATTTTCTTTATCTATTTTTTTGTTGAGGGGCATTTAGGCTGCTTTCAGATTCTGACTATTACAAATAATGCTGCTATGAACATAGCTTAAGAGATGTCTTTGTGTTATGAATGTGCATCTTTTGGGTATATGCCTAAAAGTAGATTTACCAGATCTTGTAGTAGACTGATTCCCATTTTCCTGAGAAACTACCATACTGACTTCCAAAGTGGCTGCATAAGTTTGCACTCCACTCACAATGGAGGAGTGTTCCCCTTTCTTTACATCCTCTCCAGCATAAACTGTAATTGATGTTTTTTATTTTAGCCATTCTGACAGGTGTAAAATTGTATCTCAGAGTTGTTGATTTGCATTTCCATGATGTCTAAGGATGATGATCAAGTTCTTAAGTGCCTTTTGGACATCTGAGATTCTTCTATTGAGAATTCTCTATTTAGTTCTGTACTCCAGTTTTAAATTGGATTATCTTGTGTGTTGGTGACCGGCTTCTTGAGTTTTTGGAGATTAGCCCTCTGTCAGATGTGGAGTTGGTGAAGACATTTTCCCATTCTGTGGGCTGCCATTTTGTCTTGTGGACTGTGTCCTTTGCCTTAAAGACAGTTCTCAGTTTTTCAGGCAGACCCATTTATTTATTGTCAATCCCAATGTCTGTGTTACTGGTGTTATATTCAGGAAGTGGTCTCCTGTGACAATGTGTTCAAGGGTACTTCCCACTTTCTCTGAGGGAGGGCCTAAGTCCTGCCCCAAATATGCCTAATAAAACTTTTAAAGAATAAGAAATATTTTTTCATACAACATATTTTGATTATACTCTTTTCTATCAGATTTCACCCAAAATTCCAAAAACTGAAACTAAACCAGAATCAAAAAACAAAAGGCACCAATAGAAACAAAACAAAATAAAACATGGAAATAGAAACAAAACAAAACAAAACAAAACATGGAAATTACTTTGCACTGGCCAACTACTCTTGAGCAAAGACCCTACTCTGGCATGTGGGTGATATTTACTGTCACCCCCTTAAAGAAAACAGCTCTTTTTCCCCAGCAGCTATCAGTTGCCAATAGCTTCTTGGTATCCACTTAGTCTTTCCCATGCTGTGATTTTTCCCTGGTTTGAACTTGTGCAGGTTCTATGCACACTATCAGGTTATTTCTTACTTCTGCTCCCAGGAGAGCTATGGAGTGCAGATTGGTTCAGGTTGTGGTACTTGTCCTGGAGGTGTAGAACTCTGACCTAACAGGGAGTGTTTGAGGTTGAAGGAAGGATCCTGAGTCAAAGAACCAAAGGAAAGTTTCAAAATAAGAGGGATTTTCTTTACATGCAGTAGAAATCTTGTTTAGATTGGGAGCCGCTAGTTGACCAATTAGAAGATATTTTTTAAAGAAGCAATTATCCATCCAAGTACTATTTGTTTAAGATACATTGGCATAAACTTAAACCATTCTGCTCTCGTATAGTCTACTTTGCTAGGAGGAAAGAACACTAAGGCTCTGAAAATGAGACAAACAATGCTGAACAGTAATCTTAGAGTTTGAGAGAACACTGCCCCACCCATCTACCCACACACTTTTTTTTATCTGCATTTTTCATTTTTGTTTGTTTGTTTGTTTTTTGAAACCTGTAGAGACAAGTCCTAGTTTAGATAAATTTTTCTGAGTACTGTTTTATTTAGTTATTTCAGTGGCCATCTCCCATGGCTGTATAGATGCATAGAATGCAAATGACTCAGAGCAGTGTTGATGGAATGCTTCATCAGGCAGAGATGTCC
Source organism: Cricetiscus sungorus (assembly GCA_030556225.1). Classification (NCBI taxonomy): domain Eukaryota; kingdom Metazoa; phylum Chordata; class Mammalia; order Rodentia; family Cricetidae; genus Cricetiscus; species Cricetiscus sungorus. The sequence continues at coordinate 50,169,141 of JANBXA010000398.1, forward strand.
CTGGGAACCATATGCAGCATTTTAGTACCTTTCAAGGCAGTTGTTTCTCATTGTATAGATGTTTCGGAGTGGATAAATAATCTAGGATTCCAATGCCAAAGGCTAATTGCCCCGGCTTGGGAAATGCCTGTATTCATCCCCCTCTAAGCCCCATGAATTATATTGATAGGCTTGCATGTTTCTCTGGCTGACAACCAAGGGCCCCCATTCCAGGAGGATGGGAAAGTTGCAGGATGAAGTTTTCTCACAGAATTTACCACTGACTGAAAAGTGAAATTGCTACAATGAATAGTCATCTTTCCTTCTGAAATCTTAATTGGGTTGGCAACAAGTGTAATTACCAGAATGGCAGAGGAACCCAAGATGTTGAATGAAAGACAAATTTCTTTGGCTATTTGTAGACAGCCTCAAAAAAAGTCGTTTTCTAAAAGCCTCAACCACCATTGAACTCATTTGAGGAGAAGTACTGTTTGCTTTGCTTGAACTTACACAGCTTTCAAAACTCAGGGCTTTCATGCTTTGGAAATAGGAACTTTCAGAAAGTGAATGCTTGCTGGCTAGGGGTGATTTTAATCTCTCAAATGCTGTTACTGAAGTTCAAAGCATAAAAGTCTATCAATGGGTTGCACAGCACTGTAATGCAACACTTATCCAATTTGCAAGCATGTTAGTTTCTTTCTTCTAAACTCTCTCGTAAGAGGAAAAAAGCTTCACAGAGAGCCTATGGAAGGGTAAATTACAAAGATCTCCCACGAACATCGGAATTACATCAACTTACGTGTAATTACCACCTTAGCAGGGAAATAAGAGTCTTTATTTTTTGCCTTTTCACCAAAAGACTATACACAGCTAGAAGTTCAGGAAAGGTCACTGGCAGAATCAAACATCTACTCTATGAAAACTACCAATGCTAAATTATACATATTTTTAAAACTGGATGCTGCTCAAAAGGTCATTATGGATGCCAGTTTTCAGCCCAGCTACCAGTGATGCCTCAAGTCAGTGTGCAGCTTTTATCAATAATGATGGTGTCCTCAGTGCCTGTCACCCCAGAGAGGTTTCGTTTTCTCCTCTGATTCTCACAGTTGGAGGAAGTTGGGGATCCTGATATTACAAAAATATGTTCCTGATATATGCTTTGGCTCTTTCCAAGTTTGAAGAGCTGGCTATTTGTAAACATTATTCCTCATAACAGTACACTACAGTTACAGTGACTTACACACAAGTGTCTGCAGTATCATTTGGTAAGTCACAGCTATCAGGGACTCCTAAGGTACATTCTTAAAACCATACCCAAACAGGAAACAGTACTGAGGAGGCTGAATGTTCCTGAACAGCACAGGTCCAAATTATGAAGCAAGAATTTACATACTGTGGCATTTGCACTAAGCATTTTTAGCAGCATTTATTTTAATTACACCAAAGAATATTGTTAAGGAATGCAGGTTTACATATATACTTTTTTTTTTTGCACTGTCATTTGCTTAAATGAGCTTTGCATGATGATTGACAGTACTCAAGGCCAGTGGGCTATTACTCATGTTATCCAATGCCCAGATCTACAACTCTAGGTAGACTTATGGTGGGGGTAGGGTTCTGATGTGCTTCATATCACAGTGTTTAGACTACTTATACCTGCCCTGTAACGAGTCCAGTGTGAATTGAGATGTTGCCCTATTCATTGACACAATAAGGAGGCAGAGAAGATAGTTTGTGTTGAGGGGGAATCAGGCCATCATTCATAATATGAAAACTGCTGAGCAATGCTGCTCCTTCACATTGAGGACCAGAGGTGGGCTTGGTGGAGCTGGCTGGGTTTGCTTGTTCTGAAAAAGGGAAGAGTTAGCATGAGCTGCTGGAAATTCCCCTTTTAATCCCAGTAAATCATTTCTTACCTGAGACTATGTAGCTTTTCAAGGGACAAATATAAAGATAGTGAAATTGGATGAGTATTAGTGGAGGAAGGATGAATATGAATGAACTATAAAGACATACATATCAACATGTCAGACCCATTACTTTGTATGCTAACATAAGATTTGTTTTGTGCTTAAAGAAAAGGATGTAAAGTCCCTGTCTTTACTAAGGCAATAATGGCAATACAAATAATCATGAACACCGTACATTTCCTCTCTGTGGGATTTTATAGTATATTGAACACTTGCATATACTCAGCCTCATGTTATAATATAATTCAATGTTGCATAACACAGTATTGGATGTTGCTTATTTCAGGGCCTCTTGTGGTGTTTAGAAGCTGTGGACCAGATGTCCATAAATGTTACAGAAAGTGTTTATTGGCAATGTACATACCCAAGCTTTTGTATAGACTAAATTGTTAAAATGATGAGAAGAAAATATCCCATAGCTTTCTTTGCTATGAGTAATATTTTAGGGGTGGTTAGGGAAACAGAAGCATGAGAGCCTGCATGAGCTCTACAGTGGCATGATCCAGGGAAGGCAGGGATGCATTATAAGCATCAGCTTGGGGAAGGTTGTTATGCAGCTGGTATTGATGGTTTGTCATCCTGACAACCCTGACACATGCCTGTCTTCAGTAGTTTTCCTTTGTCTTGGGAGTAACCTCTTTTATTCTGTCCTTAATTCCAGAACCACATGGCAAAAGCTGTCAAGTTCTGCTCCTTACTAGGGCTGGAACATGGCCCTAGGAACGAGGGTGTGGCCTTGATTAGAGGTGTGCATAATTTATGTGTCATAAATCTCTTTCCCTTTTAAAAATTAACTTTTAGTTTTATGAGTATGTCTCTATGTGTATTTATGCCACCTGTGTGAAGGTGAAAGGGGAGGACAGAAAAGGATGTTGGATCCTCTAGAGCTGGAGTCAGAGGTAGTTGTGAGATACTTGATGTAAGTGCTGGGAACTGAGTACAGGTCTTCTGTATACTACAGACCCCCATAAGTCTCTTAAGCTGTACTCAAAGCAATGTTTGTTGTAGAAGACAGCATTTGTAGGATGTATTAGTAATGATTTATTAAAGCTTGTCCGATGATTCAGAAAGCAAAGACAGCCACAATGCATAGAAGCCAGGCATGCACCTTTAATCCCAGTATCCAGAAGCTAGGAGGTGGTGGTACACACTTTAAATCCTAGGACTCAGGATTATGAGGTATTCGGATCTCTGTAAGTTCAAGGCCACCAAGATCTACACAAGAGTGAATCAGTCTGAAAGAGTAACAGATTATACCAGCACTTGAGGAGTATAAAAGATAGAGGCAGGGTCTTCAGTATCCAGTAGGAGGCATTAATTCTGAAGCCACACTGAAGATGAGGCATTGATAATCCAGCCACAGTGGACATTGGAAGACTCAGTATATGTCTCTGGAACCTTTTATTTTCCATGTTACAGGCATTCTTTTTGAAGATTTGAGGATAGTCATAGAAGCTTTGTAGCACATCACATGTGTCTTGGCTGCTAGATCAGAGATGCCTATAGGCAAACATATAAACATGATAAACATGAAAGATATTGTTTACTTAAATATCTGCATTTTAACAATCTACAAAATCATCACTAATGCAACAATGTGGCAATTTAGAGGAAATGGTATTCTTGGTCAGAAGCTATCATTCTCTTCTGGCTCACATTTAGAGGGCATCATGTTATACCAGAAGCTTTTAACACATGGGAGAATGACACGCGGGACTTGGTGAACAATACAAACTCTTCTTTTATATTTAGAAAATACAGAAAATAGCTGGTTAATTTCCCTTTGAGAAGAACTTCCTGGATTTGAGAGGAATAATGGGGAGAAGCCCCATGGGATGGTAAAATTCTCTCTGGGCCTATGGCAGATGCAGTGTAGTGTTCTGCTATCCTTGAAGAGACAATTCAGTATCTTAATTCATTCTATAGAATGTCAAAGCCTTTCAGCCAGTGGATTAATCTGGCAATCTAGGAGTGATAACAATATGCTGGCAGCATTTACCAAGTCATTAAATATTATCTATTCTTTTGATTCACTGGGCATCTTAAGTTTCTTAAAGATTTGAAGGTATTACTCGCAAGTGTTGAAACAATGTTTCCAGTTACTTTCATTTCCTACACAAAATCAGCGCAATATACATATATATTATATATGATAATTATTTTATAACAAAAGAAGTTCAAATGTTATTTTAAGTTCTTTGTAAATATCTGGTTTCAGGGAAAAGAAAAATTGAAAATATAAAGACCAATAAAATTTTCTTATCTGAGAATTTTATTATTAATCTTTAAGTCAATAACTGACTTCTTCATATTAGAAGCTGATGACATTAGTTCTATAGATTTGATTCCATGTTAGTTAATAATTAAAGCCAACATAGGAATTTTATTTGTGATCCTCCAGGCTCCACCTCCTTCAGCAAATCCTACTGGCGTGTGCCACCACAGCCAGCTAGGAATTTTATAATTATGGGTGCAGATTTTATTCAGGTAGTCTCAGGTAAGTTTGAAAGCAAAAACAAAGGAAATGTTTTTAAAATATGTAGCTCAGAGACTGATAGTGAGCTTTTAATTCATGGAAGTTTATTTAACTCAGCTTAATGCTTCATATGCTCTTTTTAAAGACCCTAACAGGTTGCCTTTATTCACCTGCAGTATAATTACCACATATAATAGAAGCCTAGAATCAGTGGAGGGTCATATCCTATTGCTGAAATCAGTTACTTGGCTGATTTCATATTTAAATACCGCACATTACAGGAGAAAGATGCTTTTCATGTATTTTCCATTTTCTACTAAGGCTAAATGAGATGTAAATAGTTGTATTATTATCACTAAGGAGTCTTCTAAATCAGTATTAAGTGGCTACTGAGGCCTCTCCAGAAATTTTGCGTTGGAGAGCCACACGTTTCTATTATCCTTCTATAAATCTATTATCTACAACTTAAGAAATCCATAACTTCTTTAACATACTTGTTCAACTTCTTTTCAAGAATCTTGTGCTATAAACTTAATTTGAAGGATTTTCATTTGTTACCAAAAGTGCATGTTGGGAATTATTTAACAGACTCTTATTTCTGATGACATAAGCAAAACAGCTATTGTTGCAAATAAATGCTCCTAAGAAAGAGAGGATCCTGCTGGGGTTCGTCTCATAGAGCATGGTGTCTGTCAAGCTGTTGCAGAAGCAGCCATCCTGTTTCCTGTACTTGTGTTGCTTAGAAGATTGCAATTGCAAAAGAATGGTGCAAGGAGCCAATGCCAATCAATACAACTGAATGAGTGCTTTGTTGAAAAGCAGAAAATGGCCTTAGAATCGTCATCGGCTGAATTTTCTAGGAATCGTGCATTGGTGTGCATACCTGGGGTTCAGCCAACTGTCAGCAGCATAGAAATAACATGATGTATACTGAGAGAGCACTTTAGAAGTTGGGATGGTCTTTCCCTTAGAGACACAGCTGGATACAGTCAGACTGCTGAAAGTAGCACTGAAAAATAGTCTGCTGTCTGCCCTAGCTTGTTCAGCACGATAGACCCCACACTCTCATTTGATACCCCAACAGAAAGTGCATGAGCTTCCAGAATGGAATCATGAATGTAGCCTCTTTTTATATTATAACTGGTTTTACATTTGTTGAAAAGAGAAAATAATTGGTGCAAGTTTGAAACACCAAACTCTTCTGACACTGGATTTTTTCCCCTGTGAAGTTTGGGTTGCTTCTGTCTTTGTGCCTGTTTTCTTCTTGGATCTCTCCTCATCTCAGTGTACTATCTGGTCTTTACCCACTCAAAAGCTGTTGGGCTGAGGCTGGAATGCATTTTCCCAATTAACACAGCATGTGTGTCTGGGTCTGCTCATGCAGCAAGAAGCACAGAAATGTCCTAATTACCCAGAATCACTTAGGATAATCAATGAATGGCTTCATTCTGCTGTTTGTGTGTGTATAAGCAGGCAAACAGAGCTGATGGCTGAATGGGGACCATTTTGTAGGAGCTCATTGTCAAAGGACTTGATAAGCATTCCCAAGTATCTGTGCATTAAACATATAGATACTGGAGGCTGGAGTGGAGTAGATAAAGGGCACTGTGATTAGATAGGCACAGGAAATGTACACACTTGAGACTGATTAAATACCTTTGACAAATCCTTAACTAAGCAAACATCTGTGATTTTGTCTGACAAACATTCTTACAGTTATTAGAAGTTTTTCCTCCATATAAAAGCCGTAAGTAGGGATGGGTGGTAGCTCAGCTGGTTAAAAACATGGTGTACAAGCATAAGATTCCAAGTCTAATTTTCAGAACCCACATAAAATAAAAAGGTGTGTTATGAATTTGTAATTGCAGAGCTAGAGAGCTGGAGACAGACTGATTCCTGGGGCTCACTTAGCAGCCAGCTCAGCTTATGGGTTAGCTCCAGGCCAGTGAGAGACCTTTTCTAAAACAAATGTGAATGACATCAGAGGAATGCTACCCAAGACTGGACAAAGAGAGAGAGAGAGAGAGAGAGAGAGAGAGAGAGAGAGAGAGAGAGAGAGAGAGAGAGAGAGAGAGAATGATACAAAATTGTAGTTGTGGGGAACAAATTCTGATGTTCTATTACTAACAGTCAAATACAATTTTAGAATTTTTGATTTAAACAAATTTCAGTTTTTACAGACAATGAAGCCCAGTCCTTGGAAATTGAGATTCTATCATTAATGAGTTGTTATTTAGGTGTAAAAACCTTGGACTTGTCCTGTTTTTTTTTTTTTTTTTTTTTTTTTTACATGTTGATCCCAGTTCCCTCTCCCTCTCTCCCTCCCTCCCTTCCTCTTACCCTTTCTCCCCCCTCACATGCACCTTGACCTCCCTCCCCTCCCATATCCACACCCCCATTCCACATGTAGGGCTATGCTATCCAGGTGGGGTCATGTAAATCTGTCAAGTCATTTGAAGAAGGGACTAGGACTTTTCTCCTGTCTCTAGGTTAATGGAGTATCCCTCCATGGTGGATGTGTCCAAAAGGTTCTTTTGTGCACCAGGAATACATTCTGGTTCCACTGTCTGAGGGCCCTTAGACTTGCTCAGTCCTTCTAGCTGAGACCCATATTCAGGGGGTCTGAGTCATTCCCATGCTGGATTCTCAGCTATCAGTCCGAGGGGGGGGGTATTAGCTCCTCCTTGTTCAGGTCAGCTGTCTTTATGTGTTTCTGCAACCTGGTCTTGTCCTCTCTCTCTGCATCTGGATTCTAGTTCAACTCAGTGTTTAGTTATGGATGTTTGCATCTGTTTCCAACAGGTTCTAGATGAGGGCTCCATGATGGTGGATAAATTAGTTGTTGATCTCACTATCAAGGAAGGGCATTTACGGTAGCCTTTCCACGGTTGCTCAAATTGTTAGTTGGAGTCAGTCTTGTAGGTCTCTAGACCATTCTTTAAAGGTCTCTTCAAACGAATAATGGCTCCCTCTTTTATGTTCTCTCTCTCTCTCTCTCTCTCTCTCTCTCTCTCTCTCTCTCTCTCTCTCTCTCTCTCTCTCTCTCTCTTCTGTCTTCTATTCCTACCCTGACTCAATCTTCCTAGTCGCATGTACTTTCCTCTCCTCCCCTTCTCTGTCTCCTAGTTCTCTCTCCATTCACTGTCCCCCCCCCCAACTTCCCATGTTCTCTGGAGGACTTACTTGTCCCTTCACTGTTTTGTGAAGGACATTATATAAGTCTCTTAGAATACACCTTGTATCCTAGTTCCTCTGGTGGTGTGAATTATAGGTTGGTGATCCTTTGCTCTAGGTCTAAAATCCATATATGAGCGAGTACATACCATGTTCCTCTTTTTGTGACTGGGTTACCTCATTCAGGCAAGTTCCATCCACTTACCTGCGAATTTCAAGATTCCATTATTTTTTTTCTGCAGAGTAGTATTCCAATATGTAGATGTGTCACATCTTCTTTATCTATTCTTCAGATGAGGGGCATCTAGGTTGCTTCTAGGTTCTTGCTATTACAAATAATTCTGCTATGAACATAGTTGAGCACATGTCTTTTTTGCATGGATGTGGATCATTTGGGTATATGCCTAAGAGGAGGATTGCTGGGTCCTATGGTAAACTAATTCCCATTTTCCTGAGGAACCGCCATACTGATCTCCAAAATGGCTGTATGAGTTCCCACTCCCACGAGCTGTGGAGGAGTGTTCCCCTTTCTCCACATCCTCTCCAGCATTGGTGTTTCTAAATTTAGCCATTCTGGCAGGAGTAAGATGGTATCTCAAAGTTGTTTTGATTTGCATTTCCATGATAGCTAAGGATGTTGAGCACTTTCTTAAGTGTCTTTCAGCCTTTTTGATTTCCTCTATTGATAATTTTCTTCAATTCTGTACTCCATTTTTAATAGGGTTATTTGCTGTTTTGTTGAGTAGTTTCTTGAGTTCTTTGTATATTTTGGAGATCAGCCCTTTGTCAGATGTAGGATTGGTAAAAATCTTTTCCCAGTCTGTGGGCTGTCATTTGGTCTTGTCCACTGTGTCCTTTGCCTTACAGATGCTTCTAAGTTTGAGGAAGCCCCATTTATTAATTGTTGATCTCAGTGTCTGTGCTGCTGGAGTTATGTTCTGGAAGTGATCTCCTATATGAATTTGTTCAAGGGTACCTCCTACTTTGTCTTCTAAGAGGTTCAGTGTGGCTAGATTTATATTGAGGTCTTTGATCCATTTGGACTTGTTCTTAGATCAATACCCACTGTACCCAACTTGTGCTGTTCCGTGGCTGACAGTTTGGCAATAGGTACTTCTTTCCTAAAATCGTCTTAAAAATTGAAGTGCAGCAACAGAAAGTAAAGTTGACACTTTTAGTGACTATTTCTATGACTTTTGAAAATAATAGTTTCATTTATTTCCTAAAAAATTAAATATATTTAAAAGTGTGTTGTATAATGCCATAAGATAATTTCAGCAGAAAAAAAAAAAAAAAACAGAGGTGAAATTATTTAACTAAAAATCTCAGGTACTTTTGATCAGTTCAGCTAATGGCACAAGACTGAGAGTGGGTAGAAGAATTACATTGGGGGAGAAGGAGAGACAAGCTAACAGGCAAAGATGAAGGTACAGAAGTCAAGAGTCCACGCAGAACTGACCACACGCATGAACACACCAAGAGAGGAGGGACATGAGGCAGGAAAAATAACATGAATCCTGAGTCCTGAGTCGGAAGTTAAACAACAGCTAGACATTCGGGAAGAGGCTGCCTCCCACTAGAGATAGTTCTTTCCACCCAATGCATGACTTTTCCTCTTCTTTTTCTCCACTCTGAACTTTTTCAAGATCCATTCCAGAATTAAACCAGAAAATGTCTTCCCTTCCTGCTTCCTTCTCTATGACTCAAGCAATCAGTGTGAGAGTCTTCACTGAGAGCCCTTCAGAATTATCCAGTTTTTAGAACAAAATTCATAAAACATTGTCACATCATAAGGACATTTAAGGTACTTGATTCTAGTTTCCAAATGAATTTTATCTTTAAATACCATGGTGTTTCTTTTTGAGACAAAGATTCATTATGATGGAAATTAATAATTGTCACCTAATTCCTTTTTGGGGGAAGGGTGCAGGCTTTTCAGTTGCTTTCCAGGATAGGTTAGAGCACAGTGAGCAGGTGGGAAGAGCACACCTCATGTGGATTTTACCCTCGTCTTAATTTCCTTTACTCTGACTTGGGCTTACCCTGTTTCTCAAAACAACCATCTTCAATCTTAGTGGGTAGAAACAAGAACTAGTTACTTGTCTGGAAAGGAGAGCACGTCTGCAGGGCATGTATTCCTTGCCATACTTACATAAGAAAAGGCTTTGTAAGGAAGAAAACACGAAGCCTTAGAAAAGAATAACAATAACCATGTGAGACAAAATGGAAAGTAGGCTGTGTATAGGGACACTCCATAGAGCCTGCGCTGGGGATCCAGGATGGTTCTGGGCAAAGAAATCACAACCTGGTGGGTACTGGATGCTTCCTGTGCATGGCTGGCACAGACTCCTGTCCTTGTGTTCCAGATGAAGGCCTCGTGGAATCTATAGACAAAGTGATAGCTAGAAACACAGCCATCTACCCTCTGCCTGCAGGGAAAAGGCAGCTCTACTAGAGATCCTTGAGGTAGCCAGATGAGGTTTCCCAGTGGAAGTGTACTTCTATATTCAATTCTTATATAAGCCAGACATTCTCACAGGGCTTCTGTATGAGGCAGAAAAGGAGGTGCCCTATTTCTTGCTCATCAGAAAAGGTTATGATGGTGGACAGCACTGTAAAGGAAGCATGAGTGAGCAATAGAAAAGCCTAAAAGGTTTATTTGATTATTGTGTTATGTGGCATAGGAACCTTTAGATCAGAGGTTGACTCAAGTGATTATATTTAAGTTTTATAAAACATGGGCCTCCATGTAAGAATGTGATTGGAGAAAACAAGATGTGATTTAAAAGCTGTCGAGTTAATGGAACACCCAGCATTAATATCTTGGATATGAAATGGCCCCTGTAAGCCTGTGTATCTGAGCACCTGCTCCCCAGGTGCTGGTATATTTTGGGAAGATTATGAAAATTTTTGTAAGTAGAGGCTTGTTGAAGGATGTACATCACTGGAAGTGGATTTTGTGGGTTAATACTCTTGACCCACTTCTTGTCTATCCATTTTGCTTCCCAAGTGTGCATTTAGATGAGATCTGGATGCTACTGACATCCTTACTTTTCTTCCATATGGATGCTTTATTCCTTAGGTTGTTTTGGCTAATGCTTTGTCCCAATAGCTAAAAGGTAACTAGTATATCCCACAAGGTCTGTTCTTCCAAAGACCTCTTGGCAACTCTGGTAGCATTCCTTCCTTTGGGGCATAGGGTAGAATAATGTCTGGCATGGCAATCAAGAGAATGTTCTTATAGCTGTTAGATAGACAGGGAGACAAACATAAAGAAATTTTTAACTATCAATGGTTTGTATATTCACCTTGCAGAAGAGGAATTCTATAGCTTGATCTGTGCAAAAAAAAAATGTGTGATTTCAGACAGAGGACCCTAAGAAAAATGTTGCTTCAGAGGCTATTACTAGAGGCCTTTGTTTTGGGGGTATCACTTTCTGAGATCCAAAAATCTCACTTAGTATCTATAAAGTATTCACAAACTTCTATCTTTGGATAAAGAACAAAGAGCATCCAGGAAAGATAACACATGCCTGTAATCCAGCATCTTGGAGGAATAGGTAGTAAGATGGTGATGAGCCTTGGATATATCTATATCTATACCTATATCTATATCTATATCTATATCTATATCTATATCTATATCTATATCTATATCTGTATCTGTATCTGTATCTGTATCTGTATCTGTATCTGTATCTGTATCTATATCCACCTCCACCTCTACCTCTACCTCTACCTCCACCTCCACCTCCACCTCCGTCTCCGTCTCCGTCTCCGTCTCCATCTCCATCTCCATCTCTATCTCTATCTCTATCTCTATCTCTATCTCTATCTCTATCTCTATCTCTTGCCATATAAAACAAAATCAAAATCATCCAATCACTTCAATACACAAAATGCCAACCAGAGTGAAGGAAAAAGGCCCTGGGTTATGATTTTGCAAGCCGAGACTTGAAAATTTTAAGTTGCAAATTATCTAGGTGTTAGAAATGAGACTTGAGACTTGAACCTCAGTCTGGCTGCTTAAGTTGTGAGCACCTGTTACAAGCCAAGGAGAAATAGGAATCAACTCTTGCTTTCTAAATAAAGATCACACAGCCCCATAAAGCAGGAGGTCATCTGGGTGCTTAAAGGGTACTGAATTCTCTTCCTTTAGTATAATGCTCTCATCCCACTTTCTTCACAAGACAGTTCTCACCAGTTCTGCAGAAAACATGGACACTGTCATAGGTATTGCTTGTACTTATTGGAAGAGAATGATTAGTTTCTTTGTAGCTATACAAATGTAACAGGGAATCAATCCATGTCTAAGGATGAACTTAAAAGGCATCTCTTGTCTGTTTGCTGACAGTCAGTTTAAGACACATTCAATTATCTTGCTTGTTGCCTTCACTATTAATAAATCTACCCCCAAGGCAAAACCTTAGAGAAAATCTATAAAGCAACTAGCTTACCTTACGGTAAAGTTACTATGTTAGTTATAGAGCTATGAGTGGGCCCAAATGTCATTGAAGAAATAACCAATGGCTTTAGCATTCTTTTCAATATGGCTCCAAAATGATGTTTTTGTTCATAATCTTATTATAAGCACATGGTTCACTGGTATTGATTTGAAGATTTTATGTGAAAGCTGAATTCTAATTTCTCTGATAGCTGTTGCCATTTTGCAAAGACAGATATTGGTACATCACTAAAGCAATAAATAACAAAAAGTACAGGAACATTGGGTTTCCTTTCTGCACAGCATGTTAGCCAAGCACACTGAAAAATGCCTAAAAAGGATGTTTGGAAAGCAATAAGGGACAGAACTTCCCTCAGATACATTTCTTTTCTGGGAATTTGCATAGGCTGTTCTCTAGCATGTCCTGTGATAGAGTGAAATAGACATGAGAGTCACATTTGGAATGAACACAAAGCTTTATTTATGTGGACAGCATATGGAAATAAGATGAATTTCCAAGAAGTCCTTAGGAAAGTGCTTGGACTCATTTTTATTTTATCTTTCAGTGTGATGGAAACACGTGTTCCTACATAGTAGCAAATTTATAGTTATTAGCAAAAGATACATAAAATCCTTCAATATGTAAGTTTTATAGCACCATTGTCTCAGGCAAAATCTAGGTGTCAAGTTGACATGAGGGCCTGGAGGCATGTTGTAGAGATTCTACTAAAGTATGGATTCATTAATAGCTTCCAGCAGTCTTTAATTTTTTATTTTTATGTGAATTCAATTGGATGGTATATGTAAAAGTACTTTGAGCACTGTAAGACCTTTTATAAAGGAAAGCAACTCATTCTATTTAAAATGTAGTGGAATTCTGGAGATCCGGTGTTCAATGAAAAAAGAAAAATTATATATATATATATATATATATATATATATATATATATATATAGTTATAGCATATTGAAAAACAAGAAAACTTAAGTGATTTATTGTGTAGGTCACACATATGCATAATAAAGTACATAAAATGGAATAAAAATGCTGTACATAAAATTTTACATTTTGGCTGCCATCCACATTGGTCAGAGAGCTTATTCTTGTTATGGAAAACAATTAAGGTTCATAACTGGCCAAAGTGCTGAGTTTAAGTAACCATGAGTTCTCAGTCCTAAATGGAATATCTTTATCAATGCTTTCTGTTGGCTAGACTCAGGGAACACTGCAGAAGAAGATGCCTGGATACAATAGGACAATTGCACGCATAAGCTCATGGCAGTTGTGCTTATTTCCACAAGATCTGTACAAGATCAAGCCAGCTAACATTTTAGGAAAGTTGAGATGGGAGCTTGATGGGAGATGTTATTTTGTATACATGTTTCTCATACTGGTTAATAAAGCTCTGTGGCCAACGAGATAGCAAGATAGGCGGGGCTAGGAGACAAGGAGGAAAGAGGAAGTAAGAGGGGAGGAGTCGAGATGTAGCCGGGGAAGAAGGAAGATGCCCGCCGCGGCTCCCGATAAGACGGCCACGTGGAAATACTTAGATAAGTAGAAATGGGTTAATAATTAAGGCAGAGCTAGCCCATAAACAATAATGGTAACTGGCCAACAGGATTGTATCAAATACAGAGTCTCTGAGTGTTATTTGGGGCACACGTGGCAGCGGGACAATACGGCAGAACCTGAGGTAACAGGAGCTCTTGAGACACTACCCCTTACCAGGTTTCTGCTGAATTTTCTTATCTTTCTGGAGAAAAGAGAATACTTTTTTGGGTGTGTTTGGGTTCACTAGTAACTAGTAGGTTATACATACTTCAGTAGGTGACCCAATACCCATACACGTATGGGTAGCATTGGCTGAACTTAGTGAGTTATTAAAAAAAAAAAAAAGAGTACGAGAAGTTGTAAGACAAATTTATGTGAGTGATCTGAAGGGAGCTGAAGGAAGTAAATAGGGGTAGAATCATGTTTCACTGATAAATATATATGTATATATGCATACATATATACACAGATATATTAAATTCTCAAAGAATTAATTTTAAAATCAAAACACTGAAAATTAATCTTAAAGTTCCGCACATGATCTTAGATAGATCATGCACTTTCAGCTGAGGTATAGCAGTGAGAAAGCTGTGGTTCCATTCTAGATAACTGAAGACTCGTGTCCTTCAGAAACAAGGATACACTACAGCGTTATAAACCATCAATGCAAACAAACCTGCCTCTTTAAACACATTTTGAGAAACGAAATGACTTGGGTCTGTTCTCAAAACTGGGTTAGACTCATAACACTGTTAGGAAAACTTTTCTTCCAGCCCCTAAAACAACATCTTACCGATTTACCCCTCCCAGCGGGGAGGGGAGGTAGACAACTCAAAGACCTCACAGGTGGCAATGGTGGTCCATGAGATAAATCCACCAGACTGTGCATTAATTATTGTAGTGAGTTGTTGACAAAAGAGCTGTTGTGAAAGGAGGTGACTATGTGCAGTGATGGTCTTGCTATTCTAAGCTGTGACCCAAGGGACTAGATCTCAGACTTTGCAAACCCAGGAAAAAGTGAGAAGAGTTTGAAGATTTCAGTTAAATTAATCACAACCATGGGGAGAGAATTCTGCTTGCAAGAATTAATTACCCACATTCTTTTCCAACTAAGGGATAAATACACATCTTCTTTTCACTTAATTGATGAAAATACTTCTTTGTGTGTGCTCCGTTTTGGATAAAATTTTGTAACTATTTGCTAATAATTATTCAGAATTTCATGAAAGATTACGATTTTGGCTTAGCTTCAGATATTGAAATTAAGTATCACAGAAGTTTATATTATTTTATTTCCTTAAAGGCATCCAAGTTATGATCTTGTTTTGAGATGAGAAACCAGCTTGCAAAGAATTATGACAACTGCTACAAACAGAAGACACAAGAACAATATGCAAACATGTGGTTTCGGGTAGAAACCAGATGAAAGGGTTATTAGAAGCATTAAACTAGAAGCAGGAGAAAGAACATTGAGAAAATGAGAACAGACTAAAAAGGATGAGCTATGAGGCAAAATCTAAAGGAATAAGAAGGTACAAAGGAGTTCATGTGTCTGTTCCAATCACCTCCACTCCAGCAAGGAAGGCTGATGAATGGACAAGTCGGGGAGGGCAGGTGAAGCTATTTGTCCTCGATCTGGTATCTCTGTCACATTAGTTTTGTAAATTGTCTCCATATTATGAGTTGAGGCAACTTTCTGGTATGTTGCAGTTTAGGGAAAGGAAGTATTATAAAATCTGATAATCTACCGCACACCCAATCCCTCTGACTTCCTAGTCCTTTCATCTCTGCCCCTCGCCCTGCAGCATCCCACCCTCCAAAACAACAAAACACCCCCCCAAATTAATTCAAAACATATTCCACCTTGCTCCTCTGTCTTTTCTGTCTCTCCGACCCCCCTTCATTCATCCTAGTGGCTGCAGTTATACCCCTTTGCTCACTCAGCCCCATCCACGGTGCTCATTGTAATGACTCATTGGTCTGGTTCGAGACCTCTGTCCTCTGACACACCATCATCACTGGACTCTTACTGAAACTCCTCTTGGGTATCTCTCCTTCTGTTTCCCTGAGTCATGGGGATCCTGTGGCTATTGCTCCATAGAACCAATCGAGAGCCACATCTTGGTCTGTGACCCTACCACAGCTAGAATCTATGTTCATGTCTGTGACTCCTGACACTGTCGAAGGCTATGCCAGTGCCAGGGTCCTGGGTCTCCACCTGGGCCATATTGGTGTCCGAGGGCCACTCTGCCATTGAGGTCATGCTGATTTGCATGGTCTGCTCTGCTACCTGGGGCCACATCTGCTGCCAAGGACAATTTCTGAGCCTGTGGTCCCACCAAAGCATGGGTCTGTGTTGATATCCATAGCCTATGTTGCCACCAAAAGTCCACAAGTGTGGCGCGCCAAGCCTGACCCGCAGGAAAGACGGCAACCACACGAGGATTCTTCTCAGATCACACTTTATTGGAGCGCTTCTTGGTTGAAGGGAGAGCTGAAGGTGAGGGGCCCCGGGCAGGAAGGGACAGCTGCTTATATATCCTACTAGGCAACGGGTCACGGTCTCATAGGCTCAAAAGACCTCGCCTCAGTGTTGGAGCCACGGGATTGGCTAGGGAACGAGCAGGCGCTCTGGAGTGCAGCCACCAAGCTGGCGTATGCCCGAATAAGGTAAACAAGAGGAAGTTCGCCATCTTGTAATGGCGTCCTGCGGGCGGCCACCTACACACAAGGATTTCTGGGGTCTCTAGACTACAACCTGTGGCCATGTTGGTGTTCAAGGGCTGTGCTACTGGGGTCATGTAGATCTGAGTGCCCTGCACTGCCACACAGGGCTAGGCTGCTGCTGAGGGCCACATCTGGGTCCGTAACCCTGCAGTAGCCAGGGTATGAGTTTATTTCAGTGTTACCACTAAGGGATGTGTGCATGCCTAGGATCTGCTCAATCATCAAAGACCAGGTTGGTGCCTGAGGGACATGCTGCCACTGGGCCCATACTGATCTGACGTGACCTGCTTTGCTACCAAGGCTGTGGTGACGTTTGGGAACAAGATGCTACTGAGGGCCATGTGTGGGTCATGGTCCTGCCACAGCTGGGGTTTGTGTTGATGTTCATGGCCCATGTAACCTCAGGGAGCCAAGGAACCATGCCTGTTGAAGTCTGAAGCTGCCCAGCCACTCACTGGCCCTGGGATAGCTGGTCCTGACCCTAATTGGACACTGCAGCAAAATAGCTAGCCCTACCTCTCATAGGAGAGCTGGCCCCATTGGCATAAACTTAGGGAAGCTGGATCTACCTCTCACCTCAGGTGGGTGGTCCCACTGGCTCAGACTGACCAGCTTAGCCTCCACCCAGATTCATACCTTGGGTTGGAACACACTAACATGTAACCTATCTATCACCTGCTGGAGAGTATTTTCTATTTTGTTATTTGGTTTTTGCACTATTGTTTGAAGAGGAGAATCTTAGAGAAACACACATGCACACACACACACACACACACACACACACACACACACACACACACACACCCCATATACAGTTGCTTTGTATCTTGCCTCTGGACATAATGTACATTACACATTATAAAAGCAACACCATCTCCAAGCATGCCACACAGAGTACTGTGTCATCTGATTGCCAGTTTAATACATTGCAGGGTCTTTCTTGTTCTAAATCATCTGAAATTAAGGGAGTGGGAATTGTAGAGATCTTTGCTGGACTTTCTTTGAGGCATTCTAGGAAACCTTTCTGAACTCTTCTATTGACTCCTTAAGCAAGATCCAAATAATAGCCTGTACAGAATGCCAGTATATACAGAGCAGGCAAGGCTGCCCTTGTTGTCATTCACTATCACTTCTGTTGCTGCTGTGCCCTGAAGATACTGCTGTCAGGCGTTGACAGCTACAGAAGGCTCCTTTGTGGAGTCCTATACATGAGACAGTTCTATAACACATTACACACGTAGCTCTCCCTGGTAACAGACACACTATGTGCTAGCTGATCATGTGAAATTAGGCTACCGTATTAAAAGAGACTTCTTGGAATTTAAGAGATGGCATAGTTGATGCTTTCAAGAACACCACTAATAACAAAACCAAAGACTAGAAGGACCATTAAGGGGAGAAGGGAAGAAAATACTGCAAGCATTTAAGTATCTTCTTTCATTAGGAAAGACTTTATTGCAGCCAATAAGGAAGGGATTGTTTTGCAACTCCTTATTGCCCTTGGTATTTGTACACACAAATCACTGAAGTGTTTGTCTTCTACAGCTAGCTTCAAATGTAATATTGAAAGGGAAGCAAATGTTTCATTTGGGCTCTATAAAATGCTTGACAAGTGAGCATTGATATGTGCAAGGCATCTAATAATTTAGTCATCTCACTAAGTCAATGTCAGACTTCAAAGTTTAACATTCCAAGTGAAAACTGATTTTCAAAAGTCAAAGGCCCTTTAAAAAAAAGGGGGGGAAGAAGCAGATATTTTTCATTGCTTGTACTAAAAACAGAAGCTAGTAAAATGGAAACATTTTCCTCCCTTCAGCGGCAGGTAAAGCTTTGCAGAAAGGCCAGCTGGGTCTCAGAACACCCGTGTGAGGTTTCATCTCTCAGTTCCTTTGATTGATAATACTATTGCCACTGACTTCAATTATTTATCAGTTTTGAACCAATTTAATTTTTCTGTCTTTCTAGCCAACACAGAACACACCACTATTTTTACCTTCAAATAAACCATTTAAAATATCTTGTAATTATGACAAATAACACAGAAAGAGCCAAAGTAACCACCATCTATAATTAATAAATGTATCAATTTAGTGTTTACTTATTTTTCCCAGTTTCAGGAAGAATTCTGGTATATTTTTCCCTCCTCGGATATCTTTCTAAGATCCTACATCAGTCTTTTTGTTTGGTGTTTCTTAACTGAATTAACTTGATTTGTGGCTATTTTTTTTCTCCTTTTATTTTATATTTGTTCTTATTTTACACATAGATTCCAGTTCCCTCTCCTTCCCATTCTCCCATGCACCCCTCCTCCCTGTACCATTCCCCATCCACTCCCTAGGGAGGGTGAGGCCTTTCAGGAAGGATCATCATAATCTGTCAAGTCATTTGGTTTAGGGCCTAGGCCCTCCCTCATGTCTCTAGGCTACTGGAGTATCTCTCCATGAACAATGTGCTCCCAAGGTCTTTCATGCAACAGGTCTACATCCTGGTTCCACGGTCAGAGGTCCCATAGACTTCCTAGGCCTTCTCACTGAGTCCCACATTCAGGGAGTCTGGGCCAGTCCTATGCTGGTTTCCCAGCTAGCAGTCTGAGGTCCATGAGCTCCCCCTTGTTCAGGTCAGCTGTCTCTGTGGGTTTCTATAGCATGGTCTTGACCCCTTTGCTCATCACTCCTCCCTCTCTGCAAGTTGATTCCAGGAGTTCGGCTCAGTGCTTAGCTGTGGGTGTCTGCTTCTGCTTCCATTAGCTACTGGATGAAGGCTCTAGGATTGCATATAAGGTAGTTGTCAATCTCATTATCAGGAAAGGCATTTAAGGTATCCTCTCCACTATTACTCAAATTGTTAGTTGGCATCATCCTTGAAGATCTCTGGACATTTCCCTAGTGCCAGATTTCTCTTCAAATATAAAGTGGCTTCCTCTATTACAGTATCTCTTTTCTTGCTCTCCTCTATTCCTCTCCTAACTCAATCTTCCTGGTCCCCTATGTTCTCCTCTCCCCTCCTCTTCTCCCCTTATCTTTCTCCTAACTCCCACTCCACTCATTGCCCCCCCACCCAATTCCCAATATTCTCAGGAGATCTTGTCCCTTTCTCCTTCTGTGAGGGACCTTGCATGAATCTCTTAGGTTCCTCCTTATATCCTAGTTTCTCAGGCGATGTGAATTGTAGGCTGGTGATCCTTTGCTATACTTCTAAAATCCATAAATGAGTGAGTACATACCATGTTCATCTTTTTTGTGACTGGGTTACCTCACTCGGGGTGGTTTCTTCCAGTTCCATCAATTTGCCTGTGAATTTCAAGATTCCACTTTTCTTTTTCCACTGAGTAACATTCCATTGTGTAAATGTGCCACATATTCTTTATCCATTCTTCAGTTGAGGGGTATTTAGGTTGTTTCCATGTTCTATCTATTACAAATAATGCTGTACAGGAGACCACTTCCTGAACATAACACCAGTAGCACAGACCCTGAGAGTGACCATTAATAAATGGGACCTCCTGAAACTGAAAAGCTTCTTTCTGTAAGACAAAGAACAGTCAACAAGATAAAACATCAGCCCTCAGAGTGAGGAAAGATATTCACCACCCCCACATCATACAGAGGGTGATCTCCAAAATATGCAAGGAACTCAAGAAGCTAGTCACCAAAACACCAAGTAATCCAATTAAAAAGTGGGGTACAGAACTGAATAAATAATTCTCAATAGAGGAATACAAAATGGCTGAAAGACACTTAAGAAAATGTTCAACATCCTTAGCCATCAGGAAAATGCAAATCAAGGCATCTCTGAGATACCATCTTATTCCAGTCAGAATGGCTAAAATTGAAAACACCAATGACAGCTTATGCTGGAGAGGATGTGTAGACAGAAGCACACTCCTTCACGGCTGGTGGGACTGCAAACTTGTACAGCCATTTTGGAGATCAGTATGGTGGTTCCTCAGGAAAATGGGAATCAGTCTATCACAGGACCCAGCAATTCCACTGTTAGGCATATACCCAAAGAATACAGCTCCATACAACAAAGACATCTGTTCAACTACACCATAAGTATAGAGATCTGGGCCCTTAATAACTGATCATATCATGGGTGCTCTGCTTTCATGTCATCAGTGGGGTAGATGAGTTACTATAGGATTGAGCTCCTGATACAAGGATGTATTCAGTTTCCTTTTCTCTCCTCTGGCATACTGTTTCCCATCCTCCTCTTCTCTTCACCCCTCTATCTCTTTCCCACAGACTTCACTCATACAAGAGCAAGACATTATTTGAATGAGAAGTGTTTCCAAGAAACTCATGTGTTTGAACACTTGATGAGAAGCTGGTGGTGCTGTTTGGGAAAGCTATGAAACTTCTGGGAGGTGGAGCCTTAATGGAGGAATTATACCACTAGGTGTGAGCTTTAAGAGTTTATAGCTGCTCTCTACTTCCTGTGTGAGGATGCAAATGTCATCAGCCAGCTTTCCACTCCTCCACCTTGCATTTTCTGACTTTAGTCATGTCTTCCCTGCCAGGATAGACTGTAACCCTCTGGAACCAGAAGCCAGAATAAACCCATTCTATCTCTAAGGTGTTTCTGTTTTTGTGTTTTTATCAGCATTTTATCACAGCAGCACTATCTAACACAATGATGTACCAAGAAGTATCTAACTGTGTGGGCAGCTTCTCAGTCTCCAGAACTATGGGAAATAAGCTTGTGTTCGTTTTAGTTTCTCCAGGCTATGGCATTCTGCTGCAGAACAAAACAAACAGAGATATTTGTCTTTGCAGCAGTAGTTACTGTCCTGGAATTAATATCTATTATAAGTGCACATCTTTTATATGTTTACTGTGTGTTTTCTATACTCTACAACTTGATTTTTCCTGTTCTCAACATTTATATAAGCTCACAGATGTATTCTTCTTCACCCATCTTTTGACTCAAAATTAAGTCTTTGTGATTGAATTCACAATAACAATGATGACGTGTGTGACGTTTGTTGATTTAAAAAAAATCTCTTAGTGGAGCATCTTTGGCCTCTCTGTATCAACACTCTCTTAGGTTCTACAGCTAGCTTTTGTATTTCTGTCAGGAAATACATGCTTACAGATACTTTGGAGATGTTGGTGTTACTGCCTACATTGATTAATTCATGAAGACTGCAGTATTCTAAGTCAGCCATTTAAGAAACATTCTGTAAGTTGAACTTCTCATCACTTATTTGAGTTCAATATTATGGTCATTTTTTACATTCTTTTATTTTTTACATGTATATGCATACCAGGGCAAGAATGTGGAGGTTAAAGAGCAGCCTGTAGTGAGCAGTTCTGCCGTTCCACCACGCGAGTTCTAAAGCTTGGACTCAGCCCACCAGGCTGGTGTGTGAGTACACTGACCTGATGAATCATCTCACTCTCCCATTAAGTTATTGCTTTTTGTTAGAAAGTCAAACAAATATTTGATTCCTTGTCTATATTTACCACACTTTTCTCTGGCTAGTGGGTGTTACTCTACCTTTTACTTTGCCTATGGAAGTGCAAAAATGTTTTAGTAATATTTTAAACTCAATATTTTGATAATATTTTGAGCTCTAGATCTGGATTCAGGTACTTTCTACAAATTATCTTGGCTTATTATAGTAGTACATAATATTTAGAAACCACAATATAGAGACTGGGTGTATATGTAAGTCAGTGGTATACTGTGGGTATCTTGCATAAGGCCCTCAAACCACTAAAGATGTAAATTAATAAAAAACACAATATGGAATATAGGAGTGCACGTGTGGGTATCTTCTAACTATTTCTTCCTTTTTGACTTGGTATGCCAATATTAAAGTTATGACACTTCAGGGCAGGCAGGTTCTTGAAGGTTTTTCTTTTTGAAGAATCTCTTGAAAGGATTCTACCATCTTGGCATTATTCATGAATCTAAGGATCATTGTCAGTGGCCATGTCAGAGAAGCAGGAGGTGAGCTTTGGGAGACCAGTCCACCAGGAAGCAAGACACTGACATTTGAATCTCAGGCAAAACTCCAAGAGCTTTGGCTCCAGTATGTCTCTTGCTACTGCTGTGCCTTTACATGTTTGCTACTGTCATTTCTCTGTATCTGTCATGGTGTGAATGGGTGTAGGGGATCCTCACTGCCTTTAACGAAGTGTAATTATCTCATGAAAATATCCTGTTCTACTGGGCTTTTTTTACCTGTGGATTATTAATAAAATGATTTCTTTTTAAGCTGTACTGTTTAACTAAAGTAATGATTTTATACAGTAATAGTGTTAGCTTAAACAGAATTTTGATGATGAAGGGTTTTTTAACAAATGTAGTCAGGGATTATGATAGAACTTAGATAAGTGGGAAAATTACTCTAGGTAAAGGAAGGATTTAATGTTGCTCTCCCTTTGGCCCTGATAAAGCAGGGGCTACAAGGGATAGAAAATAAAAAAGAAAGTTCCATCCATCTAGGACTTAAGAGTTTCTCTAGAGGATCTGTATAGACTATGGTTTAGGTTAATGGTTAAGGAAAACAATCAAGAACCTCAAGTTCTTTTTGATATTGGGAAATGTGTTCAGCAGTTTCAGGATACATCATAGCTAAAACAAAGCTTTGAACTTCATGTAACTGAAAACAAAAAAATTGAATGGTTAGGCAAAATCATTGGACTGGACTCTAAAATCTTAACAGTGAAACTAGTAACCTGTTTCTCTGGCAATTATAAACCTACAGCCTATGTAAACGGTTATTTCTGAAAGGCCCCTGATATGTGAGAAATCTAAAAGATAAATTTTTAACTGTAAATGGGTCCTTAGGGGGTAATTTGTTTTTCACCTGTAATATGTACAATGTTTAAGCATGTCATGTACATAAGAGACTTTTTTTTTTTTTTACTTCTATTCATTGTAATCATTCGCTTGGAAAACAGAATGTAATCACATTGTAACTTTCATATTCCTTGAAAGATTTTGCTGGGGTATATAAGTTGTAAGGGAAAAATAATGAAAGTAGAAGGAAGACATCAGGAAGTAGTAAAAAAAGAGGTCATCAGGAAAGAGAGAGAATGGAAACATCAGGGGGATGAACAAAATGGAAAAAGAATAGAGTTGAACAAGTAACAAAGAATAAAATGAAGAAGAAACTTTTAGCCCCAAGAAAACAAGTCTATGTGTTTTTTCTCATCAACTCATGACTTGTTCCTAGTCTCTCTGACCTACAGAAGGATGGACCCTCTGTAGTTCAACTTACAGTTTCATGAAAAAAAAATCCATCCTATTGTTATTTTATGATTATAATTATCACTTATATGTTATGCTAATTATGAGATTTGCCTTAGTGTAGGTTTTTTCCTAACTAGCTTTTAAAACTTAATTAACCTGCTTCTATTAATCTATGTTCTATTATGTGGCTCAGTTGCCTTTCCTTTGTCCCATATGCCTGACTTGTTCCATCCCATTGACACCTCTCCTGCACCTGGATTCATTCCTTTGACTTCCTCTCTCTCTGCCCATAAGTCCCACCTCTTCCCTAGCTATTGGCTGTTCAGCTTCTTATTGCATCATTCACAGCAATATATCTTCCAATGTGCACAAGTATCCCACAACATATGTCTTATACTTTATTAAAATAAATGAGCTTCAAAGGAAAGAAAAACCTGGTGATCTTCCTGAAAACACATGAATAACACATGTAAAAGTTAAATTTACTCAAACTGAGACAAAAGTTAAGGTCCCCCTAGTCAGAAAGGACAGACCCTGAGGTGGGTCACCAGCTAGTCAAGTAGCATCATGACCCCTCCCTGAGTAGACAAGTAACTGCCTACATGGGACAAGGCAGCACACACAAAGCATGCGGACTCCTTATTGGCTAGATCCTCAGAGCACTCAAAAGGAAGACTACATCAGCCTGTATCCAATTCCACTTTAAGATCCATAGAAGTCCATCTTCACAAGACAACACTGTGATGTAATGGTCCCATCTTGCAGCCACTCCTTCTCTCAGGATTTCTCTCACACCTTTCCTCAGTGACTGTATATTCCCTCTGCTTACTTACTCCTTGTCTGAGATTCCTTACTTTTTGGTCTGAAACAATGATCTCAGAAGCCATTGTCTCAGGGTGGCTTTGTTGGTTTGAGTTTCTAGGACATAGACCCTTCCTTTAGTTAAGCCCACAAGAGTTAAAGAACTCATATCAAAATCAGTATTGTTAAAATTACAAATCAGAAAAACTTGGGATATTGACCAGGATGCCATTATATTTGTGGTCCTCCTGGTTCTGAGCTTTCTGAATCTCAGAATTATAAGCATATACCACCATGCCCAATATTAAAAACAGTTTTTGATATTGGGCTAGCTAGATGATGGGAGCAGACTGGGCAAATGTGACTCCTCAAATAAGACAGTGAACATGGTAAATGGGTGAATGAGGTTGCATAGGAAGAGAAGTCTAGCTTTCCTTCCTTTCTTAGATGTAAAAGTCAAACCCATGTTTCTCCACTAGGTCAAAGAAAGGACAACACACACGGATAAATATTAAAGAGAAAGCTAAGAGGACAGGTTGATGGACAACTGGAGGACAGGCAGATACAATTTTTACTCAGCCATAACAACCATGGTGCAGCAAGAATGTGAAGAATGGTCTAGTTTCCTAGAACCTATGAAGGACACTAGTTGAAGGGTCCTCCTTTGTGGTCTTTAAATTCAATGTTTCCAAAGTATGATTATCATTTTAGTTATTTTTGTGTTTGAGTTTCTAGTCAATGGAGCCAAAGGCAAGAATTTCTTCAGCCTATCACTCCCTCCTCATACATCATTAGCAACTCTGTGACTTTGCAATTGATAGCACCAGCCTTCCATTTGAAGATATATGTCACTCCTAAGGATGGAAATACACTGCTTTCCCTAAACTGAGTTTAGAAATGCAAATATTGGACCAGATAAGCATAAATTTTGGGTTCAAAGAGAAATCTTGGATGGAGAAAGTTTTTCCCTGGGTTATGTAGGCAAGGAAGCAAAGGCCTACAAAAGCCAAGTCATTTGTTAAGGACATGCTTTAAGTGAATCTAATCTCCTGATTTTCCATTTTCTTATCATGAAGCTGCATGAACATTCATACCCCAAGGAGATGACAGGTTTGTTTCACTGTACATAATTAGGGCTTAATGAGATTTAATTATTTATAATTATCAAACTAAAGACTGCATGCAGTATATTCTACTCTGCATGCTTGAGTACAAATTTTAAAGGTCAGTGAAGTCAATAATTAGCATGCAGAGGTTTGAGTACATAGTAATTGCACTGTAGTTACCAATACTGCTGATGAGGTTTGTACAGAACATCATTCATTTATCAGAGATGCTGTTTCCAAGTCTATATAAAGAGTGGTGGGAAATAAACTCTATAGCCAAAATAATTGTCATCTAATTACTTGGCAATTTCATTTAAATAATATATGCTATCATTTATTGAGTTCTGCCATGGATCAAAAAGAATGCTAACTACTTTGCAAATTATTGTACTTGATCTTTTAAATAGCTCATCAGATGTTAGTATTCCTATTTTATAAATGAACCTATTTTATAAATGATTGTGTGACATTGGGGTTGGCCACTGACTGAGTCTATCCTATTAATCTCTGCACTGTGTAGTCTAAGTGGGTTCTTCATGTTACATTTCCCCTATCTAAAATTCCAACAAAGATCATTCAGTATAGCCTCTTAGAGGCTGAAGAATTTTCTAGAATGCCACATTTCCTTGAAAAATTCTGAGACTGGATTTCTTCCAAAGAATATCTGGCCAATGTCATTACTTAATCATTTAACTTGTACTCTTTATTTCTAAAAACGATTTATGATTATTATTTTGTATTGTAGTATATGGGTGTCTCTCTGTTTAGTTATTTGTGGATGAGTGCATTGTGTTAGTTCTTTGAACAATATATTTTTGAAGTGAGACCCCTTACAAAAAAGTGGAAAAAAAGTTGTCAAAATAATAAATCTGGTAGGAGATTTTTGTGAGCATTTTTGTACAGAATGTCTGTCAATGTGTCATAAATTTAGATCCCAATTAAACATAAAATGTGCAATGGTTGCCCTTAAAATGTGAACATGTTGTAGATACCGTAAAACTACAAACTTAAGCATGCTGCTTACTAAGAAAGAGTTGTTATATGTCTCAAACAGAATAATATAGCATTTAGAGAAATCACACCATTGCCCAACTAAGGAACTAAAATAGACGTGTGTGATCACTCAAACTTCGAAGTCTTTCCCATGTTCTCAGATTTGATTTGGAAACTCACTTCACTTTCTACACAGTAGATCTGATTGCTCTACTTGGGTTAAACTAGGAAATTCTGACCTACTGACTTTTTTTTTAACTTAGTCTTGTCACCAATATTTGTCCTTTTCCATCTTGTAGAATACACATCATCGTCAATGACTCACACATAAGGCAGATACTGTCTGCTTTAAGTTGTTAAATAAATGCATATGTGGTGTTTACTTTCTAGTTAACAATGGCCCTACAATTCCAGATTATACTAGCATAGCCCCTCCTTCCTAGTTATAAAGAGTTTTGAGTTGTTAAATAAATTTAAGTTGTTAAATAAATGCATATGTGGTGTTTACTTTCTAGTTAACAATGGCCCTACAATTCCAGATTATACTAGCGTAGCCCCTCCTTCCTAGTCATAAAGAGTTTTGAGTTAACAACTCTACAAATTGGCCTAAAATGTATAGTTGTGTGCAATTATCTGGAGATTGAACCCAGCTCTTCACAAATGAGGCAAATATTCTACCAGTGAGCTACATTGTCAGCTCTTTGTCAGACTTATGGCAGACCTTAAAATATGAGATCCTCTTGTCTCAAATTCTTATGTATTTGGCATTATAGACTTGTGTCACTATGCCTAGTTCTTGAAATAAGTGTGTGTGCATATGTGTGTGTGTTTGTTTCTGTGTCTGTATGTGTCTCTGTGTGTACATGTGCATGCATGTGCATACATGCTGGAGATAGAATCCAGTGTCTCATGATTACTTGTCCTCAATCTCCTTCTAAGCTATTGTACCAACCTCCAGAATGGTTTTTATTTAGGTACCATGATTGGAACATAATGGAACATAAGTAAGTGGGGGAATTCATATTGAATTAGAAAATGTTTTAGAAAAGTCTTCCATAAAGAAGTAATGTGTGAATCACTACTGAACAGAGATATTGATTGCTCAGGTATATGAATTAGAGGAAACAGATGTGCTATGCAGAAGGCAAACGCTCTAAGGAAAGAACTCAAAATGGTGCAGGAGAACAAAATTTATGTGGTGAGGTTAGGGACCAAATTATGGAGAACATTAATGAAATGATATAGTTGGGTGAAAAACTATAGTATTTTCTCTATATTCCCTAAGAAATATGATTAATTTATCTTCCAAATGTGTGCATGCTCAGCTTGGTTAGAAAGTAAGAGATAGGTTGCTTATTTGATCTTAAGATGATATCCTAAAGATGGCTGGATGAGTACATGAGGAAGCTTGCTGTGGATATGGAAATATTCTACCATGAATGCATACATTAAGCCATTTTCCATTTAAGTGACAAAATACCAGTGGCTGGTTATTTACTAAAACTGTTTATTAAGTTCAAGGTTTAGAAACTAAAAGCCTGAGATTTAGTGGTCCTCTAAGCTTGTTCTCTGGAGGGAATCTTGTTAGGAGAGTATGTAGATGAGATCACATGCTGAAAACAGAAAGCTAATGAATGGGATGCATTCCTGATCTACTATAACAACGACTATCTTGAGAACCAACTCACTGAATGCAAACTACATTAACTCCTTCAAAGGGCAATATCCCATCGTCTTAAAAGATTTTACAAGTGCTCAACATCGCCACACTGGAAATCAAGTTCCTATCAGAGGACACCTTGGAGGATACTCAGACCATAAACAAACCATAACAACAAAAATTTGATTATGTGAGTCTAAATTTAGCAGGTTTTACAGTTGGTATCATTTTGGGCAAGTTAGCAATGAATGTTGTCATCGGTCATGAGGACTCACTGCTCTTGTTTCTCATAGCCACACAAGCTGAAAGTGATGAACTTAGTGACTAAAAATTACTCAGTGTGAGATTATCACACCGTTCTGGAAACCAGACATCCTAATGTGAGTTCCCAAGGCTGTGTTCAGCCAGGAAGACCTAAGGAATATCAAATCCCTGTCTTGGGTTCATGGCTCTTCTGCCCCTGCCCCCATCAAAACCTGCAGTGTCTGGTTGATACTGTATTGTTGCATCACTGAAGTATCTTTTTTCACATCTCTCCCTACAACCCTCTCAAAAGGAAACTTCACAATTACATTGAACCCATAACCACATGTTTAACACTGTTATGGTTAGGGTTATTGGCCAATTTGATGAAATTTCCTGAGAGAAGGGCCTCTGGCTACCCTTGGGGGAGGATCATGTGATTACATTATTAGAGGTGGGAAGACTCACCCCCAGGGTATGACCCCATCCCATGACTGAGGCCCTTAACTGTCCAACTGGAGAAACAGAACTGAGCTGCAGCACGTATCCTTCCAGCTCTGTTTTCCTACTGTAGATGGGAAGTGACCACCTGCTTTAAGCTCTCCAGCTGCCTCAACTTCCTTGCTATGATGCATCATGGGTGAAAATAAACCTTCCCTTGGAACTGGAGGGACTATGTTTGTGGATGACTGGAGTTTGATTCTTAGCACACACGAGGAGTGGCTTACAACTTCCTGTAACTCAGGCTCTAGGGAATCTGTCACCTCTAGCCACTGAGGGCACTCACACACATGTGAATATGCCTCAACGCGTACAAATTATGAAAGTAATTTTTAAGTGAGTCATTATAAAGTTTGGGCTATGTGGCTCTGAATGCTATGCTGACCCTAATGTGGCATGTTGGAGTTGAAGATCCAGGAAGCCTATGGTGTGGACATAAAGGCCTGATAGCTAAAGAACCTGCTGTGCACATTCTAGAGTCTCAAAAGGCCTGAGATGTACACGTGCTGAGGCCAGAGAAGAGAGCTGTCACGGTAGAAGCCCCAGGCAGAGCTCACCTTCCAGTGCCATTTTTGTTCTATTCAGGTCCCTTATGATTTTGATGATGTCTATCCTCCTTACAAGGGCCATTTGCTTTAAAGTTCTATCAGCTCAACTGACACAGTCTTCCAGGTCACATTGATATATATTAAATGACTGTTTTATCTTGGTCATCTAATGTATTGCCTAGCTATACTGTTGCCTGTTCAATGTGACACATGCAATTAACAAAGTGTACCATCAATAAATACAATTCTACTACATAGCAAAAATATTGAGGGAGGACTCATGAGTATGAATAGACTTTACTCTAAAGGCTAGCTTGGATAAAAGTTCTTTTAGCTTCATTTGGCTCCTTGCATATTCTTTCACTAAATTTTATAGGCAGTTCAGGATTTGTTTTCTTTCTCTATTCCTTTGACTCATGATGAATATTTTAATTCTCTCACTTTGTGCCAATAGCACATTCCTTATGTTAAATTCATTCAGTGAGTACTAGAGCATACTAAATATATGTAATTAGTCTTACTAAAAGCCTGAAAGCTATCTGTCTAGTCTTCTATTTAACGCGACATGTGATGAGCATATTGTAAATGCAAACTGAGCTCCCAGTGTGCCTTACTGATGCTTGGTAAGATCCATAGTGTAATTTTACTGTGTAAATTCATGATCCAACAAAAGAAAACTCACCCAAGAGAGAGCATGTTGTTATCTTTGGTCTGAAGTGTAAATGATAGAAATGCAAAATATTCCAGTGTTTAAGCTATAGTAAAAACTTTCCATTTGGTGAGATTCTTTTGCTGCACTGATCATATATGAATTAATTAAATACATGTAAAATTCTTGAAACAACACTTGGCACAAACTAAAGCTATATTTGTTTTTGTTTATACTGCTGCTTTAAACTTTTAAAATATGGCATTATAGCTTGTCACTCCATTGAAAAGGTTTTCCATGTGTCAAAAGATGGATGGAGACACTTGACTGCCAAGTTTGAGTTCTCCTGTTCTATAGTTTATTTAGGGTCGAAGACACTGTTGTGTTTCCAGAATATAAGAGTTATGAGTTTTCTAACTATGCTTTCAATCTATCAAAGCAGGATATATAAAAAATAGATATTTTCTACAGATGAATTATTAGATACACTGTTGTATATTTTATGGAAGTAGTGAACAGAAAAGGAGTTGGAGAGCAGCTACTGAACAAAATTTACAGAAAGAAAGAGTGTGTGCTGTGGGGCTTGAATTCAAACACTGCAAAGCTTTGTTGTAAAGTGACAGGGTGCTCCCTAATCACACCAGATGTCCTGTGCCGTGTAACCCATCTCTCTCATCATAGCACAGGAAGCTTGTGCTGCCAGGGATGTCTGTGACCCTTGGCAAGGAGTATGACAGTGGATTAGTACTACATGTAATATTTTAATGAAGCAAAAAAAAATCATCCACAAGTGGTTAAATTTGTCTACATGGCATCAAACAGTGCCAGATAATGAACAAAAGAGTCATTTTGAAAATACTAATTGTTTATTCTTTAATTTTGTCTGTTTTATGCTTTTGAAATGTATACAGAGGTTTCCAAATGTACTCTGCAAAAAAACAACAACAGAAAATTATTGAATCTGTGACATATTTGGAGTTGTTGAGTACAATGTTTGTCCCAGCCCTTTGAATCTAAATTTCTAAGTGATTTTGACTCTGGCTCCAAGCTGGCGAGCCTTGGGGGGGTTCTCCTTCCAACCCCATTGTTTCAAAATGTGAGGATGGGGTCCTAGAGAGGTTGCAAGGCTCGAATAGCATTACCACATTTCGTAGAGACTAGCTGCATGAGAACACCAGTGTTTAGATCCTTCCACAACATCAACTTCTATTTTTCTGCTCAAACTTTTATGAACTTGTGGAAGTCAAGAGGCTCTATCCATAGCCTCTTTTAATCTCACTTCCAGGCTATAATCTATAAACACATTTATTTAAATGCAATTGCTGTTTCCTTCTAAGCCCCAAAACTCTCTTCTGTGCTGTTTCTCTCGCCAGCAAGCTTGCCAGCAACCCTCTCTCAAGGGTTCCCAAAAGAGGTGATTTTTGCAAGCCAACTGACAAGTCAGCCAGAGCCCTGAGGCCATCCACTAACATCCATATATATTTACACATTATGCTTTTATTAAACCAAATGTTTTAAGCACAACCCAAGTATAAGTTGTTTTCCCCACTCACCTCATTTAGAAAGAGAAAATACATTGTTGCAAAATTTAAGGACAGCTGAGGCTTCGGACAGCTTCTACTATGCAGGATGATCAATGCTATAAGGTGTTCTGCATCCTGCTATAGGAAAAAAGGTACAACCGAGTTGTGGCCTTGTGAATGATGTCATGGTTCCTGTTCTGTGATCCTGCTATGGTGAACACAGTTGAGGCTCATTAGTTTGTAGCCTCAGAATCCATGTTAACAGACATGTAAGATGTCCATGGTCTGTCTAGAGGCATGGTACATATAAATGTTTCAGGTCAAATCATGAGCAATTAGGCCTACCCCTCTTGAGAATTTCTGGGAGAAAAGAAAGAACGGGTTAAGAATAGAGTCAAGCTACAACTGGGAGCTGTGAGTAAATAGGGAATGGCTGAATCACCAAGACAGGAAACAGATGGCTCACGTGTCTTAGAAAAACACAAGATGGCTATTTGGACCACTTGAACTGGAGGATTAGCTCAGAGGTAGAATATTTGCATGGTGTATCAGCAAAACCCCTTTGTTCAAAGCATTAAAAGAAATCAAAGGTAAAATAAAAAGTGTAGGCTTGTTAAAGAAGTAACCAGTTGTGAGTATGTACTACATGCTGGAGAATATAGTAGGTAGTAGTCATCGTACTAGATGCTTGGAATATACTACATAAAATGAACACAGCCCAAACTGTAGTGGTTTCATTTTAGTGGGCAGAGAACAGATGATAAGACAATGACAAAATAGGTTTAAAGGTGAAAAGTGCGCTATGGAATTTAACAAAGAACTCTTGTCAAAGGAGATCAAGAGATGTGAAGGTGGTGAGAGACAGAACTGGCAATTTCAAAGAGCACTCAGAGCAGAGGACTTAAAATATTGGAGCAACCATTGGGGAGAGTATGGCATCCATCAGCATAGACATCCAGTAGGAAGTGGCCCCACCTGGAACTTACTGCATTTGGTTAGATTGTATAGAGGCTGTTGGAATAGTACATGGTACCAGCCCAGACATGGTGCTATAGTAACCCTAGAAACACAGCAAAGCATACTTGCCAGAGCTTCTCAGAAACATTATCTTAAGTGCTCAACCGAAACATTTGTTGCAGAAGTGAGACAGGCTTCACAAAATGCATAGAATCTCTTAGTCATGCAGGCACATGATTCCTAAGCTTCTAACAATGATACATTTAGTTTAATTTGAGGGAGTGTCTTTTAATTCCCTCACAGTATTTCTTAGACATTACATCATGCAACTGTGGATGGTGGTGCTCCCAGAAGGCCCTCAGCATCTCTGTGAGCCTGTCTAGCATCGTTGTGTTTCCCTCCTACCAAATGCCACTTAGAAATGTTTTCAGACGCTGAATCTTGTGCTGCACTGCCAGAGCCAAAAGGCCTGCCCTTTCCAACTCTGTTCTTCCCAAACTCTCTTCCCTTTCCCCTCTAGCATGGCCTGTGATACCTGAGTGGAAAAGGGTATAGCTCAGCCTTCATCTCAAGCAGAGATGACCCTGAAATCAGCCCATTAAGCTGTGTTTTCATTTGTTTGAGTAACTATCTGAAAGGAATTATTGTGCTATATGGAAAAGGTATATTTGATTGGATGAGAAACGTGTTTGTTTACTCCATTTTTACAACTTATACTACCATCTAGACAACTTTTGTTAACTTAAATTGTCCTCTGGGCTTTTCTCTTTCTCCATTTCTATACACCCTTCAACTGTCTGTATGGCTGTGTGGCTGTGTGGCTGTGTGGCTGTGTGGCTGTGTGGCTGTGTGGCTGTGTGGCTGTGTGGCTGGGTGGCTGGTTCCTGAAGTACACCTCTCCTTTTCCATTTCTTATTCCCCATCTCTCTTCCCAGGTTTTTTCTCTTTATTCTCTCTGCCTGTCGGTCCTACCTATCCTTTCTCCTCTCCTGCTATTGACTATTCAGCTCTTTATTAGACCAATCATGTGTTTTAGACAAGCAAAATTACAGTTTCACAGTTAAACAAATTCAACGTAAAAGAATGCAACACATCTTTGCATCATTAAACAAATGTTCCACAGCATAAACAAATTAACACTTCTTAAAATAATATTCCATAACAATTTGACTTTTTATTTTCAAGATTTGTTCTTTGTGTATTCTGGGTACAAGTATTTAGTCAGGTAATGTATATATTTCCTCAGTTATGCTTACACCACTAATAAAGTATTGAAGTGTTTGTTCTGATGAAATAATATTTATCAGTTTTTGCTTATATCATTTTGTATTTTGCCTTTTAAGAAATTCTCTATGATAATTTTAAGAAATATTTAAAACTGGGTGTGAGTGATACATGCCTATAATTCTACTTTTTGGGAGGCTGAGGCAGGAGGATTACTATGAACTAGAAGGAGTATACAGTTCAGAGTAAGGTCAAGATCAACCAGCCTGAGATACATGACAAGACTTTGTCTCAAACCATAACAAACAAATATTATTCACAAATTTACATTTAGGGATGTATTTAATTCCTCATTGTTCCCATAGCATCCACTGAAGAATTTACTTTTCTTTTCAATATGCAATGTTCGTGTGTGTGTGTGTGTGTGTGTGTGTGTGTGTGTGTGTGTGTGTGTGTGTGTAGCATACCTGCAGAGGTCCCAAGAGGACATCAGATCCTTTAGAGCTGGAGTTGAAGTTGAGCTTTTAACCTAGCATAGGTGCTGCAGACTAAACTATGTAATGAGGGAGAGCAGAAAGCACTCTTAGTCCCTGAATCATCTCCACAGCCCCCGCTTTCGTTTTTGTGGTGAAAAGGTGATAGAGATTAGCCCAAAGGCTTTGTTCATGCTAGGCAATGCCATATCTCATCTCTCTTTGACTTCTTAGCTTGGGATAGGGTCTCCTGAAGTTGACCAGACTGGCCTGGAATTCCTTCTTTATCCCCAACAGGCTTTAACTTGCAGTTCTCAGACATCAGGCTGCTGGTCTGATGCCACAACTTTAAGGAACAGTATTCTATTCTATTTAATTATTTAGTTTATTGGTCAAAAATAATTGATGAAGATTCATGAGGCTTTATAGAAATCCTATACATTATTCCAACTACTCTGTTATAATTTGGATTTATGATATCCCCCTACCCAAGACGCTTGCATTTATGGCTTGTACCCAGGTGGCTGTTGGTAGATAGCGTAGACTTTAGAAGGTGGAGTCAAGTTAGAGAAAGTATTCTCTTGCCCTTTCTCTCTGCTTCCTGGCTTAAATAGTGAGGAGTTCTTTTTGGGTATGTGCCTCTAGCTCACTCTAGTCACAGAAACAATGGAGAAAAATGAAGATTTGGTTCCTGAAACCAACACTTCCCATGTTCAAGCATTTTTCTCAGCTATGTTGCTATAGTAATAGAAAGCATAGTAGCAGACATATGCCAACACCATGTTGCTTTGATTGCAGTAGTCATTCTTGAAATAGATACCACCCTGTCTTCTGACTTCGTTTTATTTTCAAGACTGCTTTGACTATTCTATGTCCTTCACATTCCTGTTTCTATGTTATACAACAGTGGTCAGTACAACTATAAACCCATCTGGCTTTCATTGACTCAACATTTTACTAATACTTTTCTTAAGTATGTGGTTTTCTTGACCACAGAGAGATTTTTCTACTTTGCAAATATTTGATTGGTTGCATTTTCTAGTTCATTCTTTTAACTGCTTTGTTTTATATTGCAGAAGACTTCTTCTTTTATACACATGTGTTAAAATATTTCATGAAATGCAATTAACTGATGTCTATTAAAATCTTTATACATGTCACATTTTGCCATGCATACAATAGGTAAATATTAGTGTAACCACTGATTTATTTTTTTCGGTTGCAGGAAGTATGAACTTTATTGGTATATCCACACAATCAAAAAACCATCACTTATTTTTCATAAGGATAAGAACACAATTTAAGTTTCTAAATGATAGAATTATCAAGATATTTCTGGACACTAGAATAATCTTTTTTGAGTAAAAGAAAATTGTCATTAGAATTACTAAAAGTTATATCTATCTGGAAACTTTTATTGGCCAAGATTTAGCACACAGTGGGCATCCTAATGACAAGACTAGAAAGATAACAGAACATGCTGGAAGACTTAAAGTACATCACACTGAGATGAAGGAGTTTAATGTGGTAACTTCACGGATGTACAGCAGGGATCCTGGTCTCATGTTTTGAAAACAAAACTGTATAGACAAAGTATTAAGCACATAGCCATGACTTGCTATATTCATAGTGAATGTAAGGACTCTGGTTCCTTATCTCATTTTCCTAGTTCAGAGTTGCCAGTGAGGTAAGGTTCAATGACATATTGCTATATATTGGAAATTCAGTAGGTTCAAAGTACTCCCTAGCATGGTGGACTAACAAAATCAAATTTCACTTTTAAATTGATAATTTGCATAAGAATGGTGATCATTATAAACACAGCAATGTCAATGGTAGTCACCCACAGAGCTACAAACACACCATATCCTTAAATATGCCTGCCTTCTGAACTACTCAGAAAAGCATTCTTCCTCCTTTATTCTTTGTGGCTCTTTTCTAAGCATGCTTCCCCAACACTTTGGGCTTTCTCACACTCTCTAAAGTTCTCTCTACTCTCATTTTCAACATAGGGTTGCTTATCTACCATGTGACTGCCATTTTCAGAACTTCCACATCCAACTCACAGAGGCAAGGTGTTTTCATCTTCTCTGAGCTATGGTTCATATGTCTCTGAGCTATGGTTGGGGTTTACACTTTTCCCATCCTAGGGTTTTCTTCTATACTTAAATAAAATTGCCTTCAAGATTAAAAATATTTAAAAACTAGGGATCATGAAATTGAGTGAGAGCAAAGAGAATTGTACATGAGGAGGAAAGATAGGTTGGAAACTTATATTTGAATTTCAAAGAAACTAATGCTATGACAAGTATGTGGATCACATCATCTAAATGACCTGAACTAAAGTACTGCTTTCAGAGTTGATGGGTTCAGCCATATTTTTCAGGACATCATATGATGAGACAATATTCCAGTCAAATGCCTTTTGTGGCAAAAGGTAGAAACAAACCTAACCCAACTCAAGTACTTGAGTACAAAGTTACAATAGGATTCAGGGGAATTCAAGAAGTGAGTCTATGTTGTAAACAGATCATAGAACCAGAAGTTGCACGTTTATCAGGAATAGGAATACAAATGTAATGGGCTATGCTGCTTTCTGTGTGTGTGTGATCTAACTCCATCTCTTACTATGTGGTCCTTGGCTTATACACAGCTCAGAGAGATGGCTCCACTCCTTGTTACATCATATATCTCTTGGGAGTTGTTTCAATTTCCTGTCTGCCAAATTCCTTGCTGTCCAAATTTCCATAGAAGATTGTTTCTGCTTCAGATGGTTAGCCAAATCCCATTGAGCAAATTCTAGGATCATTAGGAGGCAATGTCTTTAGGTAAATTGTTTCATCAGATCAAAGGAGTTATGATCAGTGAAGGGGTGTGGAATTATCCGTGGCGGGCAGGCTTATTCAGTCCCTGTGATCTACCACATAGGACAATATATGCTGAAAAATTGTTAAAGAAATAAACGGACAATGAATCAATATGGAATCCAAAAAATAGAAATGAAGCAGATATAGCTGGTGGAACCTGGTGATGTTCTAGGACTAAAGGCAACAAAACCTCAGAAGGCACTGCACATATGTAAATGTGTTTATGCTGCAGAAAATGGAGTGATGAAGAAGCTGTACAAGCCCTATTGGTGGAGGATGGCCTGATCAGCAATGTGAGACCATAGATTCTTACTTGTTATTTTCTTTGGTTTCAGTTTTTTTCTTCGTGTCTCATGACAATGCCTTCTAGCATACTATGTAGTTTATGAACAAATACATTATGCTCCATGGCTTGGAATTGTGGGAGGATGTAGCTGGCATGTTACAGAGACTTATATTCATTAATCAATATCAACCTGAAAAAATAAAAACTACAGATTGTGGTGTTTATTTCAACAGTTTAGGCAAATATACAAATTTCTGAGTTCTGAAGATGCTTTTCTTCTGACATATTCTGTTTGTTTGTTTGTTTGTTTGTTTGTTTTTGGACATGAGTCTTTTAAAAAATGTTCCAGCTTTATTTTTTACTTCTTGTCTTGGTTCTTGCCTAGATTTATGAATTTCCCTATATATTTACCTTCCTTATCAATTATAGAATTAGTCATTAGTCATGTCTAACTGCATAGAGAAAATGATGGCTTTCAAGTTCCTTTGTCCTCTTCCAGTGACAAGCTTGAAGTTTATTTTCATTCCAACTCCTTTCTAATCTGAAGCGTTACAGGGAATAGGTTGGTGCTCTGGGGGCTTGATATGTATCGTCAGAGTTCCAACAAAGCTTTTTCTGGAACAGTTCTTTAGAGGTCTGTATCAAAATAGCTACAAAGCTGCACTTTTTATGAACCACACTGACCTTCAGACAATCACACTAACCCTAATTGTATGCTGTGAGTGTATTCAGGAACACAGGTCCCACAACCATTTACCTTAGCAACATCTGCCAAGCAAACCACATAGTTTACTAAGGGAATTCATGATGATAAGCACTTTACAGAGGATTCCTCTACTGAGAACAGTATCTTATTGTTTATGTATCTCAATCCTGGGATACCAGGCACTTCAATAATAATTCTATCAATTATTTTATCCTATCTTACACTGGAGATCCTGGAGTTAGCCTTATTCTGAAAAGAGTTAATACTTGAGTGAGTATTTTGGTTCAGGTCTGCAGGTCCAGTACTGCTCAGAAAAAGGAGTTAATACCCTGTTTGTTTGCATGTTTGAGTATCAGTGCTTTTGGTAACAGACACATTGAAGTAATATCTTCTGAGAACATCTTGTGAGTCTCACTATTGATGTGGAATGTGTAGACAGAGTTTCTTTCTGCCTGGTCCCACAGCTGTTTAGCCCCAAATAAACACACAGAGACATATTAATTATAAATTGTTTATTTGATGGCTTAGGGTTCTTATTAGCTAGCTCTCTCTTAATTATTAACTTATTTTATTAATTTAAGTATTTCCACGTGGTCTTATCTTACAAGAGAATGCTCCAGCGTGTTACTCTTTCCTGGGCTACATGGCATCTCCCCAGCAGCTTCTCTTTGCCTTCCTTTCCCCAGAATTCTCCTTGTCTGGTAGACCTGCCTATACTTTCTCCCTGGCTACTGGACAATGAGTGTTTTATTCACCAGCCAATAAGAGAAACATATGCAGAAGAACATCCCCCACTAGGGATGGTCTTCTGTATTCTGTGAATATGGTTTGCTTTTATTGGTTGATAAAGCTGATTTGGCCAATGACTAGGCAGAATATAGCTAGTCAGGAAACCCAAAAAAAAGATATGGGGAGAAAAAAGGCATAGTTAGGCAGATGCCATGTAGCTGCCGTGGAAGCAAGATGTGAGATAATAAGCTATGTGCCTCATGGTAATTTATAGAATAATAGAAATGGGTTAATTTAATTGTGACAGCTAGCCAGTAATATACCTGAGCCAAACAGTTATAATTAATATTAAGCCTCAGAATGATTATTTAATAAGTGGATGTGGGGACCAGCTGGTCCAATGGAACCTAGCAAGACACAGAAAAATTTCCAACTACACATATATATATATATATATATATATATATATATATATATATATATATAGTCCAGTGTCCATGCAACACTTAATCTCCTCCTGAATTACAGCAGATGTGAAGACTTAATGTCACAGCTGATGAAGCAGGTAATGTAGCAAATAATTGAGGGAATTACAGGACAACCATAGAGAAAATACATCCTTGGAGAAAGTCTACTGTGGAGATATTCACTATGAATGTATTTTTTACTGAGTGCATTGTGGTGACTTCTCTCTAATGTTTTTCTCTTTCTGATCATTCCCTAGCCATATGCCATAAATAGGAAACCAATATCAGCTTCCAGGAGAAACTGGATGTCAAATCCTCTAAGCTGAACTTAAAAAGTGTTTTAACAGGTTAAAAATAGAAGATCACAGAAGCCCTATGGACCACAGAAAGGAAGGAAGCTTGTTTACAAGGTCAGTTCAAAGCATAGTCAAGTGAATGACCTC
Source organism: Cricetiscus sungorus (assembly GCA_030556225.1). Taxonomy (NCBI): domain Eukaryota; kingdom Metazoa; phylum Chordata; class Mammalia; order Rodentia; family Cricetidae; genus Cricetiscus; species Cricetiscus sungorus. The sequence goes on from JANBXA010000398.1 coordinate 50,208,841, forward strand.
TGTGAGGGGTAGAATTTTGCCAGAAGCAGCCAACAGCATTACTCATGGTAAGACTAAGGCAGGCTGACTGTAAACTTAAAAGCTAACCACATAGTTTAAAAGGCCTCATTAGACAAAAGCATGTGCCCTGCAGACACATAAACCCATTCATAAGAGCGTATATGTGGAGGAGTGTATGTACGGTGTGGCATGTGTACAGCTGCATGTCTACATATATGCACTTGTGTTGTAAGAGGGGATCTACTCCACTGATGGCCATTCAGAGCTATTTGAACTTTCTCTGCTATTTATTGCTACAATCTTTTCAATACTGAATATGGTTGTTTTATTGGTGGCTTCAAACTTGAGTTCTACCAAACTTACTTCTCCCATCACCAACTCTGTCCCTCACTGTTCACAAAGCACATTCACTTATCACCCTTGCTACAAATGTTTATAGATGATTTAATACGTTAGGTAATGTGTTGGAACCTAGACACCACTCCTTTAAATAATAAATGCAACATTGTGACTTAATAAATTCAAATTATTAAAGATGAGAAAATATATTAGAGTGTAAAGTTACTGGATCATACATGCACAGAAATGGTATAAATATGAAAACATTTTAGTTTAAAATAATGTCTTTCTGGGCACAGAGTCTTACACATTTAATCCCAGTACTCAGGAGGCAGAGGCAGGTGGATCTCTGAGTTTGAAGCCACCCTAGTCTACAGAATGAGTTCTAGGATGGTCAGGCTACACAGAAAAAACCTGCATGATAAAAAATAAAAATAAAAAGAAGATGGTGAAATGATAAGTCTTCAAGAAAAATACTTTTCTTCCTATGAAATAAAATTAGTAAAATCTACAAAAGATTTGAGGCAATTATTAATAAGTTGCTATTTTTCTGGGGTGTGGCTGTGTAAACCTGTGATTATAGTCCTGGGAAGTAGAGGCAGACAGAATGTGAGTTCAAGGCTATCTTGGCTACCCAATAAAAGAAAACAAACAAACAAACAAAAAGGTTAAAACCAATAAACAAAGAACATAATGGGTGGACACAACTAATGATGTTATCTTCAAATGGCAACAGGTAAGAAGGAAGTAAAGCAATTGGTACCCATGCAGCAAGCAATTGGTACCCATGCAGTAAGGATATCAGTAGCAAAGAGCAGCAAATATGTGTTGGCTTCCCAAGTGCAAAGAGAAGCAATGTGGTCCATTGCCTTCTTAACTGAGAAGGGACTTGGAAAGTGGCTGTGGACATGGAGGAGAAAAAATTGAAGATCTGGGCTGCATCCCTGAAGGCAGCTTTGTCTGAAACTCTAGCCTGAGCCAAGAATGTCACTAAAGGCAGACACATGGATAGCATTCAGCTCCTACTTCCTCCTTGGTGAGATAAGTTCTGATACAGGATAGTCAAAGGATCAAGTGTGGGGAGGACTAGGCCATGACCATTGCTCAGGCTGGGACCTGATGTCTGCTGGGGTTGAAGGATGTTAACAGTGTCTGGATTTCTTCTTCTTCTTCTTCTTCTTCTTCTTCTTCTTCTTCTTCTTCTTCTTCTTCTTCTTCTTCTTCTCCTCCTCCTCCTCCTCCTCCTCCTCCTCCTCCTCCCCTCCTCCTCCTCCTCTTCCTTCTCTTCCTCCTTCTCCTCCTCCTCTTCCTCCTCCTTCTTCTTCTTTCAATTAAAAAAATTAAATTAGAAAGAAGCTTTTTTTAACATGTCAATCCCTGTTCCCTCTCCCTCCCCTCCTCTCCTGCCCCCTACCAACCCCTTATGCCACTCCCTTTCTGCTCCCCAGGGAGGGTAAGGCCTTACATGGGGAGTCTTCAAAGTCTGTCATATCATTTGGAACGGTGTCCAGGCGGTTCCCCCATGAGTCTAAGCTGAAGGAGTATCCTTCTATGTGGAATGGTCTCCCAAAGTCCATTCCTATACTAGGGATAAATACTGATCCATCACCAGAGGCCCCATAGACTGCCCAGTTCTCCTAACTAACACCGACATTCAGGGGTCTGGGTCAGTCCTATGTTGGTTTCCCCCTTGTTCAGGTCAGCAGTTTCTGTGGGTTTCTCCAGCTTGGTCTTGACCCCTTTGGTCATCACTCCTCCCTCTCTGCAACTGGATTCCAGGAGTTTTCAGCTAACTGACTACTTCTATTTTAAGTGGTCAAGTCAAGAATGGGAGCTCTGGGTGGCTTTCCTTATCTCACTTTAAGAACTGATTTTGATCTCTGTAATGCTTTGGAGGGATTCTTATGTAACTGTCCAATGAGGTGGGGAGAAGTTCACCATAGTGCTTAGTGGAGAGTGCCAATCTGAACGCCAGCCCCAAAGAGGAGCTACTTGGACACTCGAGAGGAGCAATCACTTTAAAGGAAAAATGAGAGGATCCTCCTCAAAGGAGCAGGACATGATTCTGTCCTTGAGCAGCCTCAGCTTTTGTGGGCAGTTCCCCAAATTTCCCAAGAGGATGGATCTTGCTAAGTTACATATCTCTACTTTTAATTATGATAAGAGTCTTCTTAATGCTAAATGACAAGATTGGGTTGAGTACAGTTTTTTTCCATCCCTATTAAAGACCATATGTTTAACACTCCATCTCTAGTAGCAGCTTCATATGGAGGGACAGGATGTGTCCAGCATGTGCATTTTCCATGAACGTGGAGGTGTTAAATATTGAGTCAGTTTCATAGCCAATCTACAAGTTATGATGAAAACCCTAAGCATTCCAGAAGGAAGCCAAGACAGCCTGACATAAGAGGAGAAAGGAAAAGACCAATTTCCCTGTCTTCCTCTAAGGAAAAACTCCTTTTTCCTTACTAACACAGTCACATTCCTAGAAATTACCAATAAACATGGGAGTCTCCAGTTGAAGACTAAGGAGTTAGATTATGCCCCCTTAATTCCTTCTCTATACACAGAACCTCTAATGGATTATTGAGGCTCTATGCATTATTGATTAGCTGTGCATCTAGCTGTATAAAGCACAGCTCAGTGAACAGGAGTACTAACATGGTGCTGCTGAATGCAAATCACACACACCCTTTCAGAATATAGATCTTGTCTTCACTTGTTTGGAATTCATTCGACAGCTTTCCTAGTTTTTACCAATGTATTTCTTCTTTTACATTCCAAGCCAGGCCCATGAGTTTATTCCTCTTGCCAGGAGTTCTCAGAACTCTTAGGGAACATTGTCATTTTAGAAGCTGAGGTCCATCAAGGTCTGAAATCCAGGCACTGAGTCATGTAAGTGACTTTGGATAGAGCCAGGAGGTAGCCTTCAGGGTGTAGCACATGCTCGTAGCCTTTGGTCCAGGAATCCAATGGACTCCACAGTCCATTTGTTTCACAATTAAATTCACATGGCATTTTAAAAGCAGTTCTGATTAATAATGTTTTCCTTGGTCTTTAATAAAATTGCATATGCACCCTTATAATACTTTCTCAAACACTTGGGAGTCAGAAAGATGTTCCTACCAGGAATGGTTCATAAATATTCTCTTTTGATGCTCACATAGACTAAAAAGTAGATTCCTTTTGCCTCTGCCAAGCACGTTTGGTTAGAGTCCTGACTGGTACATTTCCGGGCTAGGTCGACAGTGACTACATTGCATACCTCTTTGCCCCAAGAGAATCTCCATTGCAGTAATACCAGACATTTACCACCAGGCTGGGAAACGGCCCTGACATTCTATTGCCCAGAGTTTTAATATAGAAACTTAAAGGCACTCTTAAATGTCAGTAACAAAGAAAATTTTTATGTGTTACGCCTGCAAGAGAAAAAATCTTCCTCCCAGAAATAGCTAGTGATATCAAAAGTTTCCTTGAAGGCCTCATGTCAAGAAGCAGGCAGTGAGTAGGAGATTATTTTGTCCTTTCATCATTGCTTTTAGAACAACTGAAGAAAGTTATTATGCTCATAGTGGCCCACTACTTTCCTGCTAAGATTCATAATGACAACACAAAGATGCTGGTAATGTATTTGATGTTAAACAGCTTCTGAAGTATGAAAACCAGACAATTACCAAGGGTGTACTTACAGTTGCTTCCGGATAATAGAGATCCCCAAAATCCAGCATTAGGAGATTTACCAAACCAAACCAAAAGTGTCACCTCTAAAAAGTTCATGAGCTTGCTGACACAGTGTTTTGCCCCATCTAAGTACTGCTAAGACATGACATTTACTAACAGGTCTCCATAGAAAACAAAAACATTAAATATTAAACTAATATTTAATGCTCAAATATTGAAAGTATTGCAATGGGACTTCTGAATCATGCCCTGGGGCCAGGGAGGTTTTTCCCCCTAGAGGACTCAGCTTTTAATACATTTTTAAAAGCTCTCCAGGCAATTCTTCATCAATCCACATTGAGAGCCATTAAAAGACTGGCTGAAGTCAATCTCATTCTCTGCAGGAAAACTGAATCAAGGGAGTGTTAATGAATCGGGAAAGTGAATAACTATATGACTCCTTCAAAGATCCATCTGTGTGTGGCTTCTCAGAAACTGACAAAAGGGTGTATGCATTCAAGGCATTCTCAAGCCATCTCTTAGTAAGTGGATAGATTTCTTAGCACATAAAACATTCATCTCCATGTTCAGGTGTAGCTTGTTGTTTTCCGCCAGCCCACCCACCGCCGGTCTGGCGTGGCGGCCCCAAATAACACTCTGAGACTCCGTATTTGATACAATCCTGTTGGCCACGTGGTCATCTTATCAGGGAGGCTGGCATCTTCTCCATGCTCTACGTCCTGACTCCTAACTACTTCCTCTTTCCTCCTTGTCTCCTAGCCCCGCCTATCTTGCTTTCTCATTGGCCACAGTGCTTTATTAATTAACCAGTATGAGAAACATATTTACAGAATAACATCTCCCATCATTCACGTTCACTGACATTAGAAACTGTGGTATTGATTTGTGATTCTTACTAGGGAGACATAGATTATAATTTGAATTAAATTGCTCAGAAAATCTCCTTCTTGGTTCATCTACTAAAAGAGTAACCCTTGAGAATAGGAACATGCCATTCTACCATGCGGGCCAGACTCTGCCTTCTCATGTCTACTGAGGAGGTAACAGACAGTTTTTGGTCCAAGAGAGACGCCCTATCTAGGCAGGGAAGGCCTCCTTTTTCTTCTGGGCTATGGGTATAGAAACAGTAACTTGCACAGTGCTGTGAGGATTGGGGATTAGGAGGCCAAGGGGAAAAGGTGGGTGCTCTGTAAACCTGCTAGAAACCTAGAAATGGGCAGAGTTAGAATAGGTGGGCCTTTTCAGGGATGAGTGCTTTGGGAGTTATGTAAGGAGGATGTTTCATTTGCTTCTTTCTGCTAGGGTTATCTGAAGAGCTTTAAAAATATCCCAACACTTACACTCTGCCTGGCCTATTAAGTCAGTATCTTCTCTGGAATCAGATGTGTCCTTAAAGCTGTCACAGTCTAAAGGGCTACCTGGTTTGAGGAACTACTTCTGTGACACCAGCTTTCTGAAGAGTAGGTGAAAAAAATTATTGGTTATTCATTGGTATGGTTCTTTTAAGTCATAAAAAGGTCCCTTTCCCCGAGTCTACTCCTTACCTTCAACCTTTGAAGACCAGGGAGCCAACCAAATTGACAATCGTAAACAGATGGAGGACTAGGCATGACATGGATAGGACAAGGAGTCAGATTTCCTGACAAAACCCAAAACCCATTAGAGTGAGCTCGAACCCCAGACCCCAGGTTCTTTGTCAAATGAGATAAATCTGTTTCTTTTCTTTTCTTTGTTGTTTGTTTTGTTTTGTTTTGTTTATTTTAATATTTTTTGTTCTGTGGGAATAGGCTTCTTTTCTTCTCCCAGGGACACTAATGAGTAATTTTTTTCTTTTTATTGCCTGAATTCTCCACAGAAACTACATAATATATTAGGTTAGCCTCTCAGGTCAGTTTATGAAAACTTTAGTCATAAGTATTCCTAACGGACACAATCACACCTAGGAATCATGGAAAGTAGAGTTCTAAAGCCAGGGAAATCTGACTAGTTCTTTCTGTCTGTTGCTGTCTCTGTGTTCTCTCTCTCTCTCTCTCTCTCTCTCTCTCTCTCTCTCTCTGTCTCTCTGTCTCTCTGTCTCTCTCTCTCTGTGTGTGTGTGTGTGTGTGTGTGTGTGTGTGTATGTGTGCATTTCTCCAAATAATTGTGTACTCATTTTCTTTCTCCAAAAATGCTGTTTCATTTTTCATATCTTTACCATAGCAACATCTTAGAGCAATGGCATCACAGTAAACATTCCACCACAGGTTTAGCTTGGTAAGTGACTCATTTTAAATTTATTTCCAGAATTTGAGATAGAGGCACTTCTTCTCAGACATATATTACAGAAGTACATATTCATGAAGGAAGAACATGGCTAAAATACATGAAATACACATACTCACTTCCTAGCAGAATTATTTCCACCCTGAAATAGAAAAGGAGTTCTTCACTTAAAATTTAATTGAATCAATAAAATGCACGAGATACAATTATATCAAATAGAAACTAAGCAATTTATAATCCTCAAACCAGTAACAGAATGCTACTTTCAAGGATGCTCAGCATTTCAGTAATAAGCACAATGGCAGTGACTTCAGCCATAATGTGGGGCTAAATGACAGGTATACTATAGGAAATGTGCTGCTCAGGTTTACAGATGACACAAGAGTTTGAGAAGACATGCCTTTATGCTTTTTAAAATGATGAACTTGTATCAACCTCCACAAAATAACAGGAGGCTAAGCCATAGAGAGCAAAAGTAGCCATCCATGTAAGACTGAAGGATGATGGGTACAGCCATCTGTGGAGTAGAGAACATACTTTCCAACCACATGGAGAATGCTGTCAGATGAAAGGAGAGAGAGGCAACAGCTGAGGCAACATGAAAAGAAACAAAACAGAGGTGGAGGTCACCCAAGCACAGCTTCAGCATTCCAAGCTTCTCCCTGCTGCACTGTGGATATCCTTATAATTCATAGGGTCAAAACTAGGGCAGAAAAATTTTAACTTCAATTTTCTACACAAATGTTTCTTTTCTTTAGCCATCTGCTACCAGCTGATGACACAAGCACTGTCTAGAGGAATCCAATACCTAATTTTCTGTTTAGGTTTTCCTGCTACATTTTAACTCTGACATTATGCTCAAATTTTCAACCACCAGTCTATCCTTTCCGTCCATCCATTCACCAATGAACATGAAATGAACATCTACCAAGTTAAGGGATATGTTATAATCTAGTAGCTAGAGCAGTGAGGCAAAGTGATTCTACTGCTTTTCAATGGGAAAACAGATAATAAGCATATAAATAACTATAGGATATATCATAGATGATGGTATAATTATAAAATATAAAATGTATGCTAAGGTAATATATGTTTTGAAGGCTGACTAATTGGCTTTGGATAAACAGTTGGTGTGCTCTTCTCTGGGAAAGATGATTTCTCTCACTCTGCATTCCTTAGCTGCTGTAGTTCTTTGTGTAGACCTTCTGGGCTTCCCTCATCAATGTTAGGATGTATATGATTGTTGTCCTTGTCCATCTCATGTTGAGAAGTCATGTCTATGTTATAATTGGCTTGGATTGATGAGATACTTTTGTTAAATCTATTTTCAATATTTCATCATATTAACAACATACATGCATTTACTATGCAGCTCCATGGCAATTTGATTGTATCTTTAATGTAATATCTTTCTTTTACTGAAATGATTGCCTTCTGAAAAATATCATGTGGAAGAAACACCCAGATTTTTATAGTGAAAAGTTATGCCAAGGAACAGGTATTGGGATAAAATTCGGAAGAGGAGACTGATTGGCAAATCTGTTAGAATGATGCCTCAGGTCTCACACACTTCTCCAGTCGATGTCCTGTGGCAAGAAGAAGCTTAGCACATGGGAAGAAAAGTAGCACCACATTTGAATAAAGTGGGGTTTGAGTATTGCATGAGTTCTGAAAGGCAACTGGAGCTCCAGACACCAGCAAAGAATCTTTAAATGGAAAATACTGTAAGGTTCAGAGCAGGGAACTCTCATAATGATATTTTAGTTTCCCAAACAGCCCCGAAACTTCTCATGGGATATCTCATCACACCTGGATGGAGAGGTGAAAAGATACCTACACAACAAGGCAAATGACATGAAAGACAGATGTGGATTTTTGCAAAGGAAAGGAAGTGACAACAGCAGGCATATGTAAAGATGGCTTTTTGTGATATTTCAAGGCCTTGAAAACAATCACCAATTTGAGCAATGCTAGTGTGAGGGCTTCGCTGGACTAGCCTAGAGTGCTGACATTGCTTTTTCCCAAATTTCTGTTCATGGTGTACTTTACACATTCCCTTATGTGCACCTCCCCACCTCCCACCCCCAGTATACCAAGCACACTGTGACCCAGCGCTTCCCATCTGCTCTTAAATAAGAATGAGCCTAGAATTTGTTACTTGATGAACTGAAATTTTCACTCTACTGTGCTGTCAAGGGCCTTAAGGTAACTACAAATTAAACTATAAATTTCTGAGTTTGCTGGTGCTCTTTGGGACACGGTTATTGTTCCCATGTCTACTGTTTAGTAGTAGAGAAGAGGGGCTAGATGGTTTTTTTAAGCTTGAACATCGTGTGTAAACAAATAAAAAAATCTTTAGAGTTTGAATCCCAGTCTGTCTCACTAGAGACAACTCAAGGTCAGCCAACATCTAGATCCTGTCCAGGATAAATGATGGGCTGAGAGCCTGGTTTGGGCTGTGTAGTATGGCTAGATAGTAATAGTAATTCATCTTTGGCTGTCATACTTGGCTGATACTTTGTGTTTGTCACAGAATCTCAACAATTTATAGAACTCTCACTCTTTCTCTCTGTTTTGTCATAATTCCTTTTAGATAGGAATGATTTGTGCAATGCCAAGACCTAAGAAAGACATGCATTATGTTACTATAATTAAATCTGAAGAATCCACATAGGATATCTATATACTCAAGATGAAAAGACAAAGAACAAATCTATCTAAAATTATGGCAATGTAATTGACTTTTAAACACTAGAATGAATTCTAAACTTTTAATACCTTCATTTAATATTTTGGAAAATAAACTTATTGATATGCATATGGCATTTTGTGTGTGATTATTTTAAGTAAAAAGGAAATAATATAAAAACAAGAATTACCTAAAGAAACAAAATAATAGGAATACCACTGTTTGTAACATACATGCATAATTATAGTAAGGACTTCAATAGCACAAATGATATAAGGGAAGAAATGCAAGAATACAAATATAATTATAGACATCAAATATGATATAGAATAGGAAAGTTGAAAGTAGACTTTTTCTTTTGTTTTTACTTTGTTTTTCAAGACAATATTTCTCTGTATATCCCTGGCTATCCTGAAACTCATTTTTTGTAGACCAGGCTGGCTTCAAACTCACATAGATCCTTTTGCCTCAGCTTTCTGATTGTTGGGGCTAAAGGCATACACCAAGACACCTTCCAAAAGTAGACTATTATGTGTAAAAATTTTATATTGTAAATGCCAAAGCCACCAGTAAAGAACAACCAAGGCCTGAGTAATAAAGCAGTAGTGATAATAAGACAGAATCAAATGATAATTCAATCCAAAATTATTCAAAACTATAGAAAAAAATATCAACAAAGAATAAAAGGATCTGGATTCTAGGCAACCATCTTCCCTGGTCTTGCTTCAATTTCCTTATTGGTGTACTGATAAACTCAAATTAATTACCATCCAATTCATGTACATAATTGAGATTCTTCTTTTGTAGGTGAGACTGTGCTGGGGGTATTGCTCTTTCATTATCTTTTCAACTTAAAAAACATGGTTCACATTTAATTAAATAATCTTCATTCTTAACTTCACTTACTTAGCTTCTAAATTATTCATAATATAGACATTGACTACTTATTTGTAGGATGTACAGATTGTAATCTACTGTCCCCTGCTCTGGCAAGTCTAACACAGGCCATTGTTTGTGCAGAATAAACAGTTCTCTAAGGTGAACATCTAAGAATAGGATTATTAAGTAACAGCATATGCATAGTTATAAAGATATGCTAAAGTGTGTCAAAAGGCTTATGACACTCTCATCTCCACACAATTCTCTCAGCATCTTCTCTATCACTGGATATTAATAACTGTTATTCTTTGTCAGCCAAATAAACAAAAACACTACTTCTCAATGATGAGAAATAGCATTTTCATCATATTTGAATTACTCTATATAATCTATAGCACCATTTAATCTTTTGATTAATTTATGTCTTAATATTTGATAAAGCAGATACTTCACAGTAGTTTTGTTTGTTTCCTTTTGCTAGCCATTCTTACCTATTTATTTTTTCATACAATCTTTTTAAATAAATATCTATTTTCTATTTTATCCAAGATCTCTTTCCCTCCTGTCCTCCTATGCCTCCTCACAAAAAACCCCCATCCCACTCCTCATCCAATGCCCAGGGAGGATGAGGCCTTTCATGGGGGAATCATCAAAGTCTGTTGCATCACTTGGGGCAGAATCTAGGCTGATTGAGTAACCCTCCATAGAAAATGACCACCTAAGCCCATTTATTTTCATACATTCTTTAGGACTAAATTTCCAAAATGCAGTAAACTTTCTACTAGCAACATGAAGGATAAACGAATCTTATAAAAAAAAATATAGACTAGAGAAAGTTGACATATTCATAATGTTCAACCTCTTTTCACGTTCATTTTTCAGCCTCCAGCAACCATTATTAAATGTTAACTCAGCTTTACAATCTCTGAACAAACTGTATTTGAACATGATGCATTATCCTGTTAACTATTATGGGATTCAAAGAAGACAAAAGGAAAGAACAAATACAGACCAAAAGAAAATTTATGGCATCGGAGATTATAGTTGCTAGCAAATGTCTACCTCACCAAATTTTAGGTATAAAGAAACCATACACAAGAGTGGCAAACTAGTTCTGAGCTATTAAATATTTTCAAAACAAATACTCCCCTTCTCCAACTTAAACAGTAAAAGCACTGATTCTTTTATGAAAAAGTAAATTATTTATTTCATACAGACTTTTTACTTTAAATGATCTCAAGCCTTTTGCCAGTGTTTTGAATTTTAAAATACTTTCTAGACTATGATATGGAGGTTTTCAACTTTTCTTTATGTTTTCTACCTTGAAAAAATACAAAAGTGAAACAACCCCAAATTTCTTTTTTGCATGTGGCCACAGACATTTCTCTTCCACCCTCCTTGTTTCTTACTAGAGAGTTTGATAGGATAACTTTTATCTAAGGCAATGATATACACCTCCTTGGAGAAACCCCATTTATTACAATTCAAAATAAATCTGCCTACTTTGTCATTTTCTTGTACACATTAAGTAAGTCATCTGAGTGGGCAGGGAGAGCTGTAGAGTAAACATGCCTCCTGTAGAGTGTTCACCTCCTTCTTGTTTATTCCCCCAGGATGTGTCTGGGTTTCCAGTGAACAGCAGACAGCACAGTTGCACACATGTGCTTCTCTGTGATGATATGACAGAGACACAGTGTGAGTGATGATGCTACAAGTCGTGTCTTGCTCAGCACTGGCAATTCCTCTCCGAGGCACAATTGCCAAGTGAAGTATGTAAGGATCTGTTCTGACTGTTTAATAAAATCCTCATTCATTGAATCAATAGTCCACTACTCTTTCTCACTATCCCTCTTTCAAATTTCCAGTATGTCAGGATAAAACTATATCTGTATCGCACCTTTCCCATTTCTCCTCTTTGAAGACAGTGATTTTTCTCTTAACCAAGGAGAGAATAGGAGCCTGGATATTCTTGAGTTTTGGAGAGTCTGTGTATTTCAGCAAAGAAAGCCTTTCCTCTAAGGAGCACACAAACTATAGCTAGAAATAAATTACCAATGGGCTGACATACAGGTGGGGGTGGGAATTCCTTCACAGTATGTCACAAATCCTGATGGTTATAGAGGTATGCAGGTGGCCAATGTTCCTCAATTTTGAAATAAAGTTCAGAACCATAAAAGAAGGCATTGTGAGGGAGCTATAACCACTGTCATTACAATAAAAGTCTCCTCTCAGCAGCCCGGTTCGTTTGAGGGGTGACTATATGACTCAGTGCCCCAGCTGGGGCAATTGATAATAATGAGATACCAGAAATAGTAAGAGGTGTCTCCAAGAAAGTGCAGTGTCCCCTGAACCTCCTTTTCTCAAAGCATGTCAGCTCTCAGAGTGATCTCTGGGTCCATCTGCAGATCATTTCCTACCGTTTACAAAGCCTGGCATCTGTTTTCATTTTTTTGTCCTTCAATAAACTAAGTCTATTTTTGAGGTTCTTTTCACAGTCCAATAGGGTTGACTTCATGTTGTCCAAATTAAGGATCTGGTTCAGACACTGTGAGGCTGGAGAAGGGAGAGCATTTTCTCTCCAGGACTGTGCACAGAATTCTTGTCCGTAGCTGAGGTATATGCTCTTCTAATCTCGACCTTGTTCTCTGCTGAAGATTTAATGAGAAAGCAAAACCTTTTAATCCCCATAGCAACATATGTGGCCAGATTTGGATCCTTGTGAGTGTGATGTGGATGAAGGGCAGGAGCACCGCCCTGCCTGCTCCAGATGGAAGAAAGCAGAAAAGTCTTCCAAAACTCAGCTGGCCAGCCAGTCTGGCTGTGCTGATGTGGCATGTTGCATCTTGTGAATGCTAGACACAAGCACTGCCCTGGGGAGAATGTGCCAGGGCTGTGTAGGAAGTAATGTGTGAGTGTGAGTGAGCAATACCATCTCAGTTCTAAGTCAGGAATGACGTTAGACATTAGTTCAGTTTACAGCCAGGAATGACATTAGACGTCAGCTCAGTTCAGAGCTGGGAATGATGTTAGAGGGTTAGACGTCAGCTCAGTTAAGATCTAGGAATGACATCAGATTTCATCTAATGCGTATTACACACAAGGGGCCAAAGATCATGAAGAAGGGCTTGGCTCACTGTAGCAGAACAGAAGGACAAGTCCTTTTCCAGCCTCAGAGCCTCGATAATGGGCGTGTCCCATAGACTTCTGTGACATGATTTGGAGTGTGTCATGCATCTAGGTGTTTAGTTTTGCATTGGTTCAGTATCAAAGTATTAATTGCCCTGCATGAGTTTAAATAGTGAACAGGTCCGTGGCTTTGCTTCCTGCTCTATTAGCTGGCTATCAGGGGAACTTCAGGAAAAATTCTCACTGTGGTGTTTTCCTTTGCAAGACATAGGCTGAGGTAGATGCAAGTCTTCCAAAGGTCCTTTGGGCTCCTGTGAATTCATCCGAAAGGTACATGCAACACATATCCCAAAGTTGTGTGGAACTAGGGGAGGATGATGTAGAAATGTTTTGAGGTTTGTTAATATTATTATTGTTTTATTGTTTTTGTTTTCCCTTCTCTTCTCAGCCCCTTCCACATCTTTCTTATATTTATTTTCTTGCTTAAATTTATATTTAAATTTCATTACTATAGTGTTTATTCTCTTCCCATTATAAAAGAGCATAAAACCAATATTACTGTCAAAGTAACAAGAATACAAAAAAAATATATCTTTGACTCTAATAAGTCCAACCTGTCTTTCCTTGGATAGTTAAATATTTGTAGAAAAAGCCAGATAAATGAAAAGACTAGATGCTCAACTCTAGGAGACCTCTGAATAGTGAGACATCTCCTGGGCCCTTATAAATATCTGTGAATAAAAAGTTATTTATGATCACCAAGAATTCATTTTCTCCAAGAAAACTGAAAATTAGAAAGGGACAAATGTCATTCGAACCTGGAAAATCCTTGAAGAAGTGAATGTTCCATACATATAAAAATTCAGTATTGAGTAGTTAAAAAAATCAAATCATTATGAAAGACAGCAATGCAATGATTTTTATGTGCCATAAACTTCATCTACTTTAGCTATCTTACAATATCTTGAGAAAAAGGAAAATCAGACACTTCTTAATTCTCAAGTATTGCTTTGCGCTAAAATGAACAATGAAATTCTGTGTCTTAGATACCTTATTTTAACACATGCTATGTGGTCAGAAGTTTACCTGTGCTTTACTGTTGCATTTTGTCTACAGATCTCAGCAATATTTTCCATGAGTAATCTACAATCATGAAGTAAATTAGGGTAAGTTTTAGACAAGCATGAAAGAGCAGTTCTTAGAGCACAGTGGTACAGTGTGAGCTTCCTTGGTGTCTCATCTTCTGGAATTGATGTCGGAGCATTCATGGCTTCTGTGGGGAGACAAGGAAACACCTGTTTAGTGTCAATACAGATCAAAGACTTGGTTTCTGGGGATAAGCAGATGTGCTTATCCAGAAGTTCACTAAACCTTGCTTTTCTCAGCTGATTTTGCATGTACAGATTTCTGATATGTTAAGACATCAGTTTCCTTGATATATGTGGCAATAAAAATCCCATTAGTTTTTTATTAGAAGAAAATTGAGTAGAATAACTTAATCTGAACAAAAATTCTGCCCTCTAAATGTTCAATCATTTTTGTGTTTTGTCAATGCATCTTTTTTATGACGGGAGTTGCTAACTTGTCCATCAAGCCTAAACATTTACAAAACTAGCAGATTCTCTTCTCAAATGGGAGCAGGGCTGAACTCAGCAATGAACATAAAATTTTTATGAATTTGTGTGCAGTGTGCAAGTCTCAAACTGGTGAACTGTGCCTGTCAGTAATAAAAGTAAAAAATAGGTAAACTGAACCATATTCAAATTAAAATTTCTCTGTCTCAAAGAACAATACCCATTGGGTGAAAGGGAACTTAAAACATAGAACATGTTTATAAATCACAATCTGGTAAATGATTACAAGCAAAATATGTAAAGAATTCATAAAACTCAGACCCTCTGAATATGGGTCTCAGCTAGAAGGACTGAGCAGTCTAAGGGCCTCAGACAGAAGAACCAGGATGTACTCCTAATGCACAAAAGGACCTTGGGGACACATCCCCCATGAAGGGATACTCCCTTAACCTAGAGACAGAAGAGAAGTACTAGTCTCTACTTCAAATGACTTGACAGATTTACATGACCCCACCTGGATAGCATAGCCTTATATGTGGAATGGGGGTGGGGAGATGAGAGGGAAGGGTGGTCAGGGTACATGTGAGGGGGAAAAGAGGGTAAGTGGGAGGGAGGGATGGAGAGGAAACTGGGATCGACATGTAAAATTTTTTAATTATATTATTAATTAAAAAAGAAAAAAAGGAATTCATAAAACTCAACAGTACTAAAACATCAAATGGCTGGATTAAAGTAGTAGCAGAAGACACACATGAATAAACATTTCTTTAAAGATGGCATGCAGGTTGCTGATAAGTATATGAAAAGATATTGAATATTATTGATCATTGGGAAAGTACAAATAAATAGCATAGTAAAATATCACTTCAAATCAATCAAGATGGAAAGATGGACAACCTGGAATCTTGTGAAACATTGATGTGTACCGGAGACTTTCTCCATGGATCTTGGTATCACTGGACCAGTTTATCTCTGCCCACTGGTTCCACATAGATGCTTTGACATAATCACTCGGAGACTTAATATATATTTATAATTGTTTGGCCGTTGACTTAGGCATCTTACTGACTAGCTCTTGTAAGTATTAATCCATTTCTACTAATTAGTGTAACATCACGTGACCTTGGCTTACAGGTGATGCCTGAGTTTCCTGACTCCCCCACGGCTACATTGCCTCTCACTTTCTGTCTTCCTTCTCCCTGCCTCTTTGGTTAGTATTCCTACCTAGCTAAATTCTGCCTGTCCATTGGCTGAAACAACTTTATTCATCAACCAATTAGAGAAAGACATAGGCACAGCACATAGAGGATATTCTCAATCATTGGTGTGAATGTAAAATGGTGCAGTTTGTAAAGAAAAATACTGTGGTGCTTCCTCAAAAACAAAACAAAAATAACCAAAAAAACCTCAAATCAAAATATCATATGATTCAGCAATACCACATTTATGTATATGTCTTAGTTTGCCTCTCTGTTGCTGTGATAAAGTACTCACCTACAGTAACTCGGGGATGAAAGGAATTATTTGTTTTATGTGTCCTAATCACAGTACATCATTGAGGGAAGACAAGCAGGAACTCAAACAGGATAGGAACCCAGTGGCAGGAACTGAAGCAGAGACCATGAAGGAATGCTGCTTACTGGTTTGCCCTTGTCTTTTTATATGCACCAGCATCATCTGCCCAGGGATATCCCTCTCCATAATGGCTCACAGACAGGTCTATAGCAATCGGATGGAGGCCTTTTTTCAATTGAAGTTCTCTTGTCTCGGGTGACCCTGATCCTGACTTGTGTCATGCTGACAAGAAACTAACCAGCACAGTGTTAAAATCAGGGTCTAGCACAGGCGTTTTCATAAATCTGTTTGTAGCAATATTATTCACAATATCAAAAAGATGAAAGTAACTGAGGTATTCATGTATACATTAACACAAAACAAAATATAGTATTGTACACACCCGCCCTCACCAGCAAGGAAGACACAACTCCGGGTAGATCTTTTTCACGCAGTTTTAATCAGGATCCTTTAAACATGTTTCTTCTGGCCCGCAAGAGAGAGAGAGAGAGAGAGAGAGAGAGAGAGAGAGAGAGAGAGAGAGAGAGAGAGAGAGAGAGAGAGAGAGAGAGAGCTGGGGGACCCCTGCACGGGCTTAAATACCCTTGAGCTAACCAACCCCAGTGAGCCACGTGGACCCTGCAGATAGGCTACTCTAATGCGGAAGCAGACAGGCTGAACAGACTTAACCAATTAAGGGCTTGTTTACCAAGAGAGCCTTCACCAGCGGGAAGGTGGAAGGTGGAAGCCAGCGCCACTTTAAGGCGTGGCACTGCGCGGCTCTCTACATAGTATGGTGCAGAGACATTATGCAACATTACTAGGCCCTAAAAAGGAAGAAATTCTGACAAGAAGACATTATAGTACACAAAAAATTGAAGATGTCATGCTAAATAGAACAATCTAGTCATGAAAAAGAAAATAATGGATATTCCCATTTATATGATGTCAAGAATGCTCAAATCATATAAAAATTGGAGAGGGATAGCTCCCAAGAACAAGAGGCAGAAGGATGTGGAAGGTTGTTTAATGGTCATGATGTTTCAGCTTTATAAGCTGAAATGTAGTTACATTGTACAACCCTATGAATTTACCTGTCACTACTGATCTGTGCATTGAAAACAGTCAAATGGCCAGGTGGTGGCAAATGACAGCCTATAAATCCAGGTTACTAAACACTGAGTCAAGAGTTCAGGAGTAACATAGTCCCATGTCACCTTGAGCCCTGGTCCCAGAAACAAAATAAGATGAAAATAGAAATAAAGAATATGTTAAATGTATTATACACGTATTTTAGCCAAATTGTGTGAGTCTTTCTTTGTTTCTTTATATAGTATGATCAAAAAGTACAGATATTGCCTGTTCAGACATCGCCCAATCTGTAAAATATGTTCTCTGAAATGAGAAAGGGTAAAATGTGAAAACTCACTGAAAAAAAAAAAAAAAGAAAGAAAGAACATTAAATAGATTGTTTTAGTCTAGGGGCATAAAAAGGTAGGCAAACCTGAACAATGAGACAGAAAGTGACCCATTCAATAGAAATGGTAATGAAGACTCAGAAAACTAGTTTTTCATCCACTGAATAGAGCTCTAAACAGTGTGGCTTTCTCTTGTTTGCTTTCCCATCTTTTATTATTTATATGAGTTTCGGGAAGTTTATAAAATTCCGACAACAATAGATTTTTTTAATTGGTTATTCTTCCAACAGGCATTTCAAAGCTTGCTAACTTCTCTGGTAGCTGGGACCTTCTTGCAAAACATAATTTCTTCCAACTTAAGGCTTACCACAAATAAATAATAAATATCTAACCAATGTATTGCAAGTTATCTGATGCTAAGTAGGTGATTTATTCTGTTCTTCTCAGTCAGGGTTGAACTTGAACTACTCCTGGGCTATCAGCCAGGAGTTGCACTTGCCACAGTATGAGCATTCACTAAGACAAGTTACCTTAAGAACACTTAAAGCAGATCCTTCTAGGAGGCTCTCGCTGTGGAATTCGATCCTTTTTCTTTGAGGTTCATTTGTTCACCGAGATATATTTATGTATCTATAAGCACCATGAGTATCAAGTAAGGCATGATACTTACTAAGGTAAATCAGAAATAAAATAAATTATTAATTAATATGCCCGAGTGACCTCAACGAGCAAGAATTAACAAAGAGTAACATAAACACCAACTTGGAAAAGCTTAAAAACAAACTCCAATTGCACAAGATTAATTCCTGGCTCATTGAAACTGACTTGTCCAATCAAACTTTCAAATGCTTTGTGATCCTTATGTAAATTTGGGATCATGAAAAGATATGCCTATGCCTGTCTCCATAAGCTGGCTCTTGACCCTGCAGAAAGGGCGACCTTTGCAGCATTGTCGAGTGGCATGCTGGAGGCTGGAACCAGCAGATCCAACTCTATCTCAATGGTCACAGAATCTTAAGCTGGTTTCTGGGATAGCTCTTTAAATGGGTTTTGCGTTTTACTTCCATGATTCTTCACTCATTTGTATGATGCTGTTTAAGGTGGTTAGAACTTAGAGCCCTATTGAGTGCTCCATTCTTGTTTAAAAAATTTTATTTACATCTCAAACAAAGAAAAAATACAGTGGAGTTTCATTTGGTTAGATTTTCTGAGCCCCCAAGGGATTCGGAGCTAGGGCTGGCAGTTTACACAACACATCCCATATAACCCTTACAGCTCAGTGAAGGCACAGACCGAGACCCGGTCTACATGCCGCAGAGGCTTCAAGTCCTTACCAGGAAGGTCAGCATGTCTGTACCCAAAATACTGTCAGTGACCTTCCTGAAATACCCAGCTCTTTCCCTTTGAAGAAAATGCTTCATGAGTTCACGATGTGCCAGTGTCTCAAGCAATGTGTGACTCGCTGTGCTAAGTGGTTCCGTTCTTCCCTTATGGAACAAGTAACACATTGTAATCCTCGCCGAGGACTCCAGCTGTCCCTTTACATTCCAGTCTTTTTGGCAAATGTTCAGACTTTTTCCCCCCTTTGAATAGTCATAATTCATAGAGAGAGCCAGACACACAGATTTCTTTTTCCAAATAACTGTTTCTTTGGCTATCTTATCCCTAATTGCTCCCTGTGTACCCACCCCTCCCCACTGGTAAACTGGAAGGAACCGGTTTTATGAACCAGTAAACACAAGATTTTTTTAAAAATTGCTATTTGAGACCTATACATTTATTTCCAATTTTGATTCAAGTCAAGAGGAAAATTTCGTGAATCAGTTATTAGCATCTGCAGGTGTGCTCACAGAGGGAGAAGGCGTCTCATTCAAGAACTATAGCTAATCCCTCTTATAAAACTTCCCAGTTGTAATTTTTTCCCCCCGCTAGTCCCCTAGGGAAATGTTGTAAGCAGGAAATCTCATATATACCTTAAAAGTGAGGTGATAAGCCAATTTTACCAGATGGTACTTTCAGGAAGTGACAGCAAAATCTGAAATGAGGTTGACTCTTCAAAAATTCTGATTTATGTGGCCTTGGTTTTTCAACAAAGTTATAGGGTGTAGGATGAACTTGTTTTGCACACATACCTTTCTTATGCCTGTGGACAAATTTCACAAACAAGGCCATTTGGGTTGACAGGAGGTGCCTACATCCTATCCAGAGTGCATGTGTACAACCACTGCGTTGAAGGCTCTGTTTGGAGTTTTTCTGCCCTCTTGCTGTCTTCAGCACTGTGTGCTATGACCTCATTAAGACAGTAGCACTCAGGTAGGATGGGAACAATGTAAAACCCATCTAGAAGATGCACTTTACAACACTTCTTTTTCTATACAGCTGACTGGGGTACATCTGGGTTTGAAGAGTGGATTTATTATGGGTGATGTCAACACACCCGGCCTAATGCTGGGTGCTGTCATGTAATTCCTAAATTCAAGTAGCTCTGTGGCTTACAGACAGAGGCATATGCACTTCCCAGATATAAGGTCACACAAAGTATGGGGGAGCATATTCAAACTCTTGCATGAGGAGACCAGGTGGAACCATTTATGTCTCACGAAAGGAACCGGCAGCAAAGCCCATGGGAATTGCCAGCTCTTTAATAATTAAAATGTTTGAGTCACAATCCATTGCAGCATATAGCAGAAACACAGCCTTCCAGATCACATGAAATGTCAGAATGAAGGAACCACACAAGAAGATTAGAAGTCAAACCAATGTGCAGTGGGGTGGTCAGGGAAAGTCCCAGGAGGAGAGATCTCAGGAGAGTTTGAAAGGAGGTGTGTGTGTGTGTGTGTGTGTGTGTGTGTGTGTGTGTGTGTGTGTGTGTATTTGTGTGTGTGTGTGTTACAGCTAAAGAAATGAAGTAGCAGAATTTATAAGTTAGTGTTTTAGGAACACTAGACACCAATATATCTGTCTAGACTTGAGAAAATATAAAGGGCTAAATGTAGGAAAGATACTCTTTAGGATCCTGGGAAGAGTTGAGGTTGAGTAGACAGAGTCCTAAAGAATTCCATTTTGCTTCCCAGCCACCTATGAAGAATCATTATTATACCTAATGACCAGATTATAGTTGATAGGTGTTTCATAAAAAAAAATAAAACAGAAAAACTAATCAAGAGGAGAAAGGCAACCATGACACTGAAGCATCTAGAACAGAGGTGTCTTTAAAGACCCACCAATAAGAGAGTTGGGCCAGTCTGACCCAGGGCTTGTTTTTCACTAGGCTAGGGAACAACACGCCCTTAGTGACCTTCCTTCTCCTCTCCACTAAAGTACCCCAGATCAAAGACGACAGACACATAACATCACATAGAGACTTTTC
Organism: Cricetiscus sungorus; assembly: GCA_030556225.1. NCBI lineage: Eukaryota > Metazoa > Chordata > Mammalia > Rodentia > Cricetidae > Cricetiscus > Cricetiscus sungorus. Next base: position 50,229,733 of record JANBXA010000398.1, read on the forward strand.
CATGTGGATTATGATTATCAAACTGGAATTCCCATGCTTGCATAAGTGCTGTTAACTATTGAACCATCTCCCTAGCCATTGTAAGAGTTTTTGCTTTCTATATCTTTGGGTTCTCAGTCTATTTTACGGGCTTGACTATGACGTGACTCGTTCTTTGTACAGTTAATTAACTGCAATGTTTGCTAGGTCACACTATTAGGAGAGTTATCTTTGGGGGGGGGCAAAATGTGCAGTCCTTGTCAGTCACTGAATGACCTTCATTCATGCCTGTTCTAATTCAGTCAATTGAACTTACTAGGGATGGCTCAGAAAAGATAAAACATGGGATTGAAATAATGGGAACTTTTTGGAAGTTAAGCCTGGTAGGCAGGCCCTCAGGTGAATCCAAGGGGTCAGAGCTAAATGGTAACACTGCTTAGTACCAGGGCATAATTCCTTTTTTCCCTAAATTCCTTCCAGTGAGTATTAAGGGAAGGTATGTGCAGTGTCTTCTTAACACTCTGTCACTAATCCTGCAAAAGAAGGAACCCAATAGTTTTCAGTGAGTCCAGCTTCGTGTTTTAACAATCAAATATGTATTCAAACCCAAAGGTACAAAGAAAAAGAACTTTTAAAAAATCTTCTTTCTTTAGTAAAATTCTGATCCTGTCAGTGATGAATAAAGGCTTGAACAAGATTAGACAAATTCTGCACTTATGGTATTAATATTGAACAAAATCTCAATTGGTATGTTTTCAGACTCTTTTAAAAAACAGGGGTATCTGAGGTTTGACAGCCTTAATCTACATTCCTGTATAAAACATCTTATGTTTCTGTCACTGATGAACATTGTTAAATTATTTTTCTTTCTATTAATTTCACCATCTAAACCTTCCTGACAAGGGTGATTCATAGGCAGGGGCTGAAAGCAGCAGCCTGATTTCAAATAAGGGAGAGACTGTTGGTGCTCACATCACTCTCAGATTTCTGTTGCAGCATTGAAACTGCTTCAATATATAGAGAAGGTAGCCATACATTCATGGGAAGCAGTTAACTGAAACTGTATTTATCAAAATACCCATACTTTTGATAATTTTGACTTATTGTTAAAACAGTATACTGATTGATACTGGCTCTTAGACAGTATCAATTTTGTGTCGGGAGTGTCATCTGGCACTGTCTACACCTTTCCTTGGTGAAAATTTTGCTGATGCATTGTGTGGAGGTCAGCAATGCTAACACATGTCATACAAAGCTCAGGACTGCTTTACAGCAAAGAGCCTCAATAGTCACAGTGTCAAGGCTGAGAAGCATTGAGTAGACAACAATAGGAATGATATGATGTCCAACAAACTGATTGCCTCCAAAAAACACCCGCATCATGGATGACATGGACACTAAATGTTTGCATAATTTTCTGCTTTTCTTTTGTTTATTTCTATTTTATTTGTGAGACAAGGTTCTGCTTCATTGTCCAGGTGAATTTTCAACTAGTGGATTCAAGTGATTTTCCTCTCTCAGTTTTATAAGTAGCTTAAATTATAGGTACTATGTCTACCTACTGTTTGGTAATTTTATAGGAAAAATCTTTCTTCATTACATGTCTGCACTAACATTAAGTCTTCTTAATTATGAAGAAGTCTTTTAGGAAATAGAGATGGCTCAGAGGCTCAGAACAACTGCTGCTCTTCTAGAGGACCCAAACTTGTGTCCCAGTACCGATGTCAGATGGCTCATAACCACCTGTCACCCTAGCCTCAAGAGATCTTATGGCCGTCTTCTGTACTCTGCAGGCAACTATGTACAAATCAATCACATGCACACATGTTTGTGCACGCGCGTGCAAGCACACACACACATACACACACACGCACATCCTCATGGGGAGAGAGAGAGAGAGAGAGAGAGAGAGAGAGAGAGAGAGAGAGAGAGAGAGAGAGAGAAGCGGAGAGGAGGATAGAGTAAATACAACTTCCTCTGAACAGAAAATCACTTTTTAAAAATAATGAGTATAATTGTATGTTGCTGTCCAGGTCTTAGACAACTATTTAATGTTATAGGAAATCTACAATCAATCCATTCTCCAGTTCTTGCCAAAGAGTTTAGTTAGTTCCCACTGAATTCACTGCTATGACACAAACTTGTTTTCTTATTCTTTTCATGTAACTTTTTCTTTAATGGCTGCTTCTCTGCTTCAGTATATTGATACACAGCAGGTTCTAGTTTTTAAGAATGGTTATATTTGTGATAGTTATGTAGCTTAGTCTACTTGTGGGATGCCTAGCAATGGGAGCAAAGACTGTCCCTAATGCTTTGGCTGTCTTTTGGAACTCTATTCCTCATACTGAAGCTTAGTCCTAACGCAATTTGATATGCAATGTTTGATTGATATCCATGGGAGGCCTGCCCCTTTCTGAACAGAAACTGAGGAGGAGTAGATTGAGTGTGGCAGTGAGGGAAGGAAATGAGAGGAGAGGAGGGAAGGGAAATTGTAGTTGGAATGTAAAATAAATGAATACATTTATAAATAATAATAATAATAATAAAAGAATGGCCAGATAAGCTGGAACAACTGCTCAGTAGGCAAGAGGACTGGTTCTTGCAGAGGATTGTGGCTCAGTTACCAACAACAATATGGTGGCTAACAGGTATCTGTAACCCCAATTCAAGGAGACTTTGTGCCCTCTTCTGAAGCTTTGGGCACCAGGCACTGACATTTTTCATACACGTACATGTAAGCAAGAGTCTTGTACATGTAAAATAAATATTTTTAAAAGGCCATAAATAAAGATATTAATGAGAATGATCCCACATTTAAACTGTTAGCAAATTATGCAAAATATTTACTTAATTCCTTGGCACATAATAATCAAATCAATATACTTTCTAAGATATCTGATCATTTTAGAAGAGTGGATGCTTGAAAAGGTCACATTAGGATGGGGCTAGACAGAAAGAAAGTACAAAATATTGTTGGAATGGCAGAAAAGAAATTATTATGTAGAATATGAATATATAAAAGTACTTAAATTAATTTTAAAGATTTTTTTTCAGAATGATAATTCAAATAATGTGTACTACCAAGACAATAGGGATATCTTTATGAAAAATCTTTCTAGAGAATAAAACTATTAAATAGACTAGAGACACATTCTCTGTGATAGAGAAACAAAATTGTAAACTTTTTGTAGTCTTTAAATATTACAGCAGTTGAGTCTCAAAGTACCAAATCTACATCCCCATCTGTAACGCTAGATGTTACAGTTGGGTCTATAGCATCTCCTCAAAGGCTTATATATTCAACCCCATAGTGGTATTGAGTTGTTATGGGTGTTTAAGAGGTTGGATAACTTTGGATGCTCCCTCAAGTGGGTAGAACACCAGAGCATCCTTTGTGATGCGCCGAGATGTGAATTTTGTCTATTACATGTCCCCATTATGAGTACTGCACCCTACACCACAGCCCACACAGTATTATGCCATCCTAATCATGAAATAAGATTTCAAATATCTTATGCCAGTATAAACCTTTTCCCTTTATACATCTACTAACCTCAGGGAATCATTATAGTAACAAAACCTAAACAATACACATGAATGCATGTATTCCCCTAAGATTTTTAGAATATTATTTATTGCAATTATATTTTGTCTATGGAATAGTTAAGAATCTTCTATCTTCACTTTCCATTTCTGTTAATATAAGGTTAAGAAATTTTCATATTTTACCAGTTCATATTCCCTACTCTTTTTTATTTGGGATTTCATTTAGAATTGTAGTTTTCTCCCATGGAGGTCCTTGCTATGAGTCTGAGAGGCACATTGGCATTCAGACCTCAAGAGTGTTAGCATCATCAGCCCCCCAAGTTGGTTTGATGCTATGTGGAAAACCCAGGCACTCTGAGTTCACTTAATGCTAATTTACCCAGAAGATAGTTTCTTTTAGGCCGCCTTTTAAAGGATAGTTGATTGAATCAGAGAAGTGACTATCTGTTCAGAAAGTAATGGAGTGATCTTAGAAAGCTAAAGAAAAGTATTGGAAATGCTTTTCTTTTTTTGTCAAGTTTTACATTGTTTTCTAACACCTTTTCTATATCTTAATATGTTCTGGAAGTAACACCTTTTATCCTAGTTACCTATGTAAGACAAAGAAAAACTTCAGCAGCAAGCAATGATAACCACATAGCAATTTCTGGGCTCCAATCTGTGATAATACTGTAAATAAGAATTTTCAATTTGCGAATGATTGTTGTTGGAGATTCTTGTCTTGCCAGGTCCCGCTGCCATTTTCAGCCCCAAATAAACACACAGACACAATATATATATATATATATATATATATATATATATATATATAGTGTACTGTTGGCCGATGGCTAGGGATTCTTATTGTTCTTATTGGCTATCTCTGTCTTAATTGTTAACCCATTTCTGTTAATTATGCATTGCCATCATTGCCATGAGGCTGTGGCTTACTTGTAGTCCAGCATGTTACTCCTTTGGCTGCTTTGCATCTCTTCTTCACCTTTTCTGCCTACTTTCCCAGAATTCTCCTTATCTTCTAGCCCCGCCTATCTTCCTTCCTCCATTGGCCAGTGTTTTATTCATCAACCAATAAGAGAAACATATATACATAAGGACATCTCCACCAAATGATAAACTAGAGTTTCTCAATAGATTAAGATACAAGTAAATAAATACCCTTCAAAATTAAACTTCCGCAAACAAAGAATCCTCCCTGTAAAGCAAAAATGGTCCTCAGACATCCTCATTTGTCCTATGCTAACTCACTAGAAAGCTACATATGCCATGGGGAAAAGGTTCTGAATCCCCCCCGCCCCCCCCCCGCCCTTTCTATCCTATCTGCTTCTCTCCCCTCCCCTCCCCTCCCTTCCCCTCTCCTCGCCTCTCCTCCCCTCTCCTCTCCTCTGCTCTCCTCGCCTCTCTTCTCCTGTCATCTCCTCTCCTCTCCTCTTCACTCTTCTCTTTTCTTCTTTCATTGTCTCACAAAACCCAGTCTTGAAGTGCCAAGCCAAATTCATTCTTTTTTTTTTTTTTAACTGAAAAGTACTGCATGGATTAAAAAAAAATTCTTTTTATATAATCAATATATTATATAATCAATATATTTGGATCAAGGTTTATGCTCTCCAGCTGTTCCCAGATCCTTTCCACTGTTCACTCACTCAACTCCATATCATTTCTTCCTCTGTTTAGAAAACATAAACAGGCAAACAAGCAACATAACAGAAATGGAGGGACGCATGATACACACACACACACACACACACACACACACACACACACACACGTGTGAATGTATGAACAAACAAAACCCACGAAATTAGAAATTATAATGTTCAAGCAAAAGACCACTAAAACAAAGAAAAATGCTCAAATAATGCAACAAGAGACAAAAAGGCTACAAAAATACCATTGAACTGGTTTTCTATTGACCATCTACAGTCAGGCATGGGGCCTTCCCTTACGTGTGGTCAGTATACTCAGTGAGGCTCCATTAGAGAAAACAAATTTTTCCCTTAAAAATAGATGTCAGCTGGAGATAGCTTCTTGGTTATAGATGGGAGTTCATGTCCATTTCCTCTCTGAATGCTGGAACACTATCTGGCATGAGCCAGGCCCAATACACATTACCACAGGCTCTTTGAGTCCATATGTGTCAGTCCTGTTGTGTCTGGAAGACAGTTTCCTTGGAGTCATCCATCCCATCTGGTTCTTACAAATCTTTCCTCCTCCTCTTCTGCAGAGCTTCCTGATCCCGAGGTGGGGGGCAAACCCTTCTTCATTATGAAAGAGAAAACTCTTTGCTCCTGATCTCCTCTTTCTGCCTACAAGATGTTAATAAATAAAAGCAGAGAAAGATGGCACCTGACTGTGATACTAGACATTAATATTTTCAAATGATCTCAAAGTCCAAGCAAAAAAGCTTTTCTGAAAACAAAACAAAACAAAACAAAAGAACAAATGAAATCCTAAAGTCAAAATACAGGGCTTCATGGAATGAACAAGGATGTTAGTATCAATTTACTTGTTACCGCTTTATGCCTCTGTCTGAAAGTGGCTGGACACACAGCCATGTAACTGGCTGAAGCATGAGTTCCAATGAGTAACACAAGGGAAATGACACTCAGTACTAGAAAGTGTTGCTGATTATAATCTGATGGCTCCCAATGAACTGACTGTGCCTCTGGAATTGGTGTCTTTTATGGTACACCCTATTCAAACTAAATTCCATGATTAAGGACTCTGAAACATAAGGGAAAATATTTAGACATAGGAAGAGTGTTCCTCCAACCAGTGAAAAGCAAGGCCAGTCCCGCTGCTGCGTTTGATTACTGGAGCATGTGCAAGCTGAATGAGGGGTAAGAATTTCATATAATTATTAGTCTGTGATATATTCTGTCACAAAAAAGAAACCTTATTCTTAGGCTCACATCTCCAAGCTAATACCTTAGCTTTGTACTGCTCTATGAAGCTGGCAACTTTTGTGTGCCATAGTATATGCACCCATGATGAGTGAATCCCAAGAGGCTTGCTGACATTTCACTGGTTTTTTGTTTGTTTGTTTTAAAGAGGAGTCTTTGGTGTGATGTTATTCATGTCTGTAGATCAAGGACTTGGTAAGCCCTTAGATTATAGTGGTGAGAGAGGCCATGTGGGAAAATATAAATCTTGCTTTAAAATTTGTGCCACCTTCAGCTAAGAGGAACCAATGCCTTTGCAGGAGAAGAGGCATTCAGTGTTAGATGTGTGCCATCTTGATGCTTATGCCTCCTGGAATGAACACCAAGGTGAAACTTATGTTCCACAAACTTTAAAATATTTAAGAGTCCTTCTTTCTCCAAAATACAATTGCACAAGAAAAAGGACTTTTTTGTGGGTGGAAGACTTTGAAATTATTGCACCAAGTATTTACCATAATATTAGAAACTGTCTCCTTGGAGGACTTTTTTTCTTGAATTCTGAGGCTGAAAATGACTATCCTTCCTAAAACTGCGAAAGGGACTCTAGCTACATTGGATCACCTTTGAGTGATCTAATTCTGTCTGCAGCCCTTCATTTCATTTTTTTTAATGTAGATAAATCTCCCTGTTGTCAGCCCATTCATGCTGATGATAGGGATGCCACATTCTATTAAGTACGCCCATGACCCATTGAATATTGCCTCTTATTCCTATCCGTGTACCTAATTGTTTCTAATAGTTAAGCTAGAACGACTGAGCAGTCTGGGGGACCTCAGACAGTAGAACCAGGATGTATTCCTGGTGCACAAAAGGACCTTGTGGACACATCCTCCATGGAGGTATACCCCCTTAACCTAGAGACAGGAGAGAAGCCCTAGTCCCTACTTCAAATGACCTGACAGATTTATATGACCCAACTTGGATAGCATAGCCCTATAAGTGGAATGGGGGTGGGGGGGATGAGAGGGGAGGGTGGCCAGGGTGCATGTCACAGGGAAAAGAAGGTAACAGGGAGGGAGGGAAGGGAGGAGGGAGGGAGAGGAAACTGGGATCCACATGTAAAATTAGATTATACTATTAATAAAAAAAGAGGAATAAAGAATCTCCATGGGATTTCTGTGATGTTAGGATTATGCTCTTCATATTGTTATTGCACAGACCATTATCTAAAAGTATTTCCTAGTGTCCTAGGAATTGGCAGCTGAAGTCAGCAATGCCAGTATCCTCATCTCTCCATTCCCCCCCCCCTTATTTGCTATGATAGTGAGTCATCCTGTTACTATTGGTATCATAATTTAAAAACCCATGTTTTATTTTTACATATACAATTATCTGAGAAATCCTTCAAACAGTTTAATCTTAATAACCTTTAATTGTACGTTAGGAAGCTCTAATATATGTAAATAATAAAAATAAGCCAGTAACGTGATAAGACCACCCATCATGAGAAAAAGTCTAGATATAATACTGAATCTCTCAGTATCATGAAACTATTATCAATAGTACTGCTAATCTAAAGATATGTTGTAGTTTTAATTGTATTATTAATATGTGATAATTTTATAAGAATCTTACACTACATATCCTCAACTTTTTATCACTTCTTCCACCTGTTAGTGATTTTTCTTTATTATATTTGCCTTAAAAGTATTCAATATTTCTATAATATTGCTTAATTGTATGTTATGTCTATTTAATATTTTTACTTAAAATTACATAAAATGCCTAGTGTCTACTTAACTACATGTTTGCTTGTATTACTCAAAATTCTTCAAACATCAAATAAGTTTTGAATTTTTTTTTTTAGTATTTTGATATTATACATGTCCTCAGCTACTAATTACACTCCTTATTGGCTCACAAATTTTCATTCCAATTTCTTTTTCTTTTTTATTTTTAGTTTTTTACCCAATGTTGTTTATTCCAATTTCTTCATTACTGAAACAATAAGAAAAAGTGATTAAAAAACAAGAAAGTAGAGTGACGATGAACCAAAAGTTAAAAAGACACTGTGAGCTCAAACTTTAAATGTATCATTTTCGATGCTGCTGCAACCTTGGCACCTCTCCCTTGTTTTGGAGATGTGCTTACTGCTTACCCAAGCTTTGGGAAAGGAAACACCAGTGACTGTGTGACTCTGGACCTTCAGGTCAGTCTCCAAGACCGCGTTTGACATTGCTCCTCAACAGAGGTTTCTTAGCACTGTGCCCAGAGACATTGCTTACTCCAGTTTTAATGGAAATGGGCACGTCTTTCTTCTAAATCAAACCAAAGAACTTCTTTCTTTTTTAATGATATTTAATAGGAAGCCCAGTGACCTCCTTTAGGGAGTATTTGCCATCAATTTTTTCAGCATAGTGAAGGATTAGCCGAGACAGAGGATAGAATAAAGACATTGGATACTTTTTCATGTTCCATGTGTTCATGGGTGGGCTTAGTACAGAGACCCCACACGCAAAAGTCAACAAGAATCTATTTCTAGTGATAGCCAAAAATAAGTTAATTTTGCTTGATCTGCTACTTAGGAATACCCTTAAGAGCTTAATTTAGTATGTATTGAATCCAAAAAAATAACTGGAGTTATTCAACAAAACAATCACTTAGGAGAATGTCTACAATATACATAGCTCATAAACCAAGCCAAAGTTTCAGATAAAATTAGCTCAACTTGTGTCTTGTTGTGGCTCCTCATTTTAAAGATTATCAGTGACCATGAAAAATGTGAATTCATCTGCCCTGGAGCAGACGGAGCCCATCACATAGGCAGTGGCTTGGTGTGGTAAAGTCATCGAACATGGCCTTAAGCTGGTAACCCTCAGCTTTCACTATCTTAGTAGCTTTCTATCATTTCACCTATCAGGGTGCCACTATCGTATGCAGACATCCTTTCAATGACATCTAAACTCATTTTAACAAGCTCCAGACTCTCTGCTGTGGTCTCCTCCTTCCTGTACCTGCTGATTTTGTGTTACATCCCTTTTTTCCTCTCTGGATTTTGCTATTGTTCTTGTTATGTTCAGAATACATATACTGAGTGGGCTTCCAGTTGAATACATTTCAGCTGCTGGTTCTCCACCTGAAAAGCTTTGCTGATGACCTTGAGGCTTGCTTCTGCCCAGTACTCACACTTTTACTGTTTATAAAGGAAACATGCAAGTTGCCTTTATCAACATGAGTTGATAAAGTAGTCCTTTCTCCAGATGAATCTAAAAGGGCCTGTTAATAATCTAATTTTTCTTTCTGGACAGTGGTGCCACATGCCTTTAATCTCAGCACTCAGGAGGCAGAGAGAGACAGGTGTACCTCTATGAGTTTGAGGCTAGCCTGCTCTTCAGAGCTAGCTCTAGGGGAGCTAAGGCTGTTACACAGAGAAACCCTGTCTCCAAAAAAAAAAAAAAACCCAAATAAATAAAAACAAATATCATCATCCTTATTATCTCTCTCAAACTCAGAATTGAGTTACTATTCAACTTACCTACAGTCAACATCCATTGCATTATTTTCAGCCAGCCCCTGATGCCCTCAGCTGTATATTAACTAATTTATTTAATAATTATCAGTGAATGTCTACTCAGAATCAGACAGTATGGCTAAAATGGTAAGTAAAATGCATGAAGTCTTAGATCATTTAGTCTAGTGGTCCAAACAGGTAAGGACTTCACAGTCACACACCATGCTCAGGGAAAATGGCAGGCCATAATGAGTACTCTGCAGAGCATTGTGGTGAGCCATAGTAAGCCAGGTATAGGGAACCACAAAGAAGAGATGTCATGGGCAGAATCAACATGCAGGAAAGAAGAAGCAAAAGAGAACTCAGACTTCCAGTGAACTGTATTCCGGGTAAACTAAAGCCAAGTCACACAGAGAAGCATGGTAGGTAGGCATGAAACTCAGTCCTACCTGATTCTTAGGTCATAATTCTCAAACTCAGGGGCTTTGAAAAATAGTAGCTTCTCTGTCACTCTTTTCAAAAAGTACAAATAGGGAGCCTGAACCGGGCCGTGAAAATTGACATTTCTAATATGCTCCTAGAGACTAATGCTGGTGGTCCAAAGATTACACTTTCAATAGAACTGCTTTTAAAATGTACTCAGGCACTCTGCTTTATATGCCAGAAGGAAGTGATATTGACAGCAAGAAAAGTTTAGAAAGTTCAGTTTTTAATTCATTCATGTGTGTTTATTTTAGATCTGTATTTGTCAAATACCAGTATAAATATTGTTGCTATCAATAAAAATAAAATCTCCTTTCCCATTCTCATCAAGGAAACAGCAAAACCGTGGTTAATAAACTATATCAGTTGGTGATAAGCACAGTGAAGAAAGCAGCAGTAGATTAAAGGGGATAGGGAATGGCTATCAAATTGGCTTTTCGTAATTTTTGTAAGGTAGACAACATCTACCTGAACATTTCCTGAAGGTGTAATGTTTGTGTCCTATCACTTAGAAAGAAGATGGTTGCAAGCAAAAGGAAAGTGATATCAGGAATAGAAAGATTCGTGTGAAAGTATATGTAGATTTAGCAAACCACAGGTACAAGGATGGGTAGAAAAGTACTTGAAGAGAATTTAAAAGGCCAGGGGTAGAGTAGGGACAGAGAAAACAAAATATCAATATAATGGCTATCTCCAAAAGGCTAATTTTAGAGACATATAGCATATAGGTACCTACAACTTGGGGCAGTTATTCTGTGGCTAATCCAGGGGAGGAAGTTGTTATGCCTTGAAGTGACCAAACTGCTAGTTTATCACATGACCCCTGGCACTCCACTGAGACAGCAGAGTAATTGCAAATGAAGGTTCATATATGTTATTGTTTAGTATCCTCTTTTATGTTTCTTCTATAATAAAAGGATGTGGAGATCTTTTCTTCCACATCTCATTCCCCCAGGCTCCAGAGCAGCAGAGGCTACAGTGCAGCACATGTTGGAATGGTTAGTCAATCAGTTCGTTCTTCAGCATGAGCGCTTTTCATGTTCCTCCACAAATGCCTGGGATCACCAGGGATGCTATGGTTATTTGAGAGGCTAGGGAGGAAGGGAATAAATGGGGAACATACAGGAACAATACCCCCTGCTTTTGCTTGAGGTTTTTATTTACCATTATTCATTTATGGGACAGAAACTCAATTTACACAATAAGGAAGTTTTTCAGTTGAGAAATGAACCTGAAATTTCAGTTCCAGCCCCATGATTATCTGTATGACCTCAGGTTGCCATTAATTTCTTTGACTTTCTGTGTTCTGTTCTTCAAGGGTTAAGAGTGTACTTGCACTGATGCAGAAGTAAGATACATTAAAACATACAGCTCATAACCAGCTATGAGAAAATACTAGCTCTGCCTCTTCCATTTAATCTTTGGGTAGAGAAATTATTATTGATTAGTTGTTGGCTAATGTGCCAATCAGTTTAGGACCTGAATTGTCAGGTTTGGGTGATTTTATGATTATTGAACCACTTGGCTAATCAGTAATGTTTTTATATACTGATACAATTAATAATTACTATCACATATTGTAGAAGTTATTTAAATAGAGGATAACAGGTCTATATCTTCAGAGGTTATTTCTACAGCTTATTACAAAAATAGACAACAGCAATGTGCTAGTAGGACATGGGCATTTTGCATCTTAAAGTGTGTTGTACAAGGACTAGCTTTTAGGAAAGGGGTCACACAAACCCAAAAGCCAAAAGAAGAAAAATGAGGGTGTGAGGTTGAGATTATACTCATTTGTTTTATGTAGGCTCCTTTTTTTAAAATGAGTCTTACTATTTTTCAATTGGATGGTGTATATATTTGAAAAGTATGCAATCTCACATGTCCTCTCCATATTTATACAGGACTTAGCTTGACTCTAATCCATTGCCATAAACAATATCTTAAGTTTTAACCAAGTGCCAAGGCTGTAAAAAGGTATGTGCTTTATGAATGGTGGATCACAGCACAGTTTTATTCATTTGGTGACCAGGCTCTACTATCAAGAAATAGAAAAACAAAATTCTAATTTTTAGGTCTTTATAATTTGGTAAATCCTCAGCTGTGAGAAAAGCTTACAAAAAGCTTTTCCGACCAGCAACAGGAAACTAATCTCGTGTATTATTGGGACCACGTGTGATGTACATGTGATCTCAACTCTCTAAATGATAGGTAAATGAACACCCTTAGTCTGTACTAATATCATAGGCCTAAGCATTGTCTAATTAGCATTTTTCATTCAGTGAAGCTGGGATTTGACTCAGCAAATACTCTCACGTAGACTGGGGGATTTCTGATGCTCACTGAAGAAGGAGATGCATTAATTAGAAACCTTCCAGGATGAGCAGCTTGGAATTCTCAGCACACCTCATTTACATGATGAATAAAATGGAGATACTGGAAAGGTCTTTTACAATTTTTTAAGGTGTTAGGGATGAGTGCAGCTAAGACAAAGAGTTAGTGAGCAGCAGCTGTGGAGAGCTATCCATACTTTGGGCCTGCAGATGATCAGGCATGTTACAGGGGTTGGGGCAATATTTAAGGAAATGGGTGCTATATGTTAAAATCATTTAAAAGTGCAGTGTATGGGCCTATGGAAAAGAAGAGGATACTTTTAGACAATATATGCATGACCTTCAGCTTCCTTTCAAATGATTCTTAAAAGTAACCAGAGCTTAAGAAAATCACATTGAAGTAGACACTTTTGCATACTGACCCAAACACTACATGCCTTAAATAAAACAAAAGTCCCTGATTGAATGCAAATTCTCTATCTCCCAATCTACTGAAATTCTTGTGTGACTATTAGCATATGCTTTACTCAGTTTAACAGTTCTTTTGGATTTTGAGATTCTTCTTTTCCTCTTACAAAATTTTAACTTCAAGAAAGAAGTAACTTTATTTTATTCATTTTAAAATTAATTTCTAAGAAAAGGATGGTGTAATGGTACACTAGAAAGAAAACGGAAGAGTAAGTGATGAATTGAGGATATGGAATAAGGTAAAACCATTTGTGGATGTAAAGATCTGAGTCAACAGCTATGGTCCAGCGAGATCCTGTAGTTTGGTCACTTAAACTGACTGCAGAATAAAGTACCATTGCCATCATGGTTTACATGTTATAAGAAATTTCATAAATTATCTTAATAATTCATTTCCCCTGTCACTCTATTGCTTCTAACCCGACATTGTGTGGTGAAGGATGTCAATCTTTTTATTTAATGTGTGAATAACTGTGGAGGGGGGGACCCTGACATTAAGGTTGTTCAAATGGTTACTTAATGTTCATATAAACTTGAAACTATATCATAACAGTGTTCATAGCCAGTTGATTCCCAGGCCCAGGCTTAATGACATAGCTTTCCTCGAGCCAGTTTTGTGTTAAAGTGACTCTTGAATCCAGAAGATTGTTTATCTGAAGTTTCCTTATATGCTAAGTCTTTAGTATAACAAAGGCCCCTTGTTCTTGATACAAAAAAGAAAGAAGAGTGTCTTTAATTTCTGAATGCATTCTACCATTAGAGTCTAGGCCATGCAATTCAATGCCTTCGAAGATATATATGTACATATACATATATATCTATACATATATATGTATATGTATATATATATACATATGTGTGTGTACACATTTCTACAATACTCAATGTATATATCTAACTTAACTACAAAATATTTCATATAACAGCACATTAACTGGAGACCAGTGGCTTGATTTTGTTCTTTTGGCCCAGACATTTAGAAAGCTTTTCGAATGTTTTTTAAATGTTATTTTTATAATTGAGAATTTCACACAGTATATTTTGAGCATATTCAACCTGACTTCTGTTATTTCTCCCAGATCCTCCACCTCCCTAGACACCCAACATCATACCAGTCCCCCACTCCTTTCTGTTGAGTATTTGCATTGCCCAAATACATGCAGGGGTGAGACCTGACCTGGAGGATTTCTCACCTACCAGGGACCACATACTTAAAGGAAACTGACTTAGTTTTAAGGTGTTTTGTTTGTTTGTTTGTTTTTCTCCCTACATTTGATTTTAGAACAGTCTTAAACAAAATGAATTCTCAATAACCATCTCAGAATCTGTGGCTGCTAATTGTCTCATTTCCTTGTCTTTGTTGCCAGCCTAGATTTCTCTGGCATCTGCCTGATTTCTTTGTTCTTTTATTTTCATTTATTCACATAGGCGAGAGCAATTAGCTTCAGCACAGTAAATAGAAGGGAGATTACTTTTTGGCAATGCTCTAAAATATATTTTTGATATTAAATATTTGCCAGTGGAATTTTTCATCCTATGTATTTTTCTTTGTTCCTTCCTTCAAAGAGAAGAGTTGTTATTCTCAGGGCATTGAAATATAAGCAGCCCACCTTACGGTGCTCTGTTTTCTGAGTCTCCACCTCTCATTACTGAGGCTGGCTCCTTTATGATTTTCATTATAAAGTCTATTTTCTAACATTTAGTGTACACGTCTTCTTTTCTTTTGTCTCAGTTCCCCTATCTTGCTTTAGGATACTTTGCAAATGATGGATTTATGGAAGGGCCTGCTAACAGGGCACGAACCACAGCCTCCCCCTTAGCTACTACCTGCCAACACTTCCACCCAAGAAGTATGAGACCTCTAGCCTCCACATATTCCCTTGTCTTCTTTTTTCTTTATAGTCCAAAAGCCCTTTTTGTACATGGATGCATCTCATATAGGGACTTCTTCAGTCCTTAAACAAATCTCAAGGGACTTTGAAGTCCCTGCAGCTATTACAACTTAGCAAATAATAAACCAAATCAAATTCCATTTTTTTTTTTCTTTTTTCTTTTGGTTTTTCGAGACAGGGTTTCTCTGTATTGCTTTGAAGTCTGTCCTGGAACTAGCTTTGTATACCAGGCTGGCCTTGAACTCACAGAGACATGCCTGCCTCTGCCACACAAGTGCTGGGACTAAAGGCATGCACTACCACTACCCAGCTCCAAATCAAATTTCTTTTTTTTTTTTAAATCTTTTTTCTTCTTTTTTTAAAATTGTTTTTACTTATTTTACATATCAATCCCAGTTCCCTCCCTCCGTTTCTCCCTCCCTTCCATGTCCCCCCACCCTTTCATCCTATCCCCCCACACATGCACACACTCCACAGGGAGGGTGATGCCTTCCAAGAGGGATCAACCAAGTCTGTCAAGTCATTTGGAGTAGGGGCTAGGCCCTCCCTCCTGCCTCTAGGTTAAGGGAGTATCCCTTTATGGGGAATGTGCTCCTAAATCAAATTTCTAATTACTGGCCACCTTTATTTTGGAAGGCAAGAAACTGTTTTCAGCTATTGTTAAAAATGAAACTTAAGGGGATCTTGTTTAAGACAATCAGAAATATTGGAAGAGTGTGGAAAAGAGCTAGGAGACAAACCACCTTCTCAGAGGTCAGCCCAAGGACTCCAGGCAGAAGCCTCACCATCACCCTACGTAGGGGATGTAAACCTGAAGAGCTGAAAGCAGTGTGTGAGATCATTTTTTTAGGAGATCAGTGTCCTCATTAGAGGTATTACTGCTAGTTCAAAACCTAAAGCCCTGGAGCTTCCGATTTCTAATTTGCTTTTATTTATTGTTCTTCTTCAGACTAACAATTCAATGATAGGACTCAACCTTATTGTCTGTGTAAATCTCTCTTGTTTCTAGCCATCCCTTCCTTCCTTTCTTCTCCCAACCCCTTTCTTCCTATTGCTTCTCTCCTTAAACAATTAAGGAGGTGTGGTAATGAGGAAGTCCATTATCTTTGATGGTTTATTGCAACCACACACTTTTGTAGGAGAGAAGAGAGGCTAACTGCAATTTAACAAATTGTCACTTTCACTAGTCAGGGCACAATTTATTTGTAAAAATACATCTAAAAACAAAAACAAATGCATTCCCAAGCCACCAGTTCCAGGTCATATGAGATATAAAATTGACAAGAAAGCTTAGGAGTATCCTTAATTAATTGAAAGTTTCCTATTAGTATAAAATTTCTAATCATGTTTAAAGATCAGTTCATGCTTGCATATGATCAAATGGTGATTTTTTTTAAAAAAGTATGCTGTTTTGAAAATGTAATTATCCCTCAAATTGACATAACCCCAGAGAACTTCAATCTGTTTAATATAGGGTCCTGAATTCATGGGAGTACCTTTAGCACTATGATGGTATTGCTTTCTCCCAAGCTGGTTTGTTTAAGGGAAAGACATAATCTCTTCACATGTATTGAAGATCTCAGAATAGACATTGAAATCTATAATGCTTACTAAGGGAAAGTGCAGAAAAAAATCAGTCTACTAGTAGCTGAAGACTAAAAAGAGACAATGAGAAGAAGCAGCATTAAGAATCACATTAGAAAGGAGAATTGCCTGACAGTGAAGAAGAATGACCTTCTTATGGCTAAATATATTCTAAGCCAAGGTGAATGGCCTTTGGGCGGATGCTTAACAGTATATCCTAAATGCTGATTGGCTTGAGAATTAAATGTCTACCTACTTTGTTTTACACTATCCAAAAAGTTTTCCAAATTTCTTACAATAAAACCTTATACACAAATCAGGCTAGTCCATAAAATATCAACAGAGTTCAACATATTATTGAAGATGTTTGTGGTCTGTCTATGACCAAATACAAAATAATAATGGACAAATGACTTTATTGATGGAGTTAAAAAAAATATGTTAGGTCATCAACCCTACGAAACTTCAAGTTTTTAATGTGTTCCCGGTAATATAAAACTCTTTGTAATTTTTTATATGAATTTAAAGAATCGTAGACTTGTTTATCTCATCCTTGCTTAGCTGATTTAAGATCCTAAATGAGAACCTTCGTGTTAGTTGCTTGACTTCAGCATTGTTGATTCTCGGGTTAAGATAGCTTTTCATCTTCAATTAACTCCATTCGATTACTCTCAGCTCTTTATTATTTCAAATGGTAAGAAGATCTTCCCCACCAAGTTGCTGAGGGCGATCAGGTGGAGCTTACTGTAGCGATACGCTGGTGACATCTTCCTAGAAGATATTTTCTCATCAGCTTTGCCTGTCCAGGAAATTAGTGTGAGAGAAAAGAAAATACTAAGACTATGTTTCAGACTTTTAAAGAAATGTATTCCTTAATTTCCTGAAAATCATATTCGTCTTAAAAAAAAACTTTAAATAGAAATAAATTATCAACACAAACATTTCCTTCCAAGTAGTGTTTAAGTTATCTTGGGCTAAAAAACAAATTTCAAGTAGAGACATCCTCCTTGTTCTGGGTTAATCAATAAGCTTTGGTTTCTCAGACTAGAATAAGAGCTCTGCAACTGTTAGGGTGGACGAAAATATGTTAGAAATGGTATTACCAGGTGACAGGGAGGCTTCGAAGCAGAGTTTACAGCTTCCTGTTTCCCTGGGCAGTAGGACTGCCTTTTTGTCCCTTTGAAAGCTTTTCACATCTGGCTGGTACTGAATGACTCTACTGTCAGTCTGGGAGTCTCTGGTACCTGGATCTTACGAATTAATTACATGTTCAGAACAGAGGACTTAGGGGCGTCTGGGGACCTGCTGCTGAGTTCACAAAGTCTCCTTTTAACAAAGGAAGCTCTGTCTCTCCTTACACTCAGACACTCACTGAGAAAGTGAGTTATATCATGGCCGTGTTGGTGATCCCGTATTTAATAAAGCCAGTGGTAATTGGACCAACAATTTTTCTAAATGTCTTCTTGTGAACTGAACATAAAGGTTATCTTTGTCATGTTTGTTTTTCAAACCTGATTCTTATCATTAGTGTGAAAGAAAATAAAATATTAGGAGGGGTATGTGTGTATACATATTATGTATGTGTATACATGTATGTATATGTGTATATGTGTTTACATGTATGTATATGTGCATACATATATGCATGTATGTGTGTGTCTATGACTATATGTATACATGTATGTATATGTTTACATGCATGTATTTCATGCATTTGTGTGTACATGTATGTATTTGTGTGTATATGTATGCATGTGTGTCTGTGTGTATGTATACATACATGTATGATCGATGTATGTGTGTGTTCAGTGTATGTGTGATTATGTGTGTAGATCTGTGTATACATGTGTATATATGTATGTGTGTGTGTGTGTGTATACACGTATGTAGGCACATATGTACGTGTGTGTGTATCTGACAGGGAATGGCTCCGATATGGTAACTTGAATGTGATGGTACCTGTAAGTCTTGGAACTTTGAATACTCAGTCCCCAGTTGCTGACTGTTTGGGGAGGATTAGGACTTCACTGTGTGAAGGCTTTGAGGTTCAAAATGCAAAGTTAGCCCTCTGTGCTTCCTGTTTGTGGATAGCAATGTGAGATCTCTGCTACTGCTCTAGTGTCAAGCCTGTGTGCCTGCTGACATGCTCCCTGCCAATGGTGATGGGCTTTATTTTTAATCAGGGGCCATAAGCTTTAAGTAAAACCTCCTTCTGTACATTACCCTGTCATGGTGTTTTATCACAGTAACAGAAAAGCAACTAGCATACCAGGACTTAAGTGAGAAAAGCAACGAAAAGCAAAGAAGATGTATTAATGAGTGAATTTGTTTCATCAATTACCTGCTAGTTCTGTAGTGATTTTTGGAGTAAACACACACACACACACACACACACACACACACACACACACACACACACACAGGATCAGGAAAGATCTGCTAAGTCTTTTTCACTATCCGAATATAGATTTTCAAACTGATGCGGAAATGAAGAGATAATGGCAGTTGGAAAAACAGAAAAGTGATCTAAAGCAAATAGCAGCACTGTTTGTGTGTAATCACTGTGTTTTAGTTTCAAATTATTTCCTAAATAACTAAACAAGTTCACGTCAGCAGCTAGGAATGCAGCTTCATGGCATTTTTTGCTCTTTTCTTGAGGTCATGGGTCATGTTATTGCAGTCAACTGACATTTTTCTTTGTCACAAGAATCACATATCAAACTCTTGTGGATCTGGCATTTTATTTTCAATTACAAAGCAAAACTAATCACATGGACTTGAGAATGTGTGCACAAAAAGATGCTGAGGCAACAGTGTAAAGTGTGGGGGTGTAGTTTGTGTGCATGTTCACACCGGTAGAAGTAAGTGCAAAGTTGACATCAGGTGACTTCTTTAATCCTTACCACTTCATTTACTGAGATTGGATATTTACAGGACCAGAAACTGTGTAGAACTAGGCTCAAATATAGATTAATATAATTTATTTTGTGGAGAAGTCACGTACACAATAAGCAGGTGACTGCCGCAAGTTCCCTCTCCAAGGATCCACCCAGGATGTCCTCTGTGACCTGATCAGAAGCAAGAGAGGGTCCTCTCTTCCAACCCCAGACCTAAAACCCATTCTCTGTCATGTCCGCATCTGTGGTGTGGTCAATGCTATAGGTACCTGCGGGGTGGATATCTAACTACAAGGAACTCACCAATTCTAGCTGGTATATAAGCTACCTTACCTAGGTGAAGCCCTAGTCTCCACCTTCTAAGTGCTGGGATTACAGATCGTTACCATGCCTACCTGTGTTATATGTATGACCCAAACTCTGGTCTTCACACTTTTGTGGACTGGACAACTTTTTAAAGTGGGGAATAGTATTTATATATAAGCACATTTACTATTAACATGTTGAAGCTGGCATGAAAAATAAAATACAAGGAAAATGTTTCAGGAACTTTTTTTGATTGGGTGGCTTTATAAATTGCTTATTCATAAAAATCACTTATTCATAAAAGGAAAGACACAAAACTAGTATTAACAGAATGAAGGTGCAGCAGCAAAGCAACTGATTGTCTGGGGGCTGCTTTGTGATCCCACACTCAACTTGATATTCATGTTAGACTAAATGACTCTCCTCTCTCGGTTTTCTAGAAAGGAAAATCTATATGGCATCTATTCAGTTCATTTCTGGAAACAGCACCTTCAAAGAGTATTTGTATGCAGTCACATGCATGCTACTGAGAAAACCAACTGTACAGAACATAGTCATTCATTTTGTGAACCATACTCTAGCATACCATTATAATACCATTTCTCTGAATAGATGGGATCTGAAACACTTTGGAGGTCTCACAAGCACAACAGTGATTTCAACCCATGTTCCAATGCTATTTGCCACTTGTATCTATTACCACAGTTTGAGAAGAGCAAATGATCTCAGCTGCAGAGGAAGACTGGCATGAGAAGTAAACAGATGCTTCTTGGTGGCTGTGAGACAGATCTACCCTTTTCAAGACCCAGGTTTAACCCGTGTTCATATTGCTTTTGCTCTCTATGAATTGGCAGCATTTGCATTTCTTTCTTAGGCCCTTTGTGATTATCTTAAAGTCATAGAGAAGATTTGAAATTGTATATTCAGAAGTTGTTACTGCACTTGATTGCTAATATATTTGGAACCATTTTCTTTTCCTCTATCTAGTAAACAACTTCAGTGTCTGAAGAAGGCAGTCAGCCACTTTCACGATGCAATTGCTTCTTACATTCAGGAGCTCTGCTTTCGTCGTCGTCGTCTTCTTCTTCTTCTTCTTCTTCTTCTTCTTCTTCTTCTTCTTCTTCTTCTTCTTCTTCTTCTTCTTCTTTCTTCTTCTTCTTCTTCTCCTCCTCCTCCTCCTCCTCCTCGTCCTCCTTCTTCTCCTTCTTCTTCTTCTTCTCTTTCTCTTTCTCCTCCTCCTTCTTCTTTTTTTCTTCTCATCTGAAGTAAGAGAACTTCAAATAAAGGAAGTGCAAATGCTTGTTTGTAACTAAGTGATATTGATGTAAGGCAATGCAAGGAGAAGGAATAGTGCCAAGGATGCACTTGGAAGACTGCAGCATGGAAGCAACAATGCAGCCCTTCTGGGGAAAACCAATAGAGTCAATGAATGGACACAGAGAGAGCCCAGCAACACCATCTACTGAGGCTAACAGTGAGTGAAACAAGCTGTCTCCTTGACTTTCTAGTTTTGTGAGCCAATAATTGCATTTTATTGCTTAGGTGAATGTGAGTTACTTTCTGTCATGTGCAACCCAGGAAGTCCTGGACAGTGCAAGGCCTGTCCTCCCTGCATGTTTTCAGGGACTCAGAACATGATACCTCAAGTATGGGGCCTTGGTGTGCTGAGCCCTTTGAACTGAAGACTGGAAAGGCTTCAAAAGCAAGGTCTGTATGACCTTCTGCCCCCTGTCTCCTGTCCTCAGCCATCCTCCTACAGGATGAATCATAGAAACCAGAGCTTCTCTTCCCCTAGGAAGATCACAGAAACAGGAGATTCTTTTGTAGCTGGCCATAAACTCGAGACGTCCCCATTACCCTCTTCCTTCTCATTTTTTTCCCTTGAAGATATTCATTATATAGGGGTCCCATCCAATGTGTAGGAAAAAGAATGTCATAAAGAAAGACTACAACTCTACACATAGAACAATAGGCAACTAAGGAAAGCTGGGATGGAAGCTCATACCTCATGGAAGCGCATACCAATTGATTGTCAGTATCAAGGATCAATCCTAAAATCATACATAAAAATAACATTATGCAGACTGGTTAGGTTGTATTTAGGAGTGTGTGTGTGTGTGTGTGTGTGTGTGTGTGTGTGTGTGTGTGTGTCTGTATATGTGTATAAAAAAGAAGCCATGAATCTGAAGGAGGATGGGGAGGGGTGTAAGGAGGATTTGGAGGGAGGAAAGGGAAAGGAGAAATGTTATATTATAATCCCAAAAATAAAATTTAAAAAAATATAAAAAGGACAACACCAGTTAAGCCTTGATGTGCTCGAGGCACCCTTTTGGTCTGCTTTTTCTCTACCAGTTACATTTTGCCCTAAGTATCCCACACAGAAACTCATGGCATTATAAAAGATAACCAAAAAAGAAGAGGTTTCCTAGTCAGTTCAAGATTGATTTGCCTTTGTCTTGTAATCAAATTACATGATGTCTTTAGCAACATGGTCTTCCCATCTACTTAAGGGAAGCAAGCAAGAGCAATGTACAGCCTGAATTTAGGAGCTTACAGGACATTGATAACCAGTTAACTGTTAGGGAATAGGCCATGACAGATATTGTTATTTTTGTTCATAACTAACGTCTTTTGGAAATAGCATTTTCCACTTATGCCTAGTACTTCCACTCTACATACCCCCCCTTATTTGGAAAATCCCATTTTTGATGAGCTAATAAAGGAGTAGTTTTTAGATATATTCTTAGTTTTTATTAAACCACTCTTTCTCTCCTCTATGTGACCTCTCCTCTTGCCTGATTAACCTTTAACCCCCACTATTTCCTATGCTTCTTTCCTATCACATGTGTTCTGCTATAAACTTCAATTATATTTTTTATTGAGTTGCAAGAAAAATTTTATATGGCCTTTTCACACACCATTCATTTTTGTCTTAACTAGTGATGAGCTCTATATGCTTCAAAACCAACCCACGCAGCAAGAAGAGTCCACTGGTGTACAGTGGCATGGTCATTATAAAAGGAAATAATCCATTCAAAGAGGGAACTTACTATTACTACAATCTATGCAAGCATATACTCAAGCCATTCTGCCCCAGGCAATCCCTTAACTGAGACTCATTTCTCAAGTGTCTCTATACTGTTTGTTTCTAATTGAGAATTAGAGGTAACTACAATGCTTATGACTCAAGAACAAGGGTATTTTTTGGCTAAAAGTAGTTCTATTCATGAAAATTCCAAGCACATTTCAATCCAGGCTCACTTAGATGACACAGTGCTAAGACATGGACTATCAAGAGCAGAGATGCTCTTTTAGCAAAAGACTACTAGTCTTAAAAAATACATTCTGCCTAACTATACAATTATTCCATAATACAACATAAGTGATACAAAGATACTTTAAGAACTTGGACAATAACTGAAAAATGCTTGAAGCTTATTCTATCACATATTTAAAATAAAACCAAAACTTAGACCAAAGAGCTATCTCACTGGACATGAGTACTTGCTATGTAAGCGTAAGGAGCTGAGTTTGAGTCCCTAGTATCCTGTAAAAGTCAGCCATGGCTGAGAATCTTGTAAACACACAAGTGAGAGGGAAAAGATTAGAAACAGGATCCAGGGGCACAGAGGCCAGATAACCTCACCAAAAAAACTACAGGCTCAAGTGGGAGACCTTGTTGTAGAGACTTGCTTTCCTGCATGGTCCCACAGCCATTTAGCCCCAATTATATATATATATATATATATATATATATATATATATATATATAATTTATTTTAGTAATTGTATTAGTTGCAATTAAATTCTTGACCATTTACATGCTTCTTGCATTTATCTTATTGAATGAGAGATAAAAGTTACATCATAAGGCTGTTTCCATATATCTAGCATACAGACACATAACACAGAGAAAACATGTTAAATTTTAACATTCTTTGATCAAAATAATAAAATGTTTGTGGATATATTCTATAGGAAAAGAAAAGAATTTTACCCCTACACATAATATATTTGTCCCTGTAAGTACAGATATGTTTGTGTTCAATATAGTTAAGGAACTGGGTTCCTTAAGGAATTGTGAAACATTTGTATTAAGCTAATTATAAAATTATTTAAAGGAATATCTAAAGATCAACACATATATTGTATATTACCTATTTAGACAAGTTATCAATAGTATAGAGAAATGTGAATGGGATACCACTGTACATGACAGCATTGTTTATTGGAATGAAATTGGTGGGAAAGGGAGGGTTTATCATATTTTATACAATTCATTTGTACTTTCTGAAATAGTAGAAGGAGTACAAACTACTTTTAGTAGTTTTCTTTAACCTCTTCCCAAATCCAGCAAACTAATCTCAGAATGCAATGTCTATATTTCAGTGGCATTGTTCTTTCAAAAGTGAAAAAGGAAATATGATTTTCACAATCTTTGTACCTTCTGTATTGGCTTGAGGCCAGACATGTTAGGATGTTAGACATGTTCCAGATGTCAGCGTCAAATATTGACTATGATCCATTCACTAGGTTACAAACTACGTTCTTAAGTCCTTGAGTTTGTTTTAGTTCTTCCTAGTTCAGGACTGTTTACAAAGAGAACCCAGGAAGTCCATGTCCAGAAATGAGACAGAGTTGTTGCAATTCAGACCAAGTGTAAAAACTTTATTTTGGTTAATTCATCTGTCCATGCGTATTTACTGATTCAACAAACTAAAAGTAAATTTATTATTATTTATTTTTGTAATTGTTTATTCATTTGTAGTTTTTTTCACTTTACATACCAATCACAGCTCCCTCTTCCATTACACTACTCCCCAACCTTCCCCCTAACCAACCCCACATCCATTCCTCAGTAAGGGTAAGGCCTCCCATGGGGAGTCAACAAAACATGGCATATCAAGTTGAGGCGGGACTAAGTTCCTCTCTCCTGTAGGAAATGGGCTCCAAAAAGTCAGTTCATGTCCTGGTGATAAATCCTGGTCCCACTTCCAGTGGCCCCACAGACTGCCCCATGGAATTATCATCCACATTCAGAGGACCTAGGTCAGTCCTATGTAGGTTTCCCAGCTATCAGTCCAGAGTCAGTGAGCTCCCACTAATATGGATCAGCCGTCTCTGTGGTTCCCCCCCCATCATGATCTTGAGCCCTTTGTTCATATTATCCCCTCCCCTTTTGGATGGACTTCACGAGCTTAGTCCAATGCATAACTGTGGATATCTGCATCTGCTTCCATCAGTTACTGGATGATGGTTCTATGATGACAATTAGGGTTATCATTAATCAAATTACAGGGGATTGCCAGTTCAGGCACCCTCTTCACTATTGCTAGGAGTTTTAGCTGGGGTCATCCTTGTGGATTCCTTGTAGTTTCCCTAGCAACAGATTTCTAACCCCACAACCCTCTATCAAGATTCTCTTTCCTTGCTCTCCCCTATTTGTACCTCAACATACCCAACCATTCCATTCCCTCATGTTCTCCTCCCACTTCCCTTCACCCTTGATTCCTCCTATTCCCAATTTACTCAGGATATCTTATCTATTTCTCCTTCCCAGGGTATCTCATGAATATCTTTCTTTGGGTCCTTCTTGCTACCTAGTTTCTCAAGGGTTATGGATTGCAGCCTGATTATTCTTTCCCTTATATCTAATATCATTTAATATCCACTTATGAGTGAGTTTGTACTGTGTTTGCCTTTCTGTGTCTGGGTTACCTCACTGAAGATGATTTTTTTCTAGTTTCATCTATTTGAGTAATACTCCATTATTAAATGTACTACATTTTCTTTATCCATTCTTCAGCTGAGGAACATCTAAGTTGTTTGCAGGTTCTGGCTATTATGAATAATGCTGCTATGAACATAGTTGAGCAATTGCCCTTGTGGTATGATTGTGAACCCTTTGGTCCAAGTGTCATATTGCTCCATCAATGCCTTAACACTATACTGTAGAGCTATAGTAATAAAAATAGCATGGTATTGGCATAAAAACAGACACATGGATCAATGGAATTGAATTAAAGTTCCTAACATTAATCCACACACCTATGAACACCTGATTTTTGAGAAATAAACCAAAATTATACAGTGGAAAAAAGAAAGCATCTTCAACAAATGGTGCTGACATAACTGGATGTTGACATGTAGAAGAATGCAAAGAGATCCATATCTATCACCATGGACATAACTCCAGTCCAAGTAGATCAAAGACCTCAACATAAATCTAGTTCTACTAAACCCAAGAGAAAAGAAAATTGAAGGTAGCCTTGAATGCATTGGCAAAGAAGACCACTTCCTAAATATAACAGGAGTAACCCGGACACTGAGAGCAGCAATTCATAAATGGGATCTATAGAAACTGAGAAGCTTCTGTAAGGCAAAAGGCATGGTAAATAAGATTAAATGGTAACCTACCGCATGGAAAAAGATCTTTAACAACCCCACATCATACAGAGGACAGATCTCCAAAATAAATAAACAATTCAAGAAATGAGACATCAAAATACCAAGTAATCCAATTTAAAAATGGAATAAAGATCTCAACAGAGAATTCCCAACAGAAGAAACTCAAATGGCTGGGCTGAGAGACATTTAAAGAATTGTTTAACATCCTTAACCTTCAAGGGAGTACAAAACATAAGGATTCTAAGATGCCATCATACACCTGACAGAATGGTTAAAAATTAAAAGCAATGATGACAGCTAATGCTGGAGAGGATTTGGAGTAAGAGGAACACGCCTCCACTGCTGGTGGGAGTACAAAATTGCACAGCCACTTGGAAAATGGTATGGTGGTTTCTCAGAAAATTCTGCATCAGTCTACCTCAAGACCCAGCAACACTTATTATTTAGAGAGTATTATGTTATTTCAACAGGTAACCCAGTATTCACAAATTAAAGAACTATTTTTAAAAGCCTTGTCAAAATTATAATAAAAGGATATTTGAACTAGATACATGCTATACTATCTATACATATGTGCATATATATTTGTGGTCAAATTTGCCCTGAGATTGGTAAGGTTTTACCTACCCTAGCAATACTTTATTTGGAATCATACAGCCTTTGTTCTATAGATTCAAAACTGTTTTTCAGCAATAACAATAATCTGTAAAACAGACTCAGTGTGGTAGAATATGGGTTTCTCTCTATGGGGTACAGACTATGTGTTGGGCACATATGAAATATCTGAAATAGAAGGCGCTAGTTATCTAGTCCATCTCTTCCTATCCTTGATGCTTTGGGGAGAAACCTAGAGGTTCTGAGACATTTAGATTTCTTTGATTCCTAAAAAAATTGCTTTTTAAGGGTTTACTTCCCTGAAAAAATAAGTGAGGAATATGGAGAGAAAAAATAAGTCAAATTACAACTAAGATGTTGAACAGATATGACTTCAAGTTCATAGGAAGATATTCTTCTTTGCTAACAGGTCAACCTATATATGGTGGTTAATTTTATGTCAACTTGACACAAGCTAGAGTCATTCAGGAAGAGAGAGGTACAACTGAGTAAACAAGCCCAACAGATAGGCAAGCCATTGGGACATTTTCTTGATTAGTGGTTGATGTGGGAGAGCTCTGCTGACTAGGATTGGCATTGCTCCTGGTCTGGGGTCCTAAGTGCCATAAGAAAGATTATGGAGTAAACAAGCCATGAGCAGCACTCCTCCTTCTGCTTCACTTCCTCCCTCCAGGTTCCTGCCTCTTATTTCCCTTCATGCTGGACTACAATTGCAAGATGAAATGAACTTCTTTCTCCCCAAGTTGGTTTTGGCCCTGGCATTCTGCTACAGCAGTAGAAACCCTAATTAAGGCAATGTATTAGTTATGATACTTGTCTGTGAGTATAAAGACAAATACTTGCAATTTTGTTAAGGAGGTGTTCTGGTTTAGTGAAGTGACTGTTGTGGGCTCCCCCACAAAACCCATGACTTCACTAGCCCTTGGTATCTATCTAGGTTTCTAGTAACAGGCATGAGGTCCTTCTTGTTGAGCAAGTCTTACAAAGTCTTACAATTAAAAAGCTGTTAGTTGCCACTCCTGGAAAGGAGTTATGTTTGTGGAAAAAAAAAAAGAAAGAAAGAGGAGAATAGGTCTAGTTAGATTAGCAGTCATAGTATCTACCTGAAGACACATCACAGAAGGAAGCTCTTTTTCTTTCTTAAAAGTCAAACTATCTCTCTTTATGAATTTATTTTGGAAAATTAGTCAAGTATACCAGTGACAGTAAGTTTTACTGATTTTAACATTGTTCTAATGGAAAAATATGATAGTGGAATAAAAGGAAATATCTCCTACTCTCTCTGTCTTCACTTTCTTCTCTCACTTAAAAGGTGTTCTCTCCCCATTTTCTGCCTTCAGTCATGACATTTCTGCCCCAGAGATTTTTATAGTCTCCTATCAAGCTTCACAAATCTGCTCAAGTGTTCCTCAATGGAGAAGGCTTCTCTCCTACACACCCTTATATTTATTTACTTTTAAGGCCTCCACTACTATTCCTCCAATTTGTGAGCTCATCAGTCATCACCACTTAAATTGGATTTATACTTCTATTCTGACTCTTCAGTCTTGCTACTTAGAAACTGGAATCTGGAAAAATGCCTGGCACAAAATAGGTAGGAAATAGTGGTTTGTGAACATTTTCTGATATTTTACATCTTTGAAGAATAGTTTGCAATTTTTCCATAAAGATAGTGCAATTGCTTTATCATAGTTAATAGTTCTTACTGGTCTTATAAATGTTTCATCTTTTTTCCTTTAACATTTTAATTGGTTTTTGCTAGCCTGCTATTAATTTTAAAATATATTTAATAGTAAGGTTGACCTTTTAAAATTAGTTTTAACATAGTGTCTCTAGGGTCTCTTGAGTTTTCTTGCAAAAGAAGCCAAAAGATAAGTAGGCTTCCAAAAAAAAAAAAAAAAAAAAAAAGTAATAGCAATTCTTATTCTAATTAGGAAGTTTCCTTCTTTTCTGATCATCATCTGTGGTCTGACCAGAGTCAGTGCTGACTTCTCCACTGTCTAGTTCCCAGTCCTTCTTCCTGTTAATGAGGAGGAGGGCCAGTAATTCAGGGAAGGCCATTCATGGTACAATCTCCCTATTGGGGGTCAGATATGTCACATGCTAATATAAATTGGGATTTCATAATAATAATTTTTAAGATATGGAACTAGAAAAATTCTAATTTCATTATTTTTCAATGAACTTGTACAAGTTTATTTAACACTTGATCTTGTTTCCTCCTTTTGAAAATGAGAATATTGGTACCAGTACATAACTTGTAACAAATATACTGGTTTAGTATAAAACACTTAGGACAGAAGACTTTAAAGTTAATATTAAATAAATTTTACTTGAATTAACATAAGGTATATGCTAGCTTAGGCCTATCTACACAATAGGATTTTAGATAGAAATCTACATCAGCAGCAGCAGCATTATTATTAATTATTATTATTATTATTATTATTATTATTTACATGTTGGATATGCAAACTGTGAGTAGAAGCCATGGAACAATTTTCTGGAGTTGTTTTTCTACTTTTCTTCCCCCAACATAATACTTTTACTAATTATTTGGGAATTCCAATACAATTCCAATCACACTTGCTTCCTATTCCTTCCAAGTCCACCCTCCCACCCTTATGCTCCACCCCTAATGAAAAAGCCAAACAAACAAACAAACATCACCAAGTTCAATTTGTGTTGCCCATAAATCTCAAAGGAGATTGGTCAAACTCCCGGTGGCCAATTGATCTCCTTTCTCTTCTACATGGATTCTAGGTTATCTGACCCATAGCCCCAGAGTAATATGAAAAGCACACTTCTCTACCAACCAACCCTCACCTCACTGACTCCTATAATTAAGACTTTGAGTGGACCGTGAGATGATAGGACAGTAAGTAACCTGAGTTTGTTCCCCAGTACATGTGGAAAAGGAAGGATAGAGTAGAACATATATTATAGCCAGAGCTGGGGAAGCACCCAGTGGCTATTCTGTAGGGCTTATGGGTCAGCCAGTGAGCCTACTAAGCAAGTTCCAGGTTAGCAAGAGACCTTGCATTCTAGCTTGCTTCTCTATTGCTGTGATAAAGCAGTGACCATAAACAACTTGTGTACTGCTAGGTTACAGTGCATTATCACACAGTAGAGGGAACCCAGGGTAAGAATTCAAAACAGGAACCTAGAGTCAGGAAATGAAGCAGAAACCAGAGAGGAACACTGTTTATGGGCTTGCTTGCAGTGGCTTATTCAGCTTGGTTTCTTAAGTAACCCAGTCATACTTGCCCAAAGATGGGACTACCCAAACTGGGCCATATACTCCAATATCAAGCAGTTATCAAGAAAATCCTTCACTGGCATATCCACAAGCCAATCTGATGGAGGGAATTCTTCAAGTTAGACCTTCTTCTCCTAAGTGACTCTAGTCACTGACAAAATTAACAATTGACCAGCATACCTTGTCCCAAAGAAATGTATACAGAGCCTGAAGAATAATTTCCAAGATTATTCTTGGACTTCCACCCATTCATGTACGCGTATACACACACACACACACACACACACACACACACACACACACACACACACACACACACACTTTTGATTAGAATGATACAACTGTAGGATCTTCATAACAAAATCATTTTCCACTGAATTTGAATCCTCTTTCTGGTTGCTTAGCAAACTAAGTTGCTAATTATTCCTATGACATTCTATGGTAAACCACTAAAAGAACCTATCAGTTAAAGGCAAATGAAAGGTCAGACCTGGTGGTACGTGACTATTTTCAGGAATCCAAGTCATCCTCAGCTACATACCAAGTTGGAAGCCAGCCTGGGCTCCATGAGATAGTCTCAAAACAAACACACAAACAAACAAGCAGAATTTATGAGGGGGAAGGAAGGAAGGAAAGAAGGAAGGAAGGAAGGAAGGAAGGAAGGAAGGAAGGAAGGAAGGAAGGAAGGAAGGAAGGAGAGAGGAAAGGAGAGAAGGAGGGAAGAAAGGGAGTGAGAAATTGAGAGAGAAAAATGGGGAAAAACAGAGAAAAAAGGAAAGAAGGATACAAAGATAGAGGGGGAGGGAGGGAGGAAGGGAAAGAGAGATGTCAGAAGGGAGGGAGACAGCGAGGGAGGAAGGCAGAGAGGAAGGGAGGGAGGGAGGGAGGGAGGGCAGGAGGAAGGGAAGAAGGAAGAAATCTAAAAAGGAGTCAAGGAATGGAAGGAGAAGGAAGAGGAAAACTAGAAGGCTGGGTGGGGCAGGGGTTTTTGATTGCTTGTTTCCCTGCTGTTTAGTTTTATTTTGAACCAAACTCAAGGAAGGGAATCTGTGAATCTGTTCAAACAGTGAGCCTGGAAGTTCTCTGTGACACAGAAAAAATCGCAACTGATCTAAGCAGCAGGCTTTGGACTGAGACTATGGAGTACAAGCCTGAACATCAGCACCTGGAACAAAATGAAGACTGAGCCATTCAAAGGGAAAGAAAATGAAACCAGGCAAATAGCTAAACTCAGCAAGAGCTTACTTAGCTCAGGACTGAGTTCATACAGCCACAGCATGGAGAGAAGTGTTCTACGATGACAGGCTCTCCATAAAAACCACGTGTTTAAGGTGACTTCTCTTGCTGGGGTCCTGCGCCCAGAAAAACCAAAGGTCAATGACACACTAGAGGCTATGCCAAACTCTCCTTCAAACCCTGTGAACTGTGTAGCATCCCGCATATCCAGAGACACCCCCAATTGCACTCATACTCCACATCCTGTTATTAAGAAAGTACAGCCAATTCTACTTGCTGTTTCCAAATAGCAACAGATAGCAGAAGGAAATAGAGTAGAGACAAGCGCCTCAAAAAAACAAGAGGAACCTTAGTAATTATTGGTGAAGCATAGCTATAGTGGGAGGCAGGCCTAGAATGTTCTAGGAAATCAACATGAATAATATAACTTAATCTGTATAGATGGAGGTGAGGAACAGAGAAAAAAATTCATGTGAAGGTATATTTAACCACCTCCAGAAAGCCAGTCGTGGAAGTTCTGTCCATTTTCCTTCTCCAGGACCAGATGTTAAGAATTCATTCCAATCAGAGGCAAGATTGCATTTGAAAACCACTTCAGAGGAAATTCAAGTGGCTCCAGAGGGTTAGGACGGAAAGGCTATACCAGGCTGTTAAGGACTTCGGTTGGGCTTCTAATGACTGAGTTAAATATTGACTTTATTGATTGACACCAAATCACTAAATGTGATGAGATATGTGTTTAAGAGCTAATAAATGCCCTTCACAAGAGATATGGAGGGATGGTGAGTTGAAGTGTTAATCTATTTTGTTAGCACTCCAAAAGACACTCCCTGGGGACATGACCTTCCCATTAATAGGAACAAAGATAGCAGGACTCTATAAGGCTTCTAAAGTCAAGCTCAAATCTCTTTGCTCTGGGCAAGTTAAATTCCTTAGTTTCCATTTGCTCACAGCAAATTAGGAGTGGGTGCTATAACCCCAAAGAACTGCTTTTGGCTTTAGGGGGAAGGTCAGAAATCACAGATCAATATCTGCATTCAATGAAAGTCAGTGGCTATCTACATTAGGAATATACCCATAAAGAGCAGGAAGATACCTATGCAGAACAGGGAATTGAAATTTCCTGAGATCCCACTCCTCTGCTGTCTTACACAGATCCTATTTACAGTGCTCAAGGAGCACTAAGCCACAGAAGGAGCCTGAGCATCACACACACTGGACCCTTCCTCTTGCCACACTTGACACTGAAAACAGTCTAGCCTATGTGTGTTCCTACAAGTATGCTCACAATGAGACAAGGAAACATTTTGTATGCATGAGATTACCTTCTCTCTCCATAAACATGGCAAGAAATGCCACACAGAGAGAATCTCTCAGCAGGTTTCCCAGCATTCAATCCACTCCTTTCTCATGCATAGTAAATGCTTGGTAAATGCCAGTTGAAGGAATCAGTCCGTTGCTTGTTGTTAACACAATTCTGTATGTTATGTCCTAATAGATTAAACACATCACAATTATCAAATAAGCTGATTAAAGAGGCAGGAGTCATACATTAAAACTACCAGTGGGTACATTTGCAAAGTAAAGAAAAGTGGATTCATTGGAATAAAACCTTGAGGCTGACAGCTGTTCTGTATCACAGGAACACTTTGTATTGGTCTTTCTCTCAGTGAGGTGTGTGAACTTGTTGATATGGCGTATTTTTTTAACTTGCAAGGGATAGACTCAGGAAAGTAGTTGCATGTGCAAGTAAAAGATCTTAGGAAAAGCTGCAATCAGAGGAGAGAGACTGTAAAACAACCGTGAGAGTTTGCATGGTTAGTGTACAGCTAGAGGTTAGGGAAAATGGAAAATCTAACAACAGTATTAAAAGGACTATGTTGTGCAGCATAGGAGAGTAACAGAATTGGGACACATGGAAGTGTTTGAGGAGAGAGAGGCTAGTCACCATTATGACACATTTGTTTTATCCTGCTCTATAGCAGCGAGCTATAGCTATGTTGCCCAGGCTGCCTTCGATTCTCACAATCCCACTGAGATCCTTTTGTACACTGTGTGAATGTATGTTGCTGTGGTTACTTTAATAAAGGAACTGACTGGCCAATAGCTGGGCAGAATAAGATTAGGTGGGAGGGCCAGACTAGGAGAATTCTGGGAAGAGGAAGGACAGAGTTTGGACTCGCCAGCAGACACACAAACAGGATGGGCATGCTGTGCTGAGAAAAGGTACCAAGCCATGTGGGAAAGCATAGATAAGAAATATTAATTAATTTAAATGTAAGAGTTAGCTAGTAAGAAGCCTAAGCTATTGGCTGCGCATTTACAATTAATATTACGCCTCTGTGTGTTTACTTAGGAGTTGCTGGTGGAACAGAAACTACCACTTACAAATCTGCTTGCTCCATTTGGGCATTTCTGAAGGATCATCTCAGCTTTCATGAGACTATCAAAGGCTTCAGTAAAAATTTGTTGGCAGCTTAACTTTTTCCTCCTTTTGAGCTTCCTTACAAGTGTTGCCCCTGATATCATCCCCCAATATAACCTCACATTCCAAACTCCCATTTCAGAGTCTTATTTTTCGTATGGAGAATACTTTGAATTATTATTTTGGAACTGAGTATCTTAATAGTTGGCTACCCACAACTGTGGGTTCCAAAAGGCCCCAGAAGCAAATACTGAGCTGTAAGCTGTTTCCTCAATGGTAAACAAGTGATAGGAAATGCATTGGCTGATGATATCTCAGGCAGACTTGCGGGGTATGGATGGCGATGAGGGCTGGTCAGGAGGAGGAAAAATTAGGAATACTGAATCAGATGGTTTCAGATAGGGACTATCAATGCATTGAAAACTAAAATAAAATTAAAAACAATTGTTTACACACAAAAAAAATGAAAATAAGAAGGCTACATATAAAGAAACACCAGTTCCACAAGAGGCAAAGCATAGTAACAGTCAACACCTGTAGGGAACATTCAATTTTTAGTACTGGCTAGTTGGCTTTGACAAGATACACTTGGGAACAAGTGTGACCCTGATACTTAGAGTGTGAATTCTGGTCTACTCAAAACTCTTCAGTTCTTGATTTTCCTGAACCCCTTTGATCTGCATATGTGGCTGTCTCCTGTACAATGGAGGCCAGCACTCTTTCCTTCCTTAGGTGCTAGAAAGAACATCACTTTGAAAATTCCTCCCTGTTAAGACCTTCTCCTCCTCCTCCTCCTCCTCCTCCTCCTCCTCCTCCTCCTCCTCCTCCTCCTCCTCCTCCTCTTCCTTCTGCTGCTGCTGCTGCTCCTCCTCCTCCTCCTTGTAATGTCCAGGACCAATGAATAACAGTAAATAGCATCATTCAGCCATGAGATTTCTGAGTGTTTAAAGGATACCTTAAAGAGGTAACAGGACCTAGCCAACCTGTCCCTGTTTTAAATGGAGGGTTTTATGGACTAGTTCCTGAGAGTTCTGGGTAATATTATATGGAAGACAAAGTTTAACAAGAAAGACTTTGTTATGAAGATCAACTTCTATAATATGCCATGTAATATCATTTCAAGAATTTCAAGAGACATCAATACTCTGCTAAGTTCACTTCTGGAAGCTTAGAAACAATGGCCTCTAACAAGCAAAATTGAAGTTTGCATAGGAAATATCATGGCTAATGAGAAAGATCAAAGAACTTTGCAAAGTTGAAATGCTAGTGAGAATATACCTTACAAAGACAGAGGATACAAGGTGTCTATGCTCATGAGAGGGTCTCCCAAACATACCATTTATAAAGAGGTACATATTATATGGTAATAAGTTTGATATTGTCTTCCTTTGCTGTTGGAACCTGATATACAAAATATACTATGAAATCAAGCAACAAAAATAACTGTACCCTGACATAATGAACGAAGTGACAGCATTTAGCCATCTGAAGAAAGTCAGCACAAGTATTATGAGCATCAGGGTCAAAGTGTCAGAAAACATGTCCTGATCACAGATACATAGATGTATTGAACAGATGATAAGTTTGGGAAGTAGACAGGGATGAAAAATATATATTACTCAGTCTATATTGTATAAAAATACAACAAGGAAATAGGTAAGAAATGTAGAATTTTTAAAGGTTAAATCACTTTCACAGTTTCAGAACACAATCCAATTTTCATATCTAGTATGAAAACCTCCTCTGCAGCAGAGAGGATTTTATAACACCCCAGATCATTTAAGCATAATTCCCCTCATATTATTTACTAGACTGAAATTGCTATGTACCTAATAGCCCATAGGAACAGAAATAAAACATTTAAATAACTATGGACACAGGATCATGTTAGTATTATTACCTAAAAATGTCAATCATTATCACACCCCACTTTTTAAAGAAAGAGTGTCTAGGAGCTGAGTGGTAAACTGGTCTGGGTTCAAGTCAGACTTACAGTGGATTTTCTAGGATCATGGTCCTACTCAGTAGCTGTTTCCTGAACGGTAAAGAGTATAACTTAAGTTGGCATGCTTAGGAGGTGGGGGAGTCCTACAAAGGTCTATAGGGCTGTGAGTTTAAAGTATTGCCATGAGTCATGAGAAAGGCAAAGCAGGAACTCAAAATGAAATTCCAACTCTACTTAAGCCACAGGTCCTCAACATGTGTATCATGATCCTTTCGGGTGGTTGAATGACCCTTTCACATGGGGTCATATACAGATATCTTATAAATCAGATGTTTATTACAATTCATAACAGTAGCAAAATTACAGTTATGAAGTAGCAGCAAAACGACAAAGCATTAGGAAGGTTGAGAACCACTGACTTAAACTAAGATAGTATGTCAGTCTGTATCCTCCTGAGAAAGAGAAACAACAGGCTATATATTTGAAAGGTGTGAGGAGACAAATGGTAAGAAGTTACTTTGCATAGTTATAGGGGTTAAGGAAACTGACAAGCTTGAGATTCATGAGAAGCACCAATGCAATTCCAACCCTTGTTCAAAGACTAGAAGAACTAGAAGAGTCAAAGGCATCAATACCAGTCTTAGTTTAAATGCAGGAAATGTCTAGTGGATATTACACTCAAAGTAAGGGGGGGGGATAAAGTTAAAGACAAAGACCGAGACAGAGATAGTATGAATGAAAATATTTCATATTCTACCTTCTGTTCTGTTCCACTCATCATTGCACTGGATGAGATTTATACGTATTGGCAAGTACAATCTGCTTTACTCAGTTTATTAATTAAGTCAAAGCTAATCTCATCCCAAGATGAGCAATCACAGACACAGAAGGACATTTAACCAGCTATCTAAGTCCATTGTGGCCCAGTCAAGTTCCCAGTAGAGAACATTATTGTATTAGGCTATAAGCTTTCACTACCCTTGGGAATATTGTATTGGTAGCCCCCAAAATATCTGTTTTATTTCTCCTAAAGCAGAAAGATCTTAGAAAATAAAATGTACTCAATGGAAGTCTAGATGTTTGCTTTTATGGTACATTGCTAGAGCAAATTAACATAGCCTGAGACATATGATATGCAATTATTGGTCCAGAGAACATGTTACTTTATTTATGATTTTGTTCATGGTTGTAACTTATCCATTCTTTGCCATCACTAAAGGAAGCTTGGTGGATATACTAATTTGCTATATTGGTGACATCTTTGTATTAGACTAAGTTTGTAGATTGAACAATCTAATCAGCTATTATAAGATAAATTTACTCCAGATATAAACCCTATGGGCATTCATAGACATATCATCAGTGAAGAATTTTTGATCCAGTGGTTTAAGGAATTTCCATATATCTCAAAGTAAAGGACAAATAATTTCATATTGTATATATTGGCATTAAGAAATAACCACAGCACCTGCTGTCTTATTCATGGCATATAGGTGGCATATTTCAAATGTGGGAATGCAGCTTTGACTCAAGCCAGGTTTGTGGGGTGTCCAGAGCAGTAGAGGAAGGAGCAAGATTCCTATAAAGGAACAGCTGCTCCAGAACTCCATGAAAAAATGTATTATCATCAAGGAATTATCAGCAGCCATTCAAAAGACATTGGGGTGCATCCCTGGTCCCAGTAGAGATTGGGCTCCCATTGTGGTGTATGAAGCAATTAAGAGGCCACGAGCATGCACTGAGCCCTTCTCAAGCTGAGTTCCATCAAATACACCATGATTTAGGCCAAGTAAGCCCTGTAGTAAATGACACATACATGATTGGAATAGACAGTGCCATAGAACAAACTAAGCTGACAGTTTGTTATCTTACATTGCTGTGTCTTTCTGTAATGTTGGACCTGTGTTCTCCATCTGTTCATACTTAAGACCACATGAGTAAGCATATGTGCGTATGTGTGTGAACCCACATGTTTCTCTCTCTCTCTCTCTCTCTCTCTCTCTCTCTCTCTCTCTCTCTCTCTCTCTGTGTGTGTGTGTGTGTGTGTGTGTGTGTGTTTGAACACATATGCCTGCAATCTTGATGGTAGTGGGGGCTCCCTCATTTTCAATTGGAAAGAAAACATTAGAATTGTTTCACAAATGAATTGTGTTGGTATGTGATTGAAGGCCAACATTAAACTGTGAAGCAGAAGGCCCCACTTTGGCGTGGCCCTGAAAGAGAAGAGTGACATCTCTTGGTGTCTCTATATTTTAGTATTCATAGTCTAAAGGTTTTAAATACTCCCATGTGCTGTGGCAGCTCACATTTATATGCAATTACAGTAGCTTCTCAGAGCTCCACTTTCCTGTACCATTGTATGTCAACCATTCCCCCTCATACTTTGAAGAAAAATAAAATCTAATTGTGGTTTCAGAAAACTCATGTTTTCCTTAAAATCACACTCTACCCCAGACTCCCAACTTTAATAAATGAAAACCCCATTTTCCAGTTGCTCAATCCAAGGACATAGGCACCAACCTTTAAAATTGATTTTACTAATATTCCTAATCTGTCTGCAAATCTTTGTAGTTTTCCCTTCAAATTGTAACCAGGATCTCTCCATTTCCTTCCCACTTTTTCTGCTGCCTTCCACCCATGCCATATGTCTGTCACCTGTGTGAGTCACTTAGCCTCTGATGAATCCCTTTCTCTGCTTGCTTAGTGGAGCGGTATGAATGAAAAGACCACAATAGGCATGCTTAGTTCCATGTGATGAACTATTTGGAAAGGATTTGAAGGTGTCACCTTGTTGGAGTAGGTGTGACCTTGTTGGAGGAGATGTGTCACTGGGAGTAGACTCTGAGTTTTTAAAATCCCATATCAGGTCCATTCTCTCTCTCTCTCATTTCCTGCTGGAGGATCAGGTCAGAAAGCTGATGGTCCCTACTGATGGAAGATGTCACTCTGTAAATATGTATCTCTTATAGGTTAATAAATAAAGCACTGATGACCAATAGGAAAGCAAGTTAGGTGGGACTAGGACACAAGGAAGTTTCATGGGGGTAGAGGGTAGGAGGGGATTCAACATGTAGGACTAAGAAAGCAGAACTCCAGACTCTCTCTCGGGTAAGCCAAGACCATGTGAGAATACTTAGATTGATAGAAATGGGTTAATATTTAAGACAGAGTTAGCCAATAAGAAATGCTAGCAACAGGCCAACAGCTTTATATCTAATACAGCATCTCTGTGTGTTATTTGTGTCTGGCGCAGCTGTGGGACCAGGTTGGCAGGAAAACATGCCCATAACACCCTTCCACGATGACAATGGACTAACTTCTGAAGTATAAGCAAGCACCCCCCCAGTTAAATTATTTCTTTTATAAGAGTTGCCTTGGTCATGATGTCAATCCACAGCAACAAAACAGTAACTAAGATAATCCCCTCCAGTTAATTCTCCATACATCAACTGGAGTGGTATTTCTGAATAAAAAGTTATCATATCTCTCCTCTACTCTGAGTACCTACAGTGGTCTGGTGTTTTGTTATCATTTGGTTGTTTTTGTTTGTTATTTTAGACATGATTTTTCTTTTATTTTAAAACAATCTTTTCTGATTTTACACACCAATCCCAGTTCCCACTCCCTCTCCTCCTCCCACTCTACCCACCTTCCTCCCACCCTACTCCACTCACTTCTCACAGAGGGTAAGGCTTCCCATGGGGAGGCAACAAAGTCTGGCACATCTCTTTGAGGCAGGACCAAGGCCCTTCCCCCTATATCTAGGTTGAGCAAGGTATCACTTCAAAGAGAATGGGCTCCAAAAAGCCGGTTCAAGCACTAGAAATAAATCCTGATCCCACTCTTTGTGGCCTCACAGACTGCCCAAGCCACACAACTGCCACCCATATTCAGAGCCACCCCCTTCAGTCTCATTTCACATATTTACTCCCTCCCAAATTTGAGACCTCATATTCTTTATTATACTTACATATACATATATTGCTCTCACAATGACTGAAAATGACCAACACAAAACTCCCCATGCCTATTTTCTTTCTCCTACATCTTTGCTTTGTTCACTCTTCATCACGGTGCTCTTCACTTTTCATGCCACATATCAAACACATTCTGCCTTAGAACTCTTACACTAGACGCTTTGTTGCGTTGCCATTTTCTCTTTCATACTCAATGTGATAAACTACCTCAAATCCATCAACTTTTCCTTAAATGTCACATGTTTTGTTTGTAAAAGCCACTTGCAATCACCCTCATGGACAGCCCTAAGAACTCTGTTTTCTTCACATCTCCTAAATATATTTCATTATTTAATTCATTTAACCTTTTTTGTCAACTTCATAAATTATTTACCTGTTTTGCTTACTGACATAGTTCAAGGTTCTAGAACAGTGTTTGATGGGATTTTAATCTGAATAACTATGTATCACACAAATGAATAGACAACTTCCATAATGTGTTGAGCTAGACACATCAGATGCCACTTTTTTATTACACAGAACATTTCCAGATTCCCTGAACAACCTTCTTTCGTAACATTCCAATGACAACCCCCTGGCATAATGGAGAGAGGAGGGCAGAGCTTGTCAGGAAGCCAGGCTCCTTATGTCATCCCCACGGCTTTGGAATTTTTTCTTGTCCCATCTACTTCTCTTGCGCTGCTTTGGTTTTGACCCTACCCCTGCCCTCTTATTTGACTCCATAGACTCCAGAAGACAGATGTTATGCATCCCCTCAGTGACTCTGCCTTTTAGCTAGTCTAAATTTCACTCCTGGCTCTAGCCTTTGGACTCTCTCTGTTCCTGTGTTCACTTACTTTCAAGGAGGATGATTTTAGTAAAGTCATTGTAATACTTGTGATAGGAATATGACTAGTCACCATGATTCTTGTTCTTTTCTTTCTACTGTGTACTACTGATCAAGCATCCACTTTAAAACTTTTTAAAATTAGAATGCAATCACACCATTTCCTCCTTCCCTTTCCTCCCTCCAACTCCTCCCATGCTGAGCAAGGTCCAAACCCACTCTTACTCTCTTCCAAATTCATGGCCTCATGACTTCCTTTTTGGTTTTGTTTTCAGACAGGGTTTCTCTGTGTAGCCTTGGCTGTCCTGAAACTAGATTTGTAAACCAGGCTGCCCTCCAATTCACAAAGATCCATCTGCCTCTGCCTTCCAAGTACTAGGAATAAAGGTGTATGCTTCCAGTACCTAACTTCATGACCTCTTTTTTAAAGTTTTGTTGGTGGTGACAGTGCTTTCTCTCTCTCTCTCTCTCTCTCTCTCTCTCTCTCTCTCTCTCTCTCTCTCTCTCTCTTTCAATGCTGAACATTTAGTACTGGAAAAACAAACTGTATGTCACTGCTGAACACTTAGAGTTATCCTGCCATGATGGTCATTGATGATCATTGCTGTGTTCCATAGGTGTTGTATCTGGGTAGAACTGTTGGTTGCTTCCGTCCTTTAGAGGTTGACATAATGCCATCTAAGACCATCAAACCATTATTAAGAGAGGAAGTTCTCAGGTCAGATCCAACTCATATACTCTGGGTCCTGTATTCAAAGAGTATGGTGCATTCAATAGTAGAAACTTACCTCCACCTCTGAAGACACCAACAATAAAATGTGATGTTTTGGGTCTTTTGACAACCCTGACCAACCACTCAAAATGGAGTTTCTCAAGTATCTTGTTGGAGGTTTTGTTAGGTGACCTGTGACTCTTGGGGAGAGCATTGTCAGCACAGATATACCATCCAGCTTTCTTCATTTATGCCATGATTTGCTATACAAATGCTCTTACACAGAGCAATGTCAATATCAATTCTTAATTGCCTACAGAGCTCATACCAAAAGCCCTCGTCTTTCTTCTTCAGTGTAATTTTCCCATTACCACTTTCTGACATGAAATGGTAGTAAAATGATGAATAAATAAATATCTTAAAATTTAACAATCTATCTATGGGAGTCTGGGAGTTATTAGTCAACAGTCTGAAAAGTACAAACTAAGCTAATAAATCATATTTTAGGTGAAATTTTAAATAATTTCCACAGACATTTAGAATATACGAGATATTTTTGTAGTGAAACACAACACATGGCCTGACATAAAAGAGAAAGCCATCTCAAAACAAACAAGGAAATATTTGTTCTACACAAAGTATTCTTTAACTTGACTGAAATTTTTTCTCTCAGTGGAGTTAGGTATTGACCATATTAGATGCTCTCAAGAGTAAAACCCACCAAGATTTTATTCACAAGAAGACAATTCTACAAGCATTCTGTCCCAATGTGTTAATTATATAGGAATGTTGACATACAAATGCATAAATTTACTTCAACCCTAGTTGCAAAAAGTTCTTCATTATTTCTCAATTTTGCCAATATTTGTGAAACTTGAGTAACTATGAATAACAGTTAAGTTGTAGAAAAGGTAGGTACTCATGCCAAGATTTGAAGGTTGGTAGGTACTCATGCCAAGATTTGAAGGTTGACTGTTGTTCTTTTGATATAGCTGCTGTGATGCAGCTGCTATGACCTAAGAAACACAAACACGAGATTGAGCGCCCACGTGGAGTTTATTGAGAGAGGGGAGAGGAAAGAGGGGGGTAGCTGGTGGCCAACCGAAAGCAGGGAGAGAGAGAGAGAAGGGGCCCCAGAGAGAGCAAGAGAGAGAAGCAAGATAGAGAGGTGTGCTTGGCGCGCTTGCTTTAAAAGGGGAGCTTGCACAGGCGTAACCCAGTCTCCGCCCAGCCAGGTAAGGCCTGAGGTAGTGATTAAGCGTCCCACCCATCAGAGGCGGGGCCCACAGACTGCCGAGCCTCAACATTCCCACCTCTTATTACTATTAAAAAGGTGGAGGTTGGGCATGGCCCAACAGGGTGAGACTGCAGGTTTCTAACATTGACCCTATTTCTCTTGTATGAATAAAGACAAAATAGGAGTTCATGTTTCTGACAGTAACATGGATAGTCTTTTTGAATGTTGCATTTAGTACTTAAAATTGGTGTAATCAATATTATTGGAATTATGGTATTAAATATGGTTTAAATCTTATGAAAAACTCAGAGGCCATGTGGAGAACCAAACATAGACACAACTGAACTATGGGGGTGGAGCTCTGCTGAAGTTATGCAAAATCTTTCAAGGCATAGGCAAAGTTACATAAGAAAGTGTGAGGTGTGTGTGTGTGTGTGTGTGTGTGTGTGTGTGTGTATGTGTGTGTGTGTGTGTGTGTGTAATTGTATGTCAACCTCTCTAGAAATTGGAAGAGTAACTGGTAGGATAATGCCTACTTCATTAGGTTCACAGACTATGTTGCTGTATATTAACAAACTCTACTAGAAATTATTTTTCAACCTGATCCTAAAAGCATTGACATAATGGGTTCCTTCTCTGATTACTGGAATACCTAAATATTTCATGTATCTTGATTATGGCAAATATTCAAAGTAGTATATAACTTTATGTTCTCTTAAAGAGCTGTGCTGTTTTTTGTTTTGTTTTCATTTTGTCCATTACTTAGTCACTAACTATCTAAAATTTTCATATTTGTGGGCATGAAAAGCACAAAATGTCAGAATAGCACAAGATGCATGTAAAATAATATAACTTTTAAATGCTGTAAAGCCAGCAGAATTTTTGTATTTGAACCAAGTATTATTGGGTAGATAATGTATGCAAAACAAATTTAATCAGATCTTTTGTGTTCCAAGAAAGATAGGTTGAAGCTTCATTTCATCAATTCCCTCTCAGTTGATTTCATCTACTTTGCAGGCTCCTTCTGGAGGATCCTTTAGAGGAACCCATGGATTCCTCCAGATGTACCAGAAGACAACTCGGGTAAGAATAGGTTTGTTTTTTGTTTGTTTGTTTTTTAAATTTCTTAGAGTGTGTCAGAAACTAATCCAGGTCACCAAAACTGCCTGGCTGCTCATCTGTCATAGATCTGCCTACTGTGGCATGTCCCTGAAGCTTTGTCACATTCCTTAACACTTACCTAGACATCCTCTATGCCTTCCAAATTTAGGCAAGAGATAAAGATGAAGAGTGTAAATTAACTTGTATGCTTGAAGAATATTGAAATATAACCACTTAGGAGAATTTGTAACTTTCTTTTTTGAAATAGTGTGAAAATAATTTTAACCTCAGAAAACTCAACATTCAAACCATTACTTGATAATTTAGTAAATATGAGACTTTGACTAAGTCATTTAATTTTCCTAGACATCCAAACTCCTCATTCAAAGAATAGGGGTGGTAATAACAAATAGGCTTGTCATAGAAGTTAAATAACATTGTCCTAGCTAGCATAATGTCTAGTATACTGTAGATAGTAGAGAATTGTTAGTCAAATCCAATGGTTTTTTTCTAAAATAAAAGAACTGTAACACTTTTAGTTAATATGAATTTGACTTCCTAGCAATGCGCTGTAACAAATATATTACCAAATGTCTTACCTGAAAAAATAGGGTCATATGAATGCTAATTTCCTCACTACAAAGCATATACTTCATTAGTATGTGCTACCCACATCTTTCTTTCTTTCTTAAAAGCTGTCACATCTACTTTGTTCTTGA
Source organism: Cricetiscus sungorus (assembly GCA_030556225.1). Lineage (NCBI taxonomy): Eukaryota > Metazoa > Chordata > Mammalia > Rodentia > Cricetidae > Cricetiscus > Cricetiscus sungorus. The sequence continues at coordinate 50,274,071 of JANBXA010000398.1, forward strand.
AAGCATGTTATCCTATAATTTAATGAGTAAAATAACTCAATTCTGAACTTTTTTTCATGATAAAAACAGCTTGTTTGGTGAAATGGCTCCATGAGTTTTCACAATGAGATAAAACATGGGAGTTGTCAAATTTAATTATTTAAAGCTGAAACAAAGGTATTATTGTTCTTAAATGTTTTGTACAACATTTTAAGATTTTCAAATACATACATATATATTTCTTTGTTTGCCTTATTTTATTGGCAGTGGATTACCATGTGCATTTTACTATAGAGAACATAAAATCAGGATGAAGACCACCCTGCTGTCTTGCTCTTCTTCTATTTCTTAGTGACTGCATTTGTGGTCTTGAAATATGTAAGCTTAGTATTTTGCTAAATCTTTATATATTTTGCCACTTTCAATAAGAAATTAGATCTCACATCTGTTTCTGTTTTGAGAATGCATCACATTTTTTTCTTTTTACATATATGTGAAAATCAAAACAGAACAGAGTCAGAAATCTGTACCGAGAAGCTGATATATATGGTGGAAGGAGGGTAGGCTATCAAGAAGACTTCAGTGGACTCTTGGTCTGGTAGAGCCTCAGAGGGCCATTCTCAGATGAAGCTCACTGCTCCATTAAGGGCAGATTAGTTATTTAAACATCACACCTTTTTTCATCAGGGAAACTCATCAGCACTTCTATCCAGACTCAGTTAATAAGCTACTGCTATATCTCATGCCCTCAAACCTACCTGACTTAATACTAATTCATTTAAAATTAGTGAACTTTTGCTGAAGAGTCATCTCATTAGTTATGCTTTGAAGACAAGAACATTTTTATTTCCAACAGCCTTCAAGGTTAGAATGATGGGACAAGACATAGACTTTGTATGACAGAACTTCCATGGTATAGCAGTTAAGTGAAGAATGTGGTGGAAAAAGGTCCTTTTGATCAAACCCCCCAATGGATAAGGTCCCTGTATGTCTTCCTACCCATTCACTGAAGCCAGTTACTCAATTGACTTATACTAGGATATAATATTCTTCTCTTTGGTTCTCTAAGATAGCAGATTCATGTAAGTCTAGTATCGGTATATATGATATAGATATATACACTATCAGTATATATGATAATTTAGCATGGTTGCCTATAAAACAAAATTTATTTTACAAAAAATAAAATTACATTACCACCACCACCATTATTCGCCTGTTTATGCTTCATAGAATTCTCAGTGTCAAGACCAGAGGATTCCAGCTTATCAATTCCAAAACTGCATAGCAGAGACTCCTACACTTCAGTCCGATCTCATGTCCTTCAACTGTATAGTTGGCACCAGGGACGGTGAATTTCACCTTGTAAATCCTCATCACTTTGAGAGCCCTTGGTTCTGGTGAACACTCCGAAGCCATAACTATATGTCATATTCTGCACAGGATCTGATATGATCTGTAGAGGGCCCCTGCAATTTTTCATATGTTGCCATTTTCCAAATGATTTTAAGTGGTATAGAAAATCACCCTATGAGCAGGAAATAGTGATTATAGTTTAAGTTTTGAAATTAGATTTGCACAATAGTGATGAAGTGTACAGAAAAAGAAGATTGCGTTTTCAAGCTACTAAGTAATAAATCTATTCATGCAATGATGTGTCTATTTCAAATCTAAGCTTCTCAACCACCAAAATAACAGAAAACCTGATAGAGACAGAGTTTTAATGTCAATATAAATTTTTCTTATACATAAACATACATATGCATGCATACATACATACATACATACATACATACATACATACATACATACATGAATGAAAAAGAAAAGGTAATTTTTTTCCAAAACAGGGTTTCTCTGTAGCTTTTGGAGGCTTTGGAGGCTGTCCTGAAACATTCTCTGTAGATCAGGCTGGCATCAACTCACACATATCCACCTGTCTCTACCTCCTGAGAGCTGGGATTAAAGGCATGCACCACTACTTCCCAGCAGGTAATCTTTATTTCAGTCAATAACTCTAAAAAAAAAAAAAAAAGAATGAATTTCCAAAGAGACACTACATGAATTGCACTAGTTAATAGAAAATTACTTTCTTTGTGGTCTCATAAATTATTCTCTAAGTGGATGTGTCTTCCCCATCTTTTTGTGGAAACCACAGAAACAACATTAAACCTCAAGATTAGCATAATTCTACCTGAGAAAACCTGGGACTTGAGACCACTGTATATGTTGCTTCTGAGGGCACAAGTAAGCATGAAAACAGATAGAAATATAACATTGTATTTTCCAGTTATGTTTAAGTGATAATCCTTGTAAAAGTAATAATGAAAACCTTAAACTCCACATTGGTACCACCCAGTGCTCAGCATTATAAACCAGTGAGCTTGTTTTTCCAGGTCTGTGTCTATATTTGGGAGGGACTTATCTTCTTTTTGTACCAATCTCAATCTTTCCATTTCATTAATTTTCCATCTCAGTTAACAATGAAAACACATTTAAAAGTAACTTGTTGCCCCGAAAATACTTACATCTAAAGAAGGACTTAACTAAAGAAGGTAAATTTCATTTGATTATTGAGCTCCAGAGTTTTTAAATTATAAGTTTAATTTGCTGAAAGGACATGGTGGTAATTCGTTATCATGGTCTGATTCTAAATGTGTCTGGTTATTCAGGGAATGTGATGGCAATGTGCATGGAAAGTCCCTAGATGCAGATGACCTTTCCCACCCATCTTGGTCAAAGCTGGGGAGATAGTTTTCAACTGAGCAAAGTAACTTTTGGCAGGTGAAGCTGTCTGGCCCTAGATGGTGAGGGAGAACCCCCTCACAGGAGTTGGTTATTAGGACACTAGATTCTGAGGAAAAAGGAGTGTAAAGCAGGCAGTGGGCCAAGATTGAAGCAGGAAATAGGTGGAGAGCTGCTGACTGGATCAGGTCCATCCCTCAAGAAACATGAATCAGTGGTGGTGATGACCAGGGTCTGGCTCTCAGACTGCTCTTATATGGGAGCAATTAGCTCATCTGACAACAAAGTTCACATTCCATTAGTCCTGAGGAAGGAACTCCCCACTGTCTGTGCTAACACTTCATTTTAGAGTAGCCTTTCAGAAGGGTGTGATTTACTCAAGGGAGGTTGCCTCCTCATGTCTGAATCTGCACTGTTTGGTACAGCGTCTGGTACAATTAAAGGAAAGACTTTTGGAGATGATGAACACCCCTCCTGAATGATCATGAGCAACTACTCTCTATTATCTCAAACCAGGCAAGAAGGATCCTTCTGCATGCATGCCCTTCATTGGGGTATCACTACTTCGGATCAGGGAGAATGTCTTTCACATTCAACCATGCTGTGGACAGCTGGACTTAGGAAACCACATCTAAATTATCTACAAGTATACTTGTAGATCTTGGACTGACCTTCCTGAAGGTCTAATTTGAGATTTCTCCAGAGCTGTCATTGTTTGCACCCCTAATCCATAGGATCATTGTTTTCAAGGATGATGTATTGAGCACAGACCAATGGATCAGGGTTTCCACATGGAAATTTATAGAAATCTTTGAAAGTTGGCATGGAGATGGAAGTAGAAGGAGAAATGCTATAGGCTTCAGGCCTGGACAATTCCCACTCCCACCCTCACCCTCATACCCTTCCCCCTCCCCGCCCCACCCGCACCACCATGTAGTCACACTGCAGCACGGCCTCTGAAGACACTGAATTCTATATCAAGCTTGGCCTTCCAGTTTATTTCCCAGGAGCATCTATCAAAGTAAGAGGCTATGTTGTTTTACTTAATGTCATTTTCTCTTCATTTATAACATGTACATATTTAAAGTTTCTATTGGATCCTTATCTACAATCACTAGAAGAAGGCCTGTAGCTAGTTCATATTGCTGGAGAAAACATTCTGGGAAATGTTTCTCACTACAGTGTTGAATGTCAAACACTAAGCGAGCACTGGCCTGAGATGTCAATCAAATTCAGACAGGTTCTTTGTAGATTCTGTATCTCTCTCAGATCTTATGCATATATTCTTATTAGTGAGTTGACTCTCAGCCTGAGAAAGAGTATAACTTATCCTCGTTACCACTGTGTGTGTGGGGGGGGGGAGGGTTGTTTCTGCCCTGCTTTTGGTAATCCCGTTTTCACCCTGACATCCAGCAGAACAGTAAAGGAAGTTATATAAAATTTATGAAAATATACAAAAAATAATTTCAATGTAGGAAAGCCCTTTGTAATGTAATGAATAAGTATTGAGAAGATAAAATGGGATATTTTGTGGTTGTAGTTTGATTTCTACAAAAAGCTTTAGGCAAGACTTGATTAAAGATTGATTTTAGGAACAACAGCCAATATCTAATACAAGTTGAATTAATATTTAGAAAATCATATACTGAAGAAATCTTTTAACATAGGGAAGGAAAAAGACATCATCTCTAGCTCGACAGGAATGTATCTTTTGAAAAAATTCACTGTTATCAAGATTTTTTTTTAATAAAAACCAGAATTGTACATCTCAGCCATATCAGGAACACTTCTTATAAAAATATTGTAGAAAAAAAGGGCATGTGCAAGCAAAATTCAATACCTAGTTGGAAATGCACGTATATGTTATATGTGAGGTCAGAACAAAAGAATGAAGGAAACAGGGAAAGCTTTCTTTGAAGTGTTGTAAGAAAAAGAATAAGCCTCAAGTGCCCAGATCAATGCCACATCTCCCTCTCTTCCTCTTGCCTCCTCAGACAACCCATTGCACCGTCCTCCGAATAATATTTCACAGAGAGGTTGGTAAGTGAAAACATCCGAACCATGGGAACCGGATCCCTATTGCCAGCTTGACATTTCCAAAGGGCATTTAAAGACATCATTGTTTGTTCCCAGTGACTAGTTAATTGCATTTTGATTTGGTAATTGCAAACAGATCCTAGCCTTTCGGCATTTCTACAAGCAGAACAATCTATAACACAGTGGAACCAAGACTCCACTAGCAAGTTCCCAAAGAGGGACATGTGATTCAAATGACTTTCTGCTGTGTGATTGTCAATGTTAGACCTGGATTCTTTTTTTTTCTTTTAATTCATAATGATCATCACTAATTTGGTCTTTTGGGAGATTGTTCAGTGGTAGTGGCAGAAATTAAAGAAAATTGATTAAGCTAAAAAAAATAACTCTTGTATTATCTCATTTCACACCATGTATTGTTTGCATTTTCATGCGTTTCAGATCTGGAGAAAGGATGCCCACAAGAAACGGAAGCATGTTATTCTTGAATTGGAAATATAAAGGTATTTATTATTAATGCTCTGAAAACTCTAAACTCTACTATATTTAAGAGGATGACTGTCATAACATTTGTACCATATTTAGAGGTACAAACCATTAGTTGAATTAGTAGGGTTATGAACAACATGAAACTGTGGGAGAAGTGAATGGGACTATCTACACTGAAACAGAAGCAAGCCACTGAGAGCAGTTAACAAGAAATAAGTATCACAAGCATGGCGAGAATAAAAAGCCAACTACCATACTTTGTGATTTATTGCATAATGTCCAACAATAGGCAAATCTTATCCCTGATAGTGAAGTCAGAATAGTGGTTGCTGCTGGAGGTAGGAGACATGCTGAGGAAGACCATTAAGGAAGCTTCTGGGTTCTAGAGGTTGGTGCGGGTGTTGTTCACCCAGTTCTATACAAACACAAGAAAACTATCAGTCTCTGTGTTAATATGGCTTAATGTGTTCACTTCATATGTTAATATTTTGTTTAAACTAAACAGTGAAGAAACCTAAGGAGTTAGCTTCCCTTGGTCAGCTTTCTTTATTCCTCCATTATGGTTTAATTTGGTATTTCTCCACTTCTTCATTCTCTTGTCTTCCACTATTTTTTCTTCATATTTCAAAGAAAAAATAATAAAGAGAAATTAAAGAATTAGATGAGTTCACTGGTAAACAAATGAGATAGTAAATTTGCATTTATTTCCTTAACACAGCTTATGTAAAAAAAGAATAAAATTAGTTAACACTTCAAACTCCATAAATCCTTGCCTAATGTCATTTGATGATATCAAAATCATAAAGTCCACATTTCTACCATCATTCTAAAGAATAAAAATGTAAAAAGTATACTGAGAAAATTTAAATAACAAAATTAGGCCATAATTAGGATAAAGTCCTTAATTAGGAGTGGAATTTTGATTCTTATTTAGATGACCCATGAAAATTGGCAAAATAATTTTGTTTTTACCTTTATAATTCCTAATGAAGCTTACCTCAGTTATGAATAAATGCAAAAACATTGCTATATGTGAGTTTGGCACTGGTATGAAATTATAGATGTATCATAGTATCATAATTGCAAAAGATAATTGTAAAGATCTTTATGCATTTTATTACTTGCACACTCTATTATATATTCATCCATATAACAATTATATGTCCACATAAATAGCATATATATATATATAATTTAGATTGATTGCTAGATTGTATGTAATTGACAGTTCATTCCCATAAAAACTTACTTCCTGGGCATTATAGTTTCACTAACCTGATGAAGTTGAGAGCTTTCACCTTTTGACCCAGAAACCTAAGTTGCATTCCTATTGGTGTGAATTCTTCAGAAGAGGCAAGTTAAAGATTGTCTCCTCCATAACGTTCTCATTCCAGCTTTCATGCTGTATCATTAACCTGGGCTGTGAGACAGCTCAGCAGGTAAGGTTTTTGCTGCCAAACTTGACACAGTGTAAGGGGAGAACCAAACATTAAAAGTTGTCTTCCTACTGTTACGTATGCTGTAGCACAAGTCCAGACACATGCACACACACACACATGCACACATAGTAAATAAATGTCAAACATGAAAAGTACCTCTAACATTGTTATTATATTTATAATAGGTATATTATAAATATAATATATATATATATATTTAAAGATATCCTAAGTACAACATCTATTTTATACAACAATGATAGAGAAAACAGATTGATTTTCCTTTTAGGAGTATGCATTTTATTTTATACATGATCCCATCTTTTAAGAGGGAATCTCAGGTTGTCATTAGACTGCTGAAGTGAAACTTGGGACACCTTGATTACTGCCTTTGCCTTCTTTGCCTTTCCCACCACGTACATTCTATGTTTAAGAATAACAGTTAGACATGGTGGCAAACACCTATAATTCCAGTTCTTGGAAGCTGGAGCAGGATCACAGATTCTAGACCAGCCTGGGATAACTAGGGTGAGAACTATCTCATAAAAAGAAACTAAAATAACAAACAAGAGAATAACAGGAACAAGTTTAAGAAAACTCTGAAAACAAAAACAAATAAATAGAAAAACCAACTTCTTGAGCTAGATCACTCACTTCCTCCAGTTATTGCCTTCAAATCAGATAAGACATTTGAATTTGGGAGGATCATTCCAGGAATACACTATACCATTTTGAAATTTATTTTTCCAACAGGTGGGAGTACAACACAGCTGTATCAGTGTTGTACAAGAAAAGCCTTGACACTTACACTAGTGTTGTACACAGCCAACCAATCCTTGTTCAAGATGGTACTGTGGATTCCTGTGAGTCAGTTGGTATGCAATCCTTCCACACCAATTAAATAAGTAGAAATGCTAATGCAATTATTCTATAGCTTTAATTATGATTGGAGAAAAAAATGAATAAAGTTCAGTGGCTCATATTAAAATGTAGGTGATAGCATGAGAAATATATGCTCAAATGCTTAATCCCTACTTTTAGTTTTTGAATTAAAAGCCAAATACAAGTCTTGGACTCTTACAAATGATTAAAATACATTTAAACTAAAAGCCTCAAAAAAAAAAAAAAAAAGAAAGGAAGAAAGAAAGAAAGAAAAAAAGGAAGAAAGAAAGAAAGAAAAGAAAAGAAACCACAGGTCATTGCCAAATTCAACACGTAATTATTCTCATATTTTTTCATGCTAATGTTAATGAACTGGGGAGATGAAAAGTTTAAAGTCTCACAAATTCTAGTTCAACCACTTCATAGCTTTATGTTTTTAGACATGTTTCTTCGCCTTTCTGAGCTTCTTGTTCCTCATCTTAAGTAAGGATAATATTGTATCTCTCTCCTAGAACAGTGGGTACAATGAGTACCCAGTCTCAGCTTTTACAAACCCACCAAAGATATAAAAACAGGTGAGGATAAATATTATGGTTTAATTTTGATTTCACAGATAAATAAAAACATCTTTTAAATCATTTATTTTTTGGCAAGACACTCTTCAAAATACAGAGCCAGATGGATAGCATTAGGGTCTTTTCTCATATTCAGTTTATATTTATAATCATAAACTGAGCTCTTTAGTCCAAAAGAAATAACTTGAAAAGAAATAAGGAAAAGATGAGAGCTGAAGAACCACAGTGAGAGCACAAAGATTCTGGGATATTGGGTATCTGTATATAGCAAAACGGAATAAAATTATGACTAACACAAGTCTAACAAACAGAACCTACAGAAATACATTTTGATTACTTGTTTTCTGTCTCCTTTACATCATTAAGTGATACATTAGCACCAAAACACAACATAATTTAAGTCACTCACTAAAAATAATTTACTCTGTTGATTCCCTAAGGTCAGCAGTTATACTATGCAAAATGAAATGATGGAGGAATAAGTAAGTCATCAAGAAAGGCTGTTTGAGTACTTATGAGCCATAGTAAAGGGATTGCTTAGCAATGTTAGGCCCTGGATTCCATCTTCAGAACTATAGAATATAGGGAGAAATGGAGGGAAGAAGGTAGGAAGGGGGAGACAGAGGAAGGAAGGAAAGAAAGGAAGAAGGAAGAGAGTGGGGGAGGGAGGGAAAGAGGGACAGAAGAAGGAAGAGAGGGAGTTAGAATGTTTGTAAATGGAAATGAATCTATAAATGTTCTTTCTCTCAAATAATTTTTTTCTTATTGGAGTATCATTTTTAAGAGTTTCATTTTTCTCAATATTTCATCCACTTAGCTGTCAAGTTCAACAGGTGTTATCTACATAATGGCTCCTCTCATGTGTGTTTGTGCTCATATGTGTATGTTTAGCTTTAAAAAAAAAGGCTCTCAAAAGACACAACCAGGGTCCCTGCCTTGTAGAGAATCCAAGGAGAGGGATCAGTTGAGTTTCAAGTTGTGAGTCAAGGTGCATAATAAATCGTATCCCAAAAGCACACACAGATAAGACAAAACAATACCCCATGTCCCTTTTTCCTACTCAATAAAAAATTATAGAGCAAATGCATTGGAATTTTTAAATTTTAGGTTGATGATAACTTGATATTTCTATGACTAAAAGTAAGAGTATATTAATCAACAATAAAATTCAGTATGTGAATAAATGTGAAAATAGAGAAAGGGGATTGAGGGAAAGATAAAAATGAAAAATTGCTCATGATGCACAAGAAGAAGAGATTTCAAAGAATCAAACTTAAAAATCAGGACACAAAGCCTAAGAAATATAAGTTGAAGAATTGTGTAGGTAATTAATGTTAGCTATAGAAAATAAAGGTATAATATCAAATAAACACCTCGGTAAAAAAAGTTTTCCCTCACTTCACATTTGCTTCTCTTGCTAATATGCAGCATAGCAAATTAAAGAAACAGCACATTGACATTAAGTAACAGCAAGGCTTTGCAAACCTGGAAAAAACAATAAGGGCCCTATTTAACAATGCAAAAAGGAAGGGAAAATAGAATCAGACAAGTATGGGGTTGAAGTTGGCCTGTTCCTATCTTCAATACTGAGCATTGTTGGATAATTAATCAGATTAATACCTGATCCCTTTGCATCTAGTGTTTTTGCACTAGAAAATAGTGTTGGTGGTGTATATCTTAGAGGGATGTTCCAAGGCTTAGAAATGCTGCATGTCATGTGCTAGGCACAAATGCTTGGCACTTCTCTCAATACCAGCTATATGTTATTATTGCTACACTCATTGAAGTCTCGAGAATTAAGGCAAAGCAGTCCAATGCCCAAACTGAGGCAATCATGTGGTTTGGACTACATTCCATTATTATGATTAAAGACAGAAATGCTATCAGAAAATTTCTGGTGGAGAATGCAATATTCTGGAATACTTAATTGATTAAAGCCCACACAAAATATATCTTCTTTAGACAGGAAATGTAATCCATCCTGCTAACTGCCACCACTTTTCGGCTTTGTATGGCTTGTGTAAGTAGGTTGCTGAACAAATGCGTTTGAGTATCCATTTCATGGGAGAATGGGTCAACCTTGTATGAAAGATCTTTGCCAAAGCGTTGAAAGCATGGGCTTCAGTGATTCATGTGTGTATAGTATCTGAGGTCACTCAGAATGATTTTGCAACCTGTGTCTTGGCAGGACAGTAGCTTCCAATTTCATTCAAGCCTCCAAGGGGGGAAAATATATCCTAACAACACAACAACAACAAATAAAGAAAGGGAAAATATTGAAAACAGGAGACAGCATCTTTTCCAGGAAACACTGAATGGATGGGCACAGCAGTGTTTGTGAAGAGGCCAGTAGAGGATGGCTCGTCCAAAGTGTGTGTTGGAGCTGCAGGTAGTGAGTTGCAAAGACATGCTTTACTTGGATTCTCCACCTCCATAAACATCATGGAGCGGCCAGAACACAAAGCAGAGGGACAGAAGATGTATGGAAACAGCGGCCTTCTCTGAACGGGCCAGAAGGACAGCAGGCTGATTTTCTGGGTTCTCTTAGGGTGGGAATTTTCAGGAGGCTTTTATTTAGCCTTCCTTTGCTTTGGAGTGAATTCTGCCTGGCAACAAAGTCCCGTTAGCACCATACAATACTCAGCTCCAGGCCACAGGCCTGTGCCTGGCCAAGACTAACAAGTCCCTCTGTATGTCTGTGTCTTCCAGTGGCTTCAGTTACAGACTGCTGAGCTACAGTTTGGGAAAATTCTAGAGAAATAGCAGAACTAGATATTTGAGACCCAGTTTCACTCTAAATTTTAGCTGTTTTTAAAGTCATTTGAAACATAAGAATTCCTGATGAGTTGCAAACGTCTAATCCCAAGGAAAACTTTGTGGCTTTTGATTTTTTTACTGCATGCATTTAGACAGATAATAGTGAATAAAAAACTGAGGTCTTTTGTCAACAACACTTAGCATTTTGTTTCTGGTATTCTATAAGTGATTATTCTCCAAGATCTATCAGGTTTCAAATCACTGATAAATGCTGGTTCCTACTAGCGTTAATATCAAATATTCTATTTCACAATGAGGAATTCCTCTACAAGCAGTTTTTACTTACCAGTTTATTATATTTGTCCAGCTATGAAACTGCCAAATTCACCATGATTTCACCTCCTGTTTTCTGAAGCTGTCCTACTGGCCAGCGGGACACTATGAGACTATAATAAGCTCTACAGAATCCAAATTCAGCAGCCTTATGATATTTTTGGCTCTAGGAGGCATATAGCCCCAACTGCAAATAAAGAGTTAATTTGCTAGATCTTCTTAAGGCATCTGGTCCCAAGCCCCTGTTTTACCCTTCAATTATCAAGAACTACTCAATTTCAATCTATCTAAAGTATGCAGTTAATGGCTTTTAATATATTGGGGGGGGGACCACCACAATATAACTCAAGGATGTTTTGTTCACCCTGACAATAAATCTTGGTCTCTATAACAAATAGCCCCTGCCTGATACACAAGTACACTCTCCTCCCTTTGCCACACTAAACACTCTCTACAGTTTGTTTTTACTATGTGTATCTGGAAGAACATTATATAATATATGCTCAGCAGTTGACTGATTTCTCCATTTGGAACTCATTGTATCATATATCTGTACTTTTTTATTTGTTTGATTATTTTGGTGGTACTGAGGATTAAACCTGGAGCCAAAATTTAATGTTAGAAGAGAACCCTACTACTGAGCTCTATCCCCAGCCTCATGTTTCACTTTAATTACTTAATAATATTTAAATTGCCTAGAGACTTTTTTATTTATTCATTTTTCAAATGGGCAGATATAAGTTGCTTCCTCTCTGCAGCCATTAAAAATAATGCTACTATGAACATTTAAGTGCATTTCTGGGTAGATGCGTGCATTGTTCACGTCACTTTTTACATTGCCTCAATAAGACACTTTACAGAATACTCAATGGAGGAAAGACTCATTTGGGCCTCCTGAGTCAGAGGGTTGAATTATAGATGGGGCAGCATGACAGAGTTCATAGCCATAGTTACTTGCTTATGCTCTGCCTGACTAAAAGGCATAGAAGGAAGTCTGGCAAAGACGCATAAGACCTTACAAAGCCCACCTTGAGTAACCTAAACTACCACCAAGTACCTAACCCTTAAAGGTCCCACAGGTATCCTAAAATTGCCACTAGCAAGGAACTAGTGCTCAGAACATGAGCCTGTGGGAGACAGTTTATACAAAGACAGAATAACATGTTTTCATTTCTCTAGGTTAGATGTCTCAGACTGGAATTTATGGGACACTCTACACACAACAGTTTAAGTCACCACCCTGGTTTTCCACCAGCAATGAATGGCAGTTTATTTTCTCAACATTCTTAGCAACACATATTCTTGGCTGTCTCTTCTTATAAACACTTTACTGAGTGTGAAGTGCTGTCGTGTGATTTCCTAATAACCGATGGTGTTGAATATCTCTTCATGTGCTAATTAGCTGGTATGTCTTCTTTGGAGAAATATCTACTCAGGTTCATTATGCAATTAAACATTGTGGTTATCTTTTGACAATATCTACTGAAGAATCCTTTCATATTCCAAATAGAATTCCTTTGACAAAATGATTACCCCACAGTTGTCTCATGATGGTGGTGATGCCCTTTGTAGTATAGTGTGCTTTTGATTTTGATGAAGTCCATTTTTTCAACTGTTTACAGCGATTACATCATTTTAAGGTTTTGTTAAAATATTTGATTGACAAATGAAAATATAAGTGTTCAAGATGTACAATGAAATAATCTTATATGTGCATATATTTATTGTGAATACCATAGGCAAATTAATCAGCATGTCCATCGATACCTATGGGCTTTGTATGTTTTTACACATAGATATGTACTAGGAGGTACCAGCAATTAAATTTCCTCTTTTATCAAATTTCAGGAGAGTAATGCCCTCGTAACATCATGCCATAATGTCATTATGCTGTGTATTGGTTCACTTTACAGTGTTAATAGAGAAGCAGATTGGTGTAACCAATATGCAAAGCAGAACCAGGGCATGATCCAGCAGCTCTGTTAGTGAGCTATACATAAATGGAATCAGTTTTCAACCCCACATTCCCTTTAGCATTGCTCACTGTTACCAAGACATGGAAACAACCTAGGGGTCTATCAACAGTGTGGTATACATACATAACAAAATATTTATTCAACCATGTAGCCTTAGCCATTCATTATATGGATAATGCTTGGAGGCATAAAATTAAACAAGAAAGGTAGGCACAGAAAGGTAATTACTTAATGATCTCATTTTTATATGGCATCTGAAATATTAAATTCTCATAAACAAAAGGTGGGATGATAGGTTAAAAAGTAGGATGGTGAGATGTTGGTTTTGGGGTACAAGTTTTATGCTAGAAGTTTTGGGGTGTTCTACTTTAAACATGATTACTATATTAGTCCTCTGTTATTCATCAAGAACAAAAATATAGCATGTAGCATATGATGTTCTTCCTTTCAAACCATGTATTCATAACCATTGTCCATTTTAACTTTTAGGATTAGCTGTTAATAAAATGCAAAATACATTCAGAGCTGTTTGACAGGTGGAGAGAAAAGGCTAGACTAGTCACATCATTTTTTCAAACGTTCAGGGTTTTATAGTCCATCCCAGAGAGCATGAACATATTTATCACTCACAACTGAAGGGCTCTGTAAATGCATGCTTTACATTCACAAAGCTGGAGTTTTTAGACCACACTGTTGGTGTGTGTGTGTGTGTGTGTGTGTGTGTGTGTGTGTGCATGTGCATGCATGCTACTTTATATGACAAAAAGAAGAAGAGGAAAGAGGAGGAGGAGAGGAGGAGGAGGAGGAGGAGGAGGAGGAAGAAGAAGAAGAAGAAGAAGAAGAAGAAGAAGAAGAAGAAGAAGAAGAAGAAGAAGAAGAAGGGGCCAGGAGATGCAGTATAGCAGTAAGAGTATTTGATGCACAAGTGTGAGGACCTGGGTTTCAATCCTAATAATTCACATAAAAAGCATTGAGTGGTGGCCAAACACACAGACAGGAGAGCGTTAAGTCATTGGGGTTTGTGCTAGTTCCAGTTTTAGTAAGAAATTCTGCGTCAAAGAAATAAGACAGAGAGTAGAGCAAAACATAAGATACCTGATATCCTCATCCTCTGGCCTCTGTCAGTGTGCCCAGGTAGAGACATGTATCTGCACACACACACACACACACACACACACACACACACACACACACACACAGTGTATGCATTAAACACCTATACACCACACACACTGTGTAATTACACATACATATACCACTGTATATACATTTTACACACAACACACACATGCACACATACACATACTATTATACTGTGCATACATTATACACACACAATGCATCTATTACACACACACATATCATACAGAGAGAGAGAGAGAGAGAGAGAGAGAGAAAGGAACACACACAGTATATGTATCTCTCACCCATGCAAATACTACACACTACACACCTTGTATTGTGTATAATTACATACATGTACAGCACACACACACACACACACACACATAATTTTTTTATATTACACACACACACACACACACACACAGAGTGGATCTAAATTTAGGGTGAATCTAAGTGCATGTATTGAAAGTGCTTAGCAGATTCTAGTCATCACTAATGTATCTGTGGTAGTAACGATTACATTAATTCTCATAGCTAGAGAGGACATGCTGTAATTGGTTATTAGTTATTTCCTGTAATTGATTATTACTTATTTCCCATTTTTCAAACTGTTAACGTGAAAAAAGATAATAAAACAGTGACTTAGTATCAAGCGGAGAAAACAGTTGCTCCTAACAATCTCTGTGGAATTCTCTCCCTCCCTGTGCCAAGCCATTGAGCTGCCTGCTCAAGTGTCTGAAGTTGTTCCACAACTCTTCCTGAGATTCTTTGCTGTTACCGTCTATGAAAGGTATTTGTGTGCCTTGAGATTGAATTTACTCTGACCCCTAGGTAGATTTCATTAAATCTATGATGGTCTCTCTTAGACTCATTCTACATTTGGCTTATTTCTCTTTATCTGTACTCATAAGCATTTTTCATTTCTTGATTATGGTTTTAGCTTCCTCTTTATTTGATAATTTCATAGTGTATATTTTGAACATATTCACACTCCCCTCAAATCCTTGCCTTACCATGATCTCAACCTTCCCTTCCTTTCTCCCCAAACTTTGAGATGACTTTTCCTTCTTGAGTCCACTGTTACCCAGATAGTTTTGGAATCATTGCCTGCCCTGCTTTTGTGTCTCCTGAAATTGCATCATGGTCCTTAGGCACCAAGCCTATATTTGCTTTGCTTTTATGGTTTTAAAAATGACTTAATGAAATTTTTGCTGCAATCAAAACCTTGTCAATAGATTTCCTGACATAAATCTAATAATGCCATAGTGTCTACTTGCACTTAGCCTTATGGAAGAATCTGAGATCAAACTGCTGTGTGTGTGGGCATAGCACATCACCAGGTACTGTAAGGACCACACGCATCTTCACTGTCATGGTTCTAATTATTAGATAGTTCTTTTTTAAAATTAGCTCCTTTAAAATCTGCAATCTTTGTGAAGCTTTAAAACCTTAAAATATGTAACTCCTAATAACATCACTACCTCTTGACTCCAACCATCAATGCTAATGCATCACTGTGAATTGTTTCTCTATGTTCCTGAAAGAAAACCAGATTTCTAGTAAAGTCTTTGAAAGAGAAATACTATATTTTCAGCAAACAGAAGGAACAAATTAAAAATTGGCTCCCATTCCTAAACTCATAAGTGGGTGCATCCTATTGCTTTCAGAAGATTTTATATATGAGATTTAGCCTAGAAACTTGATCACATAGGTGTGCACACTGAGTCTGCTTCTATTTTGAAAGAAAAAGGTGTACAGAGAGAGGTAGGTATGAGGGTGGTCCTATAACAGCAACAGCTGGAACTGGATGACCAGAAAAGACAAGTTCAAAACTGAAGACAAACTCACCAAATTGCCTAGTTCTTTTTATGTTCCTCTAGCTTTATTTTATTAGTCTTCCCAGAGTCAAAAATACTAGGTTTTGCAATGTTTATCAATTTCTGGGCTCTATTTTAATGATTCTAAGAAAACTGAAACCATTTCTTTTTATTCACCTTAAAATAATCTCCCTTGAAACTTTCAAGGTCCCTTAGATAATGCCCAAATTTTCTTTTCTATGGCCTCACACATATGCACATATCTCTTATCCATTGGTTCTTAAATATTCCATGGAGGTACCCACTCTCTTACTATACTTGTCATGGCAACTGTCTTGTAGGTAACACAATATAGCTCAATGGCAGAATGATGACCCAAGTGGACATTTCTTGTGGATAGCCTGTTGATATAGACATACCTATTTCTAATGCTTGATGTAAGAAATTCATGCCTTTACTAAAAGCTGACTACACCACTGCTCAGAGCAGCCGTAGTTTTTCCTGTGTTGAAGTTTTCTGACCCACCATTGTTTAATGTACTCTGGTGCTATTATAGCCCAAGAATAATCTCATCTCCCTAAAAGAATTTTGTCTGCTACCTTCATTCACTGCAAACCTCTGAAATTTTTAAAAGGAAAAAAAAGGTGGGAGAAGTGTAGTCTAGCAGAAGTTAATTACCAATTCAAAGGACACAAATTTGAGGTTGGTAGCAGGCTGTGTCAAATATTTTCCCACTGTTCTATAATTGTCTAACTTAGATAAATGCTAATGAGTTCAGCAGAAAACTCTAGTAAATCAATGTATACCTGAAACATTTATTTATTGTTCTGAATTTTTGAACAACTTCATTGTAATATGTTAAGAAAGGATAAAAGATGTGTACATAAATTCAATAAAGCAAAGGATTTGAACATAGTAGGTATTCAATTTTAAAATACTGTATTTTTATAATACACATGAATTATAATATACATGCAAGCTTCAAAGCACATATTATTGAGCACTCCCACATGGGACTGCTGCCCCTAACATCACTAGCATTTGCCTCTGTGCTATCTGGTCACCAAAATATACATTGAATGAAGTAAAATATTTATTTAACTTTGGTTGTTGTGTTTATGCCAGCTTACACTTCCCACAGGTGCCGTGTGGTATGGGATCTCCAACTCTTGATTCAGTCAGTCATTTTTATTATATCCATTTAAGTAGATAAGTAGTCATATTCAATAGTGATTTCAAGGTGTAATTTCTTGATAATTAATGATATTGACTTTTTTGTTTATTGGTGATTATCATAAATTCCCTGACTGAGAGTAACAGATTTTTAAAAAGAATTTTAAAGAAACAAACCTGAATTATAGTATAAGAGTAATGCAAATTCCACACTGATCTTCCTCACACTAGTAACAGAAGCTGGATCTGAAATGGTACTTTGTGTCTAAAGATCATCAAAGCCAGAAACATCAAACATAGGTAACACTCACGGACTCTATATAAATACCTGCGCTTGCATGTGTGTGCATGCATGCACACAGACACAGACACACACACACACACACACACATACACAAACACACACACACGTGCGAGTGCACACTCTTCTCCAAGAAAAAGAGGCAAAAGCATTGTTATGAACATGTGTGGTCTTAGAAAAATAAAATGCTCAGTAAATTATGTAAGAGTTCAAAGAAAGATAATAAAACCTGAGTTCGACAAATAGTTAAAGCTTAGGAAATAAATAGGAGAAAGAAAACAGAGTAGAAAGGCACATTTGAGACAATGGAATGGCACTCCACCAGAGAAAATAGAAGCAGTGATCTCTGGGAACTCTTTGGTCTGATTTCTCTCCTACATTTCAGTCTTCTTCTGCTTGTGTATGTGAAAAATATTTAAGTCCCAAAATATTGTATGTTAATTATAATATGTATTTTATGAACATGCAGATAATTTCATATATTAACAAATATACAGATATATATATATATAAAATATGGATTATGCACATGTATATATGGATACATATACATAATATGTTGTTTTCTCCAGTAATTTTAGCTGTTCTTTATAGAAGGATCAGTATATTCTTCTTTCTTATATTCCAAGGAACAGAAGTCTGTTCGATATATTTTAGTCAGAATTTCTAAAAATATTTTTTGTTGATGTTTATTCAATTGCTTTCCTTAAAGGAACATAAAGGATATTTACTCTGGGCCATCATCTGCTTGGCTTTCTTTTCCATGTAATTCTACCCAAATGCAAGCTTGCTGAAGTCTACGGATGATGGGCATCTCTGTAGAGCACAGGTTCTCAACCTTCCTGATGCTGACACTTTAACACTGTTTCTCATGTTGTGGTGACCCCTGACCATACAATTATTTTGTTACTATTTCATAACTGTAAGCTTTCTAGTATTATGAAATGTAATGTAAATATCCAACATGAGAGCCAAGGGGTTGAGACCCATTGCGAGAGGATGCTTCTTCCCCAATACTGGCCACCATTACCAACTAAACAACACAGAGGCTTATAAGTGATTGTAAATGCTCAAACAAGTAACTCAGACTTGTTACTTTCTATCTCTAACATTTTAAGTCAACCATATTCCTTATTTATGCCCTCCCACATGGTGAATCCTTTATTTATCAACAGGACACATTAATCTCCTCCCTCTGTGCCTGCTGGTGTCTGTCTCCCTCAAATCCACCCTACTTCCTCCCAGAATTCTTTTCTTGTCAGGCTATCTCACCCAATCTCTTCCTGTCTAGCTGTTAGCCAATCAGCTTTTTATCAACAATGAGATCAATACATTTATAATGTGCAAAGGTTGTTCCACAGCAACTTACAGATGGAGAATCACTGCTCTAGACACATTGGTTCACACCCTTCTAGCTCCCAGCTTGGTTAGGATATCAGCAATCCTGGCAGCTGGAGGGAGGCAGGCAGAAGAAGGCCATAAGAGAAGTTATCTTCTAATTCTCTCCCTGTGAGACCTGTGTCCTCCAGTGAATCTCCTTTTTGCCTTTATAATAGTCTCCTGACAAAGGTGTTTGCTGTATGTTCCCTCCTCTTTTCAGATCTAAGGCAAGCCCTTCAGGAGGCAAGCCCTACTACCACCCCTAGGCACTGCAGTAGCTCCCTCAAGTGCAGTTTTCACTGTCTGTCCCCTGACCAAACACCCTTACAAGGGTCTGGGTGTACAGCACTGCAGTATTGCATTCAGCATTCTCAGGTGTGTTTGAGCTGATACTTGATTTTCCTCTCTTTGTCCTCTTAACTGTTCAGTTTAACATATGCCCAGCATTGTCTGAGGTCGCATTTACATGCATCCACTAAAGTCTTTGGATTCTAACCTGAAGTCAAGCCTTACAGTTTTTGAGGCTTGATAAAATGATGGATGCCAACATCCCATCCTCAATGTCTGGCCTTCTCTGTCTTTATATTATAACTTGCTCAAGATAGAAGCCTTTGGTGTCGTTTGCTTCCTTCCATGAGCTATCAAATCCTTGTTTCCAAAATAAACTTATTGAATATATATTTTACCAGTCATAACCTTAAGAAACAAAATGTTCTTTGGTTATTTGAGACCTTTCTAAAGCTAGGTATTTGACTCTCAATTTCAGAAATGTAATTTTTTCACTGTTTTTCATTAATTTCCAATGTATATACACTATCATTATTCATATTCTGAAGTGCTCAAAATCTTAATATGCATATTAATGCATGCACTATTTGGGGCTGTCTGTGTATCTACAAACTAGCATGGACTTTTACCATTATTGTTATAGATATGACTTATAAACTTGTAGCCAAGGCAGTTGATCTGTTTAAACATATTTTGATTACTCATCTATTTGTTATTTGTATTATTTAATTTTTGTGATCTCAATTTGTCCTGTTTTGCAACAGTCTTTTCACTTTTATCTGATGTTTTGGAGTATTAGTGTTCTATTTTCATATGCAATATCTGATATATGTTAAAACTATTATGGTGATTGTTAACTGAGTCAACAATTATTTACATTTACATTCTTCATGGACTATACAAAGACCTTAGTTCACTCATAGTTTGCATCACATTTTGCTTACATTTTATGGATTCTTGTGTTTCTATGATCTTTCACACTCTTGGCTGTTTAAGTTTTTTATTTGTGGGGATTTTTTTCTCTATTTTTATTGTTTAAGTGTATCACATTTTGATACTACCAGCATGTCCAAGAATCTCTTTCCCATGGTTTTCTGGTGAATCTGAGTCCCTCAGGGCTCAATTTCTTTACTGTATTGCCTAAATATATAAGACATCCATATAGCTATTGTTTAATAGTAATTTATTTTGATTTATCTGGAAATGCTCTATCCATTCCTAGGGGAAAATATTCAAAGCTGACAATAAATATCTCTTCACTTAAAGATTTTAGTTCTCCCTGTTCTTACTTCCACAGTGATTGAAGAATCAGCCATTGGTAGTGCCTTCTGTCCTTTATAACTCATCTTTTTCTTTCACTGAGTACTGAAATGTTTTCATTCGTCTTTAGTGCTCTGAATTTTAAATCAAGGGCTCCAAATAGGTATTTTGATATTTATTATTCTTGACTGGTAAAAATCTACTAGCTTGTAAGCTAATTAAAAACATAATACATCGATGAAAAAAGTGTAGACAGAAGTGCCCTAGTACCCTGTAGTTGGTTTGGTTCTTTTTGTTTGTTTGTTTGTTTGTTTTGTTTTAACTCTTACTATTTGGCAGCCCACCACTCAGCCCCCAAATAAATACATGGAGATTCACTCTTACTCATCAATACTGACTACTCTGGCTTAGTTTGTGTTGTTCCTAGCTGGCTTTTCTTAATTTAAATTCTCCTATCTTTTTCCTCTTGGCTTTTTCCTTTCTATATACATTTCATTGCTTCTTTTTTTGTTTTGTTTTGTTTTTGTTTGTTTGATTTCTGAGACAGGGTTTCTCTGTATTGTTTTGGAACCTTTCCTGAAACTAGCTCTGTAGACCAGGCTGCCTTTGAACTCAACAGAAATCTGCCTGCCTCTGCCTCTGGAGTGGTGGAATTAAAGGTGTGTGCCACCAACACCTGGCCTTTCTCTGCGTCTTAATCCACATGGCTTGCTCTGTGGCTGACCCCTGATGTCCTCTCTCCTTTTCTTCACTCCCCTCTTCACATGCTATTGATTTTTTCTGCATGCTAGCCCCACCTAGGGAAAGAGATGGAGTCAGAGTCACAATGAGAAGTTGGAGGAAAATAGTCATCAGTGGACATGACCAAAATTCATTGTGTAAATGTATGAAGATATCAAAGAATAAACAAAAACATTATCAAAAATTCATTCTTGTCTGAACTTGTATTTTTAGCCCTGAAAAACTACAAGCATATTAGCCACTTACCTCTAGTCTGCGCTCTGTTGTTCTCTCCTCCTCCTTTTAAAACTGCAGTTTGACATATTGATACTTCCTCTTTCTATCCTTATCTAAACTCATATTTTTCTCTCACTGCTCTTCTTTAAACACATAGTATGTGGAGTTTTCCCCAAACCCTCTATGGGTTTCTATAGTTGTTTGCTTCATTATATTAGCTGGCAATTTCGTGTAGCTATGAAACTTTTTTTATTTTTCTGACCTGTCCCTTCCATTCTTGAAGTATCATTCTTTCTCAGTGTAAGGATTTTTATTAATTACTTGATAATTAAATACATGTGCACAATGAATGTTGATAATATTGACCCTCCACTCCTCTTTCCATTCTTTCAAGATTCAGCCTACTTTTTATTTTCACATTTCAAGGCAATCACTTTATGGTTCTTACGTGATATCTAAAATTGTGGGTGTCTTAAGGCTTAGTTCTGCAGCTCATTATTTTCACTGTCCCAGACTTGATTAGCTGTTAGTCCATAGTTTTGATTGTCTGCTCCTATCTGGGTCTGAATCTGTGGCTATCGTGGTGATCTCTAGCTGAGGATACATTTCTCCCAAGAACTTTTGCATTCGTTTCTTCCATGGACTGTGGATAATTAGCAATTTAAGACTACTTTAATTTAATTTAATATTTTGTCATGGGTTCTTGAACGTCTAAGATAATCCAAGTTCACAGGTCTGAGTTCATGCGAAGGCGAGCCTGAAATTACAAATTCTCAGGAGTGAATTCTTTTTCCAATATACAGTAAATCATCTCTCTTTTCAGAAAAGTATGTGTGTTTCTATCTTCTATTATTCTTAGTATTTATTCCTACATGCACAGACTTAAGGTATAGCTTTATGGTGCATGTAGATGTTAACATTCACAAAGCTGAGCCAGAACTGACTCCCATAAGTAACCGTCTTACTTCCATATGTATACTGTAGCAGGTATGATTGTACACAGCCTGACATTTATTCAAATACGTGCACACGCAATTTTAAAAATTCTTATTCTGTTTCTGGTGCTGACAAACTTTGGTTACCTAAGCAAGAGAAAAGGTTTGAGTTCAGTTCAATGTAATTTTTCCCCAAGAACTCATATATTTATTAATTTATTAATAATTGTTTATTAATTCTTTAATATTAAATTTGTATTTGTACTGAAAAAAGTCAAAATTATAATCTTCCTTCTTTTCAATTGATTTTCTACTTCACTTTATTCATTTTTGACATGTAAAATCTATTTCTCTGATGCTCACTTGTAATGTAAAGATGAGTCTTCATATATGAACACAAATGCATCTGCCCCCCAAAACTAAGCTGCATAAAATTGGAGGTCTTTTTCCTCTTCACTGCCATTATTCAATGGGAACATGGATATTTTTTAAACAGAGCAGACAACTCTACAGCTTCATTATCTTAACTAGCTTGCTTGCCGCACTCCATACACAGTTATTTAATATATGCTCCTGTTTAAACTTGGAATTCACTGAGGTATCTCACTATAAAAGCTATCATGGCCCCAGTTATTTCATGATCCAACTATGTGTATGCAGCAATCAGTGACAAGAGACCGAGTCTGCAAAAGGTTGGAAGGTCAGGACCAAATCCGGAGGTTACCCTCTGACCACCGTAGCACATACACATTTAACTTATGCATACAAATACAATCACACACACACACACACACACACACACACTTGTAAATTAAATATAGGTAAGCTAACCAAGAAAATATAAAAAAAAATAAATAAATCAGGACATTTTGGGCCCTCTTCCCTAAAATTGCAATGGGTCAAAGTTTCTTTTATTTCCTTTTAACCTACATCTTTCATCAACAAAATATTCTCTTTCAATCAAAATCTAGAAACTTATTTATTTTAAAATTTATATCTTTCCTCTTGGCAAAAAAGACCAAATAGTGTCATTTTTTTTCCCATTCCTTTTAGGAATATATAGTAAGTTGTTCAGGGTCATTACAGTGAAAATCTCTCAAATATTCAGTGGCCAGTTACCTTTCAGTTACATTAGAATTTTCCCTTTCTGATAACTGTTTTGGCATTAGACCATCTGTGTGCAGTGAGCATGCAATCAGTTCTGCTTGAATGCCTGCTTGGGGAGATGCAGAATTTGGTTTAAGACTCTAAATGTACTTGGAAATAATTTAAAAATGCATGCATTTTATGTTTGCGATTTTCTTTTGTTTTTTTTTCTTTTTTCTTTATCTGCAACTGATAGTGGACAAACATAGATAACTGTATATATCCCAATAATGAGATGGGGAAGACTACACAAATGAAACACAGGGCACATCTTTGTCTTCAAGCTCATTTTGATGAAGTTCATTTTCTAACCCTTTTTTGTTTTAGGACTCCCAGGTGTTGGAACCTACTGCATGATTTTGCATAGCTTCTCCATTTTCAGGCACACACATGCTATATCACAATATAATTGTCTATGTTAAAAAGTATGAAGACTGTGTGCTGGTTGAGATGAGATATCCCCCATAGTCCTGGAATTTGAACACTTGGACCTTAGTTGGATGCTCTGTTTGGGAAGGCTTAGGCAGTGTGGCTTTGCCAGAGGAAGTGTTTCCTGGAGGGAGACTTTGAGAATTTATGATGACGTGGGCCATTTCAAGCTTACTTTCTATGCTTCCTACTTATAATTTAAGACATGAATCCCAGGCTTTCTGCTCAAGGAGCTATTCCTGCCTGCTGCCGCATCCTCCCTGCTGTGATGGGTCTAGACCTTTGTATCTCTGGAGCCACAAGCCTGCCCCACAACACACACATAAATCTTTCCATCTATGTACTGTTTTGTCACAGTAATAGAAAAGTAACTAATACAGACAGTAAAGTCACCACCTTTAAGTTAGTTATCATCAGCATCAGTAAAGCCTTAAAAGTTCACTGAATTCTGGAGTTACCCAGAAATAAGTTTGAACAATGACTTTTCGATGAAGGTCATTGAAGGTTGCCAATTCTCTACTTAGTTTGACAATATCTCTGAGACTCTTGGGAAATGATCCCATGAGTTTTAAAGATCTGCTCTATATCTATAGCAGTATACTATATTTAGCCAATAGTCCTGACAATTAGTGGGAAAATATCTGTCAATGAGTTTAAGGTATCTTGTTGAAAGATCTTCTTATCTCCCAGATTTTCAATTAGGCAAGACTTCTGTCTCAACAAAAAGCAGAACGTTTTCCAGCCAGCCCCTCAGGACAGATAGCATTTTGGCTCTGAGAACCATTATGACAAAAGTGACCTTTTTATCTCTCCTGACCAGGGCTTCCCCAGATGCAAACTGAACAGTTCAAAAGCAGAACTCTATCGCCTCATAAAGTATGAGACCTGTCTGGACAAAGCAACCCCAGTAATCTAACTTAGGAGGCTGCCACTGTGCAGTGGGCTTAGCCGTCCCTTGACAGAAAAAAAAAATCACATCAGCCCTGTTTACTCTCCAGCTTCCAGGGATGCTGAGCACTGACCTCAAGTTCTGTCTGTCTCACGGAAAGGAAAAGCAGGGAGGAAAATAAATTATTACATAAAACAAAGACTATATTATTTGGCACATATGTTATGGTTTATCCCATTTTGTCCTCTGAACAAGAGATTGTCTGCCTTCAACTTTTCCAGGCTTTTAAAATCCCTCTTTATAGTCTGTGCAGTCAACTTAATGAGGAGCATTTGAGTAGCACAAGAGAAATGATGTCATGTGGGCCGTTTCTGCCCTTTCCCTTTCTAACTGCAGGACACAGTCTACCCCGAGCAGGATAAAATCCATGCACACAGTCTCAGCACTATTAGAGTGAAAGCTTGGTGAAAGGGTACCAACTATGTAAACATTTCACCAAGTATTTTTGCCCTTCCATTTTGCAAAACAATCCTCCTATATTTGTTCAAAATATATTGAGGCCAAGGTACTAGGCATTATACTAAATATCTCTATTTTATATATGCATCCACAACTATTTGCAATGATAGCTTGGACTGTTCTGAAGATAAATATTGGCCATGCCTCATTATACACTCATAGGAAGGTGGGTTTGCTGGCCTTCTAAACTAGATTTTTAAATTGTCAAAAATGTTGTGATCATTTATTTAACATGACCCTTTATTAAAATTTACATTGTAGAAATCATTAGCTATGTAAGCGGCATACAAAGGAAATATAACAGACACTAACATTTTATCATTTCCTGGTATCTTACTGTTCCTAATCCCCTTGAAGTTATGTACTGCAATTCTACCTGTTTAGTGGAAATGCATGTTGTTGTATTCTACTGGTAAACTCCTCCCCATTCTACTTTGATTCTTGTTACTTCACGACTCAGGATTAGTAATGTTGCAAATATTTACAACCTGACATTAATAAATGTTGTGGTTTTTTTAATCACAGCATACACTTTTCTAAACATAATATTATAAATGTTACTCTATTGAATACAGGCTTTATTAATAACTGCAAATACATAGAAATGCACTTTTATATTAAACATCATATTACAGATTTTACTGTATTGACTATAAGCTTTATCAATAACTGCAAATTCGGGGAAATTAATTTCATACCAAAAACGTCATGTCTTGAACTATGGTAGAGACCAGAAATATCTTTAAGCTAAATTCATTCCTTCAGTGTTATAGAAGGAAGCATATTCAACCTGGGGACCTGAGCTCTGAGCACCATGTAATCATACTCAGATACATATGTTATATGGTGGTAGTATAAAAAGCAGAGATTTTCATGAGTGAAGAAAGGTGTGTGTTATCTTATAGGTCTCTGATCTTACATGTGCTCCAGAAGCATCTATAATAAAATCTAAGAGAGATGGCACTAGCTAAATCAAGTTGGCATTCTCACTGAGATCACTATGCCATACCAAATAAAATACCAATAGTGCCTATGGAACAGTACTCACTTACTTTGAGTAGAGAATTTTCTCTGACTTGAGCATCATGTTGAGCTAGCAATTAGGACAAGTAAAACAACATGAAAAGCAGGAGAAGCCACAGATATCAGAGCAGTCCCTGACCAGCCCCTATTTAAGCTGGTCAGCAGTCCCCAAAGGCACACTGAATCAGAGAAAAAACAAGTGTGAAAATGTTCGAACAGAACCATAGTAGACGTGTGGAAAAGACAAACATAACAAAAGCAAGCAATGCATGATGAGTTACTGGGAGATCAGGGTTCCATGTGCTGATGGAAAAATTGAAAGTCTCATCTAGAATTGAAAAATTGTTAACTCGGGTTCCTTCAGAGAAATTTAAGAAGACTGAATCAACAAGTCTTTTTAGAGTGACCTGAGAAACACTGTGGTGCTGTGTTATCAACTCTAACCCCAGCTAGGGTTGATGCACATGAAGCAAAACTTTTCTCATCATTGATTCCAACAGCTTACAGATGTTTTGTGGTGGACAGGCATGAGGCCAATATATTGATACCATAATATTTAAGTGGTTACCTTATATTATTCAATGAAGGCTGAAAGACAGGTTAAATCTGCTAGATGTTTGGACAGGTTTTCAATGTGAAGATTTTAGTATCTTTTCTCTTGACATTTTCATCATAAAATATCTGTGTGTGTGTGTGTGTGTGTGTGTGTGTGTGTGTGTGTGTGTGTGCGTGTGTGTGATGAATGAAACAAAAGTCAACCATAGCTCTTTCTTTTTGAACAACTATTCTTAATGAATTTAGGTTTCAATTCATCTCTGCCACTCTCTCACTCACTGGCCCTTCCAGAGTCATGGAATATCTGTACTTCAGCTCATCATCTGCTGTGAGAGAACTCCACAATTCTAAAGTTCTAAATGTGTCAATCCAAAAGAAAACCAGCCTCCAAAGCAACATGATTCCATGTGCTCAAGTGGCCAACTAGTCAATAGTTCTTAATCTTCCTTGAGAGAAATCTTCATAGCAATCTTTGAAAAATGCCAGACCTAGAAAGTAGTACAAATTACTTTCATGACTTAACGTGCCAGGCCTCCTTTCCCATTTGCCTTACTGGCGCACACTACAGGGAAGAAAAATGTTACAGAAAGCTCCCTAGTAATTCCCTAAGGGGTTTTCACAAAGACATCTTGTACCTTTCAAACTGCATTGTTATATTTGACATTTAGGTGTGGGAGGGATTTAAGCTTACACCTGAATTAAGCAAGTTCTTCCCACCCACTTGGTGAGTTACAATGTCAGGCATGAACTTGCCATAACAGGTCTATTTTCAAGTAACTGTCCATGTCTATTCTAACAGTTCATGAGCATGGTTATTTATTACTTTATCATTTAACATAAAGAAGTTTACATGAAAATCACTTTCTGAATAGTTTCCATGAAACTGCTGAATTGTTGTTTTTGTTTTGTGTTTTTTATTTTATTTTATCTTATTTTATTGAAGCTTCAGGGAATCTATTGCTAGCCATGATGGTATTTTTGACATATGACTAGAAAGTGGAACAAATGAGAAATCTATAGTATTTCCAACAGAGAACAGTAGCTTTAGGCAATAGCATAAATTGAGTATACATAACTGGATGCTCTCTGATAGGGACTTGGGGCTTAGGAGTTGAGGAGCTGGATCTCACTAAAAAGAATCTGGCTTTTTGTGTATACACATTCTTCACAATCAACTAAACAGCAGCAAGAGAATCTGGGAGATCACATGAAAAACATCTTTATCTCAAAGATAAAGGATAATGTGCATTATTTTGGTTAGCCATTGGTTGTATGTGTAACTCAGCTATACTAAATAAACATTGCCTCCGACATAGTTGTTTTGTCTAATAATGTGTTAGCCACAGCCTCATTGTAACGTTTAGGTGGCATGTGCACCCATAGACCCTGGTACTGGAAGGGAATCAAGCTGTAGGACCTTGATAGACACTAGCATGTTAAGGAAACGTGTCACTTGCTCCAGGTCTTATCACAGATCATTACTATTCATGTTGACTAACAGACACAATAAATACTGGTCAAGGAGTCCAGACAGCTAAGTTCTTGATCTGTGTGTGTCAATGTTGGACTATGGCTCTTTCAGCCAGTAACCTTACCACCCTGAGTTGAGTTATACAGGAGTCTAGCTTTGATGACAAAACTTGTGCAGTTTGAAATCAGTTTGTGCTGAAGGAAATGAAAATTAGGGTGATTATCCTAATTTGAACTGCTACAGTAAATGAGGAGCAGGCATTGGTTCTAGGGGTAGTTCTACTTGTGAAAAGTAAGGCCATCTCAGGACAATCCTGCCCACTGCATCCCTCAGTTCTGTTCTAATTTGAAAAGATACCCAAATTATAAAACACTGGGGGTGGGGGGAACAGAACTGAAGACTGGGTTTAATGTGGGTGATGCTGAAACAATCTGCAAATACGTTCAGTTTCTTCCAGAGGTGAGCAGAAGTCACTTGACTACCAATACCTGAAATGTGGGGACTACAAGTTAAAATAACCTGCAAGATGAGATTGCACAGTGCTTTCTTTGTTTGTTTCTTTGTTTTCTTTACTTTACTCTTTCTGTCTGTCTGTCTTGTGTTTCTGTGTCAGTACAAACAATAGTTCATGTGTTCTGTGCATTTGGAAGTCAGAGAACTCTGTGTAGAAATCTCCTATCATATGGATTCTGACAACTGAATTCAGGTGCTCAGTCTTGGTGGCAAATCATCTTCCCCACAGAGCCATCTCTCAAGTCACACTGATTTTTAATGATTTATATTCAAAACTAATCAAGATACCATACCTCATCTTTTACATTAATTATATGTGAATATGGTTACAATTTTGGTAAAAATTAAACTTATCATTCCTGTTACCTCTTTTTTTTTAACATTTTAAAATGTACCAATTAGAAAATTTTAGGTAACATATATGCCTTACATTGTATTTCTATAGAGCAGTGCCAGTTTGGATATCTTACTGGCCTTATATTACAGATTTTTTTGTTTTTTTTATATTCAAACAATAAGGCCAAGATTAAAAGATAAATCTGATAGTATATGGAATGAAGAATCATGTCTGAAATAGACACAAAATATCGTAGTGCCTGAAAATGGGTTTATGTCAAATGTGTACTTGTATGTGGTCAGAGTACAGGTGTACTTTAATGAAAATATAAAGCCCACCTTTGTGTACAATGAATATAAGGCAATTCACATATTTGAAAGTACAAAAGTCCTCTCAACAATGTGTACACAGGTTTACATCTGTTTCTTTGAAGCCACCATGAGCCAAGTAAATAATAGCTTTGCCATTTTGCTTTATTTTTCCAATTTAAGCATTTTTTCTCACCATTTTTTATCAACTAAAGATACCTTGACTTCTAGAAATAAGGAAGAAGTGCAAGTTTTTTGTGGGCTTTTTTGTAAGCTCCAGATGATTCACAGGG
This sequence comes from Cricetiscus sungorus, assembly GCA_030556225.1. Classification (NCBI taxonomy): domain Eukaryota; kingdom Metazoa; phylum Chordata; class Mammalia; order Rodentia; family Cricetidae; genus Cricetiscus; species Cricetiscus sungorus. Next base: position 50,303,999 of record JANBXA010000398.1, read on the forward strand.
ACTATTAGGATCTAATGACTGCAGTTGCCGCTGTAAGTAACTGAGCAATTTGCAGGTCCTCCTCCCTCTCAAAACTGGGAAATTACTTATTTACCAGTTGCTTTTGATTATCTAAATTTATTCACAGATTCCACTAATTATAACATAAACTTAAATTTTTTTTTCGATTTAAAACTCGATAATGTTACTAGCAAGCATGTAGAGCATACATACTCTCATGCACAATGCTAATGGAAACATCTGGAGGTACAACTTAGTAGGAGATGCAGCAATATCTTAGGAGACTTGAAAATATGCTGCCCAACCTTGTAACTCCTCCTCTATAGACAAACATAGGGAGAATGAGGTTCATTATTCTTTACATATAGCATAGCCTAGCCAATCAAAAAAATCAAAGAAATTTGAAAAAATCATATTACTATATAATCCAACAACATTTCTCAACAAAGAAGATAATAAAGGGCAAATTGATACATACATACATACATACATACATACATACATACATACATGCTGTGTGTATTTTGATTGTGTTCTGACAAATAAAGCTTGCTTGGAGTCAGATAGTAGAGCTAGTCATTATCATGCCTAAATTTTGGAGGATTGTAGACAGATAGAAAACAAGAAGTAGTAAGGCAGGGTTCAGAGAGGATCTCAGCCCTTTCAGAGGAAGGAACAGTAGAGGTAGGAAGTCACTGGTGGATGCTCCCCTGTTTCTCTGATCTTTCAATTTCTTATCCCAATATCTGACTCCTGCTTTTTATTAATAAAGAATAATTAGTTAAGGCCTCACCTGGTACCCAGTGTGGGTCACCATTTGTTGGTGAAAGTCTCTGTTCTGCCAGCAGCTCCCAAATAACCACATGAAGGCTTATATTAATTATAAATGCTCAGTCAATAAAGAGTTCAGGCTTGTTACTAGCTAATTCTTCCAATCAAATTAACACATATACTTACCTGTGCTTTGTGATATGGCTTGGTACCTTTTCTCAGTACACCATGTTCATCTTAGTTCTCCCTGCATTTACTTGAAACTCTCTAGATTTTGCTCTTCACTTCCCATTGTTCTCAGTTTGCCTCTTCACCTAGCTTTATCCTATTTAGCTATTGGTCAGTCAGCTTCTTTATTAAGACAATCACAGTAACATATTCACACAGTTTAAAGGAATATTCCACATGTACATTCACACATACATACATACATGTATAAATAAATCTATAGATAGATATGACTGCAAAGAAAAGGATGTCAACAGACCAGAAAAAGAATTATATGCCCATGTTTGTTCCTCATAGCCAAGGTGCAGATCAGTCTACATGCTCATCAACAGATGACATATATATATATATGACATACATATGGCATATATATATATGACTATTACTCAGCCATAGAGGAGAATGCAATAGTTATTTGCATAAAGATGAATAGTGGCTATCATCCTATACAAAATTATGGAGATGCAGAAAGATAAATATCCATTATTTATATGTAGTAACAAACAAATAAACATGACTTGAAAATAAAAGACAGACTTTTTTTTAAAGTATGAGGTATATGAAGGATAGCAGAGAGAGTGAACCAAAACTAAGAACAATGTGTCCGTGTTCAGAAATTCCATAGTAAAATCTTTCAGTTCTTTGAATTGGTATGATTTAATTTAATAAATAAATATAAGGTTCACATATGTTGAGTGAAAAGAGATATTCAAAGTGTTTTAAAGGAAACAGTATAAAGTTTATGCCTAGTAATAATAATGGGAGAAATAAAAGAACAATTTTACAAAAATTTATTAATATCCTATCAGACACTATCACATAAATAAAATACACACATTACCTACAAGTTAGCATGTTTGTGTGAGTTTACAAAAGAATGGGTGGGATTATTGGGCTTCAAGTTCATTAAAATGCAGTATTCAAACCAAGTATGAAGTCCTGACAGTTTGTTTTTTTGAAGAGATTTTTAGTTTATTTATGCAAGGTTTGAAAGTATGGCTTGATTATTCTCTCACAGCTGTGACTTGCTGAAGGTTTTACCTTGAGAATCTGTACTCCATAAAAACCTCCAAACCATTTTCTGCCAGAGACATAATATTATACAGAGCAGCCTGCGTTGACTTTTTTCCAACCATCATATACCTTGGGCCAAGAACCACACACTAGGAAAAGCATAACTCCCCAATGCACCACCGGACTATTATTTTTTAATGTTCTTCGCAATATGAAAGAGAAAAATATGTTCATTGTGACCAAATGCATATGTGAGCTTTCTGTATCGAGACGCATCAAGCAAATTCTAGCCGATCCGGGAAACCTAAGAGAAGAATATGAAGTGAGCAGACCAGCTTTCATTTTGCCTTTTATTTCCCTTTCCCACTCCCCTGCAATAATAGCAGTAACAATTGCCTCTTCTGGCTTGAAATGTGAAATCTGACCTGTTTCCTCCATAATGAAAGGACCTGTGAGACTATGAAGCCACCTGTTGGAAAAAGAGAGCTCTAAAATGTGATGGGTTTGTACACCAAAGCGATGAGGGAAACCTCGATCAAAATCTACTGATGACTCTGCAAGAGGTAAAAGGGCGAGGGTATCGGCACTCAGTGTTCCCTCCATGAGCTCATAGTTCACTGGTCTTGGAATGGCTGAGGACCAAAATACCCAAGGTCCCTCTCAGTGCTTAAGTCACTCCCAGCATTTTTAACCTCCTGGTGCCTTTTGCCACTCAATGAAACCAGATGATTTTGAGCTGTTTGCTTCACCACTTCTTAGTTTGCCTACGCTTATTTTTACTTAATTTGGGAACAATCTTATTTCACATATCAATCCCAGTTACTTCTCCCTCCCATGTCCACCACTGATTTCCCCATCCCACCCTCCACCCCCACTGGCTCCCCAAGGATAGTGAGAGCTTCCAAGGGGGTTCATCAAAGTCTATCACATCATTTGGGTCAGGGCCTTGGCCCTCCATCTTGTATCTAGCCTGAAAGAGTATTTCTCCATGGGGAATGGGCTCCCAAAGTCCATTTGTGCCCTAAGGATAAATACTGGTGCCACTGTCAGAGGTCTCATAGACTGCCCAGGGTTCCTGACACCCATATTCAGAAGGCTTGGTTCGGTTCAATGCTGGTTTCCCAGTTTTATGACTGGGGTCCATGTGCTCCCACTTAGTCAGATCAGCTGTTTTTGTGGGTTTCCCCAGAACGGTCTTGACCTCTTTGCTCATCCCTTCTCCCTCTCCACAACTGGATTCCAGGAGTTCAGCTCAGTGCTTAGCTGTGGATATCTGCTTCTGTTTCCATCAGCTTCTGGATGAAGGCTCTAGTATGTCATTTAAGGAAGTCATATATCTCATTATAGTGGAAGGGCATTTTAGGTAGCCTCTCTACTATTGCTTAGATTCTTGGTAGGGTTCAGCCTCGTGGATCTCTGGACATTTCCCAAAGGATATTCTTTCATACAACAAGGACATCTGTCCAACTATGGTCATAGCAGTATTAGTTGTAATAGCCAGAATCCAGAAGCCTACATGTGTTTTGAGGTATAATTAAAGATGATGAAGTATTTGGACAGCAGATGTATCCTCTCTTATTTCTGGATTTATGGATATACTAATTTCCATGAGTCCCCAGGTTTCCAGCCATCAAGTATATTAGTGCAATATATATGTATGTTCTTATTTTACATGTCGATCCCAGTTCCCTCTCCCTTCCATCCGCATATGCCCCCAACCACCCCCCCTGTCCCATTCCCCACCCACTCCCCAGGGAGGTTGAGGCCTTCCAGGAAGGATCATCAAAATCTGTCAGGTCATTTGGGGTGGGGCCTATGCCCTCCCTAGAGGCTCTAGGCTAAGGTAGTATCCCTCCATGGGGAATGTGCTCCCAAAGTCCTTTTGTGCACCAGAGGTACATCCTGGTTCCACTGTCAGAGGTCCCTTAGACTGCCCAGGCCTTCTAACTGAGATCCATGTTCAGGGGTTCTGGGTTGGTCTCTGTTATTGCTCTGATTGTTAGTTGGGGTCATCCTTGTAGGTCTCTGGACATTTCCCTAGAGCCAGTTTTCTTTTCAAACCTATGATGGTTCCTCCTATTATAGTATCTCTTCTCCTGCTCTCCTCTATTTTTTCCCTGACTCAATCTTCCTGCTCCCTCATGTTCTCCTCTGGGTGGGTGGGCAGTGAGTGGAGAGAGAGTTAGAAGAATTTATGCATTTCTTAAAAGTTGAGCTGAATGTCACAACAGCATTTGTTTATATAAACAGTAGGATTGGGTTCCTTTATCCCCAGGATGTTGGAGGCAGTAGGGGTTTTCCAAGGGAGGGCAGCAGGTAGTTGTGTGGAGCCCCATGGAGCAGTGGGCTCTGTCACCTAGGCTGGCTGCAGGTGACAATGTAGAAGGACCTGAACAGAGTCCTCTGGATATAGGGTCATAAATCTCTGTGTGTAGAGAGCAATAACAAAGACCTAAGACTGATCTAAAATCCATATTATCAAGTGAAATTCACAAGGGATGGGGACTGGAAACATCAGCCAAAGCAGAACTCAGAACTGCTACAGCCTTTGTGCAAAATCTCTTTGTGTTGTTTTCATTGTTATTGTTTGTCCTCTCTCTCCATTGCTCACTTGCTCTCTCTCTCTTTCTCTTCCCCAGTTTCCCCTTCCCTCTTGTGTGTGTCTCTCTCCATACATGTGCAGCACATGAGCTTGTGTGTGTGCAGATGTACATGAACATACTTGCATGTGAAGAGACCAGAGGAGGATGTCAGGTGTCCTGTTCTACCAATCTGCCTTATTGCCTTGAGCCAGGGTCTGCCTCACTGCTTGTGGAACTAGGTTGGCATCAGGAAGTCTCTGCCTACTCTAGTGCCAGCATTACAGGTGTGACGTTGTCATACTTGGCATTTTTCACTTGGGTGCTGATGACTTTCCTAAATCACCCCAAACCTTGGTTTTTTGAACCTGAAAATTGAGAACAATAATTATATCCTCTTCCATGGGCATGGAGAGAATTAAACCCAATAGCAGGTTGAATGTGCATAGAATCATTTCTGGCATAGAGTAACACTCAGTGTGTCTTAGTTGATTACTGCACACTTGACTTTCTCCATGTTACAGCTCATGGAGGAATGCTCCAGTACTCCCATAGGCATTTGGATCTGTTGTCATCCTTCACATTTGAGACATCAGCCCTTAGCCTCATTTTGTTTCCTTCCTAAATATTCAGTTGGTCTCTCCCTCTGAGGACCTCAATGATTAGCCTTCATTCTCCAGTGATTACTTACTGTATGTCTAAATGACACCAGGAACAATCTCAGTGGCAGGGATGCAGAGATGAAAGATAAAGCTGAGCCCTTGTCTACAGAGGAAGAAACTGAGCACACATATTCCTCAGACCACAGTGAGACAGTTTGGTGAAGTGAGTAAAGGTGACCACAGAGGTGGAGGAGGCTACTCTGCTAGGAAGGGTGATCAAAGGTGTTTTGTAAGACATGAGCCACTGAAGTAAAGCCACTCACAGACAATTCTACTTTTATACATCTTCTTCTTGGCTTTCCTGTGTCAGCCCCCTCTCTCCTGCTATTGTTTTAAGTCATCGGTGCCTTGTGGGAGTTCCTACCCGACTTTTTCTAACTGGTCTCTCTATGTCTAATCCTACAGTCTTGGCCCTCAGTTTTTCTGTGCCTGAGTAGACTTTTAAAACATGCAATGGGCCATTCCAAAACCAATGAAAATGTCATCACTGGCTCCCTATTCCTCCATTAGAGAGGCAAACAGGGATCTCAGTAAAATTGCCTCTGCTTACTTTTCTGTATTTTCAGTCACTCCAACTTGTGCCCTTGGTTTCCACTGAAATTTCCCACCAGACATTTGTCATAATTTTTCACTCCTTGCATCTGTTCATGATGTTTACTTGGCTCTGAGGCTCTTTTCAGCTAAGAATCACTACCCACTATTTTAAAACTTATTTTTTTTTCAAAAACCAACTGTATGTTTTAACCTGTACACTACTGACAAAATTCACTTCTTGTTTCCTTGTTTGCTTCTCTGTCCTCAACCTTTCAATTCTTAGGGATGTGACATGTTTCTGGGCTCTGTGCCCACTTTAATGCCCAGAGCACAATTCAAATATAGCCAAGTAGGATTCAAACTCAGGTCTGATTTCAGAGTCCACATTGTCCCAATAAAACTCTAGAATGAGAACCTAACCCATGAAAAGGCTAAGGGTAATGATTTCCCAGTCTGGCTTTGGCTCAAGATCTTGCTCACTCCTCGACAAGCTAACTTTGTCAACCATATATGACCTGCATCTTATTCCTGCCCCGTGGGAATCTACTTGTCACACTTCACTGAATACCACCCTTTTCTCTGGTCTCATGGTGGCCATAAACTTCAATGGTGCCAGTATTCACAAGGAAGCCCTGCTTTCTCACCTAAGACAAGCAAGATGAAAGACTGAGTAGGAACTGGAATTCCATCTGCATTGTTTGAGATCCTGCTACATGGAAAGCATTGTGCTCATAAATATAGCGTTTGTACATGCCTGCATATCATAGATGAGGATGGCAGAGATTCACATATAAGCAGAAAACTAGCTGTAAGTTAGCATGGTTGCACAAATTAGTACTTTATTCTTGGGCCAGACTCTAGATGATCATTGATTCTGTGATTCATTCCTACTACCAAGGGTAGTTTGTGTCCTAAATCAATCACAGGAAATCTGAGTCTCAGATGTTATCCTTTCTCAATGTCAAATCACTATCCTGGTATGTCTGAGAACAAGAGCTCTCTGCAGAAGCCAGACCCCATTGCCCCTGTCAGGATTATAGCTTGAAGTAAACATGAGCATCTGTAAGAAGCTGAAACATTGCTCTGTCACCATGAATAGCCTGGTGCTTTTCTCTCTCATCTTTCCATCCCAAGCTCTGAACAGAATCAAGAGGAAGACCTATGCTTGTGTCCCACTAAGATTTCATTCAGCCATAAGAATTTACCACAAATAGAATTGAATTTTTGTGCCCCTGAGTTGCTCTGTAAAAAGCTACAATAAAGGTGGAGTAGTTTCTGTAGGCCCCAGGGACAAGCCTAAGGATGTATTTTCAATTCTCCAGTCAGTGAGGGACAAGAATCTGGTGAAACTACCAGCAACAAAAAGTATAAGGAGATAGCTAGTTCATAGCATTTTCTTTCCTAACCCTGTATGGAGCTGAGCAAAGCAGTAGGACCCGATGTTTATTAATATAATCTTGGAGGAGAGGGCCTCACTCAATCACATGCTCTCATCCAATACCCTGAACTGACTAGTCCCATGTTTAAAGTTTGGCAGAACTCTGAACTCTCTGTGCCAAGCTTTCTTCTCTTTAATTGCTAAACCCATGTTTATTTGAAAGCAGAGTTAATCCATGTATTTCTGATTACCCATCAGAACTCATCAAAATGAGTCCCTGGAAAAAAGCCTGTTTGATGTTAAAAAATTAATCTGAAGCCATCATTCTTGTGAACTGAAAATCGAATTTTGCCAGAAGCCCTCTGTTCCAAAATTTGAAAGACGTCATTTTGCTCTTATACTTTATAAGAAATTTGAACTGCTTTTCCTCCATAGATTTGGTCCAAATTTCATCCCTCTTTCCCTTATTTTTAATCCCAAGTCCATGCTATTCTTTATTTTCAGTGTTATGGTGAATCCCATCATCTGGATGAGAACACTGCTAAGAATTACACTGTGTAACTAGTAGCAATAAAAACCAGGCTATCTCCCTTCTATATAAAGTCAGTTCTAAATTCATGGTAGATAATTTTTCACTCTCTTTTACCATTCTTTCTGAGTATTTTCTCTTCCTCACTGATATAGTGAAATGCTATCAATGAGTCAACAACTCTGACTTCAACAGTACTGAACTTGTGACATATTTAACCCCAGTAATGCTGTCTTTTTTGTCAAGTTTTTCATGTAAACATTAATTACATGTCTTTAGCCATTTAGATCCAACTCCCAAATTCTCTGATTTGGTCATTCATTTTATTAGACATTATAGTGAGAATGGAAATGCAGGGTACAACTGAAAAGTGTTCTCGTATATAACATCTCACCAGTGTTCCATTCATAAAATTTATATGATAGGTTTGGAAATATGAAATTTTGCATATACTTCTTGAAAAGTTTAGTGCACCCATAACGATCATATAAATGCATTTCTGTTCTTCCCTCATTAAGCAGTTTACATCAAAAACACGTCAGTACAGTACCCCGTTTGTTCTTTCGTAAATATGGCCTGTATAATGGTTCCCTTTAATCTAAGGAGCATGAGAGCAGACCCAAGGTAGCACAGGTGTATTCGTTTTTGTCCTTCACAGAATAAAAGTTTCTTTGAACTCAGCCATCTGTTCAGTGGCGTAGGAAAGTACTTCATTGTCTCTCACATCTGGATATCCTTATCCTGTTGAAAACTACAATTAGTGCTGCAACCCAAACTTCCATTTCCACAAAGACCCAGCGCCCCTATTTGCTTCCTTGTGGTGCCAGTTGCCTAACAATCCCTGGCAACTGGAAAGGCATGAACTCGGAAGGGCAGAAAGGAACTGACTTAGTGCACATCTTCATTCAGCATTGCCCTAGCCTGGCACCCCTTGAACTGCTGGCAGACATGGATGTGCATTTGTGCCTCCTAAAGTTAAGGAACTCCCTGCTTCCTGGGGGTGGGAATCCTCTCTCATCTGATCACATGGGATATGCCCAGATGTGTGAAGTAAAAAGGTCTAGGAGGAGACATGCCTAGGGGCCAAACAGCCTCTAAATGGAATGGAGGAGCAGGAACTGTGTCACCAAACCCAAATCCCTTCTAGACAGACACATGGACTACAGTCCCCTGCCTTTTGGGGATTTGTTTTTTATTCTCAGACAAAAGGAAAGCCTTCCAGTTTTCTTTGTATAGACATATATCTTTTGGGTGTTATTATGAAAGTAACATTTATGGTTTTTATAGAAAATCCTGAATATACAATACTACACATAATAAACATAAATAAGCCAGAGATATTATTAATCTTTGGGAAAATTTTCCTGTACTATTTTTTTTTTTGCTAAAATTAGAATTGTGAACTGTGAACAACCAAAACTTTGTTTTTATATTTAATTCTTATTGGAGCATTAGCTCAAGACCACTAAATGATGTACAAAACACAATTTGAGATGGGTACAAGGTTGTTTTTTTAATGGACCAATATAGAACTATTTGGAGCTAGATGGGATCATGGGCTTTTTGTAACAAGTATAATTAGCTCTTATATTTTCTTCTATGTATTTCCATTAGGATTTTTGTTGGTCTCAGGATGGTGGGGGCAAGAACCATTTTCTCAGAGGAACAAGATGAATGATCTGGAGCCATTGGGAAATTAGCACTCAAGATGTTGGATCACACTCTAGCCACTGTCTTCAAACGAAAAGAAGCCGTGAGTACCACACTGCCCATTGCACTTCCCCAACATACTCCTGAATTTATTTTCTTTTCAAAAATTTAAGAAATGTTGTGACATACTGGATAAATGAAGAAACAAGAAATTAATATGTATTATTATGATAATTATAAAGAACAACTTTGACTAATGTGGTGATTAGGCATTTACTGCCAAAAGATTAAACAGAAGGTTTCTGTGCTTGAAGTGTGATGGTCACAAAAGAAAAGAAAAAAAAACATAGTGCAGACAGTAATAGAGGAGAAGAAAGAAAAATTGCAATGTTACATATACATAGCTGATGAGGTACACACACACACACACACACACACACACACACACACACACACCAAATAACTACTTAGCACTAATTAGCATTTCCAACAGAAGCTATCATTGGAGAAGCTGGAGATAATATTGGGGAGAAAGCTCCACAGAGGGTGTTTATATGTTGGCAGTGTCTTTCCTTTCTAGCGTAGGGATCTAAAATTTATGATTAATTAATCTACAAATATGTTCATGAACTTTCTGCATGATAACTTCTTCAGCAGAATAAAAGACTCTACTTATTGGTAGAGATACAAAGTGTGAAATTCACTTGTATTAGGACTGGAGTTGAACAATTATTCAGCAGGAAAATAGAGAAACTGAAAGCAGCCTCCCATTTTAAGGGGGAAAGATGGAAGGAGGACTTAACATATGGAAAGTGAAGCTGGAATTACAGAAAGATGTTCCTAGCTTACAAATATCTGCTTAGATAAATGAATAGGAAGGTTTTGGGGGACTGAACTTCTTTTAAAGGAACCAAATAGCTGCTAAGCGAGACAACTGACCTCTCCCAGCGATGAGCCCCTAACTGGTTATCGAATATAAAGTGCCCAGCCCTAAAATGATGCATACAAAGAAAAAAGGACTCAGCAAATTGTGCTTACATATTTATGCACATATACATTCATATATCAATAATAATCAAAGAACAATAGGCCACCAATTTAAGAAAGAGTATGGGTTCATGGAGTGGTTGGAGAGAGGAAAAGAAAAAGAGAAAGTAATGTAACGAGAAATTAAAAAGCAAGCAAGACAATAAAAAAAACTCTCTTGGTCTATTTCCCTCTCTGCCTCTCCTTCCCTGCTTCTTAAAACCAATGGCTACCAACACTGCTCAGTGCAATCCATTAATTGCAAAAAAAAAAAAAAAAAAAAAAAAAAAACCTAAGAAGCAGAAAATCTGGGCTACAGTTCTAGTAAATTGCCATGCAATATTCTGTAAGTAATTTAATTTTGAAAATGAAAAAGCAGGCTGAAAATATAGTGCAGTCAGCAAAGCATTTGCTTTGTAAGCATTAGGACCTGAGTCGCTCTCCAGAACCTACACAAAGAGCTGAGTAAAGGATCACTCCAGTGATGGGGAAGCAGAGACAAGTGCCCTGCTGCTCAGGGGCCAGCAGCCTAGCTGCTGAGCCATTGCTTTAAAGGAAGTCCCTATCTCAAAAAGCAAGGTAGAGGCTGCAGAGAAGGCTCAATACTCAAGAGCAATTATTATAGAGGACCCAGGTTCAGTTTCTAACACCTACATAACATCCTGCAAGCACTAGAAACTACAGTTTTAGGGGAATCTAAAGCCTCATCTCTGCAGATACTGGGCACACATGTGGTGCAAGCAAAAACACTCATGTGCATAAGATAAATGTTTTAATTAAAACAAAGTAGACAGCTCTCAATGAACAATACTCAAGGTTGATTGTTGCCCTCCACACGCACACATACACACAACACACATGGTTATACACTCATGCACATGTATGTACACCACATACACAGAGACAGATGTCCATTCATGCACATATATGCACCTTACATACACATGGATATATACTCATGAACATATATGTACACCACATACAAATGGGAACATGTATTCATGCATATTATATGTACTACCATATACACACACAGGGATGCATGCTTATGCACATACATATACTCCCCATACACTCACACACACACACACACACACACACACACACACACACACACACACGAAAAAGCAGTATTGTTCAGTAGGTAAGCTTTTGTTTTTATAGCCAGACAACTAAGACCATGTTTCTCTTTATACTTATGAATTATTTGATGTTCTTCAGTTCTTCTCTTTGAAGAGGGGATGAGAATCCCTACCTCACAGGATTCTCAAGGGACATTAAAAGAAATAATCCTAGTTACTTACACAGCATAATGCATAAATCTTGACTGTCATTATCATTGTTGCTACCAGTAACTCTGATTTTTGCTCTAAAATAAAAGCATTCAGCTAAACAACTACTAGAGGCTCATCCTATAATAAATGAGGAATTCCATTCCCTTAGCTATGGCTTTGATGTGTTAAATTTTCTTGAGCTGTCGTGGAGGCAAGAATAATCAGCTAAAATTGCATTCAAGGACACAAAGTTGAAGAAATGTGAGTTGAAAATAATTCCTATTACTGAGACTATGATGACAAACCCACCAAGAAGGATCAGATAAAGTGAAAATTGACCTCTTTCCTCAGGTGACACCTCCAACATATGGCCTTAACTCATTTTTTTCAAACAACCTCTAAAATAATAGAATGTTTGATGTTTCTTTCCCTCAGGACAAGTCACATTTAAGTCTTTACAAATATATTAAAGAGAAATAAAGCATACACATTTTAATGTTTCTGTTTGGTAGAATGTGCTGGCATGAATCCTGATTTTGATTGTGTTGGTCACTGACTGGCCTTAAAATCAATGCTTTAGGAATGCCCATGTTACCAACTGTACTTCTTAAGTCACTATCAGTACAATACAACTTTTTAAAGATGAGGCTGTCAGAAAATAGCATTAAATATTTTTGTTACTCCTGGGGTGATTGAGGAAAAGAAAACGTTTATGTTTACCCTTAGTCACTGTGTCATTACCAATCTGTAATTCAGTGTCCAACCCTACCCTTCCACACCCAAGAACCCTCCTTTTATATCCTTATATCTATCATTTCTTTATAACCCAACTGGTTCTGTGAAGACCATTAACTGATTTGGGCTTGTGCTCAAAAGACTGCATGGAATAAAGAACAATTTTCAAAGTTTATTATATATTCCTTAATTTTAAAAGGACAAAAAATTACCTTAAATACTACTGTCAATGCTGTTTATATTTAGTAATCTTAGAGTAAGTAATAAAGAAATCAGTAACTAAAGGTAAGATGTGAAATTCAGTTAGTAATAATTACAGCATAATTGTCATTAACTGTTACATTCAGTTATGAAAACTCAGATATTTTAGTTGGAAATTTTAAAATGAAAATTATATCCAGTAAATTACCATTCATCCGCTCATTTTAAATATAATCTTGACCACATCTAAAAGCAAACTAATTTAAATCCATAAATTGAATAGTTCACACAAAAACAGCTGCTTCAATAAAAAATTCACCATGAATAGATCAGGGAACAGGACTAATGTTTCATAGATGTTCAATAGAAATCTTGAAGTTATAGCATAACAGATGGATAAATAACCATTAATTTCTAGTAGGGTCATAATGAAACCTAACAGTGTGAATTAGGTACTTCTGACAAAGGGCATGCATGGGAGAAGGAAATTAAGGGCTCTAAAATACATTCATCATGACAGAGGAGAATAAAAATTGGCCATAGATCCACAGTGTAGACACAGTGAAATGGAAGGTGCACATTGCTGAAGTACTAAACATGTCCCAATAATCAAGAAGAAAGTGACTCCTATGTACATATGTACCACTGTCCTAGGCAAGCATCATCTTCGGTCACTGCCTGCCACAGAACCGTCAGCCCCAGGGCAGTACTGGGTAGGGCAGGAGGCAATGACTCCAGGATATTAGTAGTGATCTCTGTGAAAACACAGTGCCATGACTATCCAGCCTTGACATGAAATAGATCTACTCCAGCAACTCTTTCTGAGACAATTAGCTAGCAAGGCAGCTGTGGCCGACAGCCTCAGAACGCTAACCAAGCTGATTGTACTCAATGCCAAGATGGATGAGAGAAGTCATTCCTAATTGAATGGGAGTTAAGATTGCCAGAGATTCTTGGGCATTAGGGGCTAGATGTAGGGAATGGAGGAACAACTCTTAACGGAAGACACTGAAGTGTATGCATGGCCTGCACAGCAAAACTGAGTGCCATCGCCCATATGATAGCCATGGAAATGAGAAGTAAAAGGACATTCATGAAGTGGCAACATTTTGACACTATGTCAGGCGTCATATTGATCAAGATGGTTTACATTTTTCAGTCAGTGAGATCACATAACATTTTAAGTTTATGTTACACAATGCAGTATATTTATTTCTAGGAAAAAGTCTTTGTGACTAAAATCAATATACTTAATGTATATGAGAGAAAATTTTCCCATAATATTGCATCAAAATACTATAAAAAGTATGTGTAACTAAATTTTAATCAGTTTTAGTTATGATCCTGGCTGTGTATTCAAACAAAACTAAGGACCTTCAAAATCATATCATGTTTTGTATTTTACTTTTGTGAGAATAAATATAATTATACATTCAGTGTTTATTCTACATTTCAGTTGAATATCTGGCCTTTCTGATTTCAAAACTGCTTGTTTCTCCAAAAAGAACAACATCTTCTCACATTGCTTGGGAATTCATTTTTCCTAAAGCTAACATTTGTTCTCAAAATACCCCCCTTATATAAGTTCAGTAAGTTATCATAAAGACTATTGCCAAGCATAGATACGTTTTACAAAAATCATAGGCAGTGATGATTGCCAGGTTAGTGGTAAAAATTGTATAGGTGAGCAGTTAATATATGATGTGCACCAGGAATAAACTTACACAGGGAAAAAAGTACAGAGACCCACTCAGTCCTACTCCATGAAGTTCATAATAAGCAATTAAATATCTGTATTAAATCTCCATTTACTCAGCAGACCAGAGTGGTATATTCAAACCCAGTCTTTGGGTTAGTAATAAGCTTTATAAAACAACTGCATTCATTAAATCTAATAATAAAGAATGCAACAAAAACAATAAAATCTAAGTGTGTGCTTAAGAGATTTGGTGGCATTTAAGGTCTAGACAGGCTTAACTGGACTCCGAAATTATGATGCACCTGCAGAAATAAAATAACACTAAAATTAATATGCATTTAGTTCAGTACTGAGTTAAGTGTGGCCATGTGGGCAAGAAAGGGGTTTAGGAGTGAAACACCTGTGGGTATTAAAATGGTAATATGCCCCCTTTAACATGATTTCTGTTGCTAGGAACAATGTTCAAGGCTTGTGGAAGAGAGAGATTTATAATACCATAAAAGTATATTTGTTAGACTCTGAGGTCTCAATAATACTTTTATTCAATAAAAAACAGAATGGACTATACAGCTTTCCATCAAAAATAATAAGCATAAAATAAAAAGTTTCTCATTTGATTAAAAGGGTCTCTGATAAATGACTGCAAGAGGCAGTGAGTCGGTGCTTACAGGGAACTTCATGTTTGCAGAAATCTGAATTACGAGCTTGGGGTCCAGAAACAACAATGCAATGTCTGTTTTTCATGAGTTCTCATCGAACCTAAAGACAGTCTTCCTGCACAACACACCTCTTTGCAAAATAAATTATTCCTGTGATTTTCCCAGGTCCTAAGATAGGGAAAGAGGGGAGCCAATGTCTGTGCTCTTCAAGAGACAAAACTGAAGCAATGTAGGTTTGGGGATTCAGGAAAGACACCCTGCTATGAAATGATGTTAGCATCTGCACTAGAATAAGCAGCTCCTTATGATACCTCAGCTGGAGGTTACAGAAAATGTGCACAGTGGAAGTCTGACTTTTAAAAAGCAAGTCTAACAATTTTAAATATAAGAAAAATGAACACTTAGTAACGACTTTACTTAGGACACACAGTCAGTAAGTGTTACAGCCATAAAGGAGGATCTGAAGCTCAGCATCTTTTGCTAAGCCTATTACCTAACCATTACAGTAGGCCAAGCTCATCTGCTTGTCTATCTTTGGGAATATGACACATCACTCACTCAACTTCATTGTGTTTTCCTCCCCCCTCCCTGGATAATAATGGCTTTGTGTGCAACCATTGTGCAGATGAAATGACAGAACTTGCTAAACATTTGCCTCAGAGAAAATTCTATTAAGGGTGTTCTTTTTTCTCTCCCTACTTCCTCGAGTTATTCACCCAAGGCCCTGAGTGTGCAGCACCCCTGCCTGGTAGACCCACAAGCAGGACTGTGGTCTCCACTTTCGTGTATTTCTTCATAAGCTTCCTCTCCCAGCATGTGCCACTGTGTAAAACTCACAAGAGTGTTTTTTTTTTTTTGTCTAGTCACAAGTATTTGTTGAAGTCCCTTTACTTCAGTGCCTTAAGTTCATACTATGTAAAAGGTAAATGCACATAGCCTGCGCCTCAGCATTCCCTAGGCATCATTTGAAGGTGCCTTCTCCATGAACTTTGGAACAACCCTGACCATTTACTGATCATTTCTGACACACACCAGAAAAAGAAGAAATCTTTTTGAGGGATGAGATGTGCTAACTTAAATAAATCAGTCTTGTTTTGCACTCAGCAGCAATCTCAGGAATTAGTCAAACGTACTACAATATGAAAGTGATGTTCAATTCATACTACAAACACGACAGCAGCTGACAGTGTGACTTGGGAAATGTCAGTTTGACTTGACTGATGCATCTCGCTTGGATGTTATTTACTATGTCCTCACAGTTTTATTTTTTTTTATGACCTGGAACATATTGCTAGAGAGAGAATAATTTACATACAGAGTCTGTACAAAGTTCAAAAACATTAAAACATTAACTCTCTACAAGGCAGCAACTCACTAAGCATTCTCACAGCCAAAAACAAATTAAGACGTAGTTACTTATGTTTTGAACTGTAGGTAAGGAGTCTTGATGTTTTGAGACCACCCAAGACAGGATCTTATTAATTACTGGCAAAAATAAAAAGTAGTAATCACTTGAAATCACAATAATCACTTGCAGTAACATTAATAATAATATTGCCTGTGAGGATTCTACCAGCTCCAGTGAAACTAAAAGCCATCTTCCTTGGCTAGGGAACAATAGAATCCAGAAGTAATGACACACAGTGGATGTTTGAATTATTCATGAGATCATACATGCCATTCACATCTGCATGTTTAAAAAGGGTGAGAGAGTATGTAATAGCATATTAGTAGTGTATATTAGAAAAAGACAGATTTTTATTTTGTTAAATAAAGATTTTCATATGTAAACCTGAAATAGCATCTTTACGCTGATCTTTTATTCTTCACGATTGCAAGGGTTTGTTTTACTTGGCCAGGTCATCATTTGGGGGAATCTTCATTTTATTTAGTTCTACTGATTTCTAACACATGGCACCAATACTGATTAGATTACTCTAAAATATAATATGATACATACACAAACAAGGACATGCATTGTTTATAAATATACTACAAACCACAGGAATGAGAAATCAAGAAAGAATAAAGCAAATTTAAAATCTTAACACTGAGGGATTTTATGCTACCATTGTGGCTTTTTCATTGTCTGAAATTATGTAAAAGTAAGAAACTAGTGGAAGACATTTGCCTTGCAACTCATGTTGCCATTTTACTGAGTAAACATCAGTGGAGGAGTGAATGAAGATGGGATATCAGATACTCAGGTACCATGGTTAACACATTTCTCACATCATACAATGCCAAGGCCAGCATTGGTTTTTACAGTGTGCTGTGCCTAAAGTTTGTACTTTTTATCATATATTGTATACTATTTTTATTATATACCATATAGTGTGTGTTACGGGCACGTTTTTCCCTGCCGGTCGGGTGCTGCTGCCATGTCAGCCCCCAATAACAGGCAGAGACTCTGTATCTGATATAAGGCTGTTGGCCAGTTAATAGCTTCTTACCGGCTAGCTCTGTCTTAATGATTAACCCATTTCTACTATTCTAAGTATTTCCACGTGGCTTGTCTTACCGGCCAGAGCGGCTGACCTTCTACCTCTCAGTGCTCTCAATCTTGACTCCTCCTCACTACTTCCTCTTTCCTCCTAGTCTCCTAGCCCCGCCTATCTTGCTTTCCTATTGGACAACAGTGCTTTATTCATTAACCAGTATGAGAAACATATTTACAGAATAACATCTTCCGTCATCTCCTCTTTTCTGTCTAAAATAAAAAGAAGGGTTTTAACTTTAGCAAAGCAAAATATATCACAAAATAGTTATCAAATAAGAATCACAGTTAGCAATATTTAGTTCATTAACATTTAGCAAGATTTAAAGAAAATATTCCATAATCTCTCCTATCTTTGTGAGTCTAAAGTCCTATATGTAACTTATCTTTGATCCTAACCAAGGAAAACTGTAACCATAACTATCTGTCTTCAACTCCATCAAAGACCACAGAAGGATAATATATAAACTCTAGAATGACAGAGACAACTCACTGCCTGGTCAGTCACCCGAAGTTCTTCTGTAATGTTCCATCTTCAGCCTACAGGCCATAGTGTGTCTGGCAGACTCCTCAGCAAAGCAGGAAACTTTAAACTGTCTGCCTGTACTGGCAGTTTGTCAGTCACTTTTCTCTGTGTCCTGCAGAATATCTGGCAGACTCTTCCACGAAGCAGGAATCCTGTAGTAAATGCCCATCTTGTATCAGCATTCACTTTCCTGTGGGTCCTGCATGTCCAGTTTAAACAGCATAAAGTCAAACAGTCTAGACAAGAGCGGTATCTTCTCAAAATGGCTAGTCTTGCCATATTAGAAGCAAACTCCATAATGAGTTTCTTTGATGTTCATCTTCCTATCTGAGGCAGGTGGTGTTACCAGGAGCAGTTATGTCTCACTGTCAAGAAAATCCCTAATTTTAAATGCCATATTCTGTAGGTCTTTGAAAGGTTTGAAGAATGCCTATTCATCTCAAATACATCTCTGCATATCTAGAAATTCTAACTAACTTAACTCCAAGTTTTGACTATCATAGATAACTCTCTATAATCTGTACTAAATTATACATTACATTTTTCAATGAGCTATATAAACACAATACCTAAACAAGAGGGGAAATATACATATCACAAAATTGACCTTAAATTGTATCAATAAAAGAAAATACATTCCAAAACAAAGCATTCATATCTATACCGTAAGTGTGTGTGTGTGTGTGTGTGTGTGTGTGTGTGTACAAATTGCTAAGCAGGATTATACTACAGTCCAAAAGTGTTTAAAAATCTTAAACTGAAAGACTGAAGAAATGACACAGAAGTTAAGAGCACTGGCTACCCTACCAGAGGACCTTGATTCATTTCTCAGCACCTACATAGCAGCTCGTAACCATCTATAACTCCAGTACTGGTTGATCTGATGCCCTCTTCAGGTTTCCAAGGAAAACAGGCATGCATGTGGTACACAGACCTACATAAAGCTACATGCAGTCAAAACACTCATCTATATTTATTTGTTATAATATATATTACATAGAAAATAAAAATGATTTTCAGAATGTTTTATAGGATAATTTTGTTTCTACATGGTGTTCATAATATACATTAACTTTAGATATTAGCCCACTTAATTCTTAAAGAATAAAGCAAAGTTGGAAATGCCAGATATTTAGGTTTATTGACTTATAAACGCAAGAACAAAATAACATAAATGTATCTGTCAAGTACAGCATTCTTTTCTCCTGTTTTCTTGGTCCCCCCTTTGTCACCTCTACCATCACTGGGAGGCTCACCTCCTAATGGTCACCAAACAAAAGCACCAGAACAACCTAAAGTACTTGATTATCTTATTTGGGGAGAAGAAGTACTATTTGAGAAAAACAGAAACAAATGAAATCTCTGACAAATGAGTCATGAGAGGGAAAGGAGTCTCCCAGCACGGGGTGTTCTTGTGGCTCTGTTATTATTAATTGTGAGGACACGCTTACTCATGTGTTGTTCACGTTTGCCTCTACCACCACTGAGCTCATCTTACACTTAGTCTAATGTACCAAGCCCACCAGAGATACACTGTGAACCACTATTGTAACAGATTAGTCAGGGGACATTTTACTTTTTGGCCAGACAAGTCATCTTTAGGCACTTGGGTTGTTGCTATAGCTATCATTGTTTAGAATTTGAAATAAATGCATAATGTAATTTTTTAATAGTCTTTGACTAAGAGTTAGAAAAAAATAAAACTATTGTCTAGTTTTATTTTTGCTATTGTCTTCATGTCAGTGGATAAGCTGGAGTAGCACACTACGTATGGAGAATAGGCTAATCTTCTACATGAATATGTGCAAAGAATGGCAAGAAGCCAATTGTGGCTATCTATCAGCCAATGTTTTGACAATATGTTTGCCCAGTGTTCAGTCTGAAAATGCCATGCCACTCTCCACTACACCCTAAAATCCTTGTGAGGGCTGAGAATTCCGAGGTGTAATGGAGCAAGGCTAGCCTGAGGAATGATGCCCTTGTTTGTGGGATAGCCCATGTTATACAGTTTAGATTATCAATTCCCAGTATGCTTGAAAATCACAGAAAAGAAAAAGAAATAAAATATGATATTTAAAAGCAAGATGTTAGATATAAATTGGTGTTAAGCATCTGATTTGTAAATGTTAACAAAGTCTTCTGATTTTCTTATTCCTCTGGGAAGGTATCTGTATATTACTGATGAAGATAATGCCTGTTTTCAAATAATATAATTAGTAATCACATGTTGTTCACTATTTTAGCAGGCTGTTGTTGGTTAAATTTTCTTTAAGCTTTACTTAAAGTGAAAATTTACATGTTCCAAGGACACAGTTAACTAAAGATATCACACAGAGCACCTTCTCCATCACCGGCAATAGAGTACCACAATCTTTTTCACCTGCAGCCTTCTATTTCTATAGTGTTTTGTATCAAACACTACAGATTAAACTCATTCTAATAAAGGTCTAGGTTAGCCTGCCCTCTAGTGTAGCTTACTGATTTCTGGGGAGGGAAAAAAAGAAAAGAAAAGGAAAGGATAGAAAAGAAAAGGAAAGCAGCATGTCCTAGAAGATGATTGTACAACTCTGTTGGGATGATAACCTGCCATCATCACCAGCACATTTCATGGCTTGCTCCTCTTTGGGAGAGACAGACTTCAACCATTAGGATACATTTCTAACCCAGTTTTGAAAAGACACGTGCTTCATCCCCACCCTAGGTCTGTTGAAGTCAGAGTTACATGGCTATCTTTGCCTGTTATTTTGCCATTCACTCAAATTTCATGATAACAACCAATGAAACTAAAGAAAGGGCAGACTGGCACCATGGCCTTTCCAGACATCTTCTGACCTGGGGTGTTTTGTCTGAGAACTGTTACTTCTTTAAGCTGATCTTTCTGAAACTATCTGTCTACGTGGCTTCTTGGCTGGCCTTTCTGAATGAGAGCTTGTGGCTGAAGGGCTCTGAGACCAGACTCCAGGATCCATGTTACCAGAGAAGAAGTGACTTGAAGATTCTGTTTTAAATCTTCACTCAAATTCTACTTGAAACCAAAGTCCCTGTGGGAGAGTGTTAGAAAAATGTCGTTTATATTCAGTTGCACAAATAGCCCCCTTTTAAACCTCAGAAACTCAATGCTATACTTGCTTAAACCTGAAGTGCTTTTGTCACAGATCTACTCCAAAGTTATTTTAAACGTATAACTGTTATGCTAACTTAATTTCTAAAAGCTTTTTCAGGGTTTCATGCATAGGTTAGCTTGGAACACTCAGAATTCCTATTTGATGACAATCTAAGTAGTGCCTGCATGTTTATCCTCACTCATTAGTATGTACTCTGACAGCATTTGTCTAAGGTATCTACATACCCAAAATTTAGAAAATACTAGATGCTAACCTTTAATAAAATATCAATCCCTAATATTGACCATAGGTTAAATAATTGAAGTTAAATAAGTTGTGTATATTCATAAGTCTACAAAATGGGTCTTCTTTCTAGCTCTATTGTCAACGTGCTAGCATACATAGGCTATATGCAAGGACCCAAGTGTTGTAACAGCCTCTCGAGAACATCATCATTGATCTTGGGCACAGGCATTTCCTTATGTTACAAACTGAGCTCCATCACAATAGGTGCATTAACGTAATTGTGTTTTCTACTCTTTCTTCTATGGCAATAATATAACCAAAGGAAATACAAAGGCTTGAGCATTTAACCATACACAGCCAGATGAATAAAAAGGAATTGAGAAGAGACAGTATGAAGCAACAGACAGACTCCTAGGAGATAAGATACCTGAAGATAGTTGCCCTCCATTCTGGAATCTTCCTTGTGTCATCTATGATAAGTGTGGTGTGAACCAAGATTAAATCAGAGGTGTATGATTTTCATCCTCAAACTGCTTTTCTAATTCTGTCTGTGCCTTTGTCACTACATCTGTGTGTTTGGGTGTATTTTAGCTATAAAACTTAGCCGATCAAAGTTTGCCAATGCAGGCACAATGTTACCCAAACACCGTGTTCTCACTGACTCTGGTTCCTATTCTAATCCACACCCTTGGCGTGTTTGCCATTTGCTGTATTGATTTCCAGGCTTGTTTTCTTTGTTCAGGTCTCTGAAAGACATTATAAACTTAATCACTGTCATAAAGAGAAAAATGAAGGATTGCAGAGTTTTTGATTAGCATTTTGCATATTTTTGTCATAGAATTTCAAGAACATATGAGGCTCGCTGATTCCCTATCAGCATTTCCCTTTGCGCCTCTAGTTTGCTGACATGTGATTTTTCAAGTCATATTTGGAAATCTGAAACCTGTTAGAGATTGCAGATGCTGGGCTCTGCACGGCTGCTGTAGTTTTGGCAGAGTCTGCTCTTTTAAGACAACAAAGGCAGTGAGTAGAATCTGCACTCTCTGTCTCGGTTCTTAGTCTGGGTGGATGCAGGCCATTTATTAGGACTTCTAGACTTCCCAGTTTAGACTGGACTTGTTCTTCCTTTTCTACTCTGCAGAAAATAAGGGCTCTCAGCTTGAAACCCACAATTTATTCCTCTTATCAGCTCCCACTATGAATACAGTTTTGTCATCAATTTAATGTGTGGTTCTTTTTAGTAAAACTAATCATGTAGATGTCAGAATTGGCAGCAGGAAAAGTGTTTCTCCTGAGATGGACAACTGTTGCTACTTTGAACTCTAACCCTGGCCGGCTCCTGTAGTCTTCATGTTACTTAAGTCAGCTGGCAATGAGGAGAAGAAGAAGGGGGAAAGAAAATAGAAAATAAGCTACAAAAGAAGTACAGCTAAATAAGCAGAGAGGAAAATGATACATTTGACTCCGGGTTTGGGGAAATGGAGGCATTTGAGTCCTTCAAGCTTGGATATAATTTTAATGGAGAAAAGTAGAAGAGACAGAAGTGGGGCAGGGATATTAAAACCAAATGTGAGACAATAAGAAAGAGGCAGACACGTTGAAGAACAGCCAGAAGTTCAGTGTTGTAGATGTCTTGTGCAGTAACACCACGCCAAAGGGATGGAGTTGCAAAGATGGCTTGCAGTTATATTAGTAAAGATGGAAAGAATAAAAAAGGAGAGGTGTGCTACACCAGCAAGCACTGCAAAGAGGGGATGAAGATTAAAGTCATAGAATCACTCCCAAACAGAAAGATGAAGTCTGCAGATATATTCAAGAGAGGCTTACAGGGAACAAAGTGCAGCACGTGTTCAGGGAACATAATTTGCTTTTTATGTACTCTGTGCAAATGAGGTGGGATTTTCGCTATTTATGTACTCTGTGCAAATGAGGTGGGATTTTCTGTTTGGTTTTGTTGTTTGTTCGATAGTCTTAGACGCATCTCTTTTTGTTGTCCCAAGAACTGTTTCTAACAACTGTATTTTCTATCATCAGAAGGGACAGCTGTGTCTGCTATCACAGTGCTGTGGTTCCTAAGACTGCCTTTAAAGCCTTTAGCTGTGCTTGCCACTTGGCTCCTAACATAATTTGTCACCTGCTCTTACACAATGGTTTGAAATACTGGATAACCCATGGTACTTCTTGAAAATAATGGATTTGGGTGGTTTTCAAATAGTATTGCTCTTTGTTGATGGTGCAAGTCCCAACCAGAGGAGTGGAGAAATGTGACTATAGCACAGTGGCCCTCAACCTTCCTAATTCTATGACCTTTAAATACAGTTCCTCATATTGTGGTGATCCCCAACAATAACACTATTTTGTTGCTACTTTATAGATGTGATTTTGCTACTGTTATGAACCATAATGTAAATATTTGATATGCAGGAGATCTGGTGTACAACCCCAGCAAAGAGGTAGTTCAACACCACCAAAGGGTCACAGCCCACAGCTTAAGAGCAGCTGCTCTAGTAGGTTGTGGTGCAGGTAGGAGAGACATGCTGAAGAGGTAAAAGCTGAAAGACAAAGGGCCAGTCATTTTCAGTCTGCCATTTGGAATTTTATGATTACAAATAGAATAGTTCACTTTTCATGACATCTTCTCCTGGATTTCTTAGTCCATAGCCATTACATTTCTAGAACATGATTCAGTAATAGCAAGAACAGCAGATGAGGGGCCATGGACAGAGCTAAAATAGTTGTCCCCAGTCATGCAAAAAGTCTATGTCCCTCATCTACCTTGGCAAATGACAGACTTCAGAGAATTCTACATTTGTAAAGAAAACTAAGTGGAAGAGATATCAGTTGGAAGAACTGCAGACCTTCTGGAACAGTGGACCCTAAAGTCCTCAGTTGTTTTGAAAGTGGTCATCTTTGATCTCTGAAATGGGTCACCAAGGCTGTGGTGGACTTAAGGGCGACCATAGGTCAGATCAGTTTAATGCACATGCTAGAAAGGATGTTGGCCACCATTCTTGACCCAGCACCATAATCAGAACATGGATAGACAAAGGTCAATGCATGACTCATTTGTTCTTGGTGATGGATCATCACCAAGTGTTCATCCCATGTAGTCTTGTGAGCAGTAGTTATGTTTTTTTCAATGCCGTGGTATGTCACCATGACCAAGGCAAGTTGTAGAAGGAAGAGTTTATTGAAAGTCACAATTTCAGAGAGCGGGTTCATGACCATCATGTTGGAGATCATGGCAGCAGGCAAGCATGTGTGGCACTGACACAATAGCTGAGAGCTCTCGTGTTGAGACAAAATCAATCACAAAGCATAGATAAGTGTGAATGGGAATGGTGGAGGCTTTTAAATCCTCAAACACCATCCCAAAGGACACACTTCCTCTAATAAGCCTGTACCTCTAAATTCTACACAGAGTTCCACTAACCAGAGACCAAAACATAGGAGTCTCTGAGGATTTGCCATCCTTGTGCAAACGAGAACAGCACAGATGAGCTTCTCATCATGATTCTTCGATAGTCTCATGAAAGACGTACACTGACCAGCAGAAATGGTGTCGTTTCCAGGAACCATATAGGAAGAAGTTACTCAGATCATCACCATTTTGGCCTACGCTAACGGAGAGGATCAGACAGTTCCCTAAAGAGAACAATAGGTACGCAGTACCACAAATAACCTCTACTAGCATCGGAACTAGCACTAATAAACTAAATTCAAGAAGCAAAAGACAGACGAATTGAGGAAGGAACCCTGAGTATGAAACTGGTAGGAAGTCCCACTTGCCACATCTGCCAGCAGTTTTTGAGGTAATTTGGAAATAAGCAATAGAACCTGAACAGCGCACAGATGTGGGTGGAGAGGCAAAGAAGACGAGAAGACGGTATCAATATTCCGAACCTGGGTACTCAGCCATCTGGAGCACCATTAGTTGGGAGATGCACATCCCCTCTTCCTTGTGTTTTAGGCTATTTTACCCCCGAGACCTTTCAATAAAATGGAAAGACAAATGTGACTCAGGCAAATTACTTAACCTCTTTGTGTCTTGATTTTTAGCTGCAAAATGGGAATAATAAAGCGTCACAAGTTTGTTAAGAGCAGCAAGTTATTATTTATAAGTCACTTGGAGCGGTGCCTGGGACGGAGTAAGTGCTACTTAGGTGATCATTAATTATATGATGTCTGACTTTTCCAGAGCTTCCTGTATGTATAAACATTCTAAACCTGAAGTTCCAATGCTTTCACAGACCACCAGAGCACTGGAGCCTCACCGTACAACTGCTGTATCTTTAAGAAACTCTTTTTTCTTTCCCAGGGCAAGGGGGCAAAGGGAAATGGAACTTATTCTACCTCAAATATTGGTCCTTCTTTCTGTCTTCTGCATTTGATTCGTTAACTGAGCTCATGCTCAGATGCATAGTGCCTCTTATCTTCAAAGGCCCTTTACCGTTACAACCCAAACCTAGCTATCTGCTGCATCGTTTGCAGCTGTAACAGAACACATTGAGATACGATTTCTTTTCCAGCCTCTTCTGTGATCTCAGTTCCACTCTATCCCTCAGAAAACACACATGCAGATGTCTGTCTGTCTGCCCCAGCTACACTGGACATTCCTTGTGGTCTTGTGCTCTTGCGATTTTCAACATCCTGTTCCTCAAAATGGCAGCACAGAGTCGACAGAAATGTTACATTGATTAGCCCATGGCTAAACAAAACTGATTCAGAAAAAGCAGAGAAATGACGTGTGTGCACAAACACTTCCAAGCAGACAAACAACTGGTTTCCTTGTGAGAAGTAGAAAAGGTCTGGTGAGGCTATCTGGTTGAGCCCTCTGTCTGGCCCAGTGTCTGAATCACCTGGTTTATCAGAAGACTAAACTCCTAAACTCTTCACCTCAGCCCTGCACCACAGGCTGTCTGGGGATGTAAATGAAGGCATGTTTGCCCTAACAAACAGCAGGCCTGTATCTTGTACTGCTTGAAACGCTTGAAGTTTCACATGACTGCAGACTCTTAGAAGGTTTAAGGATGTTTCCGCACTCTTGCCTCTGCCTTCTTTCTATCTGCTGCGGATAACTGAAACATTTAGCTTTGTTTCCCACTAACAGGAAATCTGAGCTGCAGACCTCTGAACAAACATACACAGTATCGGATAAAATTTAAAGCAGGAAAGAGCTCAGCTACCCGCTGGATGCTCCACCCTTGTTCTGAGACAATCCACAAAAACAAACAGAAGAAGACAGACTAGTGTGTCCCTTTACCTCAGCACAGGACATTTCAAGGAGGCTGTAGGTGACACTTCAGGTATTAAGTACTATGCATGGCGATTTCATCTGGGGTGAAAGCACTGATTTCTCATTTTATTTATTTTATTTTTTTTGGAGTTTACCATCATGTTCTCTCAATGTCCCCCAGCATTGCCCTGGATTTTGTTTATAGCTGTTAATTTGTTTCCTGCTCCTCTTGGTATCCTGTAAACTACTAATGACCTTGCAGGCTTACACATCCTTTCTGCTTCTAGTTCTACCTGCCTCTCTCTGGGGGACTCCATCTGATCCTGCCTTTACCAACCACTGTATTTAGAGATGGTTCAGCCAGATACCCTCACCCAGACTCCTCCTCCCCCTGCTCCTTGTTCTCCTTCTCCTCCTCTTCTTCTTCTTGAAAACCAGTTATTTAGTTATTTAACACTTGTATTAAAGGATTAGTAACCTGAGTTCAATACAAGGAACTCATAATTTCAAGAGAACCAACTCTCAAAAGCATGCTGTGGCACATGCATGGTTGCACATACAATGGCTGCACACACACACACACACACACACACACACACACACACACACGCACGCACACACACACGCATACATGTATGCCTGCACATGTACACACATGTGCACACTATGCAAATAGATAAATAATAAAAAGAAAATCTTGTGTTTACATTTCCAACCATCAAATTGGCTTCCAAGTAAAAATTTTTCTTTCCTAATGAACATGTCTATTGAATATTGTCTCATGTTTTCCCTTCAAGACACAGGGAATTTTTTTTAGCATACATCATCATGGAGCCTCGTGGTTCACCCAGGCTCTTCTTTAGCCTCATATTTTACTTCCCTGCCTCTCACATCTACTCAGCCATTCAAAAGAAAGTGGAACACAGCTATCCTTATATACCCTATCCTTCTGTACTTTCTGAAATTTTTGTCTCAGTGCCTCATCTGCTTGACTGACTCCCAACCACCTCCAAGCACAGCTCAAAATTCATCGCTTTCACAGTATCTCTAAGCCTTTCAAGTCGGTTGGTACCTCTCTCTCTTCTCAATAGTTGCTGTGATCACTTGTGTAAGGCAGCCAGTTTTTTCCACTGCAAATACTGTTTTAACTTTATATTTAAGTGTTAAGTGGAGGGAACATGTTTGGATTGTGTAATCATCCTGTCTGTTGTAAAAGCTTTACTTATTAGTTTTACTGTCCATTTCACTATGCTTCGGTTACCTGCCACTACTCATTTCATATTTCTTTGCTTTTGACAGGCACAAAACATGCATCTTGAACACATTTCATACTTTTCCTTGCACAGAGATAGAATCAACCATTTCTTCTTGTTCTTTCTTTAAACTCAGCTTTGTTTTACCTGGATTAATATGTAATAAATACACTAATTTACCCTGTGCAGCTCAATGTTTCCAATTTTTGTAACCACCAATGTAGTCAAATCATTCACCTTATATCAAAAACTTCTCCCCCCTGTATTTCCTGATTGATCTTCATTTTGCTTCTGTGGGGGGGATAAAAAGCTAATCTTCTCTTTATTACTATGTGCTGCTATCCACAGGATATTATAGTGAAGTATCCAACACTAAGAGTATCACAAAGAAAGTCAGTTATTTAAGTCATAGTTCTGAATTTTGAAGATCCAAATAACATGGTGGCAACTTTAGCAAGGGCATACCTTGGTCATACCTCATGCAGATGCCATTTCAGAGAAAGCACAAAGGAGATGGGTAGACTAGTCGCATAGTGAGAAAGGAAGCCAGGTTTTTAACAAACCTGTCTCCACAGAACTAACTCTGGGTCCCATGAGAGGAGCTACCTTAACCCCTTTGGGGACATTTTACCCATTATGTTATAGCAGGTTGTTCCTGCCGGCCGCAGCGGAACACAACCACGTATGCCCCAAACAACACTCAGAGACTCTGTATTTGATACAATCCTGTTGGCCAGTTACCATTACTGTTTATGGGCTAGCTCTGCCTTAATTATTAACCCATTTCTACTTATCTAAGTATTTCCACGTGGTCGTCTTATCGGGGAGCCGCGCGGCAGGCATCCTGCTTCTTCCCCGGGCTACATCTTGACCCCTCCTACTACTTCCTCTTTCCTCCTCCTGGTCTCCTAGTCCCGCCTATCTTGTTTCCTATTGGGCAGAGAGCTTTATTAACCAGTATGAGAAACATACATACAGAATAACGTCTCCCATCATCTCCTCTTTTCTGTCTAAAGTAAAAGAAGGGTTTTAACCTTAACACAGCAAAATATACCATACAACAGTTATCAAATAAGAATCACAGTTAACAATATTTAGTTCATTAACATTTTGTAAGTCTTAAAGAAAATATCATCTATCCTATCTTTGTCAGTCTAAAGTCCTATATGTAACTTATCTTTAATCCTTACTAAGGAAAACTGTAACCATAACTATCTGTCTTCAACTCCTTCAAAGACCACAGAAGGATAATATATAAACTCTAAAAATGACAGAGACAACTCATTGCCTGGTCAGTCACCCGAAGTTCTTCTGTAATGTTCCATCTTCAGCCCATAAGCCATAGTGTGTGTCCAGACTCCTCAACAAGGCAGGAAATTTCTCTGTGTCCTGTAGACTGTCTGGCTGTCTGGCAGCCTCTTCCATAAAGCAGGAATCCTGTAGCAATGTCCATCTTGCATCAGCAGTCACCTTTTTGTGGGTCCTGTATGTCCAGTTTCTACAACATAAAGTCAAACAGTCCAGAAGAGCAGTACCTTGCCCAAATGGCTAGTCTTGCCATATTAGAAGCAAACTTCATAACGAGTTTCTTCAATGTCCATCTTCCTTTTTGACGCAGGTGGTGTTACCAGGAGCAGTTGTGTTTCATTGTCAAGAAAACCCTAAAGCATTTTAAATGCCATATTCTGTAGGTCTTTGAAAGGTTTGAAGAATGCCTATTCATCTCAAATACATCTCTATATATCTAGAAAACCTAACTAACTCCAAGCTTGACTACCATAGGTAACTCTCTAATCTGTACTAAATTATACATTACATTTCTAAATGAGCTATATAAGCACAATACCTAAACAAGAGGAGAAATATACATATCACAAAATTGACCTTAAATTGTATCAATAAATGAAAATCCATTCCAAAGCAAAGTATTCATATCTATACCATAATTCCCTTTTTACCTTTAAAAAGATTGTTTGTGGTTATAGCCATTTATAACCAAGTCCATTTAAATGAAAACAAATATTTATAAACAATATTTGGGAATTTGGGCGTCATTCTTTCCCAACTAATTCCTGCTGGTAGAGGGCGCTGTCATGGGGTTCCAAAGAAGACACAGAAATCTTGGCTGCAGTGGTCTGTAAGGTTGCAATGTCCCATTGACGTTGCTTCAGGGGGTCTTGCTTGATCAAACCACATAAGTCTGGCAAGAATCCACAGTTTTCATTTTCTGTGGAAACAAAAATAAAAATCCTTTTCCCCAGTAGCTTGTCCTTAGGCTTAAATTTTGGAGTCAAAGCATTCTTAAAATATATAAATTGAATTAATCTAGCAGCATTTCTTTTATTAGTAGTTGTTATTTTCTCAGCAAGCAAATAATTTAAAGACAACAGAATCGCGTATAGTATCCAAAATTTCTCTGTGCTTTCCATTTTTACGTGGCTTTTTTATTACTCTATTTATTCTACTTCTATTTTTACATATTTTGAGACAGGGTTTCTCTGTGTAACTTTTATCTGTCCTGGAATTCATTGCATACCAGGTTTACTTTGAAATCACAGAGATTTTTTTGCCTCTGTCTGCCGAGTGCTGGGATCAATGGTGTGCGCCACCACAACCATCCATTTTACTTTCTTTTTGCTTTTTAAATCATTGTATCCTGTTTCCTTTTCTCTCCCAAGCCAGCATATTTTTTAAAACACAGTGTAAACCTTCATTGCAGCTCTTGTACACACCAATGAATTGTTAGCAGAGCTCTTTAAAAGCAAGGCGGCTTTTTTGCCGCTTATGCTAATTTTGGAAACCTCCCTTAAAGGAGCCATGCAACTCTCTGTCTACAGCAAAACAAATCCAACCGAGAAAATGCTGCTACCAAGAAGTCTTGCTAGTCTCTGTTCCCTTGTTTCTAAAAACTATTTTTAAGCGTTTGTTAAGTTTTAAGTGAAAGTTCTCAGTCCTGCTTCTGACACCAGATATTGTGGTTCAATAAGGGTCAGGATAAACAAATAGGTCGAATAGATGTTTATTAAGGGAGAAACAACTCACAACACAGACAGATGAACACAGCAGTTAAAACTGGATCCTCCTCTCTCCGTTTCCCGCCAGAAAAGGCTTTTCTCCGCCTCCTCCCGAGGCTAAACTCCACAGGTCACTTCTGCCCTTGGCTCCACCCCTCAATGGGTGTGGTCAGTGCCACAGAAGCAGACACAGTGAATATCCCACTACATTACCCTGCAGATTAATGCTCTCCTACTTGGTCAGAACTCTGTGAGCTACTAATCCATGCATCATTGGGCAATGTATCATATCCATATCCACAGGGTGGAATCACACAGTACCCATTCCTTTATGTCTGGTTTCTTTCACTCAGCACTGTGCTTGAGATTTACCCATGTTGTGTGTACCAGTAGTCTGTTCCTCATACTGAATAATATCCCAATATATTACAATTGATTCTGGGTTATCATGAAAGAAAATATTATGAATATTTGTATTCATATGTGGAGACAAGTTTCATTTCTCTTGCAGATATACATACAGTGAGTGTTTGTAGCGTGTATGTTTCCACCAGCCCGCCAGTCTGGGCCCACAGCCGCGCCAGCCCCAAATAACACTCAGGAGACTCTATATTTGATACAATCCTGTTGGCCAGTTACCATTATTGTTAATGGGCTAGCTCTGCCTTAATCATTAACCCATTTCTACTTATCTAAGTATTTCCACGTGGTCGTCTTATCGGGGAGCCGCGGCTGGCGTCCTGCTCCTTCCCTGGGCTACATCTCGACTCCACCTACTACTTCCTCTTCCTCCTCCTAGTCTCCTAGCCCCACCTATCTAGTTTTCTATTGGCCACAGGGCTTTATTAACAGTATGAGAAACATATATACAGAATCACATCTCCCATCATCTCCTCTTTTCTGTCTAAAGTAAAAGCACAATGATTATGTTGAGTGCATTTTCTGTGCCTTTGAGCTGAATTCTTCTTCTTCAACCCATATTATTTTAGATTTGGTCTTTTCATGGTATCCCACATTTCCTGGATATTTTGTGTTAAGAATTTGTTGGACTTAATATTTTCTTTGGCTGACTAATCTGTTTCCTCTAGTTTATCTTCAACACCTGAGATTCTCTCCTAGATCTCTTATATTCTGTTGGTTATGCTTGCGTCTGTAGTTCCTGATCCTTTACCCAGATTTGTCAGGTGAGATTTTTAACTATGAAATTTGTTTGTTGGCAGAACTGTTTATCCTACCTGCTTCTTCTTGAGGGAGCTTTTATGGTATGTTTCATAAAATTGGTTTATTTCATTGAGAGAGTAAAATTTATTGGTGTAGATTTTACCCATATTATTTCGTGTGTGTGTGTGTGTGTGTGTGTGTGTGTGTGTGTGTGTGTGTGTGTGTTTTACTATAGCCTGGGGACCAGCAATGATGCCCTCACTTTTCTTCCTGCTACTGGTAACCCGTGTGTTCTGTTCTGTCTTTTTCATCACTCTGCAGAGGAACTTATCATAGTCATTGATTTTACCGACTTTGTAAATATCGGGTTTTTTTTGTACTTTCTGCTTCATTTTTACATAGTTTACTTAGTTTATAATTGTTCCTTATTCATGATTTCTGAAAGTAAAACTTTAAATAATCGTTATAAAACATTTTCTTTTCTTTTCTAATATCATTTGCTCCAATTTGTACAATCCTATGAGCCTGCTTCCTCTCTATTTTACAAGTTTTGGCATATTTGGGCATCTATTAGTATGCATTTTAAAGTTCCTGTGACTCATGTCCCATGGGTTACCTAAAATTATAGTAGTTAATTTCCAAACATTTTTGTGTATCTGTTACTGACAATTAGGACTACTTAAATGCACTTTAACATACATAAAGTACTTAAATGTTCTTTAGTCAGAGAATACCACTCAGAATATTTTCTTTTCAATATGTAGAGGTGTCTATAATGAATGAATGGGAAAATGAGAATGCAAACTCATGTTTCCTGATGTCTGTACCTGCCCCTCCTCAAGCTCACTCTGTACTGCCTCCAGCAGCAGCACTTAAAATCTTTAAAGCAACTCAAGTATTTGTGTCACTCATCTTTTTTTTTAATCTAAGAAGTTGTTTTATTAAAATAAAATAAACAAAACAAAGAGATGAAAACTTTTAATTTTGAATAATTTAGGAAAGGAAAGTTTTATAAAACTAATTTTAACATGTTTGTTCTTCTTTCCAGATGCTTTTGAGATTGTATTATCAATGTGCAGCATATGCTGTAAAATAGATTTACTCCAAA
This sequence comes from Cricetiscus sungorus, assembly GCA_030556225.1. Classification (NCBI taxonomy): domain Eukaryota; kingdom Metazoa; phylum Chordata; class Mammalia; order Rodentia; family Cricetidae; genus Cricetiscus; species Cricetiscus sungorus. Next base: position 50,337,083 of record JANBXA010000398.1, read on the forward strand.
TTGTAATTCCAGAGACATTTTTCCATGTTTCAGAACTTAACACATTATAAGAAATGTGGATCATATAAATTTGTTTAAGAATTAGTGTTTATATTCATTTCCAGGAAGAATCTAATTTGGAGCTCAACTTTATAACCGCATCAATAACTCTACTCTAAATTCTCAATGATATTGGCTTTACATTCTAATTTACATTATTACCATATTAATATCCCCTTAAATATATGCAATGCTATGGGTTATTGTGAAAAGTTCTCTGAAACAGTAAATTATTAATACTTTACTAGCTCTGCTACTTAATATTGGAGTAGCTTCTCTATGTATTAACTGCTTATACTGAACAAGTCACAAATGTATCTTTTCAATCCACATAAACTTGTACAGCAGTTCTCCACATTACTGTATCAAGAGCCAGGCTCCTTCCTTCAGGATCTAAGAGAATTTGCCTGTCTCCAGGACCTTCACATGGTATCAGGAAAGATGTTCCCATTGCCACGCATGTTTCACTGCTAAATGAGGCACCAGTCCCCACCTAGGTCAAGTGTGGGGGACATCTATATGTTGGATCACAGCAGCCTCCTGTCTGGCACTCAGCTCTTCTTGATGAGAGTGAGGCAAGGATCACTGTTGACAGTTGTGGTGGCTTGAATGACAAGTGGCCCCCGCAGACTGGTCTTTTGAACACCTGGTTTTCAGTTGGCAACATTGTGTGAGGGAGGTTTAGAAGGTATGGTCTTGCTGCAGGAAGTATATCACTAGGGGCAGGACTTTAGAATTCACAGTCTCACCATTCTTCCAGTGTGCACTTTGTTTTATACTTGGAGAATGTGATTTCTCAGCTTCCCAATCCAGCTGCCAGGACTGTCTACTGCCACACCCCCTATTATGAGGGACCCTGATGCTTCCGTAACTATGAACCAAAATAAAGTCTTTCTTCCACAAGTCACTTACGGTCATGGTGTTTCATCACAGCAACGTAAAGCAAGTAACCCAATCAATCACCTTGCTCTATTGTGTCTTACTTAAACAACATTCCCACAACTTTGCCATAATGGTATAACTTGAATGTGAAATAGTTCCCACAGGCTCACACGTGTAAATATTTGGTCCCTAGCCAGTGGTTCTCTTACTGGGGGAAATGGATTGTGGGCAATTGACCCTGTGGTGTATATCTCTGCTCCACTTTTAGCCCCCTCTGTGCCTCCTGACTGTGAAGAAATGACCAGTGTCCTCACTGTCCTGCCACCACAGCTGGAGCTGGTTCCTGCTAGGGTGGACTGTAGGACTCCCTTAATTTGCTTCTCACCAGGTATTTTGTCTCAGAATTGAGAAAAGTGGTGAAGACATATGACATAGATAATTCTTCTGCACTAGAACCTCCTTTACAAAAAAAAAAAAAAAAAAAAAAAGGAATGTTCTGATGTTCTGTGTAAACCTGCCCATGGAATTTCAAATTAGTGTTATTTTATTAACATGTCTATAGTGCTTATATGACAGTATCTATTAATTAAAAATTTTGCATATGGATGTGTATGTCATATGTGTTCAACTGCACCCATGTGGAGATACACACACATATAAAAGCATTTAGAGACCCAAAGTTGACACTGGATATCTTTCTCTGTCACTTTCCCCCGGCATACTGAGGCAGACTCTTTCACTAAAGGCAGAGCTTGACCTTTCAGCTAGACTGGCTAACCAATTGCCTCCAGAGGTTTCCTTTCTCCACATTCCTCAGATAGGGATTACAGATGGGCTGATGTACTCACCAACCTTTTCACTGGGGTCTTGGGGATCCAAACTCTGACCCTCCACTGTGCCACATGCATTTTACCTGCTGAGCCATCTTCCTAGCCATAGGATTTGAGTTTCATCAAATATCTAGATGTTAAATAGCTCATATGACCTCAGATCTTCAGTTGAAGGTTCTTGGTCACAGTCTGTAAACCAACAGAAGGTGTTTGTTAATGACTAGCCTCCTGTTGCTTAACTCAGATCCACATTGAGGAGAATGAACAGATGGCTGAGGGTTTGGGGCTCCATGAACCGTGACCACAGTTGCCAGCATGATATCAGGGCTCTACAAAAGGTGTATTAATTCCTTTCACTCTTATAGACAACAATAGGGTAGAAGGCTCAAGGTTAAAGCACAAAATTAGATGAAGAAACATCAAATTATGAAGAAGACCTAAGAGACCTTTCATTTTAATTTCCAAGACTGCAACAAATTAACAAGAGGACTAATTACTCCAAATCAGACCTTTATAGTGCAGGTCAGATTTGAAATATGCATGACACAGACCTGACCTGCCTAATGACACCATTATCATGATGTATGATATCCCTTAATCCTTCCCTACATATACCTATCTCCTTACATTGGTGTTAGTTTTTTTCTAATATATTAATTTAAAAGAAATGGTTATCAAAAGAACAAATCCTACTTTGGTTTTTACAGTTTCTTGAAAATAATATTTACCAAACACACAGTTAATGAAAGAATTCAGCTTCTTAGGGATAGCACTGTTTATTCTTGTTGGACAAGAATAAACATAGGCAGCACTCCCTTCCTCTCATTCTCAGTGCACCCACCTTTGAGTAGATAATTTTTGTTGGTCATGAATCTCAGACAAGACCCTCGCTCCTTTGGCCCCTATGGCTCTTTTCTACAATACTGGTTATTCCTAATTATGACCAAACACCAACATCTAGAGGGTTGGGTATAGAATGAACTTCTCCATTACCAGGTTATTATAGAGTTGGTTTTGGCAGAAAACAATGAGTACAAAATTCCACCATTCTGACACCTTGGATAAAAGAAGCAAGGCTGAAGGTCATTCCTTCTTTAACCTCAGGGTAAGCTCCAACATTTGTCCAAAGCTTGGATGTTGTGTCATGTAAATTCACAACTACATTGGAAAGAGTCTAGAGATGATGTTGTTTTCTTCCAGATTTGTGAATCCATGGATATTTTTCAACTTGTTTCTTTTACTGTTGAGCCATTTTAACCACTACTCTCATATCACCCTATCATCTTCCAATGTCCACTATGACACACTTCCCTTCTTGTTCTTCTTAACATTGTAAAGGACCACAGCATGACAGGTTTTCCTTCCCCTTTTAGACACAGCAGAAAATTTAACATCAGTTAATAACCAGGTCACTTGCTGGTGTTTCCAAGAAAGACTGTAGCCAGTAGTCTGTGTGGATACAAACACCAGATTGCAGTGCACTGGAAGTTGAGTCCAGGCCTGGGACAAAACTGAAAGAATGGACCCCATCTTTCAAAAGCCCTTTCAGGACACTGTTCTATGCTTGTCACTGCTTAAATGCCCCTATGTACAGTTCCCCTTCCCCACTGTGAGTGTTCAGGAGGAAATAGCTTTCCCTGCACTAGGAAGATCATCTTAAACAAACACAATAAAAAGCTACTACATCCGGTCAGGCTAGACCACTGTCTGAGGGAAATGACAGTGCCTGTGTGTTTTACGATAAATGCCTTTGTTCTAAGAGTGTTTCAGAAAAAAAAAAAAAACTGTATATCCCTTGCTTTTGTCATTGTATTTACTATCTGTACTTCCTCACTTATGGAAATACTCCAGAATTTCAAACTCATAAATTAAGCTAAGAACTCTTCTACCTCAAGGAGGGCTGGCCCTTCAATAAATACTGACATTTTATAGAGGACTCTAGGAAAAACAAACTTTGTTTCCAGTGTACACTTTTTACATCCTGAAAGGTTCATCATGGGGAGAGCTAGTGTTTAAAAAGAGTAAAGACTGTCTTCTGAGAATGCACTTTCTGAGTCCCAGGTCAGTGTGACCTAAACAATAACAAGGAGGTTGTCTCTTGGGGCATTTGGTCGGGGACCCCTAACAAACCACCCTTGTTTCTACAGAGGAGTATTTTTTTTCTTTAACGGGGTAGTACAATGTTGGATATGGCACTAAGCTCTCAAAATGCAGGAAAATAACTGCTTAGGTAATCCACTTACAAGTGCACAGCACTTTATAAATAGTGAAAGCTTGGAGTATTGCCTTCCTTCTTTAGATTATTTGTGGACACAATCCTCTCCTATCATTGTTATCTTCATGAACTATCTGCCAACTTCTACTAATGATGGCATTACAATACATTCAGCCCCATCAGTGTTTAGCCAGCTGGTAGTTCATGTTAGCCAATCCAAATATTTCATTGTTGAGTGAAATAGTTTCACAGGCAACCACAGGTCTTAGGAATTTGGATTTTATTTAGGCTTCCTCCACAAGCTACAACAAAGTAGAATACAAAGCTATTCACCATACATTGCTCAGTGAAGCTCATCACAAAGAATTCCCACCTTGTCACCTAACAATGTCAGAAAGCATCTTGTGTATTACTTGGAATTTGACTTGTGGAGGCATGCATGAGTGCTTGGGGTCCTGAATACCAACAGGAAATTGTGGTTCTTTCCTTAATGTGAAGATCTTTGTTCACACAGTCACAAAAGTAGATGCAAGGGGTTATCAATGTCCTTAGGAGAAAACTGTAATGAACTGGGCAGTCTTTTACTTTCCAGTCTGGGACAGTGGCTATGCCAAACAGCAATGACTAGGCTGAGTGTGTATAGGAAAAATCTACTCACTTACCCATTGACACAGCATTCTTGTTTAACTCTGCATATGTTACTTTCAATATTCATAAGTGAAAGGCTTTGGTCTGCTGGCATAGATCCACAAATCCCAAAAATGTTTCACTTCTTCAGGCCAGTATTTGACCTAACACTGGACAACATACTCCAGAGCTTCCCTATAGTCTAGTGATTGAGAACACTTCAACAGGCCCAGTGGCACCACTAACACACAAATAGTTAAGCTATCCTCTCAATTCCTTTGGAAAGGGGGTGGATTTTGTAATGAAGGCATGGCACTGACTCAATGAATTCAAGGTTAGACAGTGTGTAGAGCACATCAGACATTAACACTGTACCAGCTAGGAAGAGACAGTAGAGCTGACTCCATAGAGAGAAAAGAGTTGTTAGCTATGTTGAGAAACTCAAGCAAGACTTAGCAGTTAGAAACTGTTTTGACCTGTGGCTGGACACTTGCTATTTATTTAACCATCACATGTGCCCACATAAATGGTGCTTTATATTTGCAAAGTTATGTAAATCCAAACCCCATGTTCTACAGTTCTCAGGATTTGAGGTTAATTAATTTCATTTAATGCTGGAAACTATAAAAGGCAATATTTTGTGGGCACACAGGGTGAAATTATTGAATAAAGCCAATTAACTGTATTCATTCTTTGTCATTACAAAAAAATACCCAATTATGACTGCTCAATAAAGGAAGGAGGTGCATTTTACCACAATTGTAGATATGGAAAGTCCAAACAATACAGCATCAACCTAGCTAGGACAACCTTAGGGTTGTATCAGATCACAATAGATGGCATCATGGTTAAAATCATGTGACAGGAAGAGATCAAGTGGTAGGCAAGTCAGGGATCCAGAGTGTAAGGCAAGGAAAGCAACCCTCTACCAGGACCCAGTTCTTAAAGACCTGCTACCTCTTTGCATTGATACACTGTGTATCAAGCTTCTCACAAATAATTAAATTGCCACATTTAAGCTATTGTGTTAACATATCCATCACTTTATTTATTTTTTATTCTGTCTGTTTGAAATATCATAAACTTTGACCATGCCTCCTCAGCCTAAATCCTTGGCATCCAACATTATTCTCTCAACCTCTATGCATTTGAGTTTTACTTTCCACATATAACTGAGATCATGCAGAATATGTGTTTCTGTGACTGATTAATTTCATTTAGCACAATGCTCCCAGGTCCATGCATGTTGTATCAAACTATGACATTTCTTATCTTAAAAGCTGAATAGAGCTGTATAGGAGATGGCTCAGAAGAACTTGAGTCTCATCCCTGAAAGCCACAGAAAGGTGGAGGACAGAATCAACTCCACAAAGATGTCCCTTGACCTGCTCCTGTGGGCTATGGTCCACGCAAGCTGACTATCCTGTTATATGTTCTGTGATTTTTTTTCACAGATTGTTTAATGAACACTTATGGTTATTACATAATCATTTATTAAGAATGATGCCAGAATTCACTTGAGAATATAGATATCTGCACTGATTACAGATCCTTTGTATATATTCTCAAAGGTGTGATTGCTGGACCACAGTCCCTTTCTCCTCATCAATGTGTCCTGACCTCCCAATAACTGTTATAGGTGATAGATGTATGTTTGTTGAATATACAGAAAGCACTGAAGGAATTTTTTAATTTACCTGCTTTGCAATTTTTTTATTTTTGAATATTTTGATGTGCCAACATGTACAAAGCTTTTTCCAAATCAGTAACTCTCATGATATAATGAGTTTCATCATAGTTACACTTACTGTATGGCAGAGTTAAGGATAAATTTAGTGCCCATATGTAAGAGGCCCAAGAGCGCACCCTTGTCCATCTTATCACATGAAGACACATGAAGAAGATGAAAAAGAAGGAGGAAAAGGAAATGGGCCCCAGCTGGACATTAAATCTGCTAGGCAATTTGATCTTATAATATCCAGCCTTGATAACAGTGAGCCATAAATTCCCATTTTCATAAGACAATCTATGGCCTTTGATTTGAAGACAAATAGTATAGGAGAATATGGACAAGCATGAGTACTAGGTCAGATGATAATAGTGAGTATTGTTTTATAAAAGACTTGCAAACTACCTGTCTAACCAGCCTTGTTATACTTCATTTCCATTTGTATCAAAGAAAAGTTTTCATTTCTCAGGAGCAGCAGTACTTGGTGTCACTGTTTTAGATGCTGACCATTGTAAAAGTTGTGGAGTTGTATGGCATTTTAAATGGAAGTTTCCTACTGAAACATTCATATGACACTGGAAATGCCTTTGCGTGTTTATACATAATCCGTGTGTCTCCCTTAGTGAGGGGTCCGTGAAGAACTGTTACGTGTGTGTGTGTGTGTGTGTGTGTGTGTGATGGGAGATGTTATTCTGTATGTATGTTTCTCATACTGGTTAATTAATAAAGCTCTGTTGGCCAATAGAAAACTAGATAGGTGGGGCTAGGAGACTAGGAGGAGGAAAGAGGAAGTAGTTAGGAGTCAAGATGCAGAGCATGGAGGAAGCAAGACGCCAGCCGCAGTTCCCGGATAAGATGAGCCACGTGGAAATAATTAGATAAGTAGAAATGGGTTAATCATTAAGACAGAGCTAGCCCATTAACAATGATAGTAACTGGCCAACAGGATTGTATCAATACGGAGTCACAGAGTGTTATTTGGGGCTGCTGCGGCTATGGGCCCAGACTGGCGGGCTGGCAGGCTGGCGGAAACATACATGCTACAGATTGGCGTCCAACTTCTTTTTATTTTAGACAGAAAAGAGGAGATGATGGGAGATGTTATTCTGTAAATATGTTTCTCATATTTACTGGTTAATTAAGAAAGCCCTGTTGGCCAATAGAAAACTAGATAGGCAGGGCTAAGGGCTAAGAAACGAGGAGGAGGAAAGAGGAAGTAGTGAGAGGAGTCAAGATGTAGAGCATGGAGGAAGGAAGACACCTGCCACGGCTCCCGGGTAAGATGAACCACGTGGAAATAATTAGATAAGTAGAAATGGGTTAATAATTAAGATAGAGCTAGCCCATAAATAATAATGGTAATTGGCCAACAGGATTGTATCAAATACAGAGTCTCTTGAGTGTTATTTGGGGCTGGTGCGGCTGTGGGCCCAAAGCCTGCCGATAACATAAGTGTGTGTGTGGGGGGGGGGCACAGATGTGAATGCATGTGTGTGTATATATATGAGGTAGTAGAGAAGCCAACCTTAGATGTTGTTCCTCGGGAGACATCCACCTTTTTCTGGAGACAGGATTTCTCCCTGGGTTGGCTAACATAGTGAACTCAGGGTTGGGAGTGTGGGAGGGACTACTTCTCTAACACCAATATTACAAATGCATGCCACCGTACCCTTACTTCCGCATGGCTACTGAGCACATTAGTGATTGAGGTTAATCACCAGACTACCACCCTGACATCTTGATAATTATATTTTTTAACTATGTATAGAATATTTCTCCATTTATTTGGTTCTTATGTGATATCTCTTCTTAAAGTATGCCTCATACAGATCTACACATATTGTTAGCTTGATAGCTATATAATGTGGGGAGGTATTAAGGGTAGTCATAAGGGTTTTCAGGCTTTCTTTTCTTTTGTTTTACTTTCAAGTTCCATTTATGTGTTGCTGGTACCCAGGCAGAAAGTAAAAAAGTGATTGACTTTTGCACATTACCTTTGTGTTACATAACCTTGCAACAATGAAAGTATTTCTGAAATATCTATATCTTATTGATATATTTGTATGAATAAAGGTATTGGGTACTACAGGGTAACATATAAATGTAAAAGTGGAAATATCATAAAGTTAGAATTGGCAAAAACACAGCTGAAAAGTCATAAGAGGTTTGTGAAATGACAAATGGTCTGGTGACTTGACTAACTGGAGAAAACTGACCGGATCATTAGTTGTACATAACTTCTCCATTTTAGGATGCTAACGTGTTTTCTTTGTAGCTGGACCAAGCGGCTTGTGCCTGTGGTTCCAGCTACCTGCGAGATTGAGATACAAAGAACTATTTGAAACAGGAGTTCAGTGACAACCTGAACCACACAAAGAAATTCCATCTTTTAAAATACAATGATATAATTGAAAAGTATAATCAACATAAATCTAAATAAATTAGAAAATCACAGCACTCTGTTTATGAGATATTCATCATTGATTATTATAACAAATGAGGACTGCCTTTTTACTCAGGCTTTTAGAATATAGCCCATGTAGCCATGACTGGCCTATCAGTTTTCCTACCTCATCCTCATGTGCCATGGCACAAACTTACATTTGTAAAACCAGTGTAAAGACAGTTCTTTAAATTTTAGTGGCAATGACAAATACTGGGCAAATATCTTTACAATATTAAAGATCTTTTCATTTAAATTTATGAAGTCTTTTTTTGGTTTTATCTGGCCTACTTCAGATGCAAGAAAAAAATTATTATGATGAACATTTTTAAAAAAAAAAAGGTATCAAAACATTTATTCCATTTTTCTGGCTATAATGGGAAAAGAGAAAGTAGAACTGTGTTTTTTAGAAGCACTCTTTGTATTTTCCTTAGTAGACACTATTCTTCTTGTCCTCTAAAACTTTTAATAATAGATGAAAGGAAATGAACCTCTATAATTAGTTTTAGGGGGAAAGAAGAACTTCCATAACCACATAGGAGGCAGAACATGTCCTCATGGGTAGCATTTTCAATGTGCTTTTGGTTTTTATTATAATGAAAAATAGCAAGACTAAACAAACAGCTCTGACTTTTAATTACCATTATTGCTTATTTCCAACAAGAAATTTTAAATCAAATCACCAAAAATGAATTGTCTGAGCAAGGCAAGATGCTGTCTTGCTAAATATAATGTTGTATGGAATATTTTGGGGGGGTTCTTCTCTTTCTTATTAAGTAGTGGATTCAGACATGATAAAAATAGAAGATCATGGTGACATATGATCCTTTCCACTAATGATAAAAATAACCTTCCTGTATGCATGTATCATGCTAAGAGCTGGTCTTCAAAATAATCTAGCTGCAACATTCTAAGTGTTCAGCATCATCTGACTGTCTACCAAACTTTTCAGCTGAGAGTTGCAAAGGTTTTGTATTGTCCCTAAGTCTCATGGCTATTTGACATGTCAAAGGGAAGCACTGAGTCCAGGCTGTCTGTATCCAATCCATGAGCTCAACAGTGCACAGTAATGCCTATGAGCAAGGGAACACATTGAAATGGAAAAAGTCTACATTTTCCACAAAGAGACATGATACTTTTATAGACAAATGTAAAGAAGATTTATGACTGAGTACATATACATCTTCACACTTCAGACTGGAAGATGACTGAAATTGGTTTTATTTTGAGGCCATATTAAATGAGCCAGGAGCTTTCTCATCTCACAGAAACACAACATATTGCATCATGGATGAGTGACAACATCTATTTGGCAGACAAGGTCATATAGATTGTAGATTGAAGACAGGTTTTTTTTTAATGTGTCATAAAGGTTAGTCTCAACCCCTATTTCCTTCCCTTCCTCTTGCTCTGTCTCTCTGTCTGTCTCTTTCTCTAGTCACTGAATTTTAATCAAAAAAATTTATTTTATATTATAACAAGACCATGAAACCAAAGTTTCATGTATAGATGACAAATTTTACATTTAATAACTGAATGAAATAAAGTTCAAATCCTAATTATATATTTTCTTAGTAAATACAAGCCCCTTTACTAGGACCTTGACATAATGCTTTTTTTACTATATAGTTTATATATGTATAATAGGTTATATTTAACAATGTAAAACAGATAAAGAAGTCTGCACACTTGAAACATAAGTTTTAGTCCTAGGTCTGTACTGAGTAGTATTTTAAACTTGAAATATTCAATCCATTTCTCTAACTCAGTCATTGTATAAATTCTTTTGTAGCATTATAATTATACTCTATATAATGTCACTTAATGTTTCTATTATCTGTATGGAACACAATGCATGGTCCATAATACATTCTTCTTATTTTGGCAATTAGTTTTGCCACCCCCCCCCTAAAGAGGTCCCTCAACACAGGCACTATTGGTACATGACAGTGCCCTGTCCAACCTCCTTAGATAAAATCATTGTCCCACACTCACACATGCAAAACATCTCTAGGGAAAGCCTAGCCTGTGGTCCATTCTGTGTAGACAGAAAAATGATCAGATCTGAGTGATGAGGGATTCAAAGGCATAGTGTGGGAGAAGTCTGATGCACAGAGCTGCAATAAGGCATTTATAGTCAGACCACACATTTTCATTTATAGTTAAAGCTAATCTGCAAAAAAAAAAAAAAAAAAACTGTCAGCACAGGCACTAAAACCACACCCACCCCACCACACCCACAAACACATTCATGAACAGAGGATAAGGGTGCATTAATTAATACCTCTTTTCTCTAGGGCTTTATTAGTTAATTTTATTTCACCATGATGAGGTATCTGGCAGGAATAACTCAAGGAAGGGGAATTTTATTTTGCTCATGAGTCAAAGGATCCAATCCTTCCAGCAGGGATGTGTCTGTGATTAGAGCCTCTTAGTCTGTGACAGTGAGAACTTGCAGCTCCAATATGCACATCTTTGGGGGTCAGGAAAAAGAGAGACCAGGCTTGTCTTGACGGCCTTGACCAGCAAGGAAGACACAATGCTTGGACTCTTCTTTAAGCAGCTTTATTCAGGAACCTTGAACAATCTTCTGACCCCGGGAAAGCCAGCCCACAGCTTAAAAGCCCTTGGACATCCAACCCCAGCACTCCACGTGGAAAGTGCCGGCACTGAGTCCACAGACTCAGAAGCAAGCCAGATCCTCAGCCTTAGCCAAATATGGAGTTGTTTATCACAGAGAGCGCTCACCATCGGGAAAGTGGAAGGTGGAAGGCGGAAGCCAGTGCCATCTTTAAGGCACGGCACTTCGCAGCTCTCTACACAGGCCCAAAGAGGAGCAATGTTTCTCAAGGCCTTGTGGTGGTGGCCTAAGTGATCCATCTAAGTCTTATGTCCCAGCAGTTCCAAAATCTTTTAAAACAACATTGAGGTCTAAGTGTTCAGACACATGAGGCCATGAGAGATACACCATAACAGAGAGGAAGTTTACAGCTCTATAGTTAAAGGACTAAATCACAGAGTTTCCATTTGGAACTAGAATCCCACTCGTGTCACAAATTGACTTTAATAAATGGTCAGGCAAGGCTCCAGGAGTTCAAAGATATGCTGGAACTCTGACATGTTAGCAATGTAGGGGGAAGCATGTGTAAGCAAGAAGGAACAGGAGAGGATGCTGTTCACTGGGTCAAAGCCACCTGACAGAATCAAAGGGCTAGAGAAGTGACAACATCAGAAAATACATCCTGAAGCAGACAAGATTTGGGAAAGAAATGCCTCCATTTTTTTCTTTCATGCCATGCTCCTTATTCCTATTTATGAGTATAATTGATCACAGCCCTTCAAAAGGAGTCAGTATTTTCCAGCCCAGAGCAAGGTGAGAGTAACAACTCACTGTGCCTTGGGAAAAGGACCACATAAAATAACCAACCTTGGATCTGAGATGTTCCAAGGCAGGTTTTAGTATAATTGGCCCATATTTCATTCATAATAAAGAGCTGAGTACGACGAAGTGACAGTATGATTTAGCTGATAGTAATTTGTCCCCAGCAGATTTTGTAGGTACGCAATTTCCTTTTGATTCATTTTTCTTTTGATTTTTCATTTTTATTGGCACTTAACTGTTAATGAAGAATTGCTTCATTTCTCTGTAAGTCTTGCTTGACCTGATTGATGTTTTTCTACATTACATTGTGTCTTGTTAATCACTGGCCGCCACTGGCCACACAAGACACTTCTTTTCACACCAGAAGCTTTTTGTTTGTACTATTTTCTCTTCTCACAGTTCTAAAAGTTTCTAATTGTGATTTGAAGATTTAAGTAGAAAATGATTTAGATTGAAAGAAGAGCAGACATGGATTCTGGGATTCTATTTAACGTCTTTGAAGCATCTGTTGTTGTGCCTTGGAAACAGATGAAATTAAAACAAATGGCACCCCTGTGTCCTTTGGGAGATGCTTTTTCCCAATGAGCCATGAGACGGACCATATTGCTTTTCTTCAATATGGCACTTTGAATTATTCTAAAACACAGCATCGGAGTGTGAACAGACTAAGAATAAAACTGAGCCCAGAATCTTCCAAGCTAGGTTTGCTTGTAATGCCAGTGGAGATTGCTGTTAGTATGAGCTTGGCAAACTCGCTCATGGTCTAAGTGGCAAGGGGAGCTGTTTTCTATCTCTTCATGGCCTCTCAGGTTTGGAGATCAGACCAGAACTGTCAGCTCAGTTTAGTTAAACAGAAGCCAGTACCCTATCCATGTCTTTAGTTTTGTATGAGGAAATTAACTACAATTTAAGCTTTACATATTTACATACACACACCCCAGATTTGGTAGATGGAAAGAAAAATTCAGACTAAAAGAATACTAAGTAGGACTGTTTGATTTTGTATTTTTTTATTTTTCTCATTTTACTCTTAGATTGTATAAATTTACTTCTAGAAATAAAGTTTAAATTCTAGGCAATAAATCTAAAAGCAAACACAACTTGGAAAATATTTACTTTTTTTAATTTACTGTGTTTGAACTCAGTACTGTTTGTATGGTTAAAAGCTAAATGACTCCAAATATGGTAGCACAGAAACACAGAAACAAACTCACAAACATTTAACTATCTCAACACTCCAATAGCAAAGGATTCAGAAACAAAGTTTCTGTGTGTGGGGGATCCAGCAGAAGGGAGAAAGAAACAGCATGAGGTAAAGGGCATAGAAAATGTAGCTCTAAGGATCTTGGGTGAGGTCTGAAGTGCTGAGAGGAGCAGGGTTGGGAAGGAGCAGAAAGACATTCCAGAAAAATGGAGGGAAATCTTTAGGAAATAATCCTGTTGCCTAAAATGGGGCTGATAGGAAGGCATATATTGGAGAGGTTTGATGTAGGGTAGGTAGATGCCTCATTAAGGAGTCTAAGCCTTGCCTAGCTGAGGAAGTTCAAATCAGTAAGTTAAAGAAAGGAATTTATTTCAATCTAATCTTTATTTTGATTATATGAATAGCTGAGAATTTAAAATTATCTGTAAAGTTTCAAATATTAAAAAGAATTAAAAATCTACTTAGTCATAACTAATGTTGCTTTATCCCCACTTCCCAATATTTTTTTTTCATTTAATTACTTCTTTCACTTACTGTGATTATAATATAATTATTATTTTTCCCTGTTCTTTTCTTCCCCTCAAATGCTCCCATGTTCCCTTCCTTGCCGTCTTTCAAATCCAAGGCTCCTGTTTTTTGTTACATGCATGTACATACATACTTACATACACACATACATACTTACATGGACACATATCTAAGTTATTCCTAAATACAACCTGCTCAGTCTGTATAATGTTACTTGTATTTCCATCAAGGCTGACCATTTGGTATTGGATAAGCAGTTGGTGTGCTCTTCCTTGGGGATTTCCCCTGTTCTCAGCATTCCTTAGTTGCCTTAGTTCTTTATATTGAAGAACTGTGCTGTTTGTTCTTTGTTTGAGGCCTCCTAAACTTCCCTCCATCCAGTTTAGTACATCTTTTGGTAACATCCTTGTTCCACTGGCAGTTTTGTAAAACTTTATGAGTACAGATGTTACTAGACAACACACACTCCTTGATCCTCTGGCTCTTAGAATCTTTATACCTCCTCATCTGTAATGTTCCCTGGCCCTTAGGTCTGGTTGTTGTCCTATAATGCTCATATTAGCTGGTAGTGTGAATAATTTCCATATGCTATTTTAATAATTTTTCTTGAATTTATTTAGACAATATCATATATATTTATTGCATATGCTGTTCATTGTATCTCCTACCTACTCTAATATCCATCCCACCCCAAAACCTCCTTATCTTTTCAAGAACCTCTATCCACAATTATGCCTTTTTGTTTCTTCTTGACTTTAACCAAGGTTACCTGTGGGAGGATAGGTTTATAGTATGCATGGGAGCCCAGTGGTGCTCCCCAAGAATCCATCAGTTATTTTCCAGCATACTCCCTCTTCATATCATGGAGATTTTTCCATGTAAATGAATAAAAATCTAATGTGTTGATGGCTTTCTAATTCTTAGAAATTAGTGAAGTATGGGGTATTTCCTTTTGAATTTCTAGTAAAATTACATTCGTTTTGGTTTAGAACACAGTGGCTCTTTTATTCATAGCATTTCTTGCCTCAAATATAAATGTGTTCAGCCCAATATTCTCTCTGATGGACATTATCATTAAATACATCCACCCAGCCACAACTCACAGCCCAATGCATTGCCCACTTGGATCAAATCATAGTAAGCAACATGAGATGTTTGCAACACATCTGCCTCCCATACACCAAGGAAAACACTGAGCAAATGGATTTGCTTCCATGAATTCCATGCCATGACTTTGAGTCTCCATTAATCTTTTTGTTATATATTTTTAAAGTATAATAAAGGCACATCTGCTCCTTCTGCTGAATCAGATATCTGGATGGCTGCATCTAGACTCTAAGCAGTGCAGAAAATCCAGCCAGTTTCCAAAACATGACTCCTTCCTACAGGTCTTGTGCATTGACAGCTTTTCACAGAAAAGCAAAGCCCAGACAGTGATCATGTGGGCTTTGTCTCAAATTAATAGTCCCCCCTCCCCTCTCTGTTTCCCCTCTTCCTCTGACAAAGAGAGAAAGCATTTTATAACTATACTTCCAGAAATTCTCTATTTTTAAAAGAAGACCATAATGTTCTTTCAGCATTTCCTAATTTATAAATAAAATTAATTCTCCCATAAAATCATTGGCAATGTTTCTAACCATAATAAGGGAGGCCCCCAAATAAATGTAATTATTGTTGAACTACATAGTGCTCCCTCTTTTCCTTCCTAATCCCATGCTGAGATAAAACCTTTAACTATTTAATTCACACTCTCTTTCTCTTTCTATCACTCTTAACTCTGTCTGTTTTTATTCAAAGACTAATGAGGGATAAAAGCAGAAAAGAATATTGAAGAGGACATTCAAATTCCCTCTTGAATTTGGGACCACTTGGGACCTTCTGAAGAACTTCAGTATAAACAATTTTCACATAGCAACAACTTTGCTGTGGAATCTTAATGAGTCACACAATAGCCTGTGGCTATGTGTGAATTTTTTTCTTACCTTTTTTTTTTCAAATTCCTAATGGGCAGGATACAAAATATGGTTGTGAACCATACAATCTTATTTACAATAGCTGAACAGAAATAGTACCAGACAATACAAAAATAAATGTATATGGCTGCATTCCAATAAAACTTTATTTGAAAAAAAAAGTCCATCTTTTTCACTCTCTTCTAGGACAAGAAGCATAATAAACTGCACATTAGGAAAACACCTTTGTCCTTCTTGACATCTTTTCCATCCAGTGACTGCACCATCGCCTTTTGGCATACTAAAATATCTGGAAAGACAGGAGATATCTTTGAGCCCCATATGGAAATAGCAACAACTTTGAAAAACCTTCTATGACAGAAAACACAATGGAAAATTAAAAGGTTCTGTCTTCAATGGTATCTTATCCAATTTCAGACAAACAGTGTGTCTCCTGCAGTTTAGAAGTTCTAGAAAAGTTCTGCATAATAGATAGTTATGTCGAAAACAAACAAATGTGCCAATGGATTGTTGGAACAAGAAGAAAATGAATTTTTTTTTATTTCTGAAATGCATATCTCTTTAACCAAAATAGATAAGTCTTATTCTTAACTCAGCTTTCTGTTACACATTCATGAGTCTTAACACCACCCTACGCATGTAACCCGACATAAACTGGCTAAGGTATTGTTCAGCATTCCTACCTTCTATCTGTCATCTAAAGGCTTTACAAAATCATAGTGAAGGTATTATACATTTTTTTTTCCGCAGAGAAGTGTCCATCACTTCTTAAAGCTTCTAGGACAATTCATGAAGACAAAATATAAACAACCACAATGTTACTGAAAAAAACAATGAAACAAATACAGAGAACTGATCACTAAACTTTCCTTTCCATTCAGCTTGTATGTTATGCTTTGGAAAGTGGGAGGCAGGTTTTTAAAAGTGAAAAATAGCCTCAACACCGAAAACCCAAACGCTACAATTATTTCATCCCTTTGTGTTCATTATTGTGTTTTCTTTCAACTCCTTATAAAACATATTTTAACTGCACGTCAATTGTGGAAATTTCTTGTGAAGAAACACAGAGACAGACAGACAGATGGATGGACAATGGACAGACAGACTGACAGAGAATCAAAAGAAAAAAGAAAGCAAAGAAAGGGAAAATTTGAAGCTTGCAGTTTTCTACTAGCATCACCTAAATCACAGATTGACAAATTTAAAATAAAAATACAGAAGATTATTTAAAACAAAAAATTGTATGAAATACACTCTAAGAATAATTTATCATTAATCAGAAATTAAAATTGAGTTGGTTATGTTGTGTTTTATTAGCTGAAAGAAATATCACTTTCTCAGTCTTAAAATAAAACTGACTACAAAAGATTTGAGTTTTTAATCATTTTGAAGTTATAAAAGAATTGGAGTTGTAAAGCCCACCCAATTCCATACCCTTTCTCTCTTTAGAAAATAAATAAATAGGAAAAGAAAAAAATACACACACACAAGAAACACATACATACACAAACTCAAAAAATATCCATAAATACATTAAACTGGTAACCACAATATACTAACAAAAGGCCAGTAAAACAAAACAAAGAAAAAATTACAAGCAAAGAAATATGAGATGAAAAGTCTACAAAAATATAATTGAGTTTGTTTTTTGCTGGCCCTTTACTGCTAGGCATGGAGCCTACCCTTAATTGTGGTTAGTGTGGTTAATATAAAAAAATGATAACTTTTTTCTTTGCAAACAAATATCATTTGGATTTAGTTTCCTGGTTAAGAATGGGAACCAGTGTTGACTTGGTTAGCAGTGGGAACCGGTGTCTGCTTCCTCTTCTCAATACTAGGACTCTGTTTGGTTTGAACTGGTACAGGCACTATGCATGCTGCTAGTGTTTCTATGAGCTCATATGTGCCTGATTTCTGTTGTGTCTGGAAGACTGTGTTTCCCTGAAGTCATCTAGCACCTACCTCCAGATTTTACAGTATTTCTTCCTCCTCTTCCTCACAGCCCTACGAGCCATGAGAAGAGTTGTTTGTTGAAGACATCTAATTTTTTTATTAACATATCAAAAGCATACATCAGAGAAAGATTAGAATCAATAAATGATGCTTACAAACCATATTTCTACATATCTATATGTAGAGAACTGAGACATAACCTTTTTAAACCTACAACCTTCATAAATCACAAAACAACTCAGTATACATCAAAGATCCAAATACAAGGCTTGAAACTTTAAACCTTGCTGTCAAAAAATATAGTCAAAGCCTTTCAAGACACTGATACAGGCAAGGATTTTCTGGATTATTAAAGCACAGGAAACAAAAGCAAGAACCGAAAATAGGATTGCATCAAATTAAAACTTTCTGCACAACAATCAATAGATTATAGATAAGATCTGCACAATAGTGGGAAATCGACATTTTTCACTTGACAAAGTGTCTATATTCAGTATGCTAAAAATTCAGAAATATTTTATTAATTTTTTGAGCATTCCATGCAATGTATTTTGTACATATTCATCTTCTTCCCTCAATTCATCTCCTTACCAACTTTTCTCCCTCCCATCCCTTCCTACATGTTTCTCCTTCTTCTTCTTCTTCTTCTTCTTCTTCTTCTTCTTCTTCTTCTTCTTCTTCTTCTTCTTCTTCTTTCTTCTACTTCTTCTTCTTCTTCTTCTTCTTCTTCTTTTCTGCTGCTGCTGCTTCTTTTTCTTTCTCTTCTTCTTTTTCTTCATTGTCATCATCATCATCATCATCTTCCTTCCTTCCATCTTTCTTCTTTTTTCTTTCTCCATCAAGTTTAGTTTGTGTTTCCCAAGCTAGTCTTAGGAATAGTGTTTGCTCTTGAGTGTGGTAAACTTACCAAGAGTTACATCTTTAAAGAAAACTGATGAGATATTTTTCCTGCATACAGAAATATTTTTACATGTGCAGGTCTTTTGGATGCTGTAACAACTGGTGTAAGTTCAAATATGAATCTACCCTATTGTGTCTTGAGAACAGTTTTCTTGATGTTATTAACAATCTCTCAGCCTTAGAGGAAAACTCTTATCACTCTGCTTCATGGACATAGTGTTCAAATGACTGATAATGACTTACCTTTACACCCATTGACCAGAGCTTCTCTCCACCCTCACCAAAGAAGCTTCTCCTTGCAGTAATTGGCAGTTAACACAGAGATCCTCAACTGGTGGATGAGCAGAGAATAAAAGAACATCAAGTGCCAACTCAAATGGAACATTCATATCTCATCCTGCCACCTAAATCTCAGGGATCTTTGTATAAAAGAGAGTAGAAAGACTGCTTAAAGTAACCAAAAAACAGGGAGTCAATTTACAGTGGACAAAATAGTCATTTCTTAGAAGATGTAATACAAATGGTTGGAAAACATATAAAAATACTCAAAATTATTAGCTATTACATAAACACAAATCAAATCATAACAAAGCTTTGCCTCATTCTAGCAAGAACAGATACCATCAAAAAATTAATAAAAAATTTGCATGGTGATGTACTATCAATCCAAGCATTTGGGAGGCTTACAGGAAGATAGCAAGCTTGAGGCCAGCATGAGCTGCATAGCAAGATCCATTAAAAAATGAAAATAATAAGCAAGCAAATAAATTAAAAGAGCTGACAAGGATATAAATAAAATAAAATCATAAACAATATTAATGAGATTATAAATTAGTATGGAAAACCATATGGAGATCACTTACAAACCTAAAGATAAATTGCTATATCCAATCTTCCCATTTCTGGGCATATATCCAAAGGAAATAAGCTCTGCTTACCAAGATGGTTATTTATAGTGGCACTATTCACACTATCTAAAATGTCCAGAGTGCTCATTGGCAGACAAACAGACAAAGAAAGTGTAGTGTAGTTACACAGTGGAGAATTATTCAGTCATAAAGAAGAGTGAAGTCATGTCATTTTCAGGGAAGTGGATGGAATTTGAGGACATTATGTTAAGTGGAATAAGCTAGACATATAAAGACAAGCTTAACATATTGTTTCTTATACATGGAAAAATTTTTAAAGATGATCTGAAAGTAGAATCAAAGACAATAGGAAAAATACATAGAAATCAGAGGTTGACTTTATCCAATGTGCACCATATGTACTTAAGGAAATATCACACAGAACACACTAATATAGATGAGTGAAAAATTTAATACTGCCTTATGTTTTTAATTTGTATTCTAAAACTAATGTTCCTTTTTAAAAATAGATTTATTCTTTCACAATTCCTCCTTACATTTTTAAATTTTTTAAAATGTTATGATAATTATATCATTTATTTCTTCTTTACTTCCTCCACCCCTCTTGTGTATCCCTCCCCACTCTCTTTCCAGGACTCTTCTTTCATTAATTGTTATTGCATGCATATGTCTATAAGTATAAACATCTATATTTCTAAATATAACCTTGTAAGTACATATAATGCTACTTGTATGTCTTCATTGATAACAATTTGGCACTGGACAATTTAATACAAGCATATATATATATATATATATATATATATATGTATATATATATATATGTTCTTTAATTAAAGTCTCCCTTTGTCCTCTCTAATCATCTTCCCACTCCCACAAAATCCCTTATTTTCCCAAGTCTCTTTTCTATTTGTGTGTGTGTATGTGTGTATGTGTACCACTGTGCATAACTAGGGTTTCCTGCATCAGCATGCAGGGGTGTTATTTACTTGGAATTGAGTAATGGACCAGTGGCTACACAGATGAGGAATATAAAATCCCATCTTCCACAATTTTTAACTGCCCATATATGTTCTAGGAGTATATATTACGAGCATCTATCCCATCTACTATGGAATATTGATGAATTAAATCTTGTTCTAATAGCACTAGTGCTATGAGTTAATACTTGCCACAGCTGTGTCATGCCCATAAGACATTTTACCACACTTCTTCCCATCCTCTAGCTCTTATAATTGTTCTGTCTCTTCTTATGTGGTGTTCTCTAAGCCTATGTTGGATGCTATCATTGCTCAATTTTGGATGCTATCATTGCTCAATTAGGGGCTGCTTGGCTTCAACAAATTAACCATTTACAAGTCTGCATTAATGATCACCCAAACAGAAGCTTTGCTGACCGAGACTTAGAGGCACACCAATCTATGCATAGACCAGGGATATTTAAGGGACAATCTGACATTATGTCCATTTAGCAAAACAAAACTATGTTCTCCACTAAGATCTATCATCTCCTCAAACAGAACATTTTTGAGCAGCCATACAGTGCTATGTATGAGTTCTTCCTGTGGAGTGGAAAAAATCCAATGAGAAAACAGTGGGTTCCCTCTGTAACAGCCATGACATTATTGCACCAATGGTAACATACATCTTACCTGGCAAATTACTATTGTATCGTATCATAGGATCTAAGAAGCATTAGATTGCTAATGACTTTCACCCCATGCAACCTGAATAGCACCTTTTGCACTATGAAAGCTAGCAAGCAGGGAAAAACTTCCAGCTTAGTCCCAGGTTGATTTGTCTCTGTGTTGCAACCAAAGTGTGTGCCATCTTCAGAAATAGTGTCTTAATATCTAGTTTCAGTGAGCATCTAAGAGGAACAGCAAGAACATGATGTCCCTGGGGTACCCCTGAAACTAAACATCTCACACTCGGGTTTTCATTTAGTGACCCATTGGTTTCTAGAAGCTGCATTATCCACCCATGCAGAATTTCTCTCTTCAATCTCTCTTTTAAAAAGTCTATTATAAATTGAAATTGTGTTCTTTAATTGTATTACATTGCACTTAGTAGGTTTCCATATGACTTCTACATTTTTACTGAAAGAGGGGATATATGAGCTTTTTGCTTCCTTACTTTAAAGGCAACTGTGTCCTATTGCAGTTTAATAAGGGTCAGGATAAACAAATAGGCCGAATAGATGTTTATTAAGGGAGTAACAACTCACAACACAGACAGATGAACACAGCAGTTAAAACTGGATGCTCCTCTCTCCCTGTCCTGCCAGAAAGAGCGTTCTCCGCCTCCTTCGAGACCAAGCCCCACAGGTCACTTCCGCCCTTGGCTCCACCCCTCAATGGGTGTGGTCAATGCCACAGAAGCAGACACAGTGAATATCCCACTACAGTTTCCCAATAATGTTCCAGGTAAGGATAATTTATGAATTAATGAAGTTCAAGGTAAAACTGAAACCTTCACACTAAATACAAAGTATCACTAAGAAATCTGAAATCTCTACAACACTGAAAATAACCACAACAAAATAAACACTAAACCTATCTCAACTCCCAAATTAACTGAAATTCTCTCACTAAATACCTAACCAAAAGAAAAGGTATGCACATCCAATAGAAACTGTACTTTATATCTGAACTTTTGTTCTTCCCTAGACAATTAAATTACCTTGTGATGGTGGGCAGTGTCAGTGCGGCAAAATTCCCAGTTGAACCCACAGGCTCTAAGAAAACAACTAGAACTCTATAATACATTGTGTTACTAATATGATGTTCAGTAGGGTGGCTCTGCATTACATAAAATTTTACTTGCATTTTTAACTTATGACGTATTTATTGAAATGTAATCCAATCACAGACAAAGAAGCATTTTTCTTATGGCTGAAACAAAAGAGGAGAGAAAAAACATCATACCAAACTGAAAATTATGAAAAAAATAAATTGTAGCACACATTAGTGGACCCTAAAAGAGAAGAGAGGGGATAGGGAAGATGAACTGTTTAAAGAAAGCTGGTAAAGAATTTCCCAAAATAAATGACAGATATTGAATAGTAAAAAACAATTCAATTCACTGAAAAACACACCTTTCACAATGCTATAATTAAAAAGCTTAAAAAAAAAGGTGGTTGAGGTGTTGCAAAGCAGCATGCAGAAGAGGAAGGATGAATATGACAGCAGGGTTCTCACTGAAATCAGCAAAGCATCAGCTAATGCAAAGGCAGCTTTGAGAACTGCAGGAATAGGAACAAGGTTAGGTTAGGAGCAGAGAGACCATCAGAGTTCTGTAACCTCTGAACATAAGCTCAAAAACAGAGAAAGATAAAGGCTTTCTCAACAAATGAGAGCTAGTGGCATTTTACCTATAACTTTACTCAAGAAATTGAATAGGAAATTCTTTAGACAAAAATAGCTAGCAGATGAGAATGTGTATATACACAAAGGCGGTTAAAAAAAAACCCCACATACTGAGAGAAAAATGCCTGCAAAGCATATATCTCATAAACCAAGTGTCCAGAAGATAGAGAACTCTCCAAACCCAACACTATAAAAAAATTCCTTACAATTCCTAATATAAATATATGAAAAATAATTACATTTATTTGTTAAAATTATATAAAATACAATGCCCATAAAGTAACTAATATTTGAATTTTTTTTTACTGATGCCCATTAAGATATAACCCTCTGTGATGGTTTTAAAGAAAATGTCCCCCCAAAGAGAGTGGCACTGTTAGGAGGCATGTTCTTGTTGGCAAACTGTGTCACTGTGGGGACAGACTTTGAGGTCTCTTTTCTCAAGCTTCTCTCACTGTGACTGTCAGCTAACTTCCTGAAGCCCTCCCAGCTCCAGCACCTCATCTGCCTGCATGCCAGGATCATAATGGACTGAACCTCTGAAACTGTAAATGAGCCACTCACAAACCAATGTTTTCTTTACTTTATATTATTTAATATATATTTAAAATATTTTACATATCGATCCCAGTTTCCTCTTCCTCCCATCCTCCCATGCAATCCATGAACCCCTCCCATCCCTTCCCCCTTCCACTCCCCATTGAGGGTGAGGCCTTCTAGGAGGGATCATCAAAATCTGTCAAGTAATTTGGGGTAGGGCCTAGGCCCACCCTGGAGCTTCTAGGCTAAGGAAGTATCCCTCCATGGGGATTGTGCTCCCAAAATCCTTTCGTGCACCACGGATACATCCTGGTTCCACTGTCAGAGGTCCCATAGACGGCCCAGGCCTCCTAACTGAGACCCATGTTCAGGGGGTCTGGGTGCGTCCTATACTGGTTTCCCAGCTATCAGTCTGGGGTTCATGAGCTCCCCCTTGTTCAGTTCAGCTGTTTCTGTGGGTTTCTCCAGCCTGGTTTTGACCCCTTAGCTCATCACTCCTCCCTGTTTACAACTGTATTTCAGAAGTTCAGCTCAGTGTTCAGCTGTGGGTGTCTGCTTCTGTTTCCATCAGCTACTGGATGAAGGCTCTAGGATGGCATATAAGGTAGTCATCGGTCTCATTATCAGGGAAGGGCGTTTAAGGTAGCCTCCCCACTGTTGCTCAGATTGTTAGTTTGGGTCATCCTTGTAGGCCTAGGGACATTTTATGCTCCTTCTTCTCAAGTTCTTCCAGGCAGGTGCCATGGCTCTCACCTCTCAGTGAAGCAGGAAGGGCTTCCTCCCCTTCACCCGAAGATAGCCTCTCCTTTCTCTTTCCCATCTGAAGCAAATTTTAAAGAGATACTCTGACTTTGCTGTTCTGATTTTGTGTTAGACATTTTCACTAGAGTGGAAAGACAGCCAACTTCTGTGGCAGGAGCCATCATGGCTTGCATTACTAGGTGGTATTAAAATATTTTCTTGGCTCTCATTTTATATTGTGATGATCTTGACAGCAAGGGCGATGCCAGCGTTACCATATCTAACACAGGATATGTTTTTAGCATATTTAAAAATAATTGGTGACCACACTATAATTTAATCTTTGTTTTATCAGCAACAAAAATACCAACATACCAACAAATAGAAAACCAAATATGAACTCTGATAATTCGCGATTATTATTAGGAAATACATTGGATGTTCTTCGGAAAAGATTTCGTTTTGATACATGAGATACATTATCTATGTAAAAGGATTTGAACTCCAACAGAAGAAAATATAAGAACATTAAGACCAATGATGGCCTAATTATTTCTTATAACCAAAAGAAATGGTAATGGGCTGCTTATTCAGTGGCAGTTGGTTTGGTCTTCATTATTAGGGAATGAAGAACTCAGCTTTCAGAAAAAAAAAAAAAAAAAACCAGAACTAATAATCTCCCACCTAACTTTAAACCTTTCTTAACCTTTGAAAAAGAGAAGAAAGAGAAGTGAACTTTCAAGCTATACCTATGATAGAAGTATGATTGAATTAATTTTATCCATTGTTAGATATCTTTCTAAAGATAGAATGAGATGGTTGCCTCTTCAAGGAAGCTTCTTCTTCACCCACCAAAAGCTAGCAGCTTGGTCCATGGCCCCAAAGTGCTTGAAGCTTCTTAAGTGAACTGTCCATCATCCCAGAGAGACAATTTCCTCTTGGCTTCTATAACAGAAAAGAAAGAATAATACCAAGGAGTCTGCAGCTGCTTGGGCATGAGGCAATGATTTTCCATCCATACTGTAGCATTTGGCCTCAAAACCACTTTTTACACCCCACTATGCATGTCTATGCAAGGAAGGAAAGGGAATTGGAGCTTCATGGGACCACATGAGATCGAGAAATGCTTCTTTTGGCATTTAGAATGAGACAAACCTAAGAAGCTGTTCCTCAAACACAGCAGCAATTCTTTGTTGATACTGGAACAAAAGACACCAGAGTGGGTGCTCCTCAGAGCTCTATACCTATTCTGTCTCTTGACAGACATTGCAAGACACTGTTACAGGCTTCTTAGTTCCTATCTTCCTGTAGCTGGGTCAGCCTGAGCCTATTTTTCAGTGACCCAAAGGTCCTGTCCCATGCTCATGCTCACAAGCATGCTGCCATTGGGTCATACTGGAGATGTGCTGGACTCAGCTACAAACATAGAGAGGGGATGTCCTGAAGACAAAATTCAAAGCAAATACTTAGAAGACTTGTATCATATGAGTTATGAAAGCAAGGAGGAAATTGTCAACCCCGACTGAATCATGAAATTCTTTATCTTCATGGAGAACTTGTGTAGGCATCTGTTAGTGGCAGGTTGAAATCAACCTCGTGTCTGGAATAAAAAGAAGAAAAAAAAAAAAACATACCTGTATCGTTCATAAATTGACTTTTCCAATAAATTGTGGTTGTCTCTCAAAGATAAATAAATAAATAAATAAATAAATAAATAAATAAATAAATAAATAAATAAACTGTTGGAGTGTGTAGTTTACCTTTACACAAAAGAGACACTAAAGGGGCTGTGTAGTATAGTGGTTCATGATTACAAAATAGGTTAAATTGGCTTAAATATAGCTCTAGTACTGTCTGTCTAATATAGCTAGTTCTCTGTGTCCCAGGTTCTGTACCTGTAAAGGCAAACATCAGTATTCACCTTCTAGAGTCATTGGTAGAGGGGGGAGTTAAGTGGGAGTAAATAAGCACAATTAATACACAAAGCAAACACCCACAAAACCATAGCACTTCATTACAACTCTCCCTTCCTCTGTGAACATTTCATTTCTCACCTTTCACATCTGTTTGCCTTTGATGACATCTAAGACACCACGAGGTCCTAAACAGGAAGTGTTCAGTGACTCTTACTCAAGACGGTCAGCCTCTCCATGCTAGATGCTTTTCACCAGCTTGCAAATGATCTAAGAGACTCTGCTTGTTGGAGAAGTCTCTTGTTAGGTTATTAGAGGTTAACTAGGGCACCCACCACCCCAAGACACAGCATGCTGGAAAGGGGACAGCCTTGATGTTTTATTTATTATTGAATTTTTTAAAACTTTTACTCCAGAGATTTTTTGGTAATTTACAGAAAAGATTCAATAATGAGAGATTTATATGATTAAACTTCATATCTAGACATGAAATTTTCAAAGAATAAATAATTTTAAATTTTTATTAGATTTATTCATTTTCTTTTACATGAGTGTTCTCCCTCAGTGTAGATATGTGTTCCACGTGTGGGCTTGGTACCCATGAAGGTCACAAGTGGACATCTGATCCCACTGTGTGGGTGCAGGGAATCAGAGTTTGTTCTTTCTAAAAACAATAATTGCTCTCAGCTTCTAAAGCCATCTCTCTAGCTCCAAATAAAAATAAAAGTTTGTTTTGGTGACACTAGTAAGAACAGTACATATACTATCTGTACACCAACCTTAGTCTCTTCTGCGCTGCTATAAGAGAACAACTATGCTTGAGTAATTTATTTTTTTTATAACTTATTTATTTATTTTTATTCAACATATTGATCCCAGTTACCTCTCCCTCCCTCTTTCCTTCTCTCCCACCCTCTCATGCCCCCCAACCACCTCCCCCCCATTCCACTTAACATTCTTGGCTTACAGCCCACCGTATGAGGAATCCCAGAATAAGGGGCTGTACACTGTGGAGCCCTTCTTGCCTCATCATTCTCTGCAAAGGGTATAACAAGAAAAGATAAAACACAAGGAAATTGATGGAGGTGCTGAATTCATCCTTTCATCAAAAACTACTCCCACACTGAGCATGGAGGTGCACACTTAATCCCAGCACTCTCAAGGAAGAGGCAGTTGGATCTCTGAGTTCTAGGCCAGCCTGGTCTACAAAGTGAGTACCAGGACAGACAAAGCTATGCAGAAAAACCCTGTCTTGGGATAAAAAATAAAAAGAAAAAAATCTACTCCCATAACAATTAACGCAAACCTAAGTTAATGACATAAATTTACTCATGGGGCCATTGCTCCATGATCAAATCCCTTCTTGAAGCTTCACTTAACACTGTTGCATTATGAATTTATTTTCTAAAACATAAACAATGAGGGACGTTTTCTAGCTATCACAACACCGTTAGATACATATATTCCTAACATTGCATCATCTTGTTATACCCATTTTCTCTCAGTGTATGTATCTGTATGTAATATATACACACATATGTATTTAGATTTATTAATATATTTACATTTATGACACATTACATTTAAAATACTTAATTTTTTAATCGTGTGTGTGTGTGTGTGTGTGTGTTTTCCTGTCTGAATTCACATGTACCACATGCACGCAGTGACGATGTGAGCCACAACAGGCTGTCAACCCAACCCAGGTCCTCTACAAGAGCAATAAATGCTCTTTAATTACTAAACAACCTTACCATCCTCCATTATATTTGAGATTATTTTTCTATATAATTTGTAAAACATTTATGTATTAATTATTTTTCCCTCAATATCTTAGTATATGTTATTTAAGAATATATGTGTATAATCATTTATATTATTGGTTATTTTATGTTGTGGAATATTATTTTATCTGGGTAAATGTTACTGGCAGGTTTTCCCTGCCAGCTGCCGCCAGTCCTGCCGCCATTGTCCGGCCGCCACGTGAGCCCCAAATAACACTCAGAGACTCCGTATTTGATACAATCCTGTTGGCCAGTTACCATTATTGTTTATGGGCTAGCTCTGTCTTAATTATTAACCCATTTCTACTTATCTAAGTATTTCCACATGGCCATCATATCTGGGAGACACGGCTGCCGTCTTCCTTCCTCCCAGGTCTACATCTTGACTCCTCCCAACTACTTCCTCTTTCCTCCTCCTGGTCTCCTAGCCCAGCCTATCTTGTTTCCTATTGGCCACAGGCTTTATTAATTAACCAGTAGGAGAAACATATTTACAGAATAACATCTCCCATCAGGCAAAGATATGTTACATTTGTTTATGTTGTGGAATGTTATTTAACTGTGTAAAGGTGTGTTATACTTGTTTATGCTACCTTTGTTTAACTATGAAAGGATGTGTGTTTAATTGGTAAAATTGTGTTGCAGCTGTTTCACCTTGCTTGCCTACAGCACCTGATTGGTCTAATAAAAAGCTAAATAGCCAATAACAAACCAGAAGAGAGATATGCAAAACTGACAGGCAGAGAGAATAAATAGGAGGAGGGGAGAGAAGAAAGGAGAAGAAATAAATGAGAGAAGGGAGAAGAGAGAACAAAGGAGACACTCAGGACAAGAAATCAGGCAGCCACCAGCCAGCAGACAAAATAAGCAGTGAAAGTAAGATAACTAGAAGGAAAGAAAAGTCAAAATATCCTGTGGCAGAAGGTAGGTAAGAGAAACAGGACAATTTAAGTTAAAAGCACTAGCTAGAAATGAACCTAAGCTAGGCTGAGCATTCATAACTAATTAGTCTTTCTATCATGATTTCAGAGCTGGTCAGTGTCTCCAAAATAAAAAGACTGTTTGAATTTTATTTAACATATTGCCCTTATTCCAATATTTTCAGCAGATACAATAATGTCCTTTATAGATTTTTTTTCTTCTACTAGCATCCACTCTAATATACTATTTCATCAGTTGTTCAATCTCTTTAGTATCCTTTAATTGAAAACATTTCTACTGGCAGAGCTTAAATTTTGTAACAGTGCATCCTTCCCACTTTAGACCTCATAAACTTAGAATGTATGTAGAACAATGTCACCTCAACCTCTCTCTAAACAGACAATTTAACCAGTCATTTAAAACTATGTTAGGAATGTTGTCTCAAATCAACATGACATTATTTCTAAACATTACTTATTTGAATGGTAAAAAATGTTAAACTAGTAAACTCCTTAATACTATTGACTTGTGTTCCAGAAATAAGAATAACAACCCTACAGCAGGAGACCATAGATTTCTTGGCAATTGTCAGGAAAGATATAATTGAGCACATATTTTAGAAGTTTAAGATCTGGAAAAAATACTTATAATGTACTCATTATTCTTTAAATGTATTTGTGTAAATTAGTAAAAAACAGTATCCATTTGTCTTTCTACCTTAAAAATTATTAGAGGCACACTTACTAAGGAATAGTACATGACCGAAAGTTTCAATTGTAGAAAAACATTAGAGTTCTTGAGAATCTCCTAACACTAGTTTTGTGTTCTGAGTGCTGTCAGGTTACCTGATGGAAGTCTGATGAGATGAGGGCTGGTTACCATCTGCTCTCCCTTTCCTCAAACAATGAGACCTTCTCCTAACTTTTCCTAAATATTTAAGGAAGACCTGAGCAGTGTTGCCAAGACACCTGAGGGTTGATCCTAGACATTCGTCCATCACACAACAAACCTACACATTAGAGACTTCATGAGCCCTGAGTGGGAAATTCTTGATGAAGACTTGCCCATAGCTTCTTGGAAAAAGGCCTGTGACAAAGAACCAATGTCCTGAAAAGTTGTGCATACACTTAAGCATGACAGTAAAACATAAGAAACACTTTCAAGACCCACCCAGATCACAAACATTGATTTAGAGTTTTCCACCAAGAACAATATTTTGCCATGATCTAAGCTATTGGCAGACATAGCCACACAAAAAGAACATGGAAGATGCCATCTCTGATGTGTTGTCCAGCTGGGTGGATAGTTTTTCTTTTGTGGTCTGTGGGTAATGGCCAATATTTGTTAAGTATGAATCAGAATTAACTCCTTCAGGCTTCACATAAAAATGTGCTCTAGTGGTGGTCATATTCTTATACCTATTCTAAAATTCAAAAAGGGACTATCATCTATGCTAAAATGTTCATGGAGCTATATTTGTGACTACTCAGGTTCTGAAGCCCTATGCCCCACACAATGGTATCTGAGGATGGGGGTTTGTGGGGGTCATATAGGGTAGACTGCTCAGGGTTTGAAATGATCCATAGACTTCTTCTACTTTAAGTTATTGTTGTATTGAGCCTCGTGGAAGTAGCCAAAAGGGAAAAAAATGAAAGGATGTTATGTGACAGATGGGGTACTGGTGTATCTGGGGCAAACTGGTGTACTTGGGTCCATTTGCTAGGTTTCATTAATTTTTTTTTAATCTGGGAGATCAGACAGAATCATTTGCACAATATTTTTTTGTTCCCTTTGCTCTTCTCTGTAAGATTAATACCACTGCATTGTCAACTAAGCTAATGTTTCTTGGAAGTACACTCAAAGGATATGAAACTTCATTGGGGAAACAGACTAAGCACACAGAAAAAAAGAACTTAGTTGCTCTTAATTAATTTCTCACTTTTGGTGGCTTGTGCAATGTCGTGGATTTCTTTTTACACTTTTGAGGGTTTTATTTAGTTCCTTGAAGTTTTTTATTTTCCACAACAAATCCCGAAGATCATGAACATGTAAAGGTAAGCTAAGCAGTGAGGGAGTCTAAACTAGAACCTCAGACTTACTGCCTAGGTATGGCCAAGGACATTCATTCTTCATTCCAAGGAACTTTTCCAAAACTTGATTCATTATTCCAATGTCAGATGTTTTATTCAAATGCCTAGAATTCTGTTCTCAGTTTTTAAAATGTGTATATGTGGGTGGGTGTGCCCATATGAATACAGGTGCCCAGAGTACAGAAAAAGACATCAGATTCTTGGAGCTGGAGTTACAGGCATTTGTGAGACTCCTGCCATGGGTACTGGGAACTGAACTCAAGAGCATTATGTACTCTTAACCCTGGCCCATCTCTCCAGCCCCCGTTATTATTTAAAAGCCTAGAATATGGCTGACTAAAAGTACATTGTTTTCTTCCTTACAGGTCCTTTACATATATATTAGGTTCCAGTTTGGGTGTTTAGGGAATTTCTGAGTGAGTGAACATGGGTACCTCTGAATCTCTTTGTGTTTCTTCTGCTTCTTCTTTGATTCCTCTTATTGTTTTGTTGTTTTGTTATATTCTGACTTGTATTTTGTCTACCTTATTCTATTATTATTCCTTAGATGCCTGTTTTCTAATGAAAACCGGGAAGAATGTGGATCTAGCTGGGAGGAATAATGGGGAGAACTGAATGATGGAGAAACGGATGGGAAAAGGAAGCCATAATCAGAATATATTTTATGAAAAATAATTTCATTTTAAAAACCTAGACTGAGTATTAGAGTGACATTATCCCATGGTGACAGCTGAGTTGAGCAGCGGCTCTGGCAGTATACAGATCTTGCTGTTGCATTAGACACAGCGGTACTCCTACTGAACTATGTGCTATGTGGGAAAGGGATCTACATGCTGCCATTTACATGGGCAGTAGCACTTAACACTGAGTGAAATCACAAGAAGAGGGAACTAAATCACTAAAGAGTATCTAAATGATGTTTTTAGAAGTGTAGAGGGTAAAGAATATATTTGATACCTTCAAGGATTTTTTTTCTCTTCCATACAAAGTGCCACAAAATCATGACTATGTATGCAAATGAGGCAAAAATAATACCACATAAGGCTTGGGCAGTATAAATAGATTATGTATCAACAATCTTTAACCAGTGTCTGATACCTATCAAACACATAATAGACTATAGTCATTATCATGTGGTAATATGAAGACAAAAAAATGAACAAGTCAGACATCACTGTGTTGCTGTAGTGTAGTACGCCTATGTGTAGCCTGCATATCTAATCTTTTGCCAGTTTGTTCTTATATGTTGACATGTTAATAATAGTGCAATTGTTTGAGGATGGCCAGCAACATAAAACTATGCCAGGCTCATTGTACTCCAATGGGGCTACTGGACATGAAGTTTTTTTCTAATCTGCTCTTTATCCTCACCTACCATCCTAAATGGAATGGACACAAATACACAATCTAGTAAACAACTTTTCTTCATGTGATATAAAGTGTTCCCTGTAACTGTGCTGTGCTATATAAATGATGGTTCTCCTTTGCAAATAGTGCCTATTACATGGAAACCATATTTATGTGCTGAGATAAACAGGGCATTATTCTGAAGTCTTGGTTTAGTAACTACTGTGGTCTCCTAGATTTTAGAGCAAAATTAAAACAACAAGCAAAGAGATAAATCTTTACAGCTATTGTTAAAAACTCAAGGAAGAGAAGGAATTAAAAATCATTTCTTTAGCAGTCCAATTAGTCAACTCTTGGATAATAGAAAAACATGATAGATGATATTTAAGGAAAGTGAAACAATTTTGGCATGATTTATTGTCTTAAAAACAGATTTGGGAAAACTGAGTTAGAGATACATCTAACCATGCATTTTTTTTAATACTAAGCAGTACATTCATAATATTCTTCTTCTAATGGTATTTGTTCTTCAGTCAAGGCTTACTTCAAATATGTCATTACTTAATACACAATAAAATAGAACTGTGTATCAACTTAAATGTGATCATATTCCACCATATAATCTAACACTGATCTCTTTTTTTAAAGCTGTGGTAAAATTTAGAACATACTCATTTTTAAGACAGTTGAGGCATCAGTTTGGTAGCCTTAATGATGACTGATTTTTAAAGTTGCAGATGATCTTGAGAAGTTAAGCTGTAATCAAAACAGACATCTTTGAATGATAACTGATGACTCTGTACTTTTTCAACCCCCTTTTCCTCCAGGGAAATTATGACAGGGGACTGAGAGAAATGATGGAAGCACACTTGGGGTGGGACCTTATATATGTGCACACTGACAAACTCCAAACTATTAGTGGGGGAAAATAGGGAGGATGTACATGTCCCTGTGGTTTATTAATGAATACTGCCAAGACCCTCTAAAACAACCTTCCTTCCTAATGTGTATTCTAACTGTTCAAAGTCAGTAAGGACATATTTCCATGTGAACATGAATTTGCTATTTCTGTGAAAACTTGATATATTTACTTCTATGTATTACTATAAAAGGAGATAAAACCTATAATCTACTGAAAGAATACTATCAGGAGATGATTGCTAAATGAACCCCCTCAGCATTTTCCACTTCCCAACACATTATTACATGGAGTGGCATTTTAGGTTAATTGTCAGATACATGTAAGGCCTCTCAAAGTCTTCATGTGGAATTGGCAGCAAAACACAACCTGTGGTCAATGTCCACCCTCCAGCATAATCATGGATAGTTAGTTCACCCCAGAGCCACAGGGTAGCTCCTGGGCCACAGGCACACCAAAAGCTGATTCACCTAGAATCCTGGGTGGGCCTTGGCTTGGGGAGAGTTTTTCATGCTGCCTTTTGAGCCCTCTTTGGAGGCTCTAGATTTTCTGGAGACAATGGTTGGTGGGCAAAAGGGGAACATCTATTTCTTGAGGTTGGAGGAGAGAAACAGACCCCTCTACATGCTTGCCACTTATAGAGAGACAAGCCCATCGTTATCCGATTTGAACACCTGCCAGACAGGACCTGTCCCCTGCTTTTTTCCTGTACTGCATTTCCTAGGAATATCAGCATGAGGAGAGACAGCTACTTCAGGCTGAACAATATTTCTCAAAGCTGATCTGGCTGGGCTGTATGAAGAAAACAGACAGTAAGGGAGGATGCCACTTAAGCCAGCATCTAATTCTTCTTGCACACTGTGGCACAGAGCTCTTCATAAAGGAGAGTACTAAGTATTGTAAAGTTTCCAACAACTTCTGCAAGGGCAAATTAGGTGAAATGTAAAAAGAAAAGAATATTTAGTCTAGTCATTGGGCCTGATAACCCCCAAAAAATATCTTACAGGCACACAATTCTGATCTATGTAATCCAATAAGAGGGAGTGAATGTCCGTGACATTTCTGATATTCCCAAACTGTTTATTATGGTTATTTTTAGTGTGCCCTAACAGAATGATTAGCTTAATTAAAAATAATATTCAACTCACACACAATAATACAAAATCATAGTGTTTTATTTTTAGTGAAAAAGTCACTGTTAAACAATTAGTGATTAGTAATAATATGATTTCTTGGCTTAATGCACTACCTTGACAAAACTGGAACACAGTTCTTCTTTTATTAACTGACCTTTCCTAATGACCTAAACAAATTCAATGGCAATTTATCCTAGAGCCCTTTCAAATGTTCAAACCTATTTATAAATTTTCTCTAAAGTCTGAGATTATTCTACAATGCAAACGAATGTCTTTGGACTTGAAACCTTAAAACAACACTTGATAATAACACAAATGCTAAGCAAAGGCACTTGACCTTTTAAACAATCCAGCTCTACACAGTCTGCAATTAAAATATTATGTAACTGTAGGAAAGCACATAGAACTTCTGCTAGTAAGTTGTAATTATCCACAACCTTGAATCTCCTTAAGACATGTTAGTGATTCCTGTATGTCCTGTGGTATGTAAAAATTAATTTCTATGAGGTATAGTGTAGATGTCTCTGGCAAGGCTGCTGTCAAGTATTTGTAGGTGGGAAGAAATACCTCATCTTATTCCTGTATGACTAGGACACTCTTCTGTGTGCATTTTTTGACACACTAAACTGTCAAAATTAATTGTGAAATAATTAAAAGAACAAAATCAAATCAATCGAGTACAATGATGTCCTCCCATATTGAAATGTGTTCTCTTAGGTGTATTAAATCTTAGATCATCCATACAGATTGACAAATAGATACAGTAACTTGGAAGCTTCTAGGCAATGATCATGGCTGATGCTCTGGCAGTTTGGATTTCTGTCTTTGGTCCCAGTGATCTGAAGAAAGGTAAATTCACCTTTTTCTCAACATAATAAAATATGTGTGATAATAAAAGCTATTAACTCCCCTAACCGGTGTGTGTGTGTGTGTGTGTGTGTGTGTGTGTGTGTGTGTGTGTATGTGTGTGTGTGTGTGTTTAACTGAAGGTCCATGTGACCTTAAGATATGGAAGGTATACCTACTTATATGTGCATTGAACAGCTATGCTGCCACCTACTATCACATTCTGATAAGTCTTGTTGCATGCAAGAAGGAAATAAACAATCTTTTTCCTGAAAAAAAAATCTCTTAGAAAGTACACTTGAAAATTTCAATAGATTGTTTTTTCCCTTTAATATCTATAAAACTTCATCCTCAATGTTAGTATATTTTGCTAGAAACCTGCATATGTTCGTGAAGGTATAAACTGATTTGTCAAACCTGTTATTTAATACTAATTATTTTCCCTTGTTCCTTGTTCTAAATAAGCTTTCCCTGATAAAATTTAGTGATAAGTCTATAGCTGAAAAATAAATCAAAGCTCTGGCCTTTTCAAATTAGCCCTTAAGACAACTTCTCAAAGCATGTTAAATGCAAGAATCATAAAAAATATTCTATATTTCCACTTAATATTTTTATTTTAATTTGCTTATATTCAGCAGTCCACTTTCATCTTAAAATTATCCCCCTTGGCTTAAGTAACATTGAGGCTCCATATTAAAGAAACATTTTCAATTAATGCCTATTGTTGTAATGTCTAAGAGCAAAGAGATTAATAACTTAGAACTTATCATCATATGCTGGGGTTTGAGAGACAGTGCCCTCTTAACACTCATAATCTGGAACTTACTATCATGTGACATGGTTTGTGAGAATATGCCCTCTTACAATGGTGTCTGAAATCATAAACCATCCACAAAAAAGTGGGTACTGTAACTTGCAAGTTTCTATGCAATGAAGATGGTTAGTGTTCTGACTGTTTGTCCTTGGGAAGGACAAAGAAGAGAAGAAATGCTTGAATCATGTTACCTTTACTTCAGTCACAATAGTGACACAACATTTATGAAATACATGCCAAACTCAGTTTACTCATTTGTGAATTATCCCCTCTAGTACACTTGAATGTGTTATAAGAGATTCAAACTTGCTTTGGAAATAAACATTTCCTAAACTTTTGATTTAAACACTTACAAAGGGAATAGTGTTTAAATCTTACTCTGATTTATTAAAGGACTAAAATAATATAGAGCAAAAGATTAACCAGAGCAACTCAAATTATAAGGGGGAGCAATACCATAACTCTAAATTATTCTGATACTGTTAGTATGGTTTAAAACCAACAGTAATAATTCTATGAGAGAAGAAACTTTCAAAGTACAATAAATATCTTCTTCACTTTGGAATCTAGTTAAGACATGGGAATGCTATGAGCATTATAAAAATACAAAATTTGTTGTTACTTTGATCCAAGATTTTGATATCAAAGCATTTTATACTAATACCTGACATGCTGCCATTCTAAAGGTACAATAAGTTTACAAAATAGGATGATGTGTGTTAACAGTGTGACATTCACTTAATGTAAATCAGTGTACAAAAAGTCATAGCTCACTAAAAATTGTGGAAGAATATTTTTTACAAACTTAAAACTTTGCATAACATTAGTGATAAATTATAAAGTGGGATTTTAAAATCAAATATACTAGAGAAAAGATTTAATTAAATTTTATTCTCCATATGCTAAATAATATCATAATAATATTTACATGATCAAAAAATGTTTGGTAAACCAAAAACATACTCAGATAAAAGTTAAATCTATCAGGTAGTAACTTAATTAAAATATATTATTTTATGGCTTATATAATGTTTTTCTGAAGTTGGAGAAATGGCTTAGTGTCTAAGAACATATGTTGTTATTTTAAAGGGCCAGTGTTTGGTTCCCTACACCAACACAGTGGCTGGTAGTCATATGAAACTTCAGTTCCAGGGGATCTGTATTCTGGCCTCCATGGACCTAAAGCATGCAATCAGTACACTTACATACAAGCCAAAAGCCAAATACGTCAAAATTAAAATAAATAAACTTTTATAAATATCTTAATTTCACAGCTTTTTATATAGTCATTTGTTTTAATTCTGTTAATATTCTATAAATATATTTTGTGACTAGATTAGTATTTGTCAATTTGTAATCTTTAAGTTTAAAAAACATCTTCAAAACACAAAATCTCTAGTTGTAGTTTTGATCAGATATTGTTTCAGTAGAGAAAGTTTCTCTATACTGAAATCATACAGCTAAGTAGGCAGTCAGCAGATCAAAAGGAAGAAATAGGCAGGAAGGACAGGAAGTGAGGTTTGGAGGAGCAGATATAGCCACAGTGGAGAAATGGAATATAATGAAGACAGAGTTGGGGAGTATAAAAAAGAAAAGTATGGTATGGCTGGCATTTGACTGAAATACCACTCATCCTGCCATCAACTGGGGTTGAATCCTAAAATGTGACCTATCCATTCAGCCATAACATGCAGTGACTCATGCTATGACAACATGGACCCTAAAAACACCAGGCTAAGTTTTTTTTAATTTAAATTAGAAACCATCTTATTATACATATCAATCTCTGTACCCCTCCCTGCCTTCCTCCCACGCCCACCGACATCCCCATCTTACCCCTCATCCACTCTCCACTGAGGGTGAGGCCTTCCATGGAGTATCATCAAAGTCTATCACATCATTGGGTTCTGGGCCTAGGCCCTCCCCCTTGTATATAGGCTGAGAGAGTATCCCTCTATGGGGAATGGGCTCCAAAAAGTCACTTCATGCACTAGGGATAAATACTGGTTCCACTGCCCAAGGCCCCATAGACTGCCCAAGCATGTTAACTGACACCCATGTTCTGGGGGTCTGGTTTGATCCTATGCTGGTTCTCCACTATCATACTGGGGTCCATGAGCTGCTACTTGTTCAGGTCAGTTGTTTCTGTGGGTTTCCCCAGCATGTTCTTAACCCCTTTTCTCATCACTCCTCCCTCTTTACACCTGGATTCCAGGAGTTCAACATAGTGTTTAGCTGTGGGTGTCTGCTTCTGCTTCCTTCAGCTACTGGATGAAGGCTCTAGGATGGCATATAAGGTAGTCATCAATGTCATTATCAGGAAAGGGCATTTAAGGTAGCCTCTCCACTATTGCTCAGATAGTTAAGTTCATACCATGTTTGTCCTTTTGTAATTGTGTGTTCCACTTTGTAATTGGATTATTTGGTGTTTTGGTGACTAGCTTCTTGAATTCTTTCTATATTTTGAAAATCAGTCCTCTCTATCAGATGTGGAGTTGGTGAAGGGTCTTTCCCCTTTCTGTGGGCTGCCGTTGTATCTTGTTGACTGTATCCTTTGCCTTACAGACGCTTCTCAGTTTCAGTAGGTCCCATTTGTTAATTGTCTATCTCAGTGTCTGTGTTCAGGAGGCAGTCTCCTGTACCAAATTGTTCAATGGTTTCTCCCACTTTCTCTTCTAAGATTCACTGTGACTGGATTTATGTTGGGGTCTTTGACTCATTTGAACTTAAGTTTTGTGAATGATGATAGATAGGGATCTATTTGCAATCTTCTTCATGTCAGCATCCAATTATGCCAGCACCATTTGTTGAAGATCTGTCCTTTTTTCCATTGTATAATATTAGCTTCTTCGTCAAAAATCAGGTGTTCACAGGTGCCTGGATTGATATTAGGATCTCCAATATGATTCCATTGGTCTACCTATCAGTTTTTATGCCAATACCAAGCTTTTTCATTACTATAGCTCTATAGTAGAGCTTAAAGTCAGTGATGGTGATGCCTCTGGAAATTTCCTTATTGTACAGGGTTGCTTTGGTTATCCTGGGTTTTTTGTTTTTCCATATAAAGTTGAGTATGATCCTTTCAAGGTCTATGAAGAATTGTGCTGATATTTTGATGCAGATTGCATTAAGTCTGTAGATTGCTTTTGGTAAGATTGCCATTTTAACTTGTACAGCCACTCTGGAAATCAGTATGATGGTTTCTCAGGAAAATGGGAATCAGTCTAACTCAATATTCAGAAATTCCACTCTTGGACTTATACCCAAAGGATGCACATTCATACCACAAAGACATCTGTCCAACTATGTTCAAAGCACCATTATTTGTAATAGGCAGAACCTGGAAGCAAACTATAAGCCCCTCAACTGGAGAATGGGTAAAAAAAAAATGTGGTAAATGGTACTTCAATTACACAGTGGAGTACTACTCAGAGGAAAAAAATCAATAAATCTTGAAATTTGCGGGCAAATGAGTAGAACTAGAAGAAACCACCCCGAGTAAGGTAACCCAGACACAAAAAGACAAACATGGTATGTACTCACTTATATATGGATATTAGACATAGAGCAAAGGATTATCAGCCTAAAACCCACACCTCCAGGGAAATAGAAAACAAGGAGGACCCTAAGAGAGACACACATAGCCCCTGGAGAAGGGAAAAGAGACAAAATATCCTGAGCAAATTTGGAGCATGGTGGGGGCAGGGGGAGAGATGTAGGAGAAAGAGGAGGGGAGAAGAGGAGTGGAGAGGAAGACATAAGGGACCAGGAAGATTGAGTCGGGTGAAAAAGAGGAGAGAAAAAAAAACCTTAATAGAGGGAGCTATTATAGGTTTAAAGAGGAATCTGGCACTAAGGAAATGTTCAGAGATCTACAAGGATGACCGCAACTAAGAATCTAAGCAATAGTAGAGAGGCTACCTTAAATGCCACTCCCTGATAATGAGATTGATGACTACCTTATATGCCATCCAAGAGCCTTCATCCAGTAGCTGAAGGAAGCAGAAGCAGACACCCACAGCTAAACACTGAGCCTAACTCCTGGAATTCACTTGCAGAGAGAGAGGATCAATGAGCAAAGGGGTCAAGACCAGGATGGAGAAACCCACAGAAATAGCTGACCTGAACAAGGGGAGCTCATGTACCCCAGTCTGATAGCTGGGAAACCAGTATAGGACTGACTCAGACCTTCTGAAAGTGGATGTTAGTTAAAAGGACTGGGAAGTCCTCTGGTAGTGGATCAGTAATTATCCCTAGTATAAGAATGGACTTTGGGAGCCCACTCCCCATAGAGGGATACTCTCTCAGTGTAGACACATTGGGGGAGGGCCTAGGCCCTGCCCTAAATGATGTGTAGACTTTGATGATCACCCATGGAAGGCCTCACCCTTTCTATGGAGCAGCAGAGGGATGGGATGGGGGTCAGTGGGGGGGATGGGAGGATGGGAGGGAAAGGGAATGGGGATGGAAATGTAAAATAAGATTGTTTCTAACTTAAATAAAAAGGGGGGAAGTGGGGTACAGAAATAAATATAAAATTCTCAATAGAGAAATGTAAAATGGCTGAATGACACTTAAGAAATTGATCAACACCCTTAGCCATCATGGAAATGCAAATCAAAACAATTCTGAGAGGACATCTTACACCTGTCAGAATGGTTAAAATTAAAACAGCAATGACAGTTTATACTGGAGAGGATGTGGAGAAGGAGGAAGTCTCCTCTATTGCTGGTGAGAGTACAAACTTGTACACCATGCTAAGTCTTAGAAAAACTAAAAACAGAGGACCCAATAGTATGATGTGGTTTTTATAAGATATCCTTTCTAGGTAAATTCCTAGAGATGGAGTGTAGATTCATTGATAGTCACAAAGGAATAAAGGAATGAGAAGATAAGAATGTGAAATAACTAAATAATAGTCCTTTGAGAAAATTTTGGACCACAGATATGCAGAATAGTATTATAAAAATGCTAAATATAAAAATGAGAATATCATCCATGCATACAATGTAATATAGTCCAACTCCCACCACATCCCTCCATAAGCCCCCTACCAAATGCATGTACATTTCTTCTTTTTCTCATTTTCATTAACCCACTAAGTCTCGTTAGTGCTCCCACATGTGCATGGGTGTGAGGCCATGCACAGGCAGCCTACCAGTGGCCAAATCCCCAAAGAACAATAATTTTCCCTCCACACCAGCTATTAACTACCAAGAGCCTATTTGTAAGGGGTGGGGGCTTCAAGAACAATTCCCTCATCCATGCTGAGGGAAGGTCATGTGCAGGTAACCACAGTTGCTGTGAGTTCATGAGTGTGATAACCACAGCTTATCCAGAAGAAAACATTCCCAGTACCCACCCCATCTAGCTCTACCATTCTTCCTGTGATGCTCCCTAAGCCTTGGTAAGGGAGCAGAGTGACAGCGATGTCCCGTTGTTCCTTATTCTCAATACTTGACAAGTTCTCTGCACTGACTGCTGATCTTGAGGAGAAAAATAAAACTTCTCTGGACAAGACTGAGAGCAACTCCCATCTGTGGCTGGAAACATAAATGTTTAGAAAGCAGTTTGGCAGCATGGTAGCTTACAAAAGTCAACAATACCCTTTCCAACAAGCCAAAGCAAAGGCCTTGAAAGCCAAAATGGGCAGTGCAGAAAGGCAACCACAGCCACAAAAAGAAGAGCATCCAATCTGCATGTCATCCATGTTCCAGTGGCCCAAGACCATGGCTCTCCAGAGGCAGCCCAAATACCCTTGAAAGAGTATAGCCGGGAGAATCAAGCTTGACCACTATCCTATCATCAAATTCCCTCTGACAACTGAGTCAGCCATGAAGAAAATAAAAGAAAATACTCTTGTGTTCATTGTGGACATCAAGGCCAACAAGTACCAGATCAAACAGGCTGTAAAGAAACTCTATAATACTGACGTGGCCAAACCAACACCCTGTTAAGGCCTGATGGAGAGACGAAGGCGTATGTCAGCTGGTTCCTGATTATGATGCTCTGGATGCTGCCGACAAAACCAGAAAACCGAAGTCATCTAAGCTGAGTCCAGCTGACTAATTCTAAATACACATGTTTTCACCCTAAAATAATATTAAGGCAATTGCTCATCTGACAAGAAGGAGAGCATAGATCAAGCTCTCTACACTTTCCAGGTACAGAAAGAAAGAGGCCCAAAATGCCTAGTCAGCATTTTACTGAGTTGGCAAACAGCCGATAGGCAGATTGATTATTAACAGTTGTGTAGTTTTCAAATAAATCGGCAAACTATCCATACTCCCTGGTGTTTGAGAAATAATTTTAAAAATGCCAACATTTTTAAATGACCTATGACTGGGTCATTTAAATGACTGGGGAGCCTATGACCTCCCCAGTCATGAGTTTTTTGTGTGTGTGTTTTGGTTTTTTGTTTTTGTTTTTTAACCAGGTTTATAGTACCAGTCATAAATGCCCTCCTATGAATCAGAAAGTGGTTTTATATCCTGTAATAGTTATGTCTCTATGGTCAAGTAGAAACATCATTCCCAGTTTTTAGCCAGTACTGGTTAAGATCACTGATGTCTTTTCTGTCCCAGATGCCTGTCTTCTGGCCCTATAAAAGGTAACCAGCAGAGAGAAGTTTCCTGATCAGTTTCAGATTTGTTTTCTGCATCCTACAGCCAAAATGTGTGGGGCCTACCTGAATATTTTAGTCTCTTTTCTTTTGCTGTGGTAAAGCACTGACCAAAGCCAGTTTGTGGGACAGAGGAGTTTACATGACTTACAATTCCACATTGCAGTCTATCATTGCAGAAAGTGAAGTTGATGCAGCCTTGGAGTCCAGGGCAAGAATGGTGGCAATGAATCAATACTGGAGTTCACTGAGGAATAAACCGGAGAGGAGGAAGTGATTAAGTGTGCTCCAGAGTAAGACTAGGTAGGAACAGTGAGGAAACATCTACATTTGCTCCTTACATTCTCTCTCTCTCTCTCTCTCTCTCTCTCTCTTATATATATATATATATATATATATATATATATATATCCTCAGAATATATATATATATCATATATATGTGTATGCATATATATCATATGTGTGTATGCATATATATACATATATACATACATACATACATACACACACACACACACACATAGATGATAGAGAGATACAGATCCTCTATATATCTTCTGTGACAAGTTTGGTTCCCAGACCCTACACATGTCAGCCGAGTACTCTAATGCCGAGCTGCATCCTGGGCTGGTATGCAGGAACACTATCAACCACAATTTGTAGTAAGCAAGATGGCCCATGAATGCTTCTCTCCCTCACAATGGGCCAGGTTATAATAGCATCTATTTAAAACACATTTCAGATGACAGTTATGAATGACTTTGAGTATCATGGACCCAATCATCATTGACCAGGTTGTTAAGTCTGGGCTGTGTCATTAATCCTCATACACCTGAGAGTATGCATACTTTACACATTTATTTAAGAGCAGCACAA
The DNA here is from genome assembly GCA_030556225.1 of Cricetiscus sungorus. Classification (NCBI taxonomy): domain Eukaryota; kingdom Metazoa; phylum Chordata; class Mammalia; order Rodentia; family Cricetidae; genus Cricetiscus; species Cricetiscus sungorus. Next base: position 50,380,576 of record JANBXA010000398.1, read on the forward strand.
CTGTTAATAATCTATCTGCCTATCTGTTTGCCAACTTGGTGAACTGTTGACTAGGCGTTTTGGACCTCTTTGCTTTCCGCACCTGGAAAGTGTAGAGAGCTTGAGCCTCAGGTCTCTTTTGTGCCAGAAAAGCAATTGCCTTGGTGCTAACATAGAAACTTGCATTTAATATGAGACTTTTTCTGTTTGAGTTTACATCCAGTTAAATAAAAACATCCTAAACCCTCAAACTTACCTCTCACTTATTAAAATCTCTACTATTGGCAGCAACACCCTGAACCTTACTTTTGTCTGCTTTCTTTCCCCATCAACACGTGATTCAAAGTAATAGGTACTTTTGAGAGCTGCAGCATGCGCTGACGGCAACAGCCAAAAGTTTGCAGATTTGAGCAATGGGGAAAGGTCTTTAGAGGAGCTGGCATCCAGCCATCAAATCTACGGTTTGGAAGCACCCCCAAAATTAATCCTCACTCCACTTTCACTCATTAGGCAGGGCTGCCAAACTGGTGTTCCTCTGCTCAGGCTAATCACTCGATGAAAGCCAGGGATAAAACCACAACCTGGGGAAATAACGAAAGAATAGAAGAAAATATATGCTTTCTCAGATTGTAGTTTTTCAGTTGTCTCAGCCAGCCTGCTCAACTTATAATTGGTTCATCACTCACGACTGCTGAGTAGTGGAGAGTGATTGTGGTGGCAGAGGACAGGGAATAAAAGGAAAAGGGAACACTGTCTCTGTTGCAGCCCCCTCTAAACATATCTGAAGTTGACAAAAATAGAAGAGGGAGACATCACAGAATGTAATCTCCACCAAGTCCAAGGTTATTTTCTTACGTGTGCAGAGATACAATGTTACCATCCCTGTTGTCACAAGCTTTTTGTGTTAATTAAAATCTGAACATGTGTGACCTAACAAGTGTCCTAAAGTCTAGGACAGTAGTACATTGTCTTCAATCGGGATGGGCCTAATGATATAGACACTCATGACATTCATGCCACTACGTACCAATGAGCATATTGTGCCAGACCAGATGTTACTGAACAGGAGTCACAACAAGCTAAGACTTTTCTCCCCTTTAGCAGCATCATATCTTTCAGCATTTTGAAAACTGGCTGGAAGGGGTGGCACTTCTAAGTGATACTAGTTTGATTTTTCCATGTTTTCTCAGTTCTTCTAGCATTTGATTATAACCTTTTTGCCCTCCTGGGGTGCTGTGGGGGAGATGCATTGTAATGCAGTTATACTTGATTTCCTCTGGGTCAGTGAGGCTTTTGTGTCCCATTAGCCTCTATGTGTAACCACAGAAGACCCGGTCCAGTCTCTCGTTCCTAATGTTTGGTATGAACAGGGCCATTTTCTGTTAGCTTGTAATAGTAACTACTTCTTAAGGTCTGGCCCATGGGATTAGATTCCGTATGGTGTGGGGTTCAATCTATATACCTTTCTTGGCTTTTTCCCTTCAGAACAACTCTAAGACCATGTTACTGAGTCACAAACCCCTGTCTTCAGAGAACAAGCATTGTTTTAAAAGCTGTTATTAGAATCTTCCTTTGTATTAAGATGAAGGGAAACATATTACTTGTCACTGATCACCGGTCCTGCACCATCCAATGTATAATGATTAGCAATACACAGCACCATACACAGCTACCTTCAGTCCATTGTCTCTGATAATCTCCCAACTTCCTCTTACTAAACCCTCACAATGAGAGCTAAATTGAGGATAAAAGACCTTACATTGCAATCTTATTGCACATTCTGTAATAATCAGACATTATTTTTGTTTTCTGAGTCAATGAGGTCTGAGACCATAGGGAAGTTGTATATTGAATTGTATTTCCCTCTACTTTCTCACTATAGATGAAATAGATGCTTTGTAGACATTAAAAGAGGTTATAACATTGAGATGATACTGAGATGTCTTAGAAGAGTATAAAATACTATGTACCTGCTTCTGGCTCCTCTGGGAAGTTCATTTATTAAATCACACATCTCTGCATACTTAGAGATGTTCTCTAAACAAAACGTAATTAGCCCAGAGTTATGCCCACCACCCAACAATTCTGAGCACTTTTTAAAATCAGTGTCCCCAAAGAGACCAGAATTCAGTATCTTTGTTCACAGCAGGTGAGATCTTGTTCACATGTAGTTAACTGAACAGTATAGATTCTGTATCTCTAAGCATTTTAGAAAGTGAGGCTACATACACAACTGTTTTTAAGTGTACGTGCTATTTATAAAAGAAAGAAAGAAAATGAAGCCAGTTTCATAGAGTTCAGTGGAACTAATGTAAAAAAAAAAATACAGAACCAAATGTGTGTTTTCAATAAGCCCAATGGTTTAGTGACTCTTCATGGGCCAAGAAATGGGATTTGATGATGGGAGTCCATAGCAGCAACATGGCTAATTGACTTAAAGTTATTGTTTCAATTATGCATTGAAAGAAAATTTTGCTGCTGAGGCAAATGTGCTATCCACACCATTTTCATGAAATAAAATAACTAGCCCAAGCTGGCCAAGGTCCAATTACAATTTTGAAGGGAAAATGTGTTGAAATTCCTTTAGTAGTTTATAATCATATTTTTCCCATTTATAAAAATTTGTCTCTATTGAGGGGATTTAAGAGGTGTTAGACACATGAGACAACCATAGATTTCACAGAACAAAGTAGTCAGGCACATAAGGCTGTATCTTCAAGCAACATCTACTTAGTATGTTGTGTAAGTAAACTAAGTCATTCTCTAGCTATCTATCATCTATCATTTGTCTGTCTATCTGCACTCTATCTATCACTGTCAATCTAGCTAGCTTGATACCTAGCTACCTATCTCTATTCTCCTCTGTCCCTCTCTCTGTTTGTCTTTCTCTGATTCCCTCGTGTGTGTGTGTGTGTGTGTGTGTGTGTGTGTGCGTGTGTGTGTGCCTGTCTGTATATCTGTCTGTGCATGTGAAATAAAAAAAAGCAAAGTCAATCAGAAAATATTAGAATAGATATTCCTTGGATGGCTTTTCTAGAAACCTATCCATTAAGACACAATTTTAATTTAATAGTATCTGATTAAAAACAGCATCATTTAGCTCTGATAAACCAAAGAGAGGAAAGAAAAGGAAATGTGTGCTTTATGTTTATTAATTTTACATATTATGTCAGATAAAAATGGCCAGGCATTAACTCTAGTATATCAAACCCTGCTGCAGTACACAAATCTTATTATTACAAAATGAGCCTCCTCACAGTGCCATGAACACACTGAGCTTTCCAGACTCATAGCACTGCTCCCCACATTCCTCTGCCCTCTCCTTTCTACTTCAGTTTTGTGTCTTCCTGGAAACCTGGTTCTAGTCCCATCTCATCCGGTAAGTTTTCCTCATTTCCTCTAACCCAAAATGTCTTCCCTATGAGAACATCTTTACTGCCAACATCCTCAGAAGTAAGGCTCCAGTCTCATGTATCCTATATCCTTAAAAGCACCTATTAAAAACATGGCTGGAGAGGTGGCTCAGAGGTTAAGAGCACTGACTGCTCTTCCAGGGGCCCTGAGTTCAATCCTAGCAACCTCATGGTGACTCACAACCATCTGTAATGAGAACTGGTGCCTCTTCTGGCTTTTAGGCATGCATGTAAGCAGAATGGTATATATAATAAATTAATTAAAAACTTTTTAAAAATGGTATGATGGCAGGTGGCAATGGCACATGTCTTTAATCCCAACACTTAGATGCCAGAGGCACAAAGATCTCTGTGAGTTCTAGGTCACCCTGGTCTTTAGAGGAAGTTCCAGTCTTGGCTACCCAAAGAAGCCCTGTCACAAAATAAATGGCATGATATTATCTATACATGTTTCTTCTCAAATTATTTGAGGAAGGCTCAGAGGTATAGAACACTTGGCACTTTTGTTTGCTTGTTTGTTTTTCGAGACAGGGTTTCTCTTTGATGCCTGTCCTGGAATTAGCTCTGTAGCCCAGGCTGGCCTCGAACTCACAGAGATCTGCCTGTCTCTGCATCCTAAGTGCTGGGACTAAAGGCAGGTGCCACCAATGCCCAGCACTTTTGTAGAGGACTGGATTCAATTCCCAAATCCACATGGTGGCTCAGAACTATATCTAATTCTAATTCCAGCATCTTTACACCCTCTTCTGACCTCTATGGGCACAAGATATATATGTGATGCTCATATATGTGCAGGTAAAAACTCATACATTTCAAATGAAGTAAGTATGTCTAACATATTTTTAAGTGACTGTGAGGGTCATTTTTCTGATAGCACCAATGTATACTAAGGCAAAGTTGCACTACCTGACATGGAATATGTGCTCAATAAATCTCTTAGAGTGAATGAAGAGTCCTCTATCTAAAAGTAACTGTTGACTTCAAGCTAAAGCTGTATGTAATCTCACCCTTGTTCCGTGCCTCTTTTCTCTCTGTGCACCATTTCTTAGCACTAAAAAGCCACTAGAAAGCACTAGAAAGTTTGAGAAACTTCCTTACATGCCTCTTGGCTGTTTGTAAGAAATGTATTATGATTTGTACCTTTTTCTTGTATTTTTATTGCCTTCTGATTGCTGTTAATCTTTCTTAAAAGTTTCCTTTGGCTCATGTTAGTATAAGTACCTCCATCTTTTTGGGGTTGTAAATACCTTCATGTTACTTTCTCTCTAGACACAGCCCAGACTAAAATGCCAGCTCACTAAAGTTCCTAACTATGTTACACAGTACCCTGCATCAAGCCCTGTCCTACACCCTGATGAGCAGGCTGAAGAAGCCAAAGGAGCCGACTGGTTTTGCTTTTGAGGGATTTCTGTTCTCTCTAGCTTTTGAAGCCATCTTCTGTTCTTTAACCAAGGAAATCTCTCAGACTCTGTGATTCATGCTTCAACTTCAAGAATAAGTTCAATGGCAGCTTTCCAATTTATGATACTCAATCTTACACAGCATTTTACAAGTGAAAAACTCAGATATTAAAAAGATTACATGATGGGTTGCAAAAATCACAGGCCAAATACTCCATTATTTTGTCTCCACTGTCATTATGTGACATTCTGTGTTATAGATAAATGTCCTTGATATCACTGAGAACTAAAGAACAATGGGAAAGGCCAACAACCCTAGAATTGCAAAGTCATTCCTGACATTTGTCATGTTTCGTCATTAGCAAATGTATAATATTCGATCAGGAATGAGTTCTAATCTCAAAGTTGAGTCAAATTGCTTCTTTGACTAAACTAGCAGTCTGCCAGGCAATCCTTGATTTCTAATCTGCCTCCTCTTTTCATGGACTGTTCTTCTCTAAACACACACTTGCTCATTTGGCTATTTTGTCCAGACACATGGTTTTAAATATCAACTATATGCTGATGTTTTCCAAATGTGGTTCTCTAGCCCAGATTTCTGCTCTGAACTCTAGACCAAAATAGTCAACAGTTCAGCTGACATCACTACTTGGATGTCTAAAAGGCATGCTCCAAATAGAATTCTTGTTCTTAGCCCCCACAAATCTGTATGCTTCTAGTTCACTCTACCTCCATTACAAAGCCACCATTCAGTGTCCCCTCCCACAATACACTATGGAACAACCAACAAACTCATCTCATCTATAATCTCAAAGTCCTTGCTTTGCAAACCATGAAAGGAGCTGGCAATTTCACCTCAGATATTCCCATTTTCAAGCCAATTAATAGAGACTAACAAGTTGTATTTAAGGAAGAAAATAGTTTAACTTTTCCATGGAATAATTTTTAATGTATAGAAGTAGATATTTTCCTAAAGAAATGTAAAATTAATAAAGTAAAACTCATCCCATGAACCACTAGAACATGGGATATTACTGTTAGAGTTTTCTGGGTACAACTCATCAGTGTGAATGTATACATCCATGATATGGATGTGGATGTGTCCCTATACATGTATTCACACACCTTATATCTACAGTATATTTTAAATATTTAAATTTTTAAATGTTTAAATGTATATCCCCCTCAAAATGTGGTCCCATCATCTAAACTATGCTCTAACTTAGTTCTGTATGTAATAATATAGCATAAGTATATTTCACAACAAGAATACATTAATACATATTCATTATAAGGAGCACATAATATATTTCACAGATTATTATTTATTCTACCAATCATCTAATATTGAAGATTTTATTTATTTTATTCTTTGGTATAAGAAAACATAATGCTCTACTTAAAACTTCACACATTTGATTTTTTCTGGCTTTTTATACTTTTATAATGCACTTTTGTAATACAAAATTCTGCATCAAAAGTCATTACACTTCTAAGATTTATAAGTGTATAGTCCTGAGATTGGTCTATGGGAGAATAAGAAAAATGTAGCTTTGATAATTGAAATTGTTGGGCTTTTGTTGTCTTAAGGGCTGGAGCAAAGCTGAATATACCAAAAGTAACATTTGTTTGTTACCTAAATCAGCATGTAACTTATTAAAACAGAGTTTATTAATTGTTTGCTACTAATACTCATAGCAGACAAATAATCCTTTAGTGGGTGCTATTACATATTTCAAACTTGAATATCCCTTCATTGAAGGTCTTGGTATACTGTGTCCAAGAAAGAAACCCCATATTTGATTAATTGCTATTTTGAAATTTCAAATTGTATTTTATTTTTTAATATTTTTATTTAAATTAGAAACAATCTTATTTTACATATCAATTCCAGTTCTCTCCCATCCTCCTATGCACCCCCCACCAACCCCCCATCTGGTCACACAATCTATCCACTCCCCAGGGAGAGTGAGGACTTCCATGGCAGATCATCAAAGTTTGACACATCATTTGGGGCAGGGCCTAGGTCCTCCCCCATGTATCTAGGCTGAAAGAGTATCACTTCGTGGGTGAATGGGCTCCCAAAGTCCATTCATGTACTAGGGATAAATACTGGTTTCACCACCAGAGGCCACATAGAGTGCCCAGGCCTCCTAACTGTCACCTATGTTCAGGGAGGCTGGTTCAGTCTTATGCTGGTTTCCCAGCTGTCTGGCTGGGGTCCATGAGCTCCCACTTGCTCAGGTCAACTGTTTCTGTGGGCCCTTTTGCTCATCACTCCTCCCTCTCTACAATTAGATTCCAGTTCAGCTCAGTGCTTAGCTGTGTCACTGCTTCTGCTTCCATCAGCTACTAGGATAGCATTTAAGGTAGTCATCAATCTCATTACAGGGGAAGGACACACTAATTAGAGAAAGAGTCTATGTATATGAGTTTCTTGTGTTTCTTCTTTGTTTTGCTTTTTTATCTCAGGTATTTAGTTTGCTTTTATTTGCTTGTTTGTTCTAAACATTTGGATAAGTTAGGAAGTGGGGAGGATATAGGAGGAGATAAGGGAGAGAGAATCATGACTTGTACATGCTGTATGAACAAAACTTTATTTTCAATAAAATAATAAATGTGAAAAGTGAAGGAGGAAGAAAAGAAAGTGAGGATAAAAGGGAGAGGAAGGAGAAGGAGAAAAGGAGGAAGAGGAAGAAGAAGTGTGAAGGAGGAAGAGGGTTGAATAATGTATCACAGTTGTAATGTTTGGAGCTGTGACCTGAAGCATGGCTCCCTTCTTAAGTGAGTCAGTTCTGACAGGACGCAGAATGCTCCAGGTGCTTGGTAGCATGAAAAATGTTGTAAATAATTTGGATTAGATAACAGAAACTTGGGACCAACATGCAACAATAATGTACTAATGTACATTTGGAGTTAGACTCTGTGTTCCACCATCTCCAAGGAGTGGGCTTCTATCTTATCGATCTGTAGCGTCATAAGCATGACTGAGAATACCATCAATGACTGGGGACCACCAAGAGCTAATTGGACTAACATGAAAGTTAGGTTGACTAGTGTAGATTTCCTCCTATACAAGATAATTACAGAATGATTGGAAAATGCTCTTATATGTGCTAACAAAAGAGAATCAAAGAAAATTAAATAAAATCTAAACAAAGAAAAAAGATAACTTCAGAAACTAATTCTGATGAAATGGAGAAATACAAACTATCTGGTAATAAAAAATATAAAGTAGTCATCCTAAAATTAATAAACTTATGATAATAATGCATGGACAATGTAAAAAAATTAACAAAGAAAGAGTAAGTATGAAAAATAATAAACATAAATCTTAGAACTGTGCAATGTAATAATGGAACGGAGAATTTCAATACAGTTCAGCAGCACACTAGAGCAAGTAGTAGAAAGCTAATCTGAAATTTACCTTGTCTGGAGAATGAGAGACGGAAGCAGAGGAGTTGACAATTTCAGGGACTCTTGCTTGGGACACAACAAAACAAAATTGTTGTCTATCCTTTTTGGTGTGACATTATGAGTAAACAGAAACTTACCAGGTCTTGTTGAATCTGAAGAAGACATCCAGGAGAGTCCAGGCTTTGCAATGCTTCCACAAAAGAGAAGATGCTTTCTCTGCTGTTCTGATATCTTCAATAGTTAAACAGAAATCTACATAAAAATGTACCAAGTACAACACCATCTGCAGAGCAACATTTAAGTGTGAACATGTCTTTATAGTTTAAGAATTCTATGTGAGATGAATTCACAAAATAAAGCTGTTGGATTTGCTCCAAAATATAGATCCCTGAGTCTCTTCTGTGAGTCAGAAATGAACAAGGGGAACAATTCCTAAGTCAGTGATTAGCTACAAGATGCCTCTCTCTACATTTCATTGCTCTGCATTGCTGGGTTAACGAAACAAAACATGGTTGTTTATTCAAATGTTTGATCATTACCAGACTACCAATGGATATTTTTTTTCTAAAAAGAACTTTAAAGGAGTCACCAAAAAAAAAACAAACAAACAAACAAACAAAAAAACGCATGTTATTCTCTTCCCTATTGCACTTCTCTATGTCTTCTTTTCTCTGCTCCTCTCACTTCCTCAAATACAAATCACCAAACAAAGTTCCCAGTACCTTTTCATAAAAAGGAAGATGTGTTCCTGCTTTGGGATTTGAACCACCCAAACATTGTAAGTTAGCTGCACTAGTGTAGCCCATTTCCTTTTAAAAAGGATATCTGGCTATGAAGAAATCTGAATGGACATTCACAGCTTTCCTTGATGAAGGGTCTGAATTAGGAAAATATTTCATCTAAGCTAAACAGTCTATCTTTGTAAACACCAAACTCACTTGACTCACTCAAACTTTCCTATATTCTTTTGAAAAGTTAAATTGCTGGAAGAACTTTATAATCATGGAGATATAACACGTACATTAAAAGGAGTGAACATCCTTAGCCAATAGGACAACACCAAACCATGCTAAGCAAAAAATTTAACTAAGAGTTATCCTGAATCTAACACACTGTCAACTGGGCAAAGATGGGTCATGCTGTTCCCCCTGTTTGTGCGTTAGTAGGGAGTTGTGTCAGATTGATGGGTGGCCATGTCACAGCCACTTTCCAGCAGTGCCCAAATTCTCTGTCCACTAGGTAAGCCTCAGTCTGTTGTTCTGATGGTAGGGTAATGGGTTTGAACACAATTGCTTGCACAGCTACCCCTGTGTAACCACCCAAAGCAAGTTCATTCAGTATTTCTATTGTTCTGCTTTTTATGTCTTTTCATTTTTGTTATACTTTTAATATTCTAATGTAATTACATTCCTCTATTCTCTTTCTCCCCTCCAAAGCCTTCCATATACCCCATCCTTGTTCATGGACTCTTTTTCATTCATTGTTGCTACATGCACATAAGTATATACATATATATTCCTACATATAGCCTTCTCAGCAGAATAATATTACATGTGTTCATGTTTTCAGAGCTATTCAGTTGGTACTAGCAAAACATTTGGTGCTCTCTTCCCTGGGAAAGACTAGTTTCCCCTCCCTCAGCATTTTTAAAAATCACTTTTTTGCCTTATTTTTTATTTACATTTGAAACAAGGTTGTTTTACATGTAAATCCCAGTTCCCTCACTCTCCAATCTTCTGATATCACCCCCAACCAACCCAGCCCATCTCCTTTCTGCTCCCCAGGGTGAGGCTTTCCATGGGGAGCCTTCAAAGTCTGTCACATCATTTGGAGCAGGGCCTAGGCCCTCTCCCATGTGTCTAGGCTTAGAGAGTATCCCTCTAGATGGGATAAGCTCCCAAAGTGCATTCATATACTAAGGGTAAATACTGATCCATTACCAGAGGCCCCATAGTAGACTGCCCAGGCCTCATAACTGAGATCCATGTTCAGGGGTTTTGGCTCAATCCTACACTGATTTCCCAGTTATCTGACTGGGGTCTATGTGCTCCCCTTGTTCAGGTCAGCTGTCTCTGTGGGTTTCTCCAGCCTGGTCTTGACTCCTTTGTTCACCACTCCTCCTTCTCTGCAACTGGATTCCAGGAGTTTGGCTAGAGTCTTTAGCTGTGAGTGTCTGCTTCTGCTTCCATTAGCTACTAGATAAAGGCTCTAGGATGGCTTCTAAGAGAGTCATCAATCTCATTATCATGGAAGGGCATTAAATATAGCCTCTCCACCAAAATATGCATTTTTTTTAAGTGCCTGCAGTTCTTAGTGTAAGGTTGAATCATCTCCCCCATTCACTTGGGCATGTCTATTGCCATCACCACTGTTAAGCTCATGCTTAGTCAGTCATTCTGTTAAGAGTCTATGTGTGTAGTTTCTGATATTACTAGGAGACAAGGGCTTATAGCACTTCTATATTTACACATTGAGAAGTCTCCAGTGCTACAAGGGTTTATGATATTAGCAGCATGTTTTCCCATGGTGGAGTCAAGCTGTCCTAAATACTGCCTAAAACATTTTATCCATGACTGGACTGGAAAATTATAGCAATGGCTTGGATGCCAAACAAAGAAAACAGCATCATTAAAATATAGTAATTCCATAATTCGGTCCACTAAAACAAATGCATTTTATGATTCTTCAAATGAAAACCTGCCACTTTGGCAGGGAAATGGGTAAAAGTGGACATAACTATAAACACTTATCTAGCAAAGATACGAGACTCATTTTTAACTTTGCTTATAGAATAGAATTAAATCATAAAAACTCTTTAAATTCAATTAAAGCTGACAGGGCACCCTGCATGTATGTGCTTGTAATTAAAAGGGCATAGTTCAGTGCACTGAATGGAAGAATGTCTTATTCAACTTAGCACTCTTCATTTATTATACCCTAATAATACTAAAAAATACAATGAGCACTTTATTTTCTTAAGAAAATGCTCTAGCTGGGTGAATGAAATAAAACAATTATTAGAGAATATTACCTGAAAGAAACTACATTCAGAACAAATTCATTAGTGCAAAAAAATACACTATCTAAAAATATAGGTAGAAATGTTAAGGGAAAGTAAATAAGTGATTCACTAAGTTAAACGGCTGGAAAATGAGCAAAGGACAATGGAGGAAGGCCTCCTTGGGGCATGACCTCTGCACATGCATGTGGAATGGTGGTATGTTTGGCAGGTAAAACACACCCTACTGGATCGTGTGCTGCATGGCTTGGCTTCCAGCTGGTAGCACTGTCTTGAAGGATAATGGAACTATTAGGCAGTGGAAATTAATTATAGGATATAGGACACTGAAGGAAGGGTGAGCTCTCTGCTTCTTAACCTGCCAAGATTAAGAAGTCTCGTGACCTTGCTATTGCTACAGACAGTGGGAGTGCTACAGACAGTGAGGTCAGTACCCTATAGTATATGAGCCTCAGTAAACTCTTCTTTTAAATTGCTTTAGTCAGACATTTTGTCACAGTGATAAGAAAAGTCACTACCACAGAGGGCAAGCAAGGGTCATCTCTAAGATACCTGGATATTCAGGGTTTCACAGGTTCAGATCATCCCGACCAGCTGCTCACCTATTAGCAATGTGACGCTTCAGTGATGGGTCAGGGACACCAGTTTCATAACATAGCGTAAATACGTTCCCACTGCAACCATTCAGAAGAAACAGATAACCCAGTGTCTACTTTGTTCCACATTAGATAGGGTAGACATATGTTAGCATGGTTTTGGGCTACAAGTGATAAAATGCAGTTCAAACAAGAATATGGAGAATGCAATAAGTTTATTGAGTCATGCCCATGTCCACCAAGAGATACCACTGGATATAGGTACAACTGCATCCAGAGTTTCTCTCTGAGAATCTGAACTAAATATTCTTTGTCTGACTTTACTCTGCATGTGAACTCTGCCTGAAAGACAACACAGTCTCAACACTTTCTAACTTAATAGTAGCTTCACCTGCCCACTTGCATACAGTGACAGAGGTGTATTTTGGCATTGAGTTCCTGAAAGTGTATTTCCCCAAGGAAAAAATGCAATGAAAACAGCAAGCCTTAAGACACACCTTTCATGTGTTTGAACATTTGTCAATGATTCTCTCTCTCTCCTTCTCTCCCTCTCTCTCTCTCTCTCTCTCTCTCTCTCTCTCTCTCTCTCTCTCTCTCTCTCTCAAACACGCACACACACACACACACACACACACACACGACCCCTATTCACACATGCACCAGAATGATAAGCCAAAATGGGATGTAACTTTCAACAAGTGATCCGTCTTCACTCCTACTCCATCTCTGAATTTAGCACAGCAGGAAGAGCAAGGCTATGAACTGCCCTGCCACCATCCTCCACTTTCCCACAATAAGACATGCCTCTCTAACTAAAACACAGCCCTAAAATTAAATTACAATAAAATAAATGCCTGTGTGTTGTTTATTTGAAGAAAAGAATAAAGGCTATGAGGACAACTTAATTGGTGTCAAGCTTGCCTGGAAAATGCCAGGATCTGAGTTTGCCCCCTGGAATTCACATTTGAAGAGCCAAGCTCAGTGGCACATGCACATAACCACAGTACTGGGGAGAAGGAGACAGGAAGATCCTTGGTCCTTGCTGGTTACCCAACATAGCCTACCCTCAGTGCAGTAAAAGGATCTATCACCACACACAAAATCAAGGTGGATAGAGGTTTGATAGATGATGCCTGAGGTTGTCTTCTGACTTTCACAAAAGATATGCATGTACACACACACACACACACACACACACACACACACACACACACACACACACCAGGAGGAAACATTAGAATTCCACCCCATAGAGAACAGAATCAGCTACATCTTATAATTATGAAAAAAAAAATCTTTAGAGACTACACAGTCCTTTCTTCTGTTTTCCACATTTGTAAAGTCCTTGCCAATTATAAATTTTTCTAAGTCTTTTCTAAGCTGAGAACTACTAGGAACTCTATGCAAGCATATTTACCGAAACAATCATTTTTCCCGAGTGACACAAACCTAATAGATTTACAAAGTAGAAAAAAAATCGACTTCAGTATAGACTGACTGCATGCTATATACCTCTCCCAATGAAGCCTAATAACATCACACTGGGTTTGCTCTCACTATGTTTTCTCTCAGGAAAGTTCCATTTCCACCACTACTTGAGAAATAGTCTGGAGATTCCACATCTCAAGTCAACTACTGAAACCTGTTCTTTCTGCCCATCCCATCAGATTAGGTGTTCAGTTTTCACTTTATTTTGTCCAAAATAACTTCTATCCATGTTTCCTCGACTTTTCTGATCTGTGGAATGTCACCTTACACCAGCTGCATAGTCAGGATCCTCTATAGGAACAGAACTATACTAGGATGAATAAATGTAAAAGAGATTTATTGGCATGGCTTACAAGCTGTTGTTCAACTGTTTCAACACTGTCTACCAATGAAAGATCCAAGTGTCTAGTAGGTGTTCAGTCCATGGGGTTGCATATCTAAGGAGGTCTTCAGTAAATGCCAGAATCCTGAAGAAGGGTGTTCTAAAGCCAGTGAAACACTAAACTTGTCAGTGACAGGAAGAACAAACAGATAGAGCTTCCTTCTTCTGTGTCTCTTGCATAGATTGCCAGCAGAAGGTGTGATCCAGAATAAAGGTGGACCTTCCCACTCCAAAAGATTTGGATTAATGGTGATCCACTCACCTCAGAAAATCTGGATTCAAAGTGGGTATTCCAACTTTCTAAATGATTTCTTTAAGAAAAATAGCAGTTATAATTAGCCATTTGGGTTTCAGCTAAATTTCAGGAACAAGACCAACAATAGTGAAGAGACTTAAATGTCCTTCCCCATTAAAAATGAGATTAATGACTACCTTATATGCCATCCTAGTGCCTTCATCCAGTAGCTGATGGAAGCAGAAGCAGACACCCACAGCTAAACGTTGAGCCAAACTCCTGGAATCCAGTTGCAGAGAGGGAGGGGTGATGAACAAAAGGGTCAAGACCAGGCTGGAGAAAGCCACAGAAAGTGCTGACCTGAACAAGGGGAAGTTCATGGACCCCAGTCTGATATCTGGGAAACCAGAATAGGACCCACCCAGACCCCTTGAATGTGGGTGTTAGGAAGACAGGACAGTCTATGGGGCCTCTGGTAGTGGATCTGTATTTATCTCAAGTATATGAAGAATAAACTTTGGGAGCCCATTCCACATAGAGGGTTACTCTCTCCCACCATTTTCACTCACTACCACTCACAAACAATAACAATAAAATTAGCAAATTAACTAGAAATTTCTTATTAAAAATAATAGGATTAACTTTATGAAAATGAGCCAATCATTGATAAGTATTATATCCATATAAGCTCTTTCTCTTTTCTTTTATTTTTTTTTTGCACCTAATATCTTCATTTTTCCTTTTTTAGAGTTTATATTTGAAACAAGCTTGTTTTAAATGTCAATCCCAGTTCCTTCTCCCTCATCTCTTCCCCTAACCCCCCTCCCCCGAGTCCCCATCCCATTACTTTGTGCTCCCCAGGGAGGGTGAGGCCTTCCATGGGGAATCTTCAAAGTCTGTCATATCATTTAGAACAGGGCCTAAGCCCTCCCCCATGTGTCTAGGCTGAGAGAGTATCCCTCTATGTGGAATGGGTTCCCAAAGTCTCCAATGTACTATTTCCACTTTGTAATAAGTACCACCTTATCAAAAACTCCTAAACCATCTCCAACACCATAATTTGTACTCGTGCCCTAATTTAATTTCCTGACACTGAATGGTAAAGTTGATCTATTCCATTTATGATAGACCTTAACTACTAGACAACTATGAAGTGAAAGAAGATTCTATTCAAGTATCAAATGCTTAAAAAATGAAGTCTTTTCTTCCCAAAATAATCTACTTGTATGCCTTTTATCATTGATTATTGAACACAGTATATTCTACACACACACTTTCTTAGAGATAGCCTACATGACAAAGATACTTTCTGTTGGCATTTCCGTATTTTCTGCAATAGAAAAAAACTGTTAAAACACTTTACATCTTCAATGATTTCATTAAATATTTTAACCTTTATAATTAATATAATACAGTCTAAGCTATAAAACTGTCTTGAATGACTACATATAAATCATACAATATTTTTAAAAGATTCATTTTATGGTTAATTATGTAAACGTGCACTTGTGGGGCTATGCATATGTATGTGGGTAGCTGTGGTTGGATCTGCTGGAGCTGGAGTTACAATTAATATTGGTGCTTGGTCCTCTACAAAGGTAGTCAAATTCTTAACTACTGAGTCATCTCTCTAACCCTATCTTAAAACACTGTAGCAAATTATTTTTTATTTAGTTTGACTTTCTTTAAGTCCACATAGTTCAGAGTATCTATTTTACAAATAAAAGAAATTTTAAATTCAATTTCCTTCAGTGTTGGAACTATCTCTGTCAAATTTGCAGTATTATTAAAGTTATCTTTCAGGGCTTCTCTTTTGCTCTAGCCCAATAGTGCTAGCTGACCAATAAATTCTTTTCCCTCTTGTTCTCTTGTCTATAAGCACAATCCCAAAGCATTATTTTTTCCTTAAATCAAAAAAATTGATTTTATCCTCTCCTGTTGAGAAATTTCAACAATATATCAACCAGCTGCTATTTTTGGAACTTAAAATATTATTAAAACACTCAATTTCTTTCTATTTCTTCTGCAAAGTTGAATGATAAAGTGAGCGATGCTGTCTTAGTTAGGGTTTCTATTTCTGTGAAGAGACACCATGACCACCACTGCAAATCTTATAAAGGCAAAACATTTAATGGAGGTAGCTTACATTTTTAGAGGTTTAGTCCATTATCATCATGGACTAAATAGTGGCATGCAGGCAGACACAGTGCTTGGGAAATAGCTAGTGTCCTATATCTTGACTTGCAGGCTACCCGATGTGAACTAAGACAAGGGGTGTGGCTTGAGCATATATGAGACCTCAAAGCCTGCCTCCACAGTGACAAACTTCTCCAGCAATGCCACGCCTACTCCAACAAAGCCACACCTCCTAATAGTGCCTTTGGGGTCCATTTTCTTTCAAACCACCACAGATGCCTATTGTTCCCATTACTGACTTACTTCCATTTCAACCCAAATATGCTTTTCCTCTCAGCACTCCACTGATGCTTCATTTGAAATAGGCACTAGAACGTCACACTGCTAATGCTTATTTTATTGAGCCATTAACCATAGTGACAAAGTTTGTCACTTGCCTCCAATAGTCTAAACCCTGCTTGTCTCTACCTCTGGCCATTAGTTTTTTATTATTTTCACTGTTTAGTCTGTCCCCACCTAACTACTAATGCTGGGTTTAACATTTTTAATAGACTTATTCTCATATGCTTTTCAAAGGAATCAGATATTAGTTATTACCAACCCAAGCAATAATTTTGAGCACAAGGCTTTGGAATCCTTTTGGAAGTATATGTTCAGCAATTTATGAAGAACAAGTTTTCCTAGGAAAATTTGATTTCTTTTACTGCTAGGGATGTTTGATGTATACATCAGAGAATTCTACAGACATAATTAATTATGCTTTCAACAAATCTTCCAGAAGTTGTGACTCCTGGTACTTTCAGGGAAGAGATGATAAGATGTGAAGGAAAATTGAAATACTTAATAGTCTAGACATTGAGTAAATAAAATTTTTAAAAATAAGAGGTATGTTTTCACCTTTAATTGTTTCAAGCATTAGTTCAGTGGCTAAAAAAATATCTGTTGAGAGTCTTGCAGGTTTGGGATACACACATATACACAAGCAGACACACAAATATCCATAGTATCATGAAATTTACATTGCGATGAGGAAAGAAAACAGTAAATAAGTAATATACCATATCTTAGATATTAATGTGAAGTAAGAAGAATAAAGGCAAGGAAGATAGTATTGGCGGGATAAATAGAAAGGAATTATGAATAGGCTGACAATGGTAGGAATTCACAGTGTAATACATGTAAACAAAGAATTAAAGGGAAAGACTTGCTTTACTCATTGTTACAGAGCACCCCTTAACATAATAACCAGCAAAGTTGGTATCCATAATATTTTTAAATAAATGCACAAGTAAATCACTGGGTGAATGTTGACTATCAAAAAATCCCTTCATCAAATTAATCATAAAGAATCATTAGCTCTTGCTACAGAACAAAGTCATCTGGCTTTGATTTTTCTCTTGTACTTTTTGATTATTTAGCAGCACCACAAAGTGAAGGAAGCAATCATTTTTCCCACCACAGTTGCTGTTGAAATATCACCTGTAGTGATTTCTATTCTCTCTGTAGTTTGAAAGGGAACTCAACATGTTTTAAGAGTACACATCAGATGGAGGTGAAGGGTGTGACATATAGAGAATGTGATCCCATATTCTTCCTTTAATTCCTATTGCATTTCTTGCCTCTAAATTCCATGGCAATGTGGGTTTGCATCAGTTCTGAGGAGTTAGCAACATAGAAATGAATACTGAGGGAGCTTCTCTGGATACTTCATGTAAAGGAGAACCAAACTCATAAAAGCGACTGAGAAAAGTTAAATAAATATTCCCACCAAGTTGCAGAATGTCCTTTAACATATTTAAAGACTTTGTCAATGATTTCTCCCAGGTTTTGAGCTGCAAATTGGTGAAACAGCCTGAGTTCACAAAAGAAACTGGTCATGCATCTTTGATGTTCTTGGGCCCAGTCTCTAGCTTGTTGGGACAGCACTCAAAAAGCCCTTTTCCTTCTGTGAACTGTCTAAAATGATGGGAACATGAGGGAAAAAAAGGAAATGTCTATGACTATGCCTGTGATAATAGCCATTGATGAATTGTCTTCCATTTCTTACAGTGTAACTGCTTCTGACTTTTAAATGCACTTGTTTAAAGACAACACACCAAAACAAATCCAGTAAGGTTAAATTTTCCAGTAAGACTGCCCCAAAAAGAAAAGTCAGAAATCCCCAAACATGGCAGCAGTGACTTGACTGGCTGCCCTGTTTCCCAGAGTTTTGCCCTGACCATTGGAGATTAAACTGTCGTTGAACTAAATGATATGAATTACCTATGTTCTAAATACCAGTTCACAGGGCATCCTCCTTCTCGAAATTGTCATAGGTCAAAGAAAACAAGTGCTGATTTTCCTGTAGAAACATCTTCATAATAAATAATTTTTACCATTTTTATTTCCACTTTCGTATTCCAAACCTCTCAAAAACTGAATGAAATAAATATAAACATCAAGGACTGGTGACTGCCGAACTTAATCTTTAGCACAAGAATTAGTTTGTAATAAATATCAGCATCTTCCAGACCCTCAGTCCTTAGATTCAGACTCCTATCAACAAAAGATAGATAGACCAGAGGTAACAGTTATATTCACCTAATTATAGTAAAATAACAATGAAATATTTCAGAGAAATTATTAGACCCTCTGTATTAGATGACTCTGTCTGCAAATTCAGCCAAACATATATCAAAACTAAGAAAAATAAAATTGTGTCTGCACTAAACATTTACAGAAATTTCCTTGTAAAGACAGTAGGAAATACATGTTGATTTGTCATTTTCATTTTTAGGTACCATAATCAATCTAAAGACAATAGAATTATAAGGAAGGATGTGAATAGGATATACTGAAACACTGTGTCATTTTATAAGACACTTGAGCATCTTCAAATTTTAATAGCAAAAATTCTGGAATCAACCCACTATTTTTTTTAAAAATGAAGAAACTACATGATTTTAAAGCCAAAATAATCACACTTAAACCTGCTTCTATTAAGTGAGGGTTATTAAATATTGGTATAAGGTCTGGGAAAAATATTTCATAATATCCTCCTTTCTGAACAATTTATATTTACTTAATTCAGAAGTGTAGTATTAACACACACAATTAAAGATACCAAGCAGGGCATCAGTACCTCAGAAAACTGCTCTTTGGGAACTTGAAGATGCCAGTAGACTTTCCCTGGCTGCATTGCTTTCTGTACTTGTACAGTAACTGTGCATCTTCTGCAATGCTTTGCCCCTTTTTACCACTGTTGCGACTTTTCTCAAAAAGAAATGGCAGTTTTAGGCTTCATTCTAACAGCAATCATTTTTCTCACACTGAAGTAATCATGGGTGTGTACACTCCTTTATTGGGAAGAAGCAAAAGAACCTAGACAATATTGTCAAACCTAACCTTTGATGAATTTATTTTTATTCCACAAACTATATAGTAGACATTTTTATGCATCTCAGAGATTGAACTGCTTACTGTGCTCTCCTTGATTTTCAGGAATTTGTTTGCAAATAATCTCTCCTTTGCCAAGAACATGGTGGGCTTGGGGATTTGTAGGTGAAGACCTAACAGTTTGAGGATAATTTTCTAAAACTATGCCAGCTCTTCTCCAGTGAGCCCACCTGATTTTTCTCCATTTGGCCTTTAAATTTCTTGGCTAAGACACATGTTCATTCGCTGACCTTTAAAATGTAGAGATTCATTTAAATTATATGGACTGTTGCTTTTAGCTTTGGTGAAAGTTAAATTCTTCCACATTATTCATTAAAGTTGGCTTTGGAAAACTTAACAAAACTGTACTAGCCAGGATTCTGTGTCTACCTCAGTTTAAACACTTGAGGGTTCTGAATCATGACCGCATACATAGTTCCTTAAAGAAGAAAAGTTTCTCTGTAGTCATCTCTAGGGACATTCTCATACAAGCCAGAAAAACAGAACCTGGAATGGTCATTTGGTCCACAGGTAGGAGCCAAGACTTTGGCCATGTCCCATTGCAACTAATTCTCTCAATTCCTGGAATTAGAAGGAAAAGTAAGTGAATTACTCATCCAACTTGAAAGGATCCAGTTTTTACCAGCAGAAATGTTGATGGTGCTGTGGTCAATTTGCTTGTAAACTTGAAAATTTCAGGACAGTTTTATCAAAGATGAAGGAAATTTGCCATATTAATTAGGCTTTTTCTTTTAAATTTAAAAAAATATATAAAACATTTGAAACTCTTACACAGAGATAACATTTAGATGGTTTCCAAAGATCCTTTTGTTTTCTACTGAGGAAACTATTTAAAAGTAATGAATTGTTCATCACAAAGAATACCAGTTTCTTCCATAGCCATTTCAGAAACTTAAGAACTGACTCAACCCAGACTGATAGCTGGGAAACCTGAATAGGACCGACCTAGACCCTCTGAACATGGGTGTCAGTTAGGAGGCCTGGGCAGTCTATGAGGTCTCTGGTAGTGGATCAGTATTTATCCTTAGTATACAAATGGACTTTGGGAGCCCATCCCACATAGAGGGATACTCTCTCAGCCTAGACACATTGGGGAAGGCCTAGACACTGCTCCAAATGATATGACAGACTTTGAAGATCCCCCATGGAAGGCCTCACCTTCCCTAGGGAGCAGAAAGGGGATGGGATATGGGGTTGGTGGGGGAAAAGAGAAGATAGGAGGGAGAGGGAACTGAGATTGACATATAAAATAAAGATTGTTTCTAATTTAAATTAAAAAATAACTGACTCAAGCTCCATTGTGCTTATGAAAAGTCCTCTTGAGATGGCATGACTCTCTCCTATATCCAAGAGAGTCAATAGTGATGATTTTAATTATAACATTTTCTAACCTCACTTAAGGCATAATTATGTTACCTTCCTCACTTTGTTGCAGGGAAAGTACAGGGCAAATGTTGCAAGCATTCTCACGACAATATGTAAAATTGCTCCATGGCATAAGCCCTCACTTCCTAATGTGATCTCTATGACTTTATGACCTGACTTTTAAAATTAAAAGAAACTTAAAAAACTGTAAAAGCAATGTTCTAGGAGCTGTTTGATGAAGAGAAATTATAGAGTTGAAGAATAAGATGGTCATTGAAGAAGTGAATTAATTAGTTCTGTGCCTGTGAATTTATGCTGACTATAAGAGATGATTTCAGAAAACAAAAGCTTCCAAGTCAGGGCTACTGAAAGTTGTCTGGAGAGTGTTCTATGAGATTGTCAGCTCCCTTCTTTCCACAGGCCAGGGAAGGCTGCCTCTTTTGTAGTCCCAAAATGTAGGTCATGTTGATCTGAAGTAGATCTATAATGACTCTGTGGCTCTAATACTCTTGCCAAGGTTACATCATCAAAAACTCCAAGAGCCAGAAGAGGCTTCTAGAAGTACCTTCATCTTTAATGAATGTTCTCCATTGCTGTCTTGGCTCACTCAGTCAACATTCTGTTGTGGAACACTTACAATATTCTTGGCCAAGAAGAATATGCTGTTTAACACTCAATATGAAGAGAAAACAAGAAAAATGATTAAACAAATATATATATATACATATATACATGTATATGTGTATGTATGTATATATATATATATATATAAGTTTTTTGAGAATTCCACACAACATATTTTAATCATATTTATCCCAGATTTGTCCCATACTTCATGTCCTGCTTTTTGGTTCATTTATTTTAAAAACCATAAATTTCAATTTTTGCTTTTAGTATACTTCTGAATACAAGACCATGTACCACAGCATGGTCTGACTATCAAGGACCATACCCTTAAGAAAACTAACTCTCACCCAGAGACGAACTACCTGTCCATTCATCTTCAGTTAGGGCCAGAATCTCATAAACCCCTCCTCACTCTAGTCTAGAATGTTGATCACTTTGATTTTGTATGGGCAACTTTGACTGTAGCATCTCTGCCATGTCCAGATGACAGTTTTATTCTAGTCCTCCCTGACCTCAGGCTCTTAAAATCTTTCTGACCCTTCTTACATAATGGTCCCTAAGCCTTCTGGATGGTGTGTTGATATACATGTCCCATTTGTATATGAGCAACCCTCAGTCACTTATTCTCTGCCCTTTGATCATTTGTGTGTTTCTGCATTAACCGCCATCTACACACAAAGATACTTCTCTGATGAGATCTAAGAATACAGAGGGCAGGTTGATACTATGCCCATTTAGAAAAATAAAACTAGTAGGCTCACCCTTTGGTCCTGTAAAATTTCTAAGAATGGGTTATTAGCCAGATTTATAGTATCAGGCATGTTTTTCCTCCAATGGTGTGGATCTTAAATCCAACCTGAAAGTTGGTGGTTACTCCCATAACATACATGCTACTATTGCACACATAAGTATATCTTACCACACTGATCATTATTGCAATAAACAGAGTTCATATCTGGGAAAAATATTCAGACCTCTTTGAAGTCTTAACATCTACATATAATGAGCATAAAGTATAATAATAATGTCGCATTTCTTTTTGTGGGACTCCATGACACCCTTGACCAACAACTTGAGGAAAGTTATGCTGGCAATTGGCTTTTATTTGGCAATGTACGGCTTCTGGGATGAGCATAATCACCTGTACAAGGTAACTGCACTCAAACTCTTTTATGACTATTTACATATGCATATTAAAGAAACTTAAAAAAATGTAGATTTCCATATTGCTTTTTCATACATCCTTAAAGTTATGACTCCCTCCGCCAGTCCAATCCTCTACTTTACCCTCCCATTCCTGTACCAACTTAAACGTTAAACCTTACTCCTTTTTCTTTTCATATAACCTACTGAAATTTTTAACATATGTTTTGTATTGTGGTTTACTACAGGGTTCCTGCTTCATGAAAGAGTCTGTCAGACACACTATGGCCTATGGTCTAAAGATGGAACATTACAGAAGAACTTCGGGTGACTGACCAGGCAATGAGTTGTCTCTGTCATTTTTAGAGTTTATATATTATCTTTCTGTGGTCTTTGAGGAAGTTAAAGACACACAGTTATGGTTATAGTTTACCTTAGTTAGGATTAAAGATAAGTTACATATAGGACTTTAGACTCACAAAGATAGGATAGATGATATTTTCTTTAAGTCTTACAAAATGTTAATGGACTAAATATTGTTAATTGTGATTCTTATTTGATAACTGTTGTATGATATATTTTGCTATGTTAAGGTTAAACCTCTTCCTTTTATTTTAGACAGAAAAGAGGAGATGAGGGGAGATGTTATTCGGTAAATATGTTTCTCATACTGGTTAATGAATAAAGCACTGTGGCCAATGAGAAAGCAAGATAGGCGGGGTTAGGAGACTAGGAGGAAAGAGGAAGTAGTTAAGAGGAGTCAGCACGTAGAGCCTAGAGAAAACAAGATGCCGGTCTGCCACGCTCGGATAAGATGACCACGTGGAAATACTTAGAATAGTAGAAATGAGTTATCATTAAGACAGAGCTAGCAAATAAACAATGATAGTAACTGGCCAACAACATTGTATCAAATACAGAGTCTCTGCATGTTATTGGGTGCTGGCATGGCGGCAGGACCAGACAGTGGCGGAGGAAAACCCTGCTCCAAACATGTTTGTTCTTTTTGTACTTCTAGGTTACAATGTCTACGGCTAGAGTGACAGCTGACAGCTCCAGAACGTACGTAAGGCCAGAAAGCCAGCTTTACACCACTGAACAAGGATAATGTGCTTGTTCTCAGTCACCAAAGTGCAGAGTGGTGAGGAGGATGAACCCTGGATGATGGTTGCACGTGGCCAGAAAGCATACATGCAGAACCCCCATAGAAAAAGCACCATTGTCCCCTGGAGAGGAGAAGACGGGGTACATACCCAGTTTCTATTTAGTGCTCAGCTGTCTTGGAAAAAGTAAGGTACTCAGAAGATGAAAAGCTGTCCTTTCATTTTTGAGGGTAATCGTCTAAATCCCCCACATTTAGAAGCCTGCTTATTATTCCACAACTAAGTTAATTTTAAAGTCTTTACTCCACAGTGCGCCTAATACAAACCAGATGTGAGAACCACCTCAGATCTAGGAGAAGCCCCCTCTCCTATCTCTCCCAACCTCTGTCAGTTGCAAACAAGCCAAATCTAAACCAGCAACCATGTATGTTTCCAATCAGCACTCCAGCTTTTCCCCTACGGAAGTAACTCCTTGGCATGCACAAGGGAAGGAAATGTTTCGTTCAAAAAGCTGTGCCAGGACAGGGAGCAGCTTATTCTCACGATACTTAACATACTAACCAGCCAGTGCAGTGAGAAAATCAATGCAGAGGAAGCAGCCAGAGACAGTCAAAAGAGGTTGTGAGCCAGCAGAAACAATGAGAGGACAGAAGAAGGTCAGATGGTGGTAGGGGGACAATGGGAAGGGAACTTTTCTTACTGAAAGCCAAGCCTAACTTTACTGGGAACTTCAATGTATGTTGAGAATTCTCTCTCTCTCTCTCTCTCTCTCTCTCTCTCTCTCTCTCTCTCTCTCTCTCTCTCTCTCTCTCTCTCTCTCCCACCTCATGTTTTCTGGTCATGAACTATATAAGTGAAGTCCTGAAGTTCACATGGAGAGTGAGGGCTAGCCTGTGTGGCCTGAGAGCATGAAATGAACACAGCTTAAAACCAAAATTACCCCTCATGGATTGTAATCATGCTTTCACCTCCGAATCAAGAAAATCGCAACGTACCATGAAAAAATCCAAAAGAATCTCAGTCACCCCAAAACAGTTGGGGGACAAATTTCAAAAAATGGTGATTCCTCCAGAGTTGCTCACACACTTTCTGGATCCTCCCATGAGTGTTTCTTACCCATTTGTAGAAAATGTAGGGATGCAATTATTTATAATTGAGCTACAGGGTGGGGTTTCTGATCACATTTTGGAAGCAGTGGGTTACATGGAATAGTGATAATGATACTGGCTTTAGTTTGATATTTTAAATGGACATACACAGAAGGACTTCTTGTGATACAGTTCAGGGCACTTCCATTGTCTCCCCAGTCTTCATCAGAATTAATTAGCAATGATCCAGCTTTCCATGTAAGTCTTCTCACTAGAAAATTCACCAGTTTGGATGTGTATGCTGGTGTCTTTCTGACATAGGTTCTCAAAGCAAAGCAACAGTAACTATGGAAACAAGCAAAACACAGAAAGGCTGGTGGTTAATTCAATAAAGCTCTTGAACACACAAACAGCTGATAATGTCTAATTGAGTGAGTGAGTAGTGAGTAGCTGACAGTTCTGAGAATTACCCTAGATATTTATTTTGATCTATTTAATTTAAAATTGGAACAATATTTTATTTTATTATACAGTAAGTTTATATAAAGTTTAATGGTTGGTTTCATTACATGCTTGCTTTTAGATGGCAATTCAAAAACATTTATCACATGTGTACTATGAAGTACTTTTCATTTTCACAAAGCACAGCAGAAATTACAATAAACATAGAAAGTCAATAGACCATCACACTAATTTTGAAAAAGGAATAAGCAACCTGTGATGGAATCTTGTCACTCACCTTCTAGATGTGTCTTTAGGTAAAGAAGCCTTACTGAAACAGTCTATTGAATGGAATCAATTAGCTGAGCCCTTCAGGTTATTGAGAGCATTAATAGAAAGAAAGAAAGGAAGAAAGAAAGAAAGAAAGAAAGAAAGAAAGAAAGAAAGAAAGAAAGGAAGGAAGGAAGGAAGGAAGGAAGAAAGAAAGAAAGAAAGAAAGAAAGAAAGAAAGAAAGAAAGAAAGAAAGGAAGGAAGGAAGGGTAGAGCATGCTTGGTCATTGTTACCCATACTCTTCTACAACTTGGCATCAGATAGCTAATCTGCACACTTTCCCTAAAGGGTCTACAAAAGCCAGTTCTGGAGCCATACTGCTCATCAGAAATGGGTTATCATAGAGATTGTTAAAGGGTACATGGCACTTTTTGTTCACCAAAGTCCAAAGTACAGCATCAAACTTATCAACACAGAAGAGTTCCAGCCAGGGACATTAACGGATCCAAGGTAGAACACTATTCATTTTAATTTTATATAAAGAGAGAATTCAAGATAGAATCACAGAATGCTACCCTGGCAATAAATCTTAATCTAGTCAAGGCCCAATACTTAGCCCTAGAATACTACCCAATTCTCTATTACTTTATTTAAAAGTTAAATAAATTGGTAATACCACACACACACACACACACACACACACACACACACACACTGAATTGTTACAGTTCTTTTCATCATTCACACAACTGTAAGAAAATACAGATCTGAATCTGAGAAGTGTTATTGTGTGATTTTTCTAAGAGAAAACTCTCACTGGCACTTCTAGGTATGAACCACAGGTAGCAAGAAAACCCTACAACTGACTTGTCAAAGAATCAGTACCCACTGTCTATTATGCTGCATAGTAGTTACTTATCAGAGAGACAGTAATTGCCCTAAAGCAGAGTTTGGATCCCAATGTTGTGGTCAAGCCACCTTCATAAGTATAACTTTTTCAAGAGAGTCTAAAGTACAAAATTTCTCTGCTCACATTATAACAAAAATTCCTTTGAACAGATGGAATATACATCTTCATTTACACTCTGCTCAGACCTTTCAGAGATTTCTTCTCTTGGCAGGTCAAGGTTTAAACTTACTGGCCACAAGGGTGTTTTAAATAAAAGAAATACTGTTGAAGATTATGGAAATCACCATAGTCACAGCAACAATTCACATTCATTGACATCTTTGTATGTAGCATTCAACAAAATTAATTTGTCCAGACAAACTATAATGCTAAGACCTCCTCCTGCTGTAGCTGCTGTCCACACAGCAATCAACTACTATGGTCTTCTAACCCTTTTTGGAGAAACCATAGTGTTATTTGAACTCTATATTTGAAGACTTTACTTTAAGTTGTTTTCTTAATTAGCAAATACCAACGTATTCCGTTAGAACTTTGGCATCTATATGCTAATTATAGGCTCTATCCTCAGGTCCCAGATCCTCTGCCTTCATCAGATGAAGGCAGAACAGGTCTGTCTCCTGGAGGTATGTTCTCCCACTCTCTTCTATATGTAGTTCCGGGAGACTTGAAACCATCACCTGACAGAATGTATGCAGAATCCCAGCCTCCTTCTTGGTGTTTGGAACTGACATTTTTTCCAGCAAGAACTTTGGAGACATAGCCTTTGTACACAGAAACTACAAGAAGTTAGACATAAAGTTAGAGACTGGGTTTACAGTTGGGATTTTAACTAAAGACAATCTTGCTTATCTTCCATTCCATGAGAAAAGTGCCCAGAGTTATAATAGGCAGATTATATTTTTCCTTAAGTGTTATTACAGTATTTAAAAATACATAATTTGGAGATAACACAACCTCTACATACATGCCAACATCTTCATCTGGTGCTCATCTGCTTTGCTTAAAAATCAGAAAAGAAACTGGCTCTCTTTTGGTTTCCAGTGAAGCACTCTTTAAAACTTTCCAAGAATTATTTTGTCTCTTTGTGATTTTTCACTTATTCACTGTCTCTGGAATCTTCCCCAGCATGTGACTTTGCAAAGACCATTTTTGGAGGGGGTTTTATAAATCTGTGTGGTTTGTCCCCTAATGTATTGTCTTAACACAATAATAAAAGTAGCCAAGCCAGGAAACCCACATCCTCCCTTCTTTGTGCTCCCTCAGAACTCTCTGAGCTGGAGGAGAGAAGCCACTTGACCAGAGATGCAACAGGGAAGGCAAAAGGACAGTGCAAAGGTGTTGATTTGCAAATAACCCCAATGTGGCAAGAAAAGGATCACTTCTGCCTTTCCACTCTGACTGATGGCTTCAGATAATTTCATAGGAATGAGAATTTCTTGTTTGTACCAGTACCATTCCTCAATAGCCCTTAAAAGAAGTAGGTAGACATACACATCATATACATATATGCATACACATATATACATATATCATCTACATACACATATACATCATACACATATATACATATACAAAGAGCAGTTAATGAAAAAAGGGGTCATAAATTTTAGAAAGAACAGGAAGTGAGAAATATGAGACTTGGAGGGAGAAAAGGAAAGGAAAATGATATAATCATATCATATTTTCAAAAAAAAAGCTAAAGCTAACAGTTTTTAAGATAAGTGTGGTTTAGATAGAACCAATACACAGTAATATCACATCCCAACAAAACTTGAATTCCAAGGTAAACTGCAGTCTATATTTGGAGTTTGCCTTCATTGTTTCCCTCAAAGATACAACAGACTCAATCTTGGCATTCACTCAGAGTTGAGACACAGTCAACTGTGAGAAGGTTGGAGAGCATAATAGGGCTGGAACATCCTTGTGTGAGGAAGCTCTGCCTGGATCCTAGTGGAGATAATGCAAAACATTAAAAGATTTAATAAGAAAAATATGAGAAAGCAAATGTTAATGCAGTGAACATGGAACAAGCAATGACATCCAATGCTGGCCTTGCTGGCCCTGATAGCAGACAGACAGCCCTGGAGAGATGATGATGAAACCATTACAGAAACAGCCAAAATGCCCAAGGGAAACATTCTAGAAACAGAAAAAAATTTAATTTGAGAGGAGTAGAGGTTTTAACCAATAGAAATAATGAAGGAGAAACTTAATAGAAAGAAAAAACAGTATTGCTTACAGTTTTCAGATTGTCTAAACCCAAGAAAAATGTAGTCAGGGCATCTAGCATCCTTACCATCTTTATATTCCTTGGAGCATGACATGGAGCTTGTGGGTTGAGAGAGGTCTAAAAGCCTTCTGTCAAACAATGGCATCTACCCTTGAGGACTGGCAGTGTCAATATGAGCCCCTTTTACATTGAACCAACATATTTTATTCTTGTGTTTGTGTAAGAATGAAATGGAAAATAGTATATATTGTAACCCCCAGAATCTCTGAAAAAGTAGGAAGCCCTTGTCAAAACCATAATTACCTTTTGTAGACCACACAAGTATATTATTAAGCAGAAATGATACTAGCATCTCTTATTAAGTAGGGACAATATCAGCATCTCTTATTAAATAAGGACTCTATCATTCGGGATCATGCTTCAACTCACAGAAGTGGTCCCTGCACCACTTCCTCTTGGCCATCAGCCTTTGCTGTACGCCAACAATGAAGATAAGAATCACAATATCTATGAAGCATCCATGGTTATCACCTAGAAGCTAAAACCATGGATGATTCTATAACTCAATCTACAATGCCCTCAACAATCTAAACATGCATATGACCTCAACAGATGGTTACAGGTTCTCAAGACTGCCATTATAAACTGTGATACTCTGCAAGTAGGACTTTCCTTTATCTAATAAACCTGTTTCTAAAAGATCAGTTCATAGGTCATACATTATGAGAAGGGGAGAGTGTTAAACACAAAAGTCCCTGTTTTCTTCACTGTGATGGGCTATACTACAGTTTAAAAAATAGCCCCTAACATCCCAAGTCAAAATGATTTTTCTTGCTTTGGTGAAATGAAATGTGATTGAGACTAATTCTCCGTCTATCGGCTATCCTTCCTTTAGCAAGCCTGGGATCTATGGCAGAAAACAAGCAATAGATAAAGAACACTGACTTCTAGGTTCTTCTTAAGGTTCTTGCTTAAACTGCTCCTGTGTCCTTAACTTCAGCAAGAGGGGAGAATTAGAAAAGCACAAGTATATTGAGTTTTTCTAAGTGTCTTTGCTGCAACCCATATGCTTTCACTTATCTATTTCAGAAGCTGGCTCGGGTCATGTTAATGGAGCTTTAAGGATAGCACAAAATTTAGCTATAAACATGGCTGATGTAGCTTACTTCATGTGAGGAGTGGAGTCAGAAGTGTGTGGAGTCAGGAAAGCAAATCTCCAGTATGAAGAAGAGTGTCTTTTACTTTGTCCCATTACTAGTGTCTACAATATTCTTTTTGGTTTGTAGATTTAACTTTGTGTGTGTGTGTGTGTGTGTGTGTGTGTGTGTGTGTGTGTGTGTGTGTGTGTGTTAGATACTTTTCAGTTAATATGCATGAACACCATGGACAAGGCAATTTATGAAAAAAATGCTTAATTTGGAGCTCATGCTTGCAAAGGGTTAGAGTGTATGACCACCATGGAAGGGAGCATGGCAGCAGCAGGCAGGCATGGACTAGACCAGTAGTTGAGAGTTACATTTTTATCTGCAAATAGGAAGCACAGAGAGCTAACTGGGAATGGTGCAGGCTTTGGAGACCTCAAAGCCCACCTCCAGGGACACTCTTCCTCCAACAAGCCCACCTCTGAATTATTCCCAAACAGTGCCACCAACTGAGGACCCAGTATATATGAGCCCATGAGGGCCATTCTCACTCAAACCACCACAGTGCCTACATACACTGTATGTGTGCGTGTGCCTGCAGGGTTGAGAAGATACTGAATTCTCTGGATTTGGAGTATAAGTTACCCAATGTGGGTTCTGGGAATCTGGGAGACTACCTTGGATCAGCTGGAAGGTCATTCTGTGCTCCTAACCAGCAAGCCATCTCTCTGGCCCCTTAAAATGCCAGATTTTGTTGGGGGATCCTTATTTTGTGTTGTTTTTGGTTTTTTGGCTAAGATCTCACTGTGTAGACCAGGATGGCCACCAACTCGTGGAGACTTACCATCCTCTGATGGGCATCACCATACCTGGCTTTACATTCTTTTCCCTGGGTTAAGGTGTCTGCTGATACTTTTAAAAGTACATATGTTGCCTATGAAGAATATATTTTGATCTAGGATGCTTCACAAACACACTTTTTTCAATGCAATAATAATTTTATTAATCTAATTAAAAGTGCACTGCACGCTATGCCACTTACAAGGATACTGAAAAGTTCTCATGATTTAATGAAGTGATTCAGTTCCTTTCATGATAGGAATAGTCCCTCCAAGAACTGCTGAGAACATAGCCTCAGGCTAGACACAATGCAGTTGGAAGAGAAACAATCCAACATGACCATGCATACATGTGTTTACATGAATAGCATTGGTTAATACTATATTATTTTTCTTATTTTACATATAGATCCCAGGTCCCTCTCCATCCCTCCCTTTCTCTTCCACCCTCCCATCCCAATCCCCCACCCACCCACTCCACATGTAGGGTGATGCCTTCTTGGAGGGGACATCAAAATCTGTCAAGTCATTTGGAGTAGGGACTAGGCCCTCCCTCCTGCCTCTAGGTTAAGGGAGTATCCATCCATAGGGAATGTGCTCCCAAAGTCCTTTTGTGCACCAGAGATACATCCTGGTTCTACTGTCAGAGGTCCCTTAGACTGCCCAGGCCTTATAACTGGGACCCATGTTCAGGGTCTGAGTCACACCTTTAAGGTAGACATGGAATTACTCCTTGAGTAAAATGCCAGACTCAGTTCCTGAAATTGAGACTTATAATACAGTATCTGCCTTGATTAGCCAGGAACAAACACAGCTAAACTCATGATGGAAAAACTTAAATGCCAGCACTTCTCCACTGACCAGACACCAACCATTAACACCTTATCTGGACACCATATCATAGATGCCATGTTGTTGTCTTCTGCCAAAACAGAAGTAGGCCAGGCCTGGAGGCACACATCTCAGCACTTGGGGTATGAAGACAAGAAGAAGAAATTCAAGATCAACTATGGCTTAATAGTAAATGTAAGACCAGCCTGGGCTGCATAAGACCCTCCCTGTCTCATACAAACAAAAAGTAAAAAGTAACAAAAAGTACCTAGTAAGCTGGAACGGATAACAGCATATGATGGGTGTAAGCATGAGATGCCTGTCACACACAGACCTGAAACATGTCACTACCTCAGAAATTACTGAGGATATAAATTAGACATTTGCTTAATGTATCCTGACGTGTAAAATTGGACCAATGCCCTCAAACATTAAAATAACGTCAAGCTTCTCAATCCAAAAGGTATTCAAGAGATGGCACATCACACCTAGACAGAGCCTTCCTTGGTCAGAAGAAACCTTAAGTAGAAGACTGAAGGGCCAAAGTGACTAGCTGGGGAGGCGGTCATGGTGAGAGGGGACTTAGAAAAAGAATTGGGAGAGTCAGGGCAGACTGGGCCAGATTCGCAATGTAGGCCAAGTGCATCCTACACGTGTGATTTCTATCCTCATTCACATCTCCTTTGATGAAAATGGAATGATCAGAAGTTTATCCACAGATGGACTGGCATCGCTTAAAACATCTATGGAAGATTTGGGCTCATATTGATATATACCTAACACCTAGAGTTCCACACAGAATTATGGTTCCCAGACACTTGTCTGAGTGGCTGCCAATTATCCAGTAAATGAAAAAGGCACCTGGATCAGAAGACTGGGGCTGAGGAGAAAAGATTTTAATTCTAAAACTGATATTTTTCTTTTAGTATACTAAATTGTACAAATACAGCAAACTCCAGTTAACTAAGCATTTCTTTGATTTAGTTTACAAATATTTTATTGAAGTATCCAACAAAATATTTCCAAAACCTTCAGAATAAGTTAGAGCATCCTGTGTTCCTGCTTCTACAAAATTTATGTAAGCCCTACTTAGCTTTAGTTATCTATCTGATATAACCTGAGTCACCTGATAAGAATGTCTCATTTGAGGTACTTCCCAAATTAAACTGGATGAAGCCATGTCTTTAGGGCACTGTCTTGATCATTAATTGATGTAAGAAGGCCTGGCCCATTGTGAGTGGTACCATTCTCTGAGCAAGTGGAAATCCTCCTTGATCTTTCTATTCTTTCTTTTATCATGTTATCCATGGAAAAATTATGTAATTCATACTGATAAAGAAACAAACCTCAATGAGCAAAGTGTTAGGATAAAAAAATGTTACCTGAGAGCTTTATTGCCTTATTATTTACATAGTTTAGTTGTTGAAATCAGTGTGCTAAGAAATTTTCTGCAGAGTTTAAGGCAAAAAAAAATTTATATGTAACTGCAATGCAATACCAATAATGCATTGTGTTTTATAATAAATTGTGGCATTCAAATGTTTTATGAACTCTTTGAACTTCACAAATATCTTGGCAAGAAACAGTGCCAATTTTCTCATTTATAGATGAAGGAAGAAAGGCTTCAGGGAGTTATGGATCTTGACCAAGGACATCCAACTAAAATATGAGAATAGAATCATCTCTTTCACTCCTGCTCTTCTGACTACATGAACCCAAGAAATCCATCCTGAGGACTATTAACTGATGCAGAGATATGGAGTAAAGAGAATCAACACTCATACTGAGGAAGAAGTATTTTTATTAAGTGCTTAAATTAAAAATAAATAAATAAGCATATCATGCCTCAAACTGAGACTTCTGTCTAAGGAACATAATAATTATAGTGCTACATTTATTTGTTGAGAACTAATCAATATTAGGCAGATTAGCAGACAAGATATAGAAATCCATATGTTCAATCTTTTGCTTTTAGTGTATATTATTGTTTACCTGAGTATATGTGTCTAATTTACTTTTCCAATTACTGTTACAAAACACCATGGCCATGGCAACTTACATAAGAAAGGGTTTATTGAGGGCTTGCTTAAAGTTTGGAGGATTAGTCTATGCCCATCATGGCAGGGAGCATGGCAGCAGGAAGGAAAACATGATCCTGGAGCAGTAAATGAGAGCTTTCATCTTGAGACAACAACCTTGAGGCAGAGAGAGAAGGAGAGAGAGAAAACTGGAAAGGCATGGGCTTTTGAAACCTCCAAGCCCATCCCAGTGGCACACCTACTCCAACAAGCCTTTATCTCCCAATATTTCTCAAAAAGTTCCACCAACTGGGGACCAAACATTCAAACATAAGAGCCTATTGGGTCGTCTTCATTTAAACTACCAGAATATGCCTGTGTACCATGAGTGTGCAGTGCCAACAGAGGTCAAAAAAGGGCATCGAATCACCTGGAACTATAGTTACCTGTAACTGAGAGGATGCTGGGAATGAAGCTAAATCTTCTTGAAGAGCAGTAAGTATTGCTAATCACTAACCATCTCTCTAGCCCCAAAACACATACAACCTTAATTTTTGTATTCACCCTATGAGAAACTTTCACATTCATTTTACAAGTGATGAAGTATAGAAAAGGAATTTATTTACATAGTGCTATACAATTGCAAGTAGCTGGTGCCCAGCATTGTCCTAGATGTTTCCACTAGCTCCTCATGCTGACCACCATACAGCGCAGTTCTAATATACATTAGCTTTGTACAGACACCTTGTTGTAGCATGGGAACTGGACTCTCTCATATGCAAAGTGTGGTGAGAACACTGGGTTTCACCAACTCATGCAAAACCGTTTACTTCCAGAGACAGTGTCTAGAAACCATTGTCCATCTCTACCTTGTGGTTGCAAGATAAATTGGGTATTATAAGTTATTCTTGTGGAAATATATAGAATTTATGACAGCGGTAAAAGACCCCGTTTATTCTTTAGCAGCAGTACCAGATAGGCTGAAGGCAGAACCATTTCCCATTGGTTCTTCATTCCCCTGTCTTCCTAGTTCCTGCTCTGGGAAGCATGTGTGCCTTAGAGGTGTCCCCAAAGTCCCCCCGCAGCAGTTTAGTGATTGACAGGATGCAGACAATGAGAGAGAGGGCTTGAGATAGGAGAAATTTAAATATTCAGTTCTCTTATTTTCTTATTTCAAGAATATTTCCTTATTTCCACACAACCCTGTCTCCAGGGTCACATTGGTTCAATTTGATAAATTGCTCTGCTGGCCCCATACAGTCCTACGATTCATTTTACATGAAATCTCTAATGCCATGATTTCAATACTCTTAGCTCTTATGTTTTGCCAAGTGGTAAGGGCCTGTACATTTGTGGTTTAGCTTAGTCTTCTGTTTGTTTCCATTGTTGGCACTATTTACATGGTTACATTAGCATTTGTACTTAGAGGGAAAGTAAATTAAGCTCCTCATCTTTATGGTTAATGACTACCATTGTGCCCTTGTTTCAGTTAAAGCTGGGAACAGGAGAATGATTACTTTCTAGTTTTTCTCTAGAAAGTTGATACTGTAATTGAAAGCCTGGCTAGTAGTAACTGTTGGGCTTTGTGCTGGGTCAGCTTTTGGTCAGCATGTTTAACAGTCACTCTAGTCTGGTGGCAAGGCATCTTGTGTGGCCCCTTGTTAACCAGAAAGGTAGTTCTTAGACATAGTTTTCTTAAAATATGTGAAAGGCACTAATGACACGTAGGTTGGTAATATAAATAGGAACAAACTGATTTTGAACTACTGCCATATGTGGAAATGAAGATACTTCAATAGATAATGGACAATTGGATCTAAGGGTGTTTTGGTCACCTGTTTTTTGATGCAAAACCCACTGAAAATAATTCATGAAACTAAGGAGGAGATTTTGATTGGGTGTCTTGAGCCATAGTGGAAAGAAACTAAAATGCATGGGAATTGAGAGCAGGAGGAGGGGTCGGGGTAGATGACATAACAAAGGGCAGTGGGAGAAAAGGGGACAAATCCAAACAAAACATAATGACTTCTATGTATGAAAAAGCCATAATGATGCACATTTGAATGCTATTGTGGAAACTTAAATGACAGATTAAAAGGAATGCTTGAAGAGTGTTCTCTGACTTTTCTCCTGAAGCTTCTGAGCTTCAGGTCTAACACTGAGATCTTTTATCCATTTGGAACTTATTTTTATGCAAGGTGATAACAGATAAGGATCAAGTTTCAACCTCCTGCTCAGGATATCTAGTCTTCCAGGTACCATTTGTGAATGGTGTCTTTTTATGTGTTTGACATCTTTGTCAAAAATCAGACAGCTATAAGCACAAGGATTTATATACGGGTCTTCTGTTCCATTGATCAGTGTGACTGTTTTGTAGAGGTGTAATAGTGTTTTTATTGGTATGGTTCCATAGTGTGAACAGACATCAGGGATGCTGATACCTTCCAAGGTGTTCTCATTGTTCTACATGGCTTTGGCTATCTTGGGACTTAGGTTCAGCCTATGAACTTTAAGATTATGTTTTAAATTTCTATAAAGGATTTTATTGGAATTTTGGTGGGGATACTATTGAATATGTAGACTGCTTTTGGTAGGCTAGGCATTTTAAATAAAAAGATGGTCACACAGGAAATAGGACAAATAAGCAACAAGTGAAATCTCATAAAATTAAAAAATTTCTGTACTACAGTTAATCAACTGAAGACACAGACTAGATAAAAGAAAAAAATCTTTGCCAGCAGTACACATGACAGAGGATTCCTATCAGAAATACAAGAAAAGAAAAAGCAACCCACCAAGAAAACAAACAACAATTTAAAACTGGACCTTGGAATTGAACATAGTTCCTGAAAGAAAAAATACAAACAACTAAGAAATATTTTTTGAAGTATTCAGTGCCCATAGTCACCAGGGAAATGTAAATTGACATACTTAGAAGTTTCATTTTAAGACAGTTGGGTGGTTTGGATTAGTTAAAAAAAAAAACTGACTTGACTGGAGAGTTGGCTTAGAAGTTGGGGTACTCAATTTTCTTTCAGAGGACTAGAATTCAGTTCATAGCAGCCACAGGGAGCAGACCACAAATACCTGTAACTCAAGCTCTAGGGGATCATTCTCTTCTGGTCTCCATGGGTACTTGTGCATGTGTACACAGACATACACACAGATGCAGACATACATATGTAACACACACACACACACACACACACATGCATACATACACACACATATACACATGCACACACACACATGAATAAACAGTAACCTTTTAAAAGAAAACAAGTAACAAAAAGTACTGCAAAGAGGTGTAGAAAGGAGCTTATTCACTGTTGATGAGAATCATAACTGGTGAAGCCAATATGGAAAGCACTGTAAAGTTTTCTCAAAAAGGTAGAAATAGGTCTACCATACTACTCACCTATAGCAACTATTGGTGTATACCCAAAGGTCTCTGTATCATACTACAAAGATAAACACTTATCCATGCCCATTTCTTCAACAACAGTGAAGAAAGAAAAAGTGTCCAGATGTTCAGCATCTACTAAAGGGATAAGGAAAATATAGTTTACTCTGCTGTAAAGGAAAATAAAATTAGATGGTAAATAAATGAAACTGAAAAAAATACACCGAAAGACAAACATTACATATGCTCTCTTATATGTGGATGCTAGCATCAAAACATTAGATTTGTGTGTTTCTTATTCAGTACCTGTAGATCTAGAAAACCACAAAGGAGATATTGTTGTGTGTTGGGGGTGTAATAGAGGTCTTCAGAGAGGGGGAGAAAACAGAAGATATGAAGGCAATAAAGGGAATAGTTGGAATTGGCTTTAAGTAGGGAGGGTTATAGGTAAGGAAGAGTAGAACATGGGAAGGGGGGGCTAACATTTAAGGTTGTTTAAAGAAGCTATTTGGAAACCTAATGTACAGATGATAAATAAGGACAGATAAATATTAATAGTTAAATAGATGATAGATAGATAGATGATAGATAGATAGATAGATAGATAGATAGATAGATAGATAGATTATACATACATGGGGCAAGATGCTCTTCCCTGATGCTATAATTTGCCAAATAAAAAAACCAGTGCCTATGCAGTGTTGTTGCCATTGCTCTTGGTTGCCCACTAGAGCTTTATAATATTTTATTCTTTAAGATACTACACATTTTAGCCTTCACAATACTGGAACAGAAAATTCATCAACAGTCTTATCCAGTTGTGAACACTGTAACAATAATGACTTCTGAAAAATTATGGCCCATGAATGAAATAGTAGCATGAGTTAGAGAGATATCCAGCCAATTTCTGGTACATTCCCCAGGAGGTATTCCATGCCTAAATGTTATGGAATATCCCTTTATATTGTGTGAAGACATGGCACTGTGATTGGTTTAATACAGCACTGAACGGCAATTAGCTTGGCAGAAGGTGATTAGGGGATACTTCTAGGGACTGAGAGCTCTGGGAAGAAGAAAATGGGAAGTTGCCAGCCAGATGTCAGATAACCAGGATGGGCATAATGAAGATGAGGTAATGAGCACGTGGAATAATGCTAAAAACATTTCAAAACTATGGCTTAATTTATGTTATAAGAACTAGTTAGGAGCAAGCCTAAGCAAAGGCTGAGCTTTCATAACTAATAATAAGTCTCTGTGTCATTGTTTTGTGAGCTGGAGGCCCAAAAAAAAAGTCTGTCTAAATCCAATACAGAAAATGTAACGAAGAACCTATGGCTGGGAATCATGGAGCCCCTAACGCTGAGCCTCTGACTCTTACTGGTTAAGCCAATAAAGTATCCAGCTACCTTCTAAATACACAACTGTATACCAATAAATCAATTCAGCCTCAGTCCTCATCAGAGAAGCATCTTTTCTCATTGACAATACCATGGAAGATGGGGCAGAAAGAATTCCGGAAAACTGGGGCAAAGTGTCTTCTAGACATCAAAGGATCCTCACATTCATGAACACACAAACCTGGACAAAACCTTCACAAGACAAAGCCAGTCAACACTCCCGCATGTGTGAGCAAAGGACACATATGCCCCCATCCCTGTGGATAGTTGATGGCTACTAAAGGAGGGAAAGTACTTTTGATTTTTGTTTTTTTAGGGATGTAGTTTGTGGTGCATTAACAATTCTCCAGAGGATGGCCCCATAGCCATGCATATATGAGCAACACTAATTGGAGTTGGAGGTTTATTTAAAATAAAATATCAAAAAGAAGACATGAAGTTAAGAGCTCTGGGGAGAGTTAAGGGGAGAAAAGCATGAAATACACTGCATATACTATGAACTTCTCAAGGAATAATTTCAAAATATTATGTTTCGAAAAAAGAATGCTTGAAGGCTTTGTGCTTGTATGCAAGGTTCTAGTTCTTTCTTCCTTGTCAAGTTTGGATACTGGCTTTGTAAAAGGACATGGACTGAAGAAATCACAAACTACAGTGAAGAATAACCTGCCGTCAGTCCACAAGAACTGATATCAGGGCCCAGATGTCATTCTATCAACATCGAGAGACCTAGGAGGGAGAAAAGGAATGTGTAAGGATCTACATCCTAAGGTTACTAGGGATATTTAATAAAGTGATATATAAAATAAGTTAAAACACTTTATGGAGTAATACTCCAAAAATGCTAGCTATTGTTGTTAATGTAATTTCACAAAGAGCAACCTAACCAACAAAGAAGCTGAGATATTACAATGGCAAACAACTGGCATATTTTGATACTTTCTGCCTTATAAACTTAACAAGAAAGAGACTCTTGGCTCTTAATTCCTCATGTTTATCTTGATGCTTGTAGAATAAAGATCTGAACTATTTTCATCATCTTTTCCTGGTATATAGTCATGGGTACCTGCTTTACAAAAAATTTCCCCTGAAACACATATGATTGGCAGATTAGAGTTTTGTTGCTCTTAATTTGGAACAAGGGCTTACTGGCTGATACAAATAAAAGTGAGGCTCATTAGTGTTGTCAAGGTGACAGTGCTTAAAATCACCTGGGATGAGCCTGTGGACATGCCTGCTGTGGGTCTTGATTACATTACTTGATGTAAAGAGTCCCATCCTAACTGTGGGCCAAACATGCCCAGGGAAATACTCTGTATAATATAAGGTATAGAAAGTGAACTGAGCCTGACACGAGCCTGACACGTACTGCTTTTTATTCCATTTACTGCTTTCTATTCCAGATTATGGATGTGACATGATCCTGCTTCAAGTCCCTGTAGGCTTGATTTCCCAGCAGAATGGACTATGCCTTGAACTGTGGACTAATGTAAGTTTAGTTATTTTAGCAAAGTTTTTCTTGTCAGAATATTTTATTACAGCAATGGGAGGGGAAAGTAGGAGCAAAGCCAAAACTATGATATGAGAGCTTTGCAAAAAGAAAAGGCTTCATTGCATGGTCAACTGACCAGGAGTCCAGAAACTAGAAACTGGGATTGGCCTCCCCCATCAACTGGTGTCAGGCATCTTTATGGAAAGAGGTGAGGAGGAAAGCCCGTGCTGATTGAATGGCATGATGGGAAATTTTGAGGTTCTTTGCATAGGTCATTGAGCCTTTTCACAGGTCAGATGTTCCTTTGGATGAGTGTAGGATGTTAAGCTGGTGATCTCAAAGGTCACCAACCAGATAGGCAGGCTCTTTCTGCACAAGCTCACTCTTAAGAAACCAGTTTCAAACCACCCTGGAGCAGATTCTTGTTGCTTCTCTTGAAAAACAAAATAGGCACTTTGCTATTTGAGGAATTTATATTTGTTGTCTCCAGTTCTCAAAGAATATCACATTTACAGAAGTCTTGAGACTAGCTTTTGTACTGGAAATCACATTGTAGGTTGAAAATTAATTAGAAAAAGGGATTCACATAAGCTATGCATAAAATTTCAAATCTAGGTAAGTCCTCCCTGTAAAACTTCAGAGACTAAAAGAAGATTCGTTAAATTCTGGAAAGGGTTTGAATGAAGCTTTTTTTAAATGATGGTAAAAAGAAACAAAGTTCAATCACCTAAGCAAAATTTGATCTTTGCAACAACTGATTAATGTCCACAAAACTGGAACGGCACTGGCTCAGAGGTCAATGACTAGTTTCCCCGCCCCCAAGTTTGGACAAACATTGGCACTCTAGTTCAGTGTGAAAGTCTGTGGGCTTCTTGCTTCCTCTGGGGAATACTGAAGAAATGCCACCAAATATTGCAAAAGGTGAGTGGCATAATATTAACCTCAATTTACATCACAGAAGCCTAAAAACAAATCCTAATGAAACCTGCAAGCTATTCTTCTGTTTACTCCAAGAAAGCCAGAAAATAAAAAGATCCTGAAATAGTGATATATAGGCAGCATTTTGTGGACCAGCAGGGGAAATTAAACGCTTTCAAGCTACTGAAAACCAGCCTTTCCCTGGCTTACTCTCGCTAGTCAGACGGTCAGAATCAAATGAAAATGTATGCATCCTTCAGGGTCAGATTTGTTTTAATTTTCTGCAGGCTGTGCTATATTACAAACACAAGGTCAGAAAGAGACAAATTGGGATTTTTTTATTATTATTAAAATGATTTGCCTCTCCTTGAGGAGCAGTCTTTAGCAACCTTGGGTTGTCTTTCTAGTCTTATAAAAATAAACTCCAAAATAAAATTTAAAAGAAAAAAGCAGGAAAGCACCCACAGGAAGGAAACTGCACATCCTGAAAGGCATCCTTGGACTTCTAGGTGTGGGACATGAGCTTAGGAGCCCACTGGTGACTTCCAGATGTGTAAGGCAAAGGAATCCACATCCAGAAACCCTCCCTGTCACCAACAATTGTTCATGCTGATTCACTCTACTGAGTCTCTAATCTTGTATAGGCAGAAATTGTCCCAAGATGTCAGATCTGTCAATGGCACCAAGTCAAAATCAAGATTCATCCAAGTAGCAGCTGACCCTCTTTTATTGCCTATGCGCTTATGCATGGTTCATTTCCTTCCCCGGGTCAGAGTGCCAAAGTCAATTTTCCCAGCTCATCTCCATCTGATCACAAGCTCTCCTTTGTCTCCTTTCAG
Source organism: Cricetiscus sungorus (assembly GCA_030556225.1). Taxonomy (NCBI): domain Eukaryota; kingdom Metazoa; phylum Chordata; class Mammalia; order Rodentia; family Cricetidae; genus Cricetiscus; species Cricetiscus sungorus. Next base: position 50,422,131 of record JANBXA010000398.1, read on the forward strand.
GCTCCACTGAGCTCAGCCAGAAAAATCGATTCTCAAGTTCCTCCAGTGATTAAACCCTCTTTTCTGCTGGTAATTCTAGAGGAGCCTCCCATTTGTTGTCAGTGGTTTTGAACATGTTGTTTTAGTAACTTGCTCTTGTAGTTTTTTTTTTCTTGGAAAGGACATTCCTTTTGTGATTTTCATCTCTTCTTTAATCCTTCCTTTCTCATCATCTTTATCTATATGATGTCCTTATGGTATATATTTCAAACAACAGAATTTTATTTTAAAAATTTGGTTAATTAGTATTGGAATTTTAAAAAAAATAGGAAAACAATCTTTGGACAAATTAAGTAAAATAAGGCTCCTTTGAAAATCTAACAATTCATGAAGCACACAGTTGTCAGAATGAGAAGAAAACTACACTGAGTCACAGACAGGCAAGTGAGCAAGTGAGCATCAAGACAATGCCAAGAATGCAAAAGTAAAGCAGGTCCCATAAGATGACAAAGAGGAAAATTTAGTCATGGTCTTCTTTCTTTCGTAGTATTAATTTTATATTACAGAAAACACTGATTAGAAATCCACTTTATCTGTTCTGTTGCTGTTGTTGTTTTGAATCTCTATCTTGTGATCTGGGTACTATGGAGCTATTAATACACAGCACCCACTTGCATGCAGGATTCGTGGCCAGTGACAAATGCATAGCAAAATAATGTTGATTTAAATTTAGTGTCTGAACTTGTGAAATAGATCAGTAGATAAAGGTACTTGATGCCAAGCCTGATTATCTGAATTGATGTCCTGAAAACCCCATGGTGGAAGGTCAGGACAGAGTCCTATAAGCTGTCAACTGACTTCCACATACACACACACACACACACACACACACACACACACACACACACACACACACACACATTAAATACAGTAATAAAGGGAAATACGTTTAGTGGCCTCATTCACATCTGTGAGGAAGTTGGCCAAGGTGGATTTGAACTTGGTATCTCTTCTTTCTTCACCTGTTTACTTTGCCCATGTAGTTTAGTGGATGGTACTGGGCTTTATTTTGGGCAGTGGTCAAGAATGGTAGTTGCTGCTTCTGATGGCTAGGTTTGAATGACTCAGGCAGGTGACAACCTATAACTTGCCTTGATCCTGTTCACCTGTCCTGTTCTCCAAATCCAAGAACATTTTCTGAGCAACTAAGTCATAGTGAAATACAAGTTTGAAGATCTTAATTTCAAGCTCTGAAAATCAGATGCTTCATCATTTAAAACTTTTTGTGTGCCAACATCCCCCTTCCCAGTTCTACAGCTGACTGCTTTCAGACTCCAATTCAGATCAGTTTTGTTTCAGGCTTTGGCCTTCCCTACTGGATTTTGAGCTTGCCAAACTGTGAGCTTGCTTCACAACTGTGCATATGCACCAACCAACAAAACACCTTAGATAGAAAATTCCACACCTAATCTTAGGTAAAGTCACAGTCTAAACATGGGAACAGTAATATCGTTGTATAAAATTACCACTTGAGAATACCTGCTAATTCCTTTGCATGCTCTATCTTTTAAAATCATTGCAAAAATTAACAAATCAGGTGCTGCTAAACTTTCCACTTTATATGTGTGGAAACAGGGCAGATGAGCAGACCAAGGCCAGGTTAAGGTCATCACATGCCTAAGACACTCAAACCTAGCCATCAGAAACAGAAACTACCACTCTTGACCACTGTCCATACATAAAGCCCATTACCAGGCTATTTTGGTCAGACATCCTTTGGGACAGGGTTAGCCACTTCCTCAGAGAGCTGAACCCTAACATGCAACAATCAGCATAGGTGTTCCTGCTGTTCTTTATAGGCTCTCAAAGCTCTTTGCTGAACCAACCATTTTGCTGAAATTGCAGGTTCTAAAGTTCCCCAAAGCTGTGTGTGCAATGGTGAAAGTATCCTAATATATGAACAAACAAAGGAAATGGACAGCTCTTTAAAGTGTCACTTTGAGTTCATCAACTCTATCAATTTGCTCCACAGACATTACCAGCTACACAGGCCTCTGTCTAAAGGAGTCTCTGAGGCAATCCTAGATAAAATAACAGAAGTTGGTCAGCTATTCCAAAAAGCAACACGATCCATATGTTTTTAAATGTTTAAAAGGTTAAAAATGATTAAACCATTTCAAACTAACACAGGGTAAAAACAAAAGCAATAATTATTTTTAATCTCTATAGAGTTTAGCAGCTTATAGGTATAAGATTTTGAGTTGGCTCTCTGCCAATCTTAGGGAGTTATAGATTCAGATTTGTGGTCCCATATGAAAGGAATCCTTGTTATTCCCTCTGTCTAAGCCCCATGGTTACAGTTGGGACTCTGTCTACAAAGAAGCAAAAGTAGCCAAAACACTACAGAAGTGACCTTTGATAAACTAATGTCACTCTACCCTCCCTTACATTCATCACTCTTAGTTAATATCAGCTTCTCTCTTGACCCCCAGTGCCAAAGTCTTTTGGAGAGTCTTCAACAGTGTGCATGTACAAGAGCTAAGCATGTAATGCAAACACAGCAAATTATTCTGGTAGAGAAACTGCACAACTTTCAAAAGCACTATTATATGAAGCTATATGATGTGATCTTAAAGACACATTATATATATATATATGGAGATTTTTATATGATATATGAATATGGGAGGAGGTGACTTTTAAGGAAATTGGCATATATACACCGTTGTGAAAGTTTGGCAAGCTCAAAATCCAGTGGGGAAAGCCAAAGCCTGAAACAAAACTGATCTGAATTGAAGTCTAAAAGCAGTCAGCTGTAGAACTGGAAAAGGAGATGTTGCCCACAAAACCCAGAGCAGCTGCTAATGACTTCCCTCTTGCTTAGGCAGTGGTGTGGGAAGTCAGCCTTTTGCCCATCATTTGGATAGGACCACTAGGTCTCTTAATTGTAAGGTAAATCACATTGAAAAACACCTTCACTGAAACCAGAATACTGTGTAGCCAGATACAGAAAACCCTAAGGAAACACGAAAAGGCCTATGACGATAACTCCCGGCAAATACATCAGTGGTAGGGAAGAGAGTGCTGTGGTGGTTGGCATGTCAGGGGGCAAGATGCTGGCTTCAGGGAAATTCACTGGAGATACACATTTCACTAGACAGTACATCACATGAGCATGACTTCAAGGTTCTGGAGATCTGCCATTCTCTATTTTAATATGCTGGCCCAGAGAGAGCAGAATTTGACTAATTTCAATAATCAAATGAAGAGAATCTTTCCATGGCCTTCTGCATGAGACTTTTCTGTCATCCCGGAGCAGATTGACCAAGAAACACCACTGAACTCATGACTATGTACCTGGGAAGCAAGAAAAAAGTCTTATGCTCCTAGGATCACCTTACTCAGTGGGGGACACCATTTTAAAAGGTCACTAGAAAGGTCCCCTGTAGCAATGGGCCAGCTTTCTTCCCTCATTGCTTACTCTCCCATCCTTGCACTCACACACCATAAAATCATGCTACCACATTAACTGTCTGAACAGGCCTTTTAAAGTTAAGCTTCTGTTCTTGTACGTAAATCAACACATGAACATGTTTTCTTTGCATTTGTAATGAGTTATTTAAGCCATGAATTATGAATTATTGATTATGATCAAGTCATAGGTTGAATATTATTTTACCCCATGATAAAACATGTTACAAAAAAAGTGTATGATTTAGCTGGGAGTCCATGGAGAAGGTAGTGGAATTCAAATATGAACAAATCCAAAAAGTTCGTGAAAGAACAAACATGTTTTGTTTTACTAGTCCCTTGGTTCTCCTAGTCTGGATAGCTGTTTTAATAGTCTCCACTTATTTGCCAATGTTTACACTGCTGCGCTCTTTCCATTATGACCCAACTACATTGGCCTCTTTGGACTTTTATCTAGCCAAATAGTTCCCTTGACTTAAGAGATTTCCAGGAACTCGGTGATGCCCCTAATTATTAATTGCTCACTAAAAGCTATATTTGAAATATTTATTCTTTATTTCCACAAATCTCCTCCAAAGCCTTAATCATAGCTTTTCATTAAAGTGTCAGAGAAATAGGTTTTAAAATATATTATAGTTTTAAAAGACATACAATAATTAACTTAAATGCCAAAAATAATGGGAGAGTGAAGGATTGACAAGTACTAGCTACCTCTTTCTCATGCAGGCCTTCATTCAATGTTGTATGCAAGGAGATAGGGAAAGACACTCCATCAACCTCAGACAAGAGGAAGTGTCTCCCATTCCAACATGATTCACGTGACACTACAAATCACAAAAGCCTATTCTCCAACTACAAGAGGATGGTTGGTGGCCTAGTCATACCATTGGCATGGCCAAAGAATCAGGTCAGAGGCAGGGAGTCAAGTGGCTGGCCAACAAAATCAGCTAACCTCTCAGGATGTTTGTTCATAAGTGGGGAGGGATCTTGATTTTATGTCACAGGGCTAGAACACCTGTTCCCAGCATTGTTCTTGGCTTTGCTGATATAGTTTGTCTTCACTAGGAGAAAATGGGTTTAAACAATGGCCAGCAAGGATGTAGAAGAAGCAGGCAAAGATGCAGTTTTTAAACACCTGCAAGTTCACATCTAAGGCTGGCTTCCTGGATGCTTTCCATGTAGGAGTGTAAAGCTCTGTTTTATACATGTAGAAATTGTTTTGGTTTTTTTTTTAACTGTTGCTGTTGTTGTTTCTTGCCACTTTGGATTGAAAGGGACCAAGTGGTATTCGCGGGTAAGATCATTTGTTGTGAGAATTATATCTGTTCCACTCTTCTAGAGCAGTTTTCCATGATGAGGTGATTTTCCCCAACACATCTGGATCCCTCTCACCATTATCCACATATCAAGAGAAGGAAGACTAACTCATCTTATCTGTAAGGAACCAGGGCAGGCATGATCAGTTTAACTTCTTTATTTCTTTCTTGGAAGCAAGCATCCTGCAATGGGAATTCCATCCCCAGCTTCTCATACAAGGCTTACTCGAGTCTTCCCATCATGGCTAAGACATACCTGGTCCATTCCTGCTGTGACACGCCTCTGTTATTTGTGGAGACTATGGGATAGTAATAGCAGCATGCTTACTTTTCTATCAAAACAGACACTTTCTTCAACCTACTTTATAGAATGAAAATAGCTAGTACAAACTATTCTGCATTCACATGTAAAGAATTGATTTCACAGCAGCCATCTGTGGTAGAGCTCTCTATTCCATTATGCATGGGGAAAAATGGGGTACAAATAGTGCAAGCTGGTCTCCGTATTTACACTTCTGTGATTCAGATGCAGGCTGTGCCATCCTGAAGCTCATAATATAACTATTGTCCCTGTGTTGTGTGTAGAAAGAAGGACTATTTACCAACTTACATAACCGTACGTTCAATATCCTCTTGTGTTTGAAACTTTGATTTGTTGTAAGAACACATTGTTTAAAGCTGCTTAAAATTCACAACATGCAAATGGGAACATGTACAGAGACCCACAATGAGACATTATGTCAGAAGAGAATCTAAACTGGAGGCCTCCATCATTCTTTCCCCTCTGAGCTGGGGAACCATGTAGAAAGGGCACAGGAAGATGGTGGAGTCAGAGGGGATGGAGGAGAGGAGTACATGGCCCACTAAGTCAGCTAAGCAGAGATCATATGGGCTCACTGAAGCAACAAGCATGGGACCTGCAGGTGTCTGCACCATCTCCTCTGTGTATATGTTATGGCTGTTAGCTTTGCATTTTTGTAGGACTCCTAACAGTGGGAGCTGGTTTGTCTCTAATGATTTTCTCGGTTCTAGGGACTCTTTTCCTCCTATTAGGTTGCTTATTAGGGCTTATGCATTTTTATTTTATCTTGTTTCTTTGTGTCTGATTGTTGCCTCTTGGACATTGCCTCCTTTCAGAAGGGAAACAAAGGTGGAATGGATTTCAGGGAGTGGTGAAATGGGGGAGCAAAACTGGGAGAAGTGGAGGGAGGTGAAATTGTGGTGAATGTATTGTATGAGAGAAGACCATATTTTCCCTCTTTTTTTTTCCTTTTTGTAACTAAAACGAAGCCAATTTTATTGGTAATGCATTATAAATTGCCAGAATTAGACCAAACTTAATGCAATATTTTACAGAAAGCCAATGTGAGCAACCTTCCATCATTGCAAATATATTCTGTAGGGTACAGTTTTAGCTTTTAAACTAGTGTACATTACATTCAAAAAGCCTTTAGAAACAACACTGATTCCAATACTGATATAATTGAATTCTCAGAGATAAATCCTACATTCAAGGTATACCCAAAGAAAAGTTATGTTAAAGTTCCGCAAGTACTAACCAGCTTCCTTTTAATGTATATAACATTTGAATACATTTCACCTATACTAAACAAAGCATTTTGACTTTGTGGGACTCAAGTTCTGATGTTCTTATTAATGGTGAACTTTAAAAGTTTCACTGCTGATTTTACACTGCCTGTTATGTTTGGAATACTTGAATGTATACACTATAAAATGATCTATGTAGCCATTAGTAAAGTTTAATAGGAAGAAACCAGTTGCCTTAAAGGAGAATGGACAGCCTAGAGGTGGTCAGATAAGACTGTGCCCATTTTCTATTAGAATAAATGAATATTTTCTTCAAGCTTCAGAGAAGTCTGTAACTTGTAAAGAAGCTGTAAGTCCCTGGAAAGTAAACACTAATATGAACTCACTAAGGCAGACGTCTTTCCCTCATCCTGTAGAGAGAAGTATGACTATACAGTTTGAGCACCCCTTATGGATGTGCTGGGACACTTGTTGAAGAGAAATGTCTTATAATATGACTGTTTCCTATGGAAGAATCTAAGACATACAAAACATCACAGAATTAATCATTGTGGCTAAGGAAGAGGAGTTGATAAGTTCTGCAATTAGAGCTTTTGTTTAAATGAAACTTTAGCACAGTGGCTATAAACTCATAGGTCATGGTCCCATAGGGATTTCATATCCATTACATTACAAGTCATAGCAGTAGCAAAATTACAGTTACAAAGGAGCACTAGAATAATTCTTGTGGCTGGGATCAACAAAACATGAACAACTGTATTAAAAGGTCTCAGCATTAGGATGGTTCAAAACCATTGCTCTAGCACCACCATGGCTGGTTTCATCCTTCAGCAACACATCCATGCTTCTCTCAATAAAGAACACTGGACAGGGAATGTTGAAGAATCCTCACAGTATGCTAGTTAGATTCTTAAGCACTACTTTATCTACTCTGCTCAGAGGCAAAGCAGCCATAATCTTTGTGAGCAATTTCTTTAGCCATGTATGGTAGATACAATAATGCCTCAGAATTTATTCGTTCCCTGGCTCACATATTCTATAGATATGTTAAAGTGTGTGGAGCATATGGATTTTAGCTTTCAGACAAAATAAAGAATACTTATTACAAAGAATTGGCTCCTGTAATTATGGAGACTGGGAAGTCCCACAATTTGCTATATAAAAGCTTATGACCAAGAGAAGCTAGAAATAGACAAAGAATATAGTGCGGAACTGCTGGTCTTAAAACAACAGGATTTGATCTACAAATCCTGGATTTGATAATTGCATAAACTTCATCTGAGGATTGGAGATAAGATGTCATGCTCAAACTGTATCTTTGTCTGTGTTATACAGCTGTTTCCTAGGGATGAAATCATTCATTCCTGGTGTCAGGGGTTGCCTGGATAAAGATGGTGCAGTGGAGAGTGGAGAGCTCACAGAACTAGGAACAGCTAATCAAATTTGTAAGATTCAAGAGACCTTTGTATGGTTGTATGTGCAGTAACAGTGCTCTGGGGGGGGGGAAGACTGGTTCACTGCTTGCAGGTTGATCTCCATCTACACACCTTTCTCACCCATACTCAATAAGGACTTTTCAGACAGAAGCTAGCAAAGAGTCATCATACACCTGTTAGGAGCCCCAGTCAACTCACCAGTTCATCAAACTATACAGGGAAAATCACTTCTTTGGACTGTTATTAGTTTCCAATTTTGTGATAAATATCATTTTATATGTATTCCTTTGAAAAAGTCACACAACAGTATATTTTGTTACTACTGCAAATTTTCTGGAACTGAGCAATTTATAAAGACTAGAGACACTTATAGGCTCACAATTATAGGGGTTGAAGATCACAAAACAAAGTGCAAGCGTCTTTCATTCATTTTAAAACAACCATCCTGCTGCATATAACACAGTAAAGGGCATTGCATGGGGTCACAAGACAAGTGCATGCACAGACCTTCATTTCTATTCTTTTTAAATTAAATTTATTTTATAAATTTTATGTACATTTACTATATTTACATCATTTATCCCTTTCCTCTCCTCTCTCCAAGCCCTGCCATATCCCCATACTTCATCTCAAATTGATGCTCCTCTTTTTCTTTAACTACATATCACAAACATATGTACACTTTATATTCCTCACTTAGAAAATAACTACATTGAGATGCAATTAAATGTACACAATAAAAATATGACCAAACAAAATTTTATAGAAGTGTGTCAAGCAGTTCTTTAATATACATATGATAACCATTCTGGATATTCTGGATTTTACAATCTCTGTGGGATGTATCACCTTTGAAAATGTTTATGAGTAAATATATAAATACCACCTTCGGAAACCATTTAGCATTGCTTATGTATGCTTATATATGTATGCTTTTACAGATGACCATTTGATACTAGATAACCAAATAGAAAGCTCATCCCTAAGGAAAGCTAATTCTCCTCTCAGAAATTGTTAATTGTCCTGTTGCTCTTTCAGTTGTAAGGCCTTGTGATATGTTTTTCCATCATCTTGCACATCAACTTGTGTTGTCATTGTTGAGCTCTTGTTTAGGCAGCCATATTATTGACATTTTATTTGTGCAACTGTCATATACAAAAGATACAATTTCACAACACATATCTTGCTCCTCTGGCTATTGCAATCTTCCTACCCTTCTTATGGGATGTTCTTTGAGTCTTAGATGTAGGAATTGTGCTATAGATGTGTCAGTTGGGGCTGGACACTCCATTGTCAGTTGTTTTCTGAATTCAGACAGTTTGGGATTTCTGTAATGGTCTTTATTATATGCTGAGAAAGAAGGTTCTTTGATGAGGGCTAAGAACTACACTTAATGGTGGGTATAATGATAAGTATTTATAATGCAGTTAGGCATTACATTGGTTTAGGAAAGTGGCAGGAGAACCGTCTCCTCTAAGATCCATGACCTCATTATCCATGAGCAGTTGGCTATTTTTACAGTACCAAACATGAATTCCCATAGACTAGCAAAAAAAAATACCAGACATGAGAAAACACAAGTTGGTAGCCAGTTGACTCCAAGCAACTCCCAAAACAATATAGCCTATTGCTGTATCCCTTGGTTGCCTCCCTGAAGACACCACATACTTTAGATACAGGACTCAGGAAAACCAAACTGGATCTGACCCAAATGCCTCTCCCTAAGGACTAGCCTTTGTAGTACAGAAAGATGCTGTGTAAACTCCAGAGAGAGAAAATCAATTAGAAAGAACAGCCTTACCCAACTCATAATGCCTACGAGATATAATAGCAGCATGCCAAGATATTCCTATAGTTATAGTAGCATGTATATCTTGGCAGTAACCAACAACTGTGTGTCCTTTTCTTATGAAGCCTCTGATGCCACCAAATGGACTCATCCTCATGACCTCATGTTATCCTAACTGCCTCCCCATAGTATCCATGTTCAGAAAGCTGACTAATAGGCACATTATACTACACATTGTTGAATGTGAATCTTTATGGATATTCACATCATATTTCAAAATGTATATTTGCCATAATAGAAGAATATTCATTCTCCTATCAACTTTTGAGCATGAAAATCTTATTTTTTTAAAAACCAAAACCCTCGAATTGTATGAGCTATAGGTCCACAAAATCAGAATTTCATTTCATTTCTGTTTCACACATTTCTCCTCTATATTATTCTAGTCTCAGCCACATAATTGACAGGGATTTGTTTTTCATAAATAGATTATACCATATGTGAGACATAAAGTGGCAGTCCATGGCAGAAGATCAAGCCTTAAAAAAACAGGCTTTAGATTCTCATGTGTGTTCTCTATCCATCCTGTTCCCTTGCCTTTAATAGCTCTATTTCCAATTTTGTCATGCTTCCTTCTCCATGTTTTTTCTCATTTCTTTATGTTTACCTGTTTGTTCTCTTCTGTTTTCATTCATACATCCCTCTTTTCACATCTTGGCCTGTATCTCCATTCAACCACAACCTAAAAAACTATGTAGTCCCATTTAGAGCCTGAGACACAAGGTGTAATAGAAAATGATCATATGGGGTAGGAGTTCCTTAGACTTCCATAAAGTACACAAAAGCACACTCTTACTATGTGAAAAGATACTGAATGAGAGAGGATGTAGAGAGGAGGAAGCAAGATGGATAATTATTATGAGGTTTTGCCTCTTAATTAAATCTTACCCTGAAATCATCTGAAGGATCAATGATAAACTAGCTCCTATAAGTGATGTGAAACTTTAGAATCTTGTATCATTTCTAATCACTCTGTGAGAATTCCACTAAAAAATAATTAAGCCTGTATTGGAAGAGACTACCTTGTGTCAACATGGAGCAATCCCCATCTGCCTGGCTGCCCTCAGGCAAAGCAGTAGTTATTATAAAATGCCATCTCCTGGTTTTGCCCTTTAAAAAATTAGCTTAACACCTCTAGCAATAAAAGTTCACATGCTTGAGATAATAAAGAGTGTTATACCTTCTTCATTGCTTACAGAATGCTCAGGAAGGTTTTCATGTAAAAGCAACTAATGTAGACTTGAGAGTTATTATCAAAGAACCTCTCTCTGCCTTTAATTTTCTCATCTTTGAAATATTTCCTAGTTTCTCTGAAACAGTAAATTTTCCGTAACAAAATGTAATTTTGGGTTAGTTCTCTCTCACTATGTAAATGTACACAGTGGAGTCGATAGAAAGGAGGCATTCACAGCTTGTTGTATATTTTATTAAACCAATTAAAGAATTTATGGAAAGAAGAAATCAAGTTAACAACCACAGCAAAGGAAAGGAAAACAAAGCCTTTTGTACAGGAGCCAACTTCTGCCCAGTTTCACAGGTGCCCTGCAAATGTGATGTCATTTTGATTGAAGCAACCTCTCTCCCACAAAGACAAATGAAAGAACCCCTTTGAAAATATCCCCTGTACTTCACACAGGTGGTCACATCTAAAATGAACCTCCAGCCCGAACCTCAGAAAGCATTTGCTAAAGGAATGTTCAGTTAGGGCTGCCCAAAGAGCTTTGTAAAAAGGAAAAAAGAAACCGACTTAGAGTGTGCAAACTGCTCTTTTGAAGAAAATAAAGAATATGCTTTTGGCTCCGATTCCAGTGAAAAGCAGACTTCTCAACTTGTGGTTTTACAGTGTAATTACAGAACATGAATAAACCTTCTCTTGACTTCTTTAAAATTGATTTTCAATGGATTTTGAATGCAAAAGAAGAAATGGTGTGTGTCCACAAGCTGTGTAACAGGACATGATTTGGTGTAGGAGTGGATATCTTCCCTCTGGCTTGTAAGTCTTGGGTTTCTAGATTTCTTTTAATGATTCAGACTCAGTAGTGAACCTGACCATTGTATCTAGTCAGTCTCTGGGTTCAAATGCAATATCTTGCAAAATGCCATAGGCCTTGTATCAGGCTCCTGGACCTGATCCTCCAGCCTTGCAACTTATTACAGGAAAAAATATGGATCACCACTATGTTCCAATGCTTTGTTATCCTACTATATCACATCTACTTTGGATGTATTCAAACCACACTATAATATTACTGTCTGTCTACCTAAGCGCTAGCCTTTCAGCACTAGTCTACGATCTACAACATGAATCAGGCATGTTTCCAAAAAGATCTTCTGGCCACCACATTTAACTTCTAATCAGTGATCCGACATTCTCAGTTCTTTACAGATTTATTTTTACTCTTAATTATGTATATTATGTGTCACTGCATGGGTATGTGCATGTGAATGTTGGTGCCCACAGAAACCAGAAAGAACTAGAGTGAAAAGTGCTTGTTAGCTACCCATTGTGAGTGCTGGAGTCAAACTCGGGTCTTAGAAAACACTACACACTCTTACTAGCTGAGTCATCTTTTCAGCCCCACATTCTCAACCTTTAAAAAGAAATCTATTTCAAAAATATTATTTAAGTTTGGAAATGGTTATCCAACTAACAATGAAGCCTGTATGTTTTTCCTTTGCCTGTATTTCTATGACTTTTTTAACTTATGAATTAGATATGGGCAAGTGTAGCTGGAATTTTTCTGTCCCACCCACCAGTTCTCAATTAACCACTCCTGATGATTAATATTAATTATAATTGTTAGGCCAATGTCACAGACATATTACTAAATATCTCTCACATTAAAATTAACCTATTTTTATTAATCTATGTATTGCTACATGGCTGTGGCTTACTGATGATGCTCAAACATCTTTCTCCTCCAGCGCCTACATGGTGTCCCTTGATTCACCCTCTTTCTCTCTGTATTTGTGTTTGGATTTCCTTCCTGGCTCTATTCTGCCTGGCCATTGGCCAAATCAACTTCTTTATTAACCAATGGTAGTAAAAATGTATTCACTGCACACAAAGGGGCATCCCACATCATCCCCCCTTTTCTGTCTAATTAAAAAGGAAGGCTTTAGCTTTAACATAGTAAAATTATATATAACAAAATAGTTATCAAACAAGAATTACAGTTATAATATTTAGTCTATTTGTATTTGGCAAAATTAAAGAAAATACTCTATTATCTATTTTATTTTTGTGGGTCTAAACTTTTATATCTAATTTATCTTTTATCATAATTAAGAAAAAATGTAATTATAATTATCTAGTCTTCAACTCCATCAAAGACCCCAGAAGAATTTAATATTACCTAAAGTAAACAAGAAGTGCATTTGTAAGCAACTTCCAAAACTCTAGAAACCAATGGTAATAAAGCATATTCATAGCATACAGAGGGGCATCCCACATCAGGCAAGAACTATAAATAAACTGTAACAATGAAAGTATATATGTGTGTATATATGCATAATATATATGTATATATTATGTATGTATATGTACACATAATATATATATATTGCATTAAACAAAAAGTAATGGTCACCCAATTCCTATATCTATATAATTATCATTTTCTTATAATTTTAAATGCTGAATCATAATATGAACTAACACATTTCCTTCCATCCCACTCATACTTAAGGAAGGTCCTAATAATTGCAATACTTGTTATTTTATGCCAAGAGCTATCTGTGTTCCATTTACTATCATTTATAGATTTATAGGACCTACTGAAAGTGAGTATTACACCTCCACCATGCCATCATTGAGCCTGTTAAGGTAAGCTTTTCCAGTATCATCTGTTGCAGGTTGGGTTTCTTCAAAGGCTACCTCTGAGTCAGAACTGAGCACATAGGGGGCTTGTTAGTAAATATTCTTTCTTGATAAATATTCAACGAGGATGAAATTGAGTGAGGGAAGCAGAGCTGTCCAAAGAGAGAAATCAAGATGTGATACGGTCCCAGTGTAACACTTCAACTGACTCTGTGGGGCATTCTGAAGATGGGCTAGCCCTGTACATTCTCATGCCATGTGTTTTAAGCTGCTCAGCAAAGGATATGTAAAGTTGAATGAGTAAGATGCAAATGTCATAACAGAGTGGGAGCTAAAAACTATTAGCTAGTAACATCCCCACCAACTTAATGTGTGAATACTTTAGGCCTGAAAGGGGATGTGAGTAGTACATCATGACCCTGGCAATTTATAACTTTTCTCATTATATAATGTATCAGTTTATACAGTGAGCTTTTTGGCCAGGCAGGTCCCATCACCCTTCTCAGCCCCAAATAAACACATGAGACTTGTATTAAATATAAAACTGTTGGCTAATGACTAGGGCTTCTTATTGACTGGCTCTGTCTTAATTATTAACCCATTTCTATTAATATATGTATTTCTACATGGTCTTATCTTACCAGAGAAGGGCCCAGACCTCTAACCCCTTTGACGGCTCACATGAAAACTCCTCTTTGCCTACACTTCCCAGAATTCTCCTCATCTGGTAGTCTCACCTACCCTTCCTTCCTGGCCACAAACCAAATGGTGTTTTATTCATCAACCAATAAGAGAAATATATACAGAAGGACAATCCCATGATCAGTAATTTTTATGAAGTCTTTTCTTAATAGCTATTCGTTTTCTGTAGTATAACTATCCTAACGTCCTTTAAGTTTATGCTTTATTGGACAATTTTCCATTATTTTACTTTCTAGCCCGTGTATCTTAGACATCTTGTAAGTAACACAAAATTAAATTTTTAAATATACAATTTTCATGGTCTAAATATTTCATAATAATTTATGAAATTTATGGTTATTGTCATCATTATTGGTAAATTTGAATTTATTTCTACCAATTTCATCAAAATTTTCCTTTGCGTATATCTGTATTGATTTTTTCCCACCTTACACTTTTTGCTCTTCCTATAATTACTGTTTAGGAAATATGTATCTTAATTTTACCTTTCACCTTGTGAATTTACATGTTCATACTTATAAATTAGCTGGATATAGATAATAATTTTCCCTCCTACAAAATAGCATAATAATGTTTTCATGAATGAGTTTTTGATAAGTATCTAATATTTATTTTATATGGATAAACTCAGGGTTAAGTACAAATATAGAAATTAAATTGTACTTTTTGGTATTGTTTAAGAAATCAGATTTACTTTGGAGTAATATATATATATATATATATTCTGTATTTTCATATATTCTTTAAAATATTCTTACAGTTTTATACTTTGCTTTAGATCTTTACTTTATTTCAGATTTGTTTTGCCTTTTATAGGTGTTAGGATGACGATAACTACATCCCATTTCCCCTAACAATTGGAGTGTCCCACATTCTCCCAATTATTTGGTATTTGTCAATCATACTCTATATTTTTATGTATGCCTACCTTCAATTTTGTTCTGTTTTCTACTTGTGTCCTTTCTACATCATTCAAGTATATACTATACATTTGGCATTTGGTAAATTAGATCCCTATTTTGTCTTTTGTCTTCAAGTCTGTCTTTCACTTATAAAATATTGTTGTA
Source organism: Cricetiscus sungorus (assembly GCA_030556225.1). Taxonomy (NCBI): domain Eukaryota; kingdom Metazoa; phylum Chordata; class Mammalia; order Rodentia; family Cricetidae; genus Cricetiscus; species Cricetiscus sungorus. Next base: position 50,437,319 of record JANBXA010000398.1, read on the forward strand.
TTTTCAAATATTTTTAAATAGTAGATAGAGAAATTTTTATTCTTAAAAACACATAAACCATTTAATTTAAGCATAAATTTTCATATCCAATCTTTTAAAATATGCCACATTTGGGGATAGTTTATCAGGAGCCCATGGATAATTCCTCTAAATGAATGAAAATTTAGAGTAATTCAAGATAATTCTTCAATGTCTCACAACCTGAGAAACCCCCCCCTCTCTCTCTCTCCAGTGAAGTGACCATATAAACAAGCAATTATTTACCTTCAAAGGGGTTCAGATTACCTTAATGGAAGCCTTCTGTTCTCTTGGGAGTAGCTACCATGAAAAAAAAAATATCTCAAGACAGAGCCAAAGGATGGCAAGACAGTGTGAACCCAGGTGTCTAGAACACCATGTTTGCCCAAAGCTGGAGAGAAGATACAATCCTAGGTGTGTGGTAAGGCAGTGTCTGTTGTAACCTGAAGACATGGTGGAACCCTGACTATCTAGAGCATCAATGCTGGCCTTTATTCCCACCCTTGAACTCTTTTGTCCTTCGTTAGAAGTGCCTCTATAGCCACATACACAGACATCATGTGACCACTTCAAACCCCAACTCCCACTGCCAGCCAACCATTAGAGCCTCCTAGAAACTCCTCTCCTGTGTTGTCTTACTTGCTAAAAATATTCCTAATAAGATCAAAGACATAGAAAACAGCATCTATAAGAACAGAGCCCATGCACTATGGACTTTCAACCCAAATCCCCTACTCTGGCTTCCATGGGGCATTCTTCTCAGGCTTGCTGACTTTCTAACATCTAATTAAACAATTAAATGTAGTTTCTAAAATCAAGACAAAATATTCAACCTGGACCTAAATCTCACACAGTAGTATTTGTTGCCCTATCAACATTATTCCTCTCTTCTTCACAACCTGCCATTTCAATCTGTATTCGACACAAGGTTTTGCCTTCTATACAGCACACAGATGTTCTCTTTCCCAAATGTTTTTGGGTTGTACTCTAGGATCCATCAAAGCCCTTAGTTAATTGTTTTATAGGTCCCTGACATTATTGTCTCAGTTGTAATGAAAATTGGCTAAAAAGCTTTACCATGTGTATCAAAAAACAAAACACTTTAACATACAATGCATTTAAATCAAAACAGGAGAAAATTCAAAGAGACACAGAACACCAAGACTAGTCAAGCAGCTGACTGTCCTGAGTCAGCTGGCTATTATGGGTGATAAGAATCAGTCATAATTAAGAAATTGCAATTCAGAATGTTCAAGTAAACAGAGAGTGAAATAGAAATGGCTCCTCATCAGCACTCAAGTTCAAACATAGACCAAAGAAATGTTTTCTGAACATAAAAAACATCCTGCGATCTCCATTCCAGTAATCAGTAGACAGATCGGAGAAGCCCATTTGAGACACACATCAATGGTCTGTAAGGGAATGTGAAGACAGATTTTGAAATATGGCATGAAAATACAAAAAGATGAAAGGTGAAAATAAAAAGAAATGAATGACATATCCTATAAACATGTACTCTTTTTTTAAAAAAAAAAAATTATATTTATGGTCATGAGCACTTTAATGGCTAAGCTGTCCCTTGGAAGGCCTCACTCTCCCTGGGGAGCAGAAAGGGGATGGGATGGGGGCTGGTGGGGGGAACAGGGGAGGATGGGAGGATGCAGGAACTGGGATTGACATGTAAAACAAGCTTGTTTCAAATTTAAATAAAAAAAATTTTCAAAAAATATTATGTTGTATTTTTCATATTTTACATATTCTTAGGGATGAAAAGGACATGATACAGAACTACTTTCAAGTCCAAATTTTATGCCCAATTTTTATGGAATGTTTTCATTGAAATTCAAAAGATATAATTTTATTTTCACATTTATTATTCAATGGTTATCTGAGAATGTTTCTTATCTTCCAGATAGATAACTTTTAGTATTAATAATGCTGAACTATTCATTTAGATTCTATCAGCTTATAAATTAACATCTTTAGAATTTGTACAAAATAAAAAAAAGAATTTGTACAAAATCTAAATGTTCACAGATAAATTTTCAATATATGTGTCTGAAGGCTATAAGATGTTATATATGTGTGTGTGTGTATGCTCACTCCAATTTATAAATCATTTGAAAATTTAAAATATAGAACTTCTTTATACCCTTATTCATTTTCATTTTCATTAACTTCATTATTCATATTTGTTGACTTCTATATAGAAATGTTTAATAAATGTAATCAAATAGGATTCAGCAATATAGCAAAAGATTAATATACAGTGACTAAGAAATACTTCTGGAAACAACATTATTTTATTAATACAACCTACAAACATTCTAAGGTATTTCATCAATGTATTCTGTTGTACCTACAAGCAGATGAAAGTATTCTCTAATAAATAATGAAAATTCATTAGATGAAACACACCATCTTGATAACAATTTCTCTTTAGTTAACATATACAAAATCAAAACTATTTATTACAATTCACCTTTAAATTGCTAGTGACAAATTGCCCAAACAATTTAAGATTAGCCACCATCATTACTCAACGTCATTTCAGAATTCTCAATATTTTTTAAAAAATCAATGACTAATATAAACAGTATAAAAGAAGAGATTTAAATGTCTCTTTCATTACATAACTGAAGGGCTAGAGAAACTAAGATATTTGTAAAAAATACAGTAGCATTAATAAGAATATTCTACATTGTAGAATACAGGATAATAAAAGAAAATTGCTTTTCTCTGTTTTAGCGACTATCACCTAACAGAAGAAAACCCATGAACAGAAACAAATATCAATGTACTTCAGTAAAAGTATGAGGCATATGTAAAGAAAATTATAAATGCCTACTTAAGGATAAAAAACTTAAACATTTGCAAAGAATCTTCATGTTTATACTTATGAACAGGAAGACAGTGCATTAAAAACAGTAACTCAAAATTAAAAAATAAACTTAATACCACTCAGATTCTAATTTCAATGAGTTCTTTTGGGTCTTCATGTTGGTGAGGGGGAAAAAAACCAGTCATTGGATAAAATGATTTTTCTTGTAGTTTACAAAGAGAGTAAAGCATAATTTTAAATTGTTTTTTAAATTAGAAGTGTTTGTTGGTAACAGTCAACTTCAAACATAAAAGGTTGAGAATCCATAAAAGTGTCAAATCTCGGTGTGTGACATAGGGAGGAACTTCTACAAAGGAAGACACAAGTCCTATTCCTACCCTCCCCCACCCTGACCTTCAACTCAGTCAAGATGGCACCATTCCCTAAAACATAGTCCAAAGTTAAATCTGATTTTCTTCAAGTCTTCAGCACCCCTACCCTTATCCAAAGCAATACAAAGCCCCTCCAGCATGTCTTTTCCACTCGTCCTACAGCCTGTCCTCTGACCTTGTTCCACTCTGCTATGCTCAAAACAGAGTGATGTTTCAGATGTGCTGAGTGGTTCCCCATAGCGCATACCTCATACTCTGAACCTCTTACTTCTCCAAAGTTCTACCAGGTTTGCTTCCAGCCATCTCTCTAGCCTCAGCTTATACCACTCATGCCCCTCACTTTCTGTGTCCCAGCACTTCCAATTCCAGAAAAGTCACAGCTCTGTTCAGAGAAGAGAAACTTGTTGATTGTTGGGTGCCTTAATTTATGCAAGGCTGGTGTTCTCAACATTCAAGATGTCCCCTGACCACCTTCCACATCACCCTGTTTTAATTAGCTGCAAAACACTAACTATTGTCAGCTCTTTCATTGGTTTATTTGTTTGCCCGATGTTTATTTCCACACAGAGTCTTTTTTTCTCAGTAATCTCTGAAAATAAGAAGTTTGTCTGTCTGGTTCATCAGCATTGGGCACAGTGCCTGACACAAAGCAGCCAGTCAATAAACATTTGTTGAACTAAGGAAATAGTACTTGAACACAGTTTTATTTCTGAGAGTGTTTCCAAAGAATAATGTTGAGCCACCAGACACAGGCTTGCTTTGAAAGGTCACTAAAGGAATATGCAACAAATATGAAAGCTAAACTTTACTGTTCAGAAAGAGGCACTTTATGGCATAACTTAAGAATCAAGATGAAAACACAGAAGCATTACTGTGTGTATTGAAAGTAACGTACAGCAAATAGAGATTGACTGCTTCATCTCTGAAATGTCAAAGACCTGAGCAGCAGAATCTAACATCTAAACTGCAGGAGACCTTGACATATCTGCCTAGTGGCCCACACTGATTTATATAAATTAGCTGCCAACAATTGAAAAGGAGGCATTAATTTCCCATACATACTTCTAAAATGAGTTACTATATCCCAAACTCGGCTCCAATGAGATGATCAGTCACTCACAAAGCTTGATGTCAATGAAAAGAAAACATTTGCGATCCACATATGTCCCAAACCCGAGGAAATGAAGACAAAAACGATGTGCTGACTTTGGAGTGGACCCTATAGACTGTTCTGCACTATGGAGCTGGATTTGCAGTGGGTTCCTTGGAGATGGTGGGATTTCTTATCTCTCTGACTTGCTGTTATCAAGAAATGAGTAAGGATTCCTATTTTACACAGAATTTCTCCAATCCTGGAGATTTTCTTGAGCTCTCTGGAGGCTGCCCAGTTCAGTGTGTCCATGGGTAAGGTTGTTCTCTGTACTTGCATACCCTATTTCAGAAACACATCTAGTTGTGAACCAGATTCTAACTGATGGACAAAGACATAGGAACCCTTTGTTCAAAGGCAAGCTGACCCTGAGACCAAACCAGTTGGGTTTTTGTTATAGGCTGTAGTGTACCTTCATATGCATATCCCCAGGTCCATGGTTTGAATGCCTAGCTGCAATCAACTGTATTTGTGGTTAGAATCCTTAAAGGGGGTAATTAAGGTTATATGAGGTAATAAGAATGGGCCTCTGTCTAATGGGGCTGCTGTCTCTACAAGAAGCAGAAAACAAAGCAGAAAGGTAATCTCTCCTCATCCCTCCTTCCTTTCCTCCTTCTTTTCTCCCTCCCCTCTGTGCGCCTTTGTGTGTGTTGAGTAAAGAACAGAAACCCCCTTAGAACCAAGCTTGTCAAGACCTTTCCCTTGTTCTTCATTCATCGGAGCTATGTAAAAATAATCACCTGTTTAAGTCACCCAGATTGTGGTATTTTGTTATGACAGCCACAGAAGACTAAGACAGCCCGCCTCAGCCACTGTGTCTCAGGGAAAGCTCTATCTATCCCAATATCTCCAGATATCCCTCTTCTACAATCTCCTCATCTTGCCTCATACTCATGATTTTATTAGAATAGCCTCTGCCAAAATGTATATGACAGATGCAAGTAGGAAGGCGTGAATGAATTAAATGAAGACTCTTTTGAACATAGTCCTAAAAATGAAGGTCAAGTAACAGAATGTAATCATCTATTTGAGACGGAAACTGCCTATGTAGCCCAGGCTGGCCCAAAACTCTTGCTTGTTCTGTATTCATCTTCCAAGTAGATGGGATTACAGAAATGTGACACTGCCCACAAATCCAAAAATATACTTTATGTTCCAAAATTATATCCTTTAAATATCATACTTGAGTGTAAGATTGTCATTTATAGAATATGTAATTCAAAAATAATAGCAGTAACTATCAAGTGTCTTTTCCAGACCAAAAGCCAAAAGCCCATTGAGCTGCTATCAATGCACAATGAATTCTTCACCTTTCTGTTACTATCAGTGAGAACTGTTCAAGTCTTATACGAGTAAGAAATGTGGATTTCGGGAGTAGGGAAACAAAACACTGCCTACAGTAAACCAAGCCTGGAGAAAGGAAAAAAAGAAAACAAAGGGAGGGAGAGTAGTTGTAGAGAAAGTAGGAAAGAGCAGAAGCTCAGAACCATAAGGTCTTCCCATAACACTTAAATTTTCCCTTGAGAACAATGTAATGCACTAATCAGTGACTCAGAATAGAGACTACCCTCACACTGGATATTACTGCCTCCGTCATGCAACTCAAGGAATTAACAAGGTGCAAAAGATATTTACTGTTTCTCAATGTCAGGAAAAGAAGCAAAGAGTGTTTCCAGGCTTTGGTACCTCAAGGACCAAAACACTGAGGCAGTAAAGAAAGTCTTTCTCTAAAAGACTAATGAACAGATGAGATGGACCTTGGATAAAGGTCCTGCACCAGAGCCTGAAAAAAAGCATAAGTTTGATCCCCGGCACCCATATGGTGGAAGAAGAGAAGTAACTGCTGCAAGTTGTCTTTTAACTTCTCAGTATACACACAGAAACAGAACAACTAAGTAAATATAAGGAAAGAAATTAGAGGACCAGAATACATTTAATAGTGTGGCTACATGCTGAAAACACATTGGTAAGCAATTCCATTACTGTGCAACCATTGTAGAGTGTACTTCTTCAAACCTGAATGATAGAACCTACTACATAACTATACAGGATAGTCTAGGCAACTAATCTGAAAAGCATATTACTATACTGAACAATGCAGTCATTTGCAACACAAAGATATTCCCATTTATAAACACATCTTTACATACAAAAGGAGCAATAAAAACATGAGCTAATAGGATGTTTCAGATATGTGGCCTATTGTTTACAAAACATCACTGTTTGACACACCACTGTCCCCTCCTTCCCTGTGAATCGGGAGTTAAAGAGTCTAATTCACATAGCCTACAATGGCATAGGAATCAGCATCAGGGTCATTCGGTGTTTGGGAACTAGGCTTGGGCTCCTGCCTGCCTGGGATGAGCTAGATTCTCCAATGAATCAGAGAACCTTGAAATGTCAACACTCATACTCTACTCAATTGATGAGAAAACTGAGCCCAGAGGGACAAGGACATGACTTGCACAAGGCTAAGCAGTGAATTCCATGCCAGGAACAAAATGAAGCACTGTGTGCCAGGCCACCATGCTCTCTTCCAAGTGCCCCAGACCATCTCAAACACTGTCAGATGTCCTGAAAGAGAAGCTGAAAGACAGCCACCAATCTATTTAAAAACAATAGTAGTTCTTTTGTTCTTTGTGAGCTCAGTTTTTACTTTATAAACGAAAATCTCCAGCATTAATACTAGAAACCAAATTAAATAAAAATATATATATATATATATATATATGTATATATATATATATATATATATGTGAAGCCTACTTGTTCTAGGGACATGGACACGGACACACACATCACACACACACACACACACACACACACACACACACTATTTGAAAGCTGAGGCAAGGTTAATTATTATGGAAATATGAAAAATCTAGTCATCTAATTTCGAAAAGTAAGACCCAGCCACTCGGGTCTCTTTATATCAATCATTGTTGCTAACTTATTTAAACCTATGAAATAAATAATTATGTTCAAAACAGTTGTTTTTGGATAGTCTCCCACTTGTAAAAATCTAGCAAATTATTATTCACAATTAAACTTTATTAAATACTCACTTTCCAGTTGAGGTTATACATTATTAAGCCATTATGCTTTGTAAACCATTAGTGGCAGCTTTATCTGCCTCATATAGCTGAAAGTCAGCTGGCCCTGGAGATCCTCAAAGTACATTCATAATTCAGTCTGATAAATGCCCTTGGGTTTCTCCTGAATTTATAGCTGGAACATTTTAAAAGTGTGGGGTTAGTGGATTTGAAATGGGTTTTTATTCACTACACAGACTTCGCTGTGAAATAAGAAATTGTGTTTTGTACTGTAGTGCTTATAAACATACATGAAATCCGAATACCTGCACCCTGTATCGCCCGACCTTGCTCGCCACTTGTGTCTTCTCTGTCCATTAATTTTTCTGTTCTTAGTCTCAGCCTGCTCAACAGTCCAATGAGAAAGCTGGATCAGATGACCCCAAATTCACCCAAGATAGTCCTGCCTCTACAATGAACTTTCTCTCTGTCCAAAGCTCTTGGAGTGAGTTTTAGTGACAGAGGCAAGGGCACTTTTACAGTAATAAGATTGGTCATTTAAAATGCACTGAATCTTTTTTATAGCCTTTGGGTTCTGAGCTCAAACGCTGTGTTTAAAATGATCCCTTGATTTTCTCCTCCAACTCCTCTCTCTCTCTCTCTCTCTCTCTCTCTCTCTCTCTCTCTCTCTCTCTCTCTCTCTCTCTCTCTCCCTTCTTCCTTCTCTCCATCCATCCACACATCCTTCCCTTACCCCTTTCTCTCTTTTTTTTTCTTTCTTTTCTTTTTTTAATTTTATTTTTAGGAAAATTGGTTCATGTGTTTGGATGCCCACATATCTGTGAGGAGCATTGGGACCTGTGGTCAGTCCCCTCTGAGCAACTTCTGAAAGAAGTCCTGTTCACTTCCAAGGAACGTGACTAGGACCAGAGCACATTTATTAAGCATATTCATCTCAGCCCTATGGACAGTTGGAGGGGAAAATGTGAGAAACATGATCATCATTTAGTTATGCTCCAAGTGCCTGCCGTCTAATGTAAGTAGAAACACATGAAGCCCACAGAAATGACAATGTCCAGTGACACATGCTTATTGAGCTATGCTAAACCACACAAATTTTGTGTATGTGTGTGGGGGGGTGATAATCTCATGTCTGTTGTGCTCCAACTGTGACTGTAATAATAAATGTGGAATTGTCATTATTCATGAGAAGGCAAAGCTAAGTTCAATGTTAAAGCAATAGGAAGTATCACAGAAAAGTAGAGTTGTCTTTTTAAAAAAGATGTAACTCCATATAATACTATGGCTTCCCTACTATAGTTCAGTGAACTTTGTTAATTTTGTTTCTCTGTTGAATGTATGATGGTATTTCATTAAATCAATCTTCATTTCATAAATGCACATCAGTGTTTTTATTCTCTGATGGTAAATAAATAGTATTATCCTAAAACTAATAATTTATATGAATAAAATCTAGGTACATGATTACATTGCTCTCATTATGCCTGGCACATCCTCTAAACACCTTTACCTCACTGTATGTGTTGCAACTCTCTATGACAATTGTAGGCAGACTTTTCTGTACCACCAGCAACTCCCCAGATAACCACATTGAAACAATACTAATTAAAAATGCTCAGTGGTCAGTCAATAGCTTAGGCTTTTCTCCAGTCAACTCTTCCAACTTAAATTAATGTATTTCTATTCATCTATGTGCTGTCACGAGGCTCATTTATCTCATCTATTAACTTTCCATGTTTCTTCTGCATCTGTCTAGCAACTTCTCAAATTCCATTCTTATTCCTAGCATCCTGTCTGCCCTGAAAATATTGAACAGCTATCTGCCAATCAGCTTTTTATTAACAATGAAAGCAACACATGTACACAGTATACAGAAAGATTATCACACAGCAGTCAATAGTCTCAGATGAGCCTATAAAAAGGATGTTAGTGGGAAAAGTGGAAATTCTGTCGATTCACACTATTATACTTCTCTTCATTAAAAATGTTCCCAGTCACAAATCTAGCACTGTAAATATAATCTCAAATATAACAGGTAATATAAGAAATAGTATAATAAAACTGAAATAAAAATCTTCAACACTGGCATTTTATGTATGCAAAGGGAGCTAAGAAAAAAGAAAACATCTTCAACAAATAGTGCTAGTCAAACTGGCTGGCTGCAAGTGGACGATCCAAATAAATCCATACTGATCACCCTGTAGAAAACTCAACTCCAAAACATCAGAAACTCCAATATAAGGCCAGATATACTTAATATGATAAAAGAAAAAGTGGAGAACAACCTTGAACTCATTGGCACAGGAGACAACCTCCTGAGCAGGACACTGATAGCACAGGTGCATAGATCAATTGTTAAATGCTACCTCATAAAACTAAGAAACTTCTCCAAAGAAAAGGACACTATCGTTTGGACAAAGCAGCAGCCTACACAATGGAAAAAGGATTTTATCAACTATACATCTAAGAGAGGGCCAATATCCAAAATATAGAAAGAACTCAAAATACTCTACATCCATAAAACAAATAACTCAAATAAAAAGTGAGGTGATATGACAGACTTTAAAGACTCCCCATGGAAGTCCTCACCCTTCCTGGGGAGCAGAAAGAGGATGGGATGGAGGTTGGTGGAGGGAACAGGGGAGGATGGGAGGGAGCAGGATCTAGGATTGAAACAAGCTGTTTCAATATTTAAATTAAAAATTATCAAAGAAGAAAGAAAGGAAGAAAGAAAGAAAGATTAGGTACATATCTAAACAGAGAATCCTCAAAGGAGAAAACTCAAACAATTGAAAAAAAAATACTTAAAGAATTGTTTAACATCCATAGTCATCAGAATAATGTGAATCAAAACTACTTTGAGATTTCATCTTATACTCATCAGAACAGCCAAGATCAATAAAGAAAATGACACGAGGGAACAGGAAGATTGAGACAGGGAAAGAATAAAGGAGAACAAAAAAAGAGCCAGCATAATAGAGTGAGTCATTATAAATTTAAGGAGAAATCTGGCACTAGGGAAGTGCCCAGATATCTATAAGGATGACCCCAACTAATAGTCTACGCAGTAGTGGAGAAGCTACCTTTAATGCTCTTCCATGATAATGAATGAGATTGATGACAATCTTATATGCCATCCTAGAACCTTCATCTAGTAGCTGATGGAAGCAGAAGCAGACACCCACAGCTAAACACTGAGCCGAACTCCTTGAATCCAGTTACAGAGAGAGAGGAGTGATGAGCAAAGGGGTCAAGAACAGTCGGGAGAAACCCACAGAGACAGCTGACCTGAACAAGGGGGAGTTCATGCACCCCAGTCTGATAACTGTGAAACCAGCATAGGACTGACACAGACCTTCTGAAAGTAGGTGTTAGTTAGGAGGACTGGGCAGTCTATGGGGCCTCTAGTAGTGGATCAGTACTTATCCCTAGTCATGAATGGACTTTGGAAGCCCATCCCACATAGAGGAATTCTCCCTTAGCTTAGACACATGGGGGAGGGCCTAGCCCCTGCCCCAAATGATATGACAGACTTTGAAGATCTTCTGTGGCCTTCACTCCTAGGGGCTGCTTTCTTGATACAAGAAGGTACTCTGCATGCCACCAAAGGAGACTGTAAACACCAACCCTACTACAAACCTTTCGATCTATAGAGGTGTACTGCCTGCAAGATAAGATATGCTAGTTTAATACTGCACAAAGCTTGTGAGAATAACTAACTAGTACTTGTTAGTATTAGTTTTGGACCCACTTCATGAAATGGAACCCATAATCAGTGCTGCTTAGGTGACCAGGAACTTGAGACTAGATACTTCAGGGACCTAGGGAAAAAAAAACAAGTATCAGTGTTCTACTAAAGGAATGCAGCAATAAAATGACTCCTAAATGACATTCTCCTGTACTCATAGATAAGTGCCTTGCTGAGCCATCACCAGAAAATCTCCCTCCTGCAGCAGATGGGAACGAATATAGAGACCCACAGACACGCATTATGTGGAGTGAGAACCTTTGGAATACTAAGCCCTTAAAGAGATATCTCCATGAAATCCTTCCCACTGGGGCTCAGGGAACCCATCAGAAGAGTGAAAGAGCCAAAGGGATTGGAGGACATTAAGGAAGCAGGCCTTCTAAATACAACACTCAAAGATACTGAGCTAGTATGCATAAGGCCTCCATAGGCCTGCACTAGATGGAGGCCTAGAGCTGAAAGCGGTGGATGCATGCCCCTATCCCTACCCCAGAAGATACCTTCAGTTGATAACCACTTACAAATAAAAGTTTAGTTTTCTAACTTTTTAACTGTTACTTTTTAACTGTTTTGGGAGAAAACAGGCAAAACAAACTACTCTGCAGGCCCCGCAATAGATGGCCAGCAGGAAATGAACTCAGCAGCATCCTTGGAGGTCCCTACTCACATAAAGCTGTGTCAGAGCAGTTTGTTGTTGTTACTGCTTATTTGTTTGTGTGTTTACTTTTTGTAACTTTATCTTTTTCTCTGTTTTACCGTATAGGTTCTTCGCATATGTATATTGCATATATATTCAGTTTTGTGTTCCTATGGGATTGTTGAGTGTGCAAATGAACGGGTCTCTACATCCATATCTGTTTCTTGTGACTTTTCTTGAGTTCTTTTCCTCCTGTTTGCTTTGTCCTATTCTAATTTCTTTATTTATGTTGTTTTTATTTTATTTATTTTATTGTTATCCCTTAGATGCCCATTTGTTTTCTAAGGAGAGACAGAAAGGTGAATCCAGACATAAGGGGAAGAGGGGAGAAACTGGAAGGAGTAGAAAGGGGGAAACCATAATCAGAATATATGAATTAAAAAATATCTATTTTCAATAAAAGAAAAAATAATGCCACTAAGGCTTCTAGAAATATACGACAAAAGGTTACCACAGTAAATTCTCATGAGGAAAAATACAGGTAAGAAATAAACATAAAATAGCACAATAGACCTTACAATTTGCAATCAATTAAAAGAATTGAAAAAGATTAAAACCACTTAGTTTGTTAAGATTTTGCAAAGAAAAACCCAGTGAAGGTGAGTTGCACAAGAAAGGATTGATTAATAGCTTATAGCATTAAAAAATGTATGAAGCTTTTATTGAGGAAGGAAGTAATATACGTGCTCTATATGTATATATGGTGTGTGTGAGAGAGTATATTTGTGTGTGTGTGTGTGTGTGTGTGTGTGTGTACATGCATGTTAACCTAAACCCTTAGCCTATTGATTCCCTTGCTTGGAACTATTCCAAAGTAAATCATTTAAAAGAAAAAGACCATTTGTACAGCATTCCTGACTATATTATATTAAGAAAAAACTGTAAACAATCTAACTCTTTTATTGATACTGAATATCCAATTATAGCATGTAAAACATTATAGATCATAGCAAACAAGAAATAGAGAGTAACATGGAACTGCTTATGAAATAGTATGTCAAATGTAAAATTCAAAATTGTACACACACTTAATCTACACATGCAAAAATACACCATGTGTGGACAATTAAAACACAAATATTATGAAAGGAGAGATAATATGATTAGAATGTTGGTTGAATGTAATTTCTTTGCTTTTTTTACAAATGTTATAACATCTTTAATAGTATTTTTAAATTACATTTTTAAGGAAAATTTAATGTCTTTTCATATGCAATAATTGTTATAAAAGTGGAATCCGTTAAATATTAAGAGTTTAAATCAAGCAGTCTAGCTAAAAGGCCAGTGACATACTCTTGGCTAGAAGTGACAGAAGGTTGAATCAGTGTACAGATCAAAGGCAGAGAGAAAAGGATGATAATAGTGAAAAATGCAACATGAGAACAGACTCTTGCAGAAAAATGAATAAAGCCATCCTTCTTATCTTGATGAGTAATGGCTAGCCTAGATGGCTGTAAGTTTATTCGTGTCTTCAAACAGCTACTGAGTTAGTCATGTGTCATCATAATTCTAGATGCTGATCCAGACGAAAAGCTGTATGTTCCCATGTCGCTTGTAATGCATTACTTTAGAGAAAGAAAAACAATAAGTAGAAGCTAGATTACATTATATTCAGGTAGAGGGTGGCTCAGGGAAAAGTAACACATGATGTTAATTGCTAGGCAAGATAATGAAATCCAATGTTTTGCTTGAGAGTGACTTAGACTGGCTACTTTAGACTCAAAGGAAGACCTTGAGAAAATGTGTCATCTAACATGGGTATGGAATGACATTTAAGGAAGTCACTGTGCAATTCACATTGCAATAGGAATCAGGGAACAATGAGATACTTCCTGGGAAGAGAGAGGGAAAAAATGTGTATGTGTATTTTAAGTCTAAGATGTTTGAGAAATCTGGGAGGCAAAGAAAGGTGGGAGAAAGGGATGGGGGTGAGGAGGAATCCAAATGCCTGCATGGTCTAAATGGAAGAAGTATAGAATAAAGTGCAACATGCCTCCTGTGGACAGGGAGTCTGAATCTTAAGCCAACCAAGATGGAAGTTAGGAAAGAAGCACGGGTTTGTGTATATTTTAAAAACTCTAACTGCTCCCATGTTAGGGATAGTGCATGGAGGTTAAGAGTGGAAACCAATAATTTGCTTAGGAGGCCACATAGTCACCTGAGGAACAAATAAATTGGCAACCCAACAGCATGATAGGCTGAAAATACCTATTAGTCACCAGCCTGAATATTTGACTTCCTCTAGGTTGGATGACAGGAGTGCTTGGGGATGCGCTGTCCTAAGACACAGGAAGAAGTGAGAAAAGGGGACTAGAGGATGACCTCAGATGGATGAGAAGGTAGCAGAAAGCAAGCTCTGTCCAAGAGAATACTAAGCCAGCATTGGTGGAAACAGATAGAGTACACATCCAACAAGGAAGACATTGTCATTTAATGCATTTGCTCAAATTAGTCACTCCAGTGTACTTTCTTACTGAGGAAAAGAAAAGCACAATTTCCTACACAGGATCATTAGGTCATGTCTTAATTATGGAGACATCTAATTGTAACTATTCTACAGCCTGGCTTCTATAATGCTTAAAGCAACAAGGTCTGGGAATCCTTCAGCTTTTAACGCATGACCTCATTGATCCCCACAAAAATCAATCAAGCTCCTAATATCCGTATTGACAAGCCATAGAAAATAAGTCGTCTTGGGTTTGTTTTTCCTTTATTCCCATGGGAAAAGCTCAGGTCAAGGAGCAAATGTGAGACCACCATCACACTAGTTTTCTCTCACAGCCATTTTTAGGATATTGAGATTACACAAGTACCCGAAATTCTCAGTAAATTCTCAATAAAAAAAAAAAAGCTATTCCATGCTTCATTTAGGAAACTTAGTTCCTTGCACAATAAACTTTTAAATATTTATAGAGAACAGGACTTAAGAAAAAAAGTAAGGCTAAATGAATCCTTTTCTTCAAAAAATATTACATAACATTTTGGAAGATATTTGTAATTCCTACCCTAAAACTTACTGAAAAAAATATTTCAAAATCTGTATCTTAGCAAATTTGTCCTATAGGTTTATTTTATATATGGAAGTACAATTTGATTATCAAGACATCTCATGAAAGTGTTTATTAAGACGTGCTGTTTTCAACTTTAAGGTTACGGCAAATACATGACCAAAAGACTGAAAAGGGAGATTTTTACAACAAAGGTCATTGGTTCAAACCAGCCCAACTCAGCTGGAAAGTAATTACCATCTGCTGATCTTAATGAAATGTACTGGTGGGCTAAATTCAATTTTTAGCAAGAAAAAAAAACACTGAAATTGTTGCAAGCCTAGATAAAGGCCAAGAATTAATTTAGTTGTTTCGTGTCAGGATTAATAAACATCAGAAACTCTGGGCTGTAAGAGCAACAGAAATTTTCAACCATATGCAAAAATATAAAAATGAATAAGGTCTAAATGCACTTTACCTATTATTATAATTTATGTATTATATGTCATGAGCATGCATGTAAGTATGTAGATGTATTGAAGTATATCTTCTCGTGGTTGTATCTTGTGTGTGATGTATGCACATGTTTGCAGTGGTTCAAAACCATGGAGATTAGATGAAAGCATTAGGTGTCCTCCTCCATCATTTCCTACTTTGTCCCTTTGATCTCTTATCTTCAATAACATTTATTCATTGAGGGAATCATTTCATACAGCACAATGTGGATACAAGGTCAGAAGACAACTTGTAATGGTTGGCAGTCTCCCTTCACTATATAGGTCCTAGGGATCAAATTTAGGCCATGTGGCTTGGCAGCAAATACATTAACCTGTTGAGGCATCTTGCTAGACCTCAGCCTTGTTCCTCTGAGTCAGAGTCCCTCCAGGAACCTGGTGTTTACATTATTTTTTCTTCTTTTTGTTTTTCTTTTTTCCTGTTAGGCTGGCAGGCAGCAAATTTCAGCAATCCTCCTATCTCTGTCTGCAATCCAAGAACAGAAGGAGACTATTTTTTCCTTCCTGTTTGTGCAGCAAGGGATATATACATGTGTGTGAAAATCAAATTATATGTACATAAATACACATATTATATATATAATATATATGGGTGTGTATCAATAAAATTATTGATTATTGAAGCAGCATAGATATTAATATTTGTAAGCAACTCTAAAGATTGATGACATATAGTTATGTAAAGTCTGACACTAAATAAACCTTTAGACATGGAGCAATTCCATATTTGCTAATAGGCCATTTGTTGATAATTTTTCCCTTTAAAGTATTATCATACATTTGGGTTGGCAGGGAAGAACAAGAAAGACTCCATGAGGCCCTTCCCAAAAATGTTTGATGTTCCTCGTTTTTTCAACATTCCATTTTCTTTAGTAGTCACACAAAAAGTTAACTGCCTTTTTCACTTTGCTCAAGTCTAATCCCTTCCCTGTTGAACAATTTTGTGTTGGCTGCAGAATTGGCTAGAGCCATTTCATGACAGGCTTTGCCTTGTTATCCTAGCAAAATTAATAAACTTCATGGATCTTCAGGGCCATAGAACGTTGCCAAGCTGGAACATGAAGTCTTGAAGTCTTCAGGGGGCCCCTATAACACAGCACTAATTTGGTAACCTAACGCCAACATGCTACATTGGAAGAAGCAGTTTTAGCTAGTTGGGAAGTCCAACTGATTACACAGCCTTCCTCCCTTGATGTAGTATTTTATCTTAACTGCAAACAGTTAACATAACTTTAAATTTCACGGCATTTTTTGTGGAACAAAAATATACTGTGGTACTATTTGAAACTCTATAGACTTCCCAAAGATTTGAAGTGTGTTCTACTCTAAAAACTGGCTGGATGTTAGCTAAGAAGGACACAGCCAGCTAATACCCAGAGCTCCAAATATGATTGACTAGAGAATATATATTATTATCACTAAAAGAGAAATTTGTGAGAAGTATAAAAATTTCAGTTTCAGACATTCTATTTTGAGCTCTCTTGTAATAATTAGATAAGAGATATGCATCAGGAAGACAGACTTTGAGAGGGAAAAGTCAGAACTGAACTCTAAATGTCGATGACATCAGGTACAACTAAAGACTAGTAAATGGGGGCGGGGGGTTTAGACTATGGCTCTTCTTCTGAGTATGGTGTAACCCTATGATCCCAACCCTATGATACTGAAGCAAAAGTACCATAAGTACAAAGCCAGACTGTCTCAAAACATTTTTTTCCATGTAGGGAGATGCTGAGGGTGTTGCTCAATGGTATAGTAGAATTGTTTAGGGTACAATGGACACTAAGTTCATTGCTGACAATGAGATCAGACAGAGAAACATACAGAGGGAGGGCATTTGTCTTTTCCAGAAGCAGTGTATAAGGTTTATTTTTCCTTTTTTCTTTATTATTAGTATTATTGGCATGCATGTGTGTGTCGTGATGATGGGGGAAGGGGAGAAGGTGTGAATGTACCATAATATTCATGTTGATGTCAGAAGAAAAAATTTTGGAGTCATTTTTATCTTTCTCCATCCTTATGAGATCCATGGTTCAGACTTGACTTAAAAGCATTGCGCAGCATACACTTTTACCCAATGAGCAACTTCTCAAGGCCAGTTTTTGTTGTTGTTGTTCTTGTTCTTGTTGCTGTGAATAAAATAAACAAAAAAACTGACAGAAGATACTTAAGGAAGGAAGGATTCCTTTTGATTCACAGTGTAAGGTTGCAACATATCTTAATGAGAAGGCTATGTTGATGAGGGTTGATGGGGGCAAGTGAGGCAGCTGAGCATGTTGTGTCTGCAGTCTACAAGCAAATAGACATAAATACTGGTATTTTTCTCACTTCCTCCATTTATTCAGTCAAAGGGATGGTATCTTCCAGTTCTGAGGTGGGTCTTCCATCCTCAGGTTAACCTCTAGAAACATTTTCACAGTTTCTAGAGTCACCTAGAGGTGTGTCTCCTAGGTCACTCTAAGTCAAGCTGACAATGAAGATGAACGGTCACAGGAGCCAGACTAGGTAAACCCAGCTTTTACTGAACCTTATGTGTGTAGCAGGAGATAGAATTCAAGATGCCAACTTTCCCTTGGCTACTTTTCTTTCTTTGTATTACACATCTATTTTGTGAGAACACTCGAAAAACATTTCATACTATAAAGTGACCACTCAATTCAGTAGAAAAAAATATCAAAGAAAATGATCCTTTGTTTAACCATAATGACATGTGAAAACCAAATATGGATTACATGCTTCTGTAAAAATGCCACAGTCAGTGCCCTCTGTCTGTGAAGTGTCCTTATCTCCATTCAGCAACTGTTCCATGGACCTTCATAGTGCTCCATAGTTCAGCAGATTTCAACTGAACTGCCAAAACACACAAGCTGGTTTATGAGAGCAAAATGTAAACCCATCAAGTCAAGTTCTATTTCCTTTTCTTTATAGGAAGGTTTTCCATTACAAATTTAATTTCTTTAATAGACACAAGACTAGCTAGATTTTCTTCTCTGTTTTCTTTTACTAGAGCTAGAAGTACAATGACAGCAACATGAGGAAACTTGCATTTTTTAATAGCTAACATAGAGGAGAATGGGCTTTCCTTAGAAGACAACTTTTGTTAAGTTCATCCCTTTCTGTTAGAAATTAAGCCACCATGAACATGAAGCCCAAAACTCTTGGTCTTTCCTTCTAATTCAATGCAGATGGATGCTGTGTTTGCAGAGGCCATGCAGGGGAGCAGAATTCTAGCATGAAAAGGTCACAATAGAATTAAATTGTTTCATAAGATGAAGCCAAATGAAAACTTTATGTCCACCTCTCCCAAAACCAACTTTCAAGGTCCTCTAAAAAGCTGAGCCAGGCATAGAATTGGTTCACAGCTACCAACCATGGGCTCTGCACTGGTTTTAGAGCTCAGAACAGTCTCAACTACCTTGCTCTCAAAAAAGTAGCCATCAATGAATGATGACAAAACAATAAATTCACTGTTTTTCCTGCCTGCTAAACTCAACCAAAATGCCAGATAACTTCAATGTGTTAGCAATTAACAAAAAGCTCTTAGTGTGTGCCTCGTTTATCATGAAACTCAAATTAGGTGTGGATTATTCTTCAATGTATATAAGCAGCAACATATGGTGTAAAAATATTCTAGTAGATGTAAATTACAGTGACCAAACTTTTTGTGTTGCCATAATACAAAAGATGTGCCCTTAGTTTAGCTCTTGTGGTGGTTAATATGAAGCAATGTTGTATTTTAAATTTCTAAAAATCAGCATTTTTTTATTTATAGTAACCTAGACTCTGTTTTTTTTAAAAATCTTTTTGCTTATTGCAGTGCAGGGGATTGAACACAGGGCCTTGGGCAAGCTCGACAACTAAAGTACCACTAAGCTACATACCGCAAATCTCTGGGTGAAGACCAGAACCCAAAGAGGACTTATTCTCCTATTGGTGAGTAACAGAATGTCTCTGCAGAAAGAAAATGGCTCTCCTCACTACTTTCAAATTTCTTATTGTCTTCTACCAGTAGAACCTAAGTGGCAACCAATTGCCAAATGAATCTGACAAACAGCACACAAGCTTCTGGTCTCTTGTGATAAAGAAATGCAGTCACAAGTCAACAGAAATAACTAGTAATAAATACATCATACTTAAGTTGACTAGATTTAGGATCTGTCGATCCTTCAAGCCTTTAAGTTGCAGAGGGTTGTGATTGCTAGGTACGGCTAAATGAGGCCAAAACAAGCTCAAATACTGACAGTACAAGGATGGGAGAGTGGGAATCCAGCATATACTTCACACCAGTGAGACGTTTCTACCATTTAATTTCTAGCTGCCATTTCCTTATTTACAAATCTTAAGTGTTCTTTGGAAAGATGAATTCCTTGGAATCCCAACATGCCAATCCCATTTCAAGCCCCACACATAAGATTTTTCACTCTTCTTATTAGTTAAGGCTGTCTATAACATTGTTATAATATTTTGTCCAGAATGAGTAAAAGCTGAATGTTGCCTCTACATAGATCTATGAGTTAATCTTATTGTTGCTTTGTTTTTTATGTTAACCCTGTTATTGTCTGATATTATCATACAATTAAAGAAAAGAAAATTGTTCACACCATGTCTAATGTTCCTGTGTTGATAATTAAATGTTTAAGGAAGATCTAAAGTCAGAGTAAGATAAGTTAGCTAAGTAAATGACATACTTTCAAAATTGCCTTTCAAGATGAAATTGAGTTTGAGGAAGATGACTATTAAGCTAATTTTATAGGCCAGAAATATGTAATAGATACAAATTCACAAAAAAAGAATAATTGTACATGAAAATTTTAACTCCCTGGAACTGAAAATCTAGCTCTGCCTCCAGAAGGATCTACTTCCTCCAAGAAACCTGGAAAGGTATTCTTCCCAGGCCCTTCAGAATGACCTTGCTACAGAATTACTAAGATTGAGGCATAGAAAGTCTATGATGATTTCACAGCCTGGCAGAACTTTAAGTACCCTCTGGCGACCACATCGCTCATTGCTTCCCATCTGTTCCCATCTGTGATACACTCAAGAGCTCTTGTGAAGATATTTGTGGACAACTCCACACCCCCCACCCATTCCTATCCAGACCAACAACCAGCCAGCTCAGCTACTTTTCTTCTGGGTCATCAACAAAGAGAAACATAAAGACCACAATGACAGACAAGAAACCCACTCATGTTCTGCTCTGATCTACAGAGCCTCCATTTAACCCCTGTAAAATAGATAATTGTGAGAAACTAATTACTCTGCATTTCCATATTATTGAAAGTTTTCATATGTGCCTATACCCTCTCAGCATGTGCACACACAAACACCATCTCTACGTGGCCAGGACATGGTCTCCAGTTCATAGTCTGGTAAGTTGTCAATACTCAATAGATATTTGTTGACTAAAACAATAAAAGAAACTAAACCATGTTAAGTATGGAATATCACTTCAAGTGATGGTAAAGTAGACATGTACCAAATACATAACATATTAATTCTCAAAAGATGAGTTAATCACATATTTTGTCCTTACCTTAAGTCCTAGTGAGTAACCCTCAATCTTCACAAATATGTTTTCTCAATGCAAACATTTCACTTTCCACCCCATTGTTTTATAAAGCAAACTAAGGAAATGAGAGGACAATTCAAATTCACAAGGTTCATTTTAGCCAGGAATGCTTTCCATGTTATCTCCCTGTTCCCTGGTCTTTCTGAAGCTCCGGAAACTCTGGAGTTTGTCTAGTGGACAGTAAAGTGCATGCCATCCCACTACCCTTAGAAAATGTTTCTTTACACATTGGAGTGGTGTTTGTGCCCAGAGAAATGCTCCATAGCCCCTTACTTCCCTCATACCTAGAGTTTCATGGATTTAAGTAGCAAAGCAATCAAATAGAGTATTTGAAAAAATATTTCCTTAAGGTACTAAAGCTTATGGTTGGGGTCAGATACACACAAATCAGACACAATCAATAAGTGTGAGATTTTATTTGTTGGCCTACTTTAGGCATGCTATAGGAGGGAATGTCTCTCTCTTACCCACAACATACAGTTCTTGACATGCTGAAGGACAGCCTTTCAAGGACCATCATTAAGTAGAGGCATTCTAAAACTTTGAGAGACACACAGAGGTGATGGAGAGAAAGAGGGGGGCAGGAAGCAGGGTGCAGAGAAAAAAGAGAACACTACTGCTTAGTGCCTGGCTCTGTAAACTTACAAGCTGAACAGCAATAGGGCAATTATGTGAGCTTATTATGTGAGCCCAGGAAGATATACAGAGGCCTCTGCCAATCAGCTTCAGAAAAGATGATGTCATTCCTATGCAAGGTACAGTGACCTACAGCAAAGGACAAAGAAAATCCATAATTGACTCTGAGGGAAATTCTGAGCAAAAGAGGCTCTTGTAGATTAGCCATTACTACCCAAATAAGTGAGATCCCAGCCCTAAATGCTTAATGATAACTATCTAATAAATAATATATATTCTGAAGGAGATATATATATATCTCCTTTGCAAAAACCATATTACAAGCAACAACTTCATTTTATGAGCCAGGTTTCATATATTACCTCATCCATTCAATACCACAGCCCCGTGAGATATGTACTAGTGTCACCAATTCACAGATGAGAAAAGGGGGCAAGGGCAGATCAAGTGACTTCCCTGAGGCAATCGCCTTGCAAGTGGTTGGTTGAGTCAAGACTATAATCTTGTCATTTCTATCCTAGAATCCTTGCTATTAACCCTTAATGACTCTCCTCCCCCCCACACACACACACATCTTTTTAATTAACCTCACAATGATCCCTGGCATACAAATGAGGAAACGAAGGCTGATTCTAAGCAAATTTCAAACTAGGCTTGTCGTAATGAACAGTCCACAAACTTCCCCTGCAATTCTGCTTCCATAGAGAAGAGGACCATCATAAAGGAAATAGACAGGAAAGAATGAGAGAATATGATGGAGACTTTGCTTCAGGCTTCTCAAACCCAGCTTTTATGCAATTCATTGACTGAAAAAAAGTATCTATATTACCATTCATTCACAAATTATGAATTTCCCCTACAGAATGTATATCAGGATTTAAAATTAATCAGACTTCAAAAACAACCCAATAGCCCTCCTCACAGTTAAAAGGGCAAAGGGAGGAGAAGCTAACTTCTTCCAAACAGCTGGGGAGGACATCTGTTCAAGGAAAGATCCCATTTTCCATAAAGCCACACAGGGCTATGTTTATTTCATCAGAACAACATTCCCAGAAGGCCACTTTTTAATAAGCTGCAAAACTACTGTTCCCTAAGCTCACTCTGAATGCTTGCTACCTCATCTTTTTTTTTATCTCAACTCAGAAGAATCCAGCTTAGAGAACTGTAAAACAAGTAGAAAATCTAAAGATCCAAAGATGACAGAAGAGCCCATTAGGGAAAAGATTTCTTTAAAGGTTGAGTATTTATTCACCACAGGATCTTACTTTCTCATTCAAGGAGTCCTGACCTCCAGTAGTCAGTGTCGGCCTAGGCAAAACTATCAATTCAGAAGATGTTCAAACTCTCAACACACACAGAACACACACACACACACACACACACACACACACATGATTGGGGTGATGGGAGATGTTATTCTGTAAATATGTTTCTCATACTGGTTAATGTATAAAGCACTGTTGGCCAATAGGAAAGCAAGATAGACAGGGCTAGGAGACTAGGAGGAAAGAGGAAGTAGGAGGGAGGAGTCAACATGGAGAGCACGGAGATGTAGAAGCCAGCCACTCTAGCCAATAAGATGAGCCCACGTGGAAATACTTAGATAAGTAGAAATGGGTTAATCATTAAGACAGAGCTAGCTGGTAAGAAATTAGTACCTGGCCAACAGATTTATATCTAATACAGAGTCTCACTGTGTGTAATTGGGGGCTGGCATGGCGGCAGGACCCGACCAGCAGGAAAAACCGTGCCTGTAACATGAACCTTGCCAAGTCAGGGTAAGACAACCTTTCTACCTCCCTGCTTTTGATGTGGTCTGTCAAGTACTCTTGTCCTCAGCCAAAACTGGCTGTACCAACGTTGCTGTGAGACCTTGGGTGACTGTCCAGGTAGCATGCTGTTTCTGTCCTCTGCATCTTTTGGAAGTTGCCCACCTGCACTTCCTGTCTACCCTAATATTATTTTCCTTCTCAGGTCTTGATGAGGTTGTAGATTAAACTATCACAACTATTATTCTCTCCTCCTAGTTAGATATATTAGGTACTAGACTTAAGCTTTCCAGCTTAGGACAACTCTATTGTAAACTCCTTATGCCTTCACCCTAGGACTAGATTTGTAGGTCCTTTTGTTCTCGATTTTCCTTTTCTTAGAGCACACTTGTTATTCACTGTTTTGTATATAGTTTTGTATCAAGCCAAAATCTTTTCTTCAGACTAAAAGGGGAATTGTAGTGAGATATTCACCTTGTCCACGCCTATGGCTTTGACCACACTCATTGTGGGTGGAAACAGGGACAGACATAACCTGGAAGAAAAGGCTGAGGAGGGGGTGGGAGACTCTCTCTTGCTGGCGGGATGCCGAGAGGAGAGGATCCTGTGGAACCTGCCGGTGTTCGTCTGCCTATGTTGTGAGTTATTTCTCCCTGAATAAACATCTATTTGGCCTAATTGTTTATCCTGGTCCTTATTAAGCCACAATATTGAGGAATATACTCTTAATTATATAATTGGGTATACTGCTTCTATAATGGATAGCTGACCATCTGTAACTCTTTTACTCCAAGACCAGTCCAGGAGAGTTCAAATTGACAGATCAATGACTACATTAACCACCAGCCCCTTAAAATGGTAGATGTAACTTGTACATGTATAAAGCAGAAAACTACAGTCTAAATACACTTAAAATCAGACTATGTCTATGTTCCCATCTGCCCTTGTCTTCCTGTCCCTACATTCTTCTTCCTTCGTGTCAGCTCTTCACTCATGCATGTCATTGTGCTCAGGAAGTCTTGTTTTAAAATATAACCCTTTAGTATTGGGGATATGATTGAGAAGCAAATTCTCCCTTTTGCTTGTGACTATTTCTAAAAATATAAGCATATTCTAGCATCTCAGAAAAGAGACATGTATTATTCTCTCCTATTGCTTATTTTCCATTCTAGTGAACCATTAAATATTTTGTGTATCTCAGACGGTGTACAGGGAGGAACATCCGCAGTGATTAATGTCTTCCCAACAATTTTGGATAGATTCATTCACATATAGTAAGTGTCTCTGTCTCAGGGCTACAGAGTATCTGAGAAAGCTTGGACTGTGGCAGGGCAGAAAGCCAAAGGCGCTGTACTTGGCATGGAAACCCTTGTGTGTTAGTTCAGAGCACCACCACTCCTGAACTGAAAGCCACAACTCTTCTGCTTTGCTCTGTCATATGCAAAGTCACAGGCTACCAAAAAGCTGATTTTAACCTACTTAATTCAAGAAGTTATACTTCCATAGGACTGGATGATATTTTAATTCTTCAGTCTTTGATAAATGTAAATTCAGGAAAACTGCTGTTATTCGATTCTTTTTAAATGTTTACTTCTTACCAAACTATAGTCCTAATGAGCATTGCTAAATCTTAATTAAGAACTCTTCTGGTCCAAGGCCTTGTACTAGCAGTCAGAATGATGGAAAGGCATTTAATGCATGTGAGCAGTTAAGGAAAGAATCCAAGCAAATACTGATAATTCTGATCCAAAACTAAAACTTCCACACAATTGAGGGAAGAGTGGAAGACTGGCTAATGTTACAAATATTGAGATAAAAACACTAATTCTATATCACGAAGCCAAAAGCAAAATGTTATTCAATTGTTCTGGTCTGTGCAGATAATAAACCTAGGCTCCACGAAGCCATACAAGTGATTGACCAAAATACATAGACAAGGATGGAAACACTAATCATCTTGCTGCACCCGCCCACCAACTCTCCAACCCACACACTCGTCGTTCTGCCATTGTTTACGTAAGATTCTCCCCTTTCCACAAATATTAAAGCCTTAGTGTGGTTTACGCAAATAGTCCCACCTCCAGGCACCTCTACACTTGCTTTGTCTACCTGAAATAAATAAGGGACTGTGCTAGCTTCAAAAGCTACCTGGATGACTACCACTTGAAGATAGCCTTTGTGTCTACCTGGGTCAGCCAGGCCAAATGCTGCTTGGCAGCCCTTCTGTGGAGGAAAACCCCTGCTAAGCACAGTGGAAGCTCCCATAGTGTGAACAAGCCAACTCCACAGCCCCTGAGGAGTTCTGGTGTGAGCCTTTTCCTATCTACACTCCCTCCCACATGAGCTCATCGAGTTCCAGGATTTTCATTAACAAACTATTTCCAAACTTGTGCCTCTAGCCAGGGCCACCCCCAGGGTGCTTGGGGCCCGGAGAAATGACTTTTGCCAATCTTTGTCTATATAAACAACTCAAGTCACCACAAATCAGGCTGTCAGCACAGTCCTGGTGGCCTAATTTCACAAGTCCCTGATCTAGAAAACATGTTGGGCACTGGCATGATTGACTTGATGTGACACTCTGTATAGATATGGTGGCGGTTCCAATTATCACAAGCAACAAAGGGACACTTCCATAACTTCTATAACTGGAGAAGGTGAGTGCAGATCCCCAGAATCTCTGAAACACAGGGCCTCAATGTTTTTGGTGTCTGAAAAGATGCTAGGTCTCTTGCTCCAGACTCTACCTCAACTTTCAAACACAGCTGAACGCACTGTCCACCAATATAACTACTGGCATATTGGTTTGCGTCCCACAGTCATACACATCTGAACACATGTGAGTGTGTCATATGTCTGTCTAGATTTACTCATGCAGGCTGTCACTGGAAAATTCTATGACAATGTTTCATGATCCCAACACCAGCATTATCACACTGGGAGGTGACATACCAAGTGCACTTATCAGCAGTCCATCTAAAAATACCCACTGACTCATTCTGCCTGAACAAGGAGACATGAGAGCTAAAGAAGGCTGTAGCTTGTGGAATTTTTTTTTTTTTTTTTTTTTTTTTTTTTTTTGTCCATGCAGAGAATGGGAAAGTGGCAGTGTCTTCCTGAGCCCAATGGGAAAATCAACCCCAACCAGAAAACAATAATGAAAGTCTTACAGAGGTGAAGAAGTTAAATCTGCTTCTCCAAGTCACTCACTCTCATGCCCCGTCCACACTCTGGCAGACAGGAAATCTGCTGACGAGGAAGATGCACAGCTGACCTAAGGGAAATCAGGCTATCTGCATCCAGAAGGTGAATATGGTCAGGGCATGGCAAAACAGGACGCTTCAGTCTGCGATACCTGTCCTGTAACAAGCATTAAGATTTTATGAAAATCTTCAAGGATCATCAAGTTTCTTAAGAGAAGAGTAGCTGTCACAGTCAAAGTATTTCACACTAATTACGTGGGCAGGTAAAAACAAACAAAAGGCAAACAAACCTCAGTGTTTCATTTCATTGCACTAATACTGTGACTTCCTTACAATGTTCAACGTTGCACTCCCTTCTGTTCACCGAGTAACCAAGATTGCTTTTGTTTTGCTAAATAAAGACCATGACCTTTCTAAATATACAGTACGCTCTGCATCTTTTCAATGACTTTTCAAAAGTTTGTCAATGTGTAGCTCCGAGTGAAGTTTACATCCCCCTGTGAGGTGGCACAGGGGTGCCTTACTTAAATTCCAAAAACTGCCTTTCCTTTCACTGACTGGCAACCCTGTGAGTGGAACAGTATTTTCAGGCTGTATTCATGTAAAGACCCCTGTGATTGGATGTGAAGACTCAGGTGACCAGCCAACCTCCCTTCTTCCTGGGACTAGATGTACAGAAAACAACCCAAGTCCTACCTCTAAATTCTCAACCCAGTGACATTTCCCCCCTACAAAAAAATCCAATGGTATGCTTTCACTTACTGGAAGGGGAGGCAATATACATTTAAAATATGAATGACTCACCTTGTACGTTCCTCTAACTGTTTCATAGGCAAAATGTTCTCTATTTACACAACAGAGCCACATGACTTGTGACCAAAATTGGAGGGACTTTCATTGTTCGTGCTGCTCATCCACCCTATTAATTGATTTTTTTAAAAAAAACAGGCTCAGAAAGCAATTTCTCAATAAGCATAAGCTATATCCACCTAAGAGATTTTTTTTTTTGCTTTTATGGAATTGTGACAATAAATTTACAGTGACATGCTGCTCCTGTAACCCAAGTGATATCCCAAAAAGTGTCTACCTTTTATGACATCAAAGTCTTTCGAGTAAAGGGATTCACACTGAGCAAATGATTACACTATGTGAAGACTTGTGACCTCCTCATTTATCTTTAAATGCCAACCATACACATCATTGCTGTGTTCTCGTGAATCTGGACTCATCTCTGTTCCTACAACACTGATTCACACATACATTGTAGACCCTGTTGCCCTTTACCACAATCACCTACATATGGAAAATGAAGTCATAATTTTTCAAGTAGTAATATAAAAGGATATGCTACATAAAAGTTTGGAGTAAAAATCATAAAGCATATAAATATAAAACAAAAACCTCCAAATGTCCTTTGTTATCCACTATAGTCCATTAGCTTTTTTCTTATTTCTAGGGTTCTTACAAGTCTTATGGGTACTTTCATGAAGAAGAATATCTCCTAAAACCATGAGCTTGTATCTTAATTGTTCATATCCCTTAGCCACACCCAGTCTTAAAAAGAGGAGGGAATGTGTCTCTAGTTATCAAACAACATCCTTAGTGAACCTAAGATCCTCAAATATAAGAAAATGAAGGGATAATTAGATACCAGAAGATTGCTAACAAAGTAACCTGAATGGTGATGACTACAAATATAGAGAACAAATACAGAAATAAACAAAGAGAGATTTGAAGAGTATTTTTGAAAAAAAAAAATTCAATCAACTAAGAAGAAGGAACCAAAAACCATGCAGGAATTGAAGGAAATATTCATAACTTGATTATGTTAAATGCGCTTCTATTTTATAGATACCGATAGTCTATCTCACAGATTTAAAACATGAGCCTTAGACATAACAGTCCCTGAGCTTCTTAACCTCTGAGCGATAAATCAGTAGATATGCATCAGCTCTGCTTGTGAAACTTCTCTTGGCAGACAGCAGAAGAGTTCAGTGTACAAAAAGTAGTTTCCTGAGATTTAATGTAGTAAAAGTAAAGATTGCAACAGAACTATACACTCTGCCAAAACTCAGTAAATTCACTAATTTCCCCAAAGGCTTCTGTGCTTGCTCAGTTTGAGAACAACATGAACTCAGAAGAAGCAATGTGTTGCTTAAAAGCAAACACTGAGGATCACATAGAAATGATTTTGTAATAAATGACCTAAAGTTGGATTTATAAAGGACTTGGCCACCTGGTAACACCGTGTGTCATGTCAGACAAATTGTCATTGTGTTCTCTGTATGATGTGTGCTAGTCACGACACGACTCCTGGTTGGTCCCCATTCCATTCATACATAAACATCAATGGAGACTATACTTGTCTTGACTTTCAGAATCATAGACAAACAGGTGAAAATCTGCTGTGCCAGGAATCATCTCATCTCCCAGTTGAGAGGACTGTGAGAAAGGAACTTGTTGAGGAAGAAAACGTGTGTGGGGTGGGGTGGGAAGTGCGGAGTGGGAGATGAGGGGTAACTCACAAAGTGAGAACAAAGGTTTGACAGTGTTAGAGAAAATGTGAATTTTTTAAAAGGCAAGAAACGGTGGCAGAGGCAGACAGAGAGACATCTTCATAAGAATAATACTTTTAAGAAAAGTCAACTAAATCACTAGAAAGACTTAAAACGATGGATAATTTTGCTGTGTTACCAAGGAAAGTCAAAGGAGGGACTTTGCAAACAATATGTATGTACCAATGTTTTACTTTTCTTCTGTTTTGAATGGGATCTCATTATGCAGCCTAGACACAGGTGCAACTTGTGGTTCTACTCTTGGCCACTGTGTTTTTGTTTCTGTCAATACCATAGAACTCAATAACCATGATATCTTCCCACATTAAAAAGAAAAGAGGAAGAGGAGGAGGAACCAGAGGTGGCAATACATAACTATAACGCCACTAGTCTGAAAACTGGAGACAGAAATATCAGAAGTTCAAGGTTATCTTCCACTACATGGAGAATTTGAAAACAGCCTGAGCTATATGACAGCCTATCAAAAGAAAGAACAAAGAGAGAAAGAGAGCCTTTAAATAAATATTTGACTCTATAAACAGGGAAAGGGAAAGCATGGACGTCAAAAGAAAAGAGGAAGTAAAATCCAAAGTAGCAATTGTCATTCTTTGTCAGCCCTGAAACTACAAAAGTATTTGAATTCTAACACGTGCCAGGACAGGGATGTGGCATGAAGACCTTCAGTTAAATCAGGAAAGACTTCAGGGATGACCCCTTAGTACTAAATAGCCAACATTTGGGGGCTCTTCTCAGGGAAAACTAATTTCTCCCCTCTAAGTATTCCTTAGTCACCTGTAGTTCTTATTCTAGAGTTGAGACCCCATGATAATTTCCTCTCCATTTTAGCATGTCTGTGGGTGGTGTCCTTATTTACATCATGTTTAGGCAGCCATGTTGCTGAGAGTTTATGGATCTCTCTGACATTCCTAGGAGACAGTCTCACAGCAAATTTCCTGTTCCTCCTTCTCTTAAAATCTCCCTAGCCCTTCTTCCTCAATGATCCCTGAGCCTTAGGTGCCAGGAGTTGTAAAGCCATATGCAAACAAGTAATATTATAAGGACTGAACAGTTTGTATTTATATAATTAGGAGTGTGTGTGTGTGTGTGTGTGTGTGTGTGTGTGTGTGTAGAGGCCATAAATTTGAGAGAGAGAGAGAGAGAGAGAGAGAGAGAGAGAGAGAGAGAGAGCAAAGAGAGTACATGAAAAGCAAGGAGAAAAGGGAAATTATGTAATTATATTTTAATTTCAAAAATAAAACCATGTTTAAGAATGTGAACTTTTCTGAGCACATAACCACATAGACCCATACTTGTGTTTGAACATCAGATGTGTATTTCCTCCTTGGTCTAGTACCTCCTCAAGACAAAGTACCTCTCTTTGGGTATGCACCTCTAACACAAGCCAGGCAAATCAGTAAACAACACATAGAATGTAAAGAAAGTCTGTCTCCATCCAGGAAAGAGCACATTGTCCCCTATGAGTATCAATAAAACATGGCATATCAAGTTGCAGTGAGATTAAGCATAGGAGACATGCCCTTTCCTGGATGGTGGTGGAAGAGGAGAAGATTGGGGGATGGGAGGTAAGAGAAAGGGGGAGAGGACATGGGAAAGGAGGATGGGGGAGGCTGCGGCCAAAATGTAAAATAAATAGATGAATAAAAAATTAACTAAACCGTCAAAACTATACAACTCAATGAACCTCTATACAGGTAGAGTAGCCATTTGGGAGAAAAGCTATGGGGCTTCATATTGGATTTTATACTTATACTATTAAATATATTTTTGTATGTTTATCCACCACCAAAAATGAAAAATTCATTACAGAATTAGAACCAGAAAAAATGTGAGCTTTATATCCTCTTTTATAACTCATGTTCATTGCCTACGAAAGATTATATATTTAAATGACTATGTGTTATGGATATATTATGTTAAATGTAATATATTATTAATTTGAGAAAATTAATAAAAGAAAAAAAGAAAGTCTACTTGAAGATTTCTTAAGCACCAAATTACAGAGTTTTAGGGCCACAATCTAGATAAACTAGTGAGGCAGGTATAACAAAGAACAATGTTTTGTCTTATTTAACAAAAACATTATATATATATATATTCTGTATTTCATAGCATATATGAATTATACATAATAATGATCCTCATTGACATTGCCATGCACATACAAAATATATTTTTGTCAAGTCTACTTCCATTACCTTCTTTGGTCCCTTCCACCCCACTGATCCCTTCTCTCTCTCTCTCTGACCCTCTTTGTGAGTGATTCTAACTTTTATCGAGTTGACAAAAAGTGGCCAGGACAAGAAGAAATATGATGAATATCTAAGCAAATGTGAACCCCTAGAAGCAGTGAGCATCACAATTAATCAGGTAGTTAGGATTGGTGTGCAATGTTTTCATGGTGTTCTCACAAGAAAGCTTGCTTGGGGTCAGAGGGCAGAGCTAACCACTAGCTGACAAAAATTATCCATAGGGGTCTTGGATTGAGAAGAGATCG
This sequence comes from Cricetiscus sungorus, assembly GCA_030556225.1. Lineage (NCBI taxonomy): Eukaryota > Metazoa > Chordata > Mammalia > Rodentia > Cricetidae > Cricetiscus > Cricetiscus sungorus. Next base: position 50,468,944 of record JANBXA010000398.1, read on the forward strand.
GAGACAGGAAGTGATGGGAGATGTTATTCTGTATATATGTTTCTCATACTGGTTAATAAAGCCCTGTGGCCAATAGGAAACAAGATAGGCGGGGCTAGGAGACCAGGAGGAGGAAAGAGGAAGTAGTTGGAGTCAAGATGTAGCCCAGGGAAGAAGCAGGACACCTGCTGCGGCTCCCTGATAAGACGACCACATGGAAATACTTTGATAAGTAGAAATGGGTTAATAATTAAGACAGAGCTAGCCCATTAACAATAATGGTAACTGGCCAACAGGATTGTATCAAATACAGAGTCTCTGAGTGTTATTTGGGGATGGTGCGGCTGTGGGCCCAGACTGGCGGGCAGGCAGGAAGGAAAAACCTACCGTAACAAGGAAGTAGCAAGGTGGGGTGGAGAGAGGGTCTAAGCCCTTTTGGATTGAAGAACAGAAGAGAGAGGAGGTGACTGGTGGCTTCTCTGCTTCCCTAATCATTCAGGTTCTTACCCCAATATCTGACTCCTGATTTTGTATTGGTAAAGAATAATTTGGTAAACACATTATAGGATAGTTAATTTTACATGCACGCTTGGCTGAGCCATGATGGCACATCTCTTGGATGTTTTTCTCAGTCTTTTTCTAGGAATTAACATTTGAGTCAAACTCTAACTAACTCCCATAATTTGAGTGGGCCTCATCTAATCCTTTTTGTCAGCTTTGCATGGCTATAACTAAATAGCAGGAATAATCAAGTTATGAGAAAAGGGATCTCTCTGACCCAGAGTTTCTGATTTTCAGGCTACAGTTGTTTGTTTACATTGCATTTGGACCACGGTGAGGCAGCTCATCATGGCAGGAATATTAACAGAAGAAATTGCTCATGGCGACCAGGAAGTGGAAGGGAAGGAAAGGACAACCCTAAGTTCCCTCTTTGAGGACCTGTGCTGAGTGACTTTCTTCAACTTATCTGCACCTCTTACATCCTAAACAGCATGTCCCAGTAGCAACAGGAACTGTGGACCAAATCTTCAAGACATGAGGTTTGGGAGAACATTCAATATCCAAAACCACAAAATACTTGCAGGCTTAAGAAAAACACTGACCTTCCTCCCAGAGAAGAGGGAACTCTGCCAGCAGACAGCCCTTGAGCTCAAACTAGAGTTCTTCCCTGGATCGACACTTTGCATTCCTATCTTACAGATACTGGAATTCCAGTCTCCACAGTTATGAGCCCATTCCATAAAAATCTGCCTTTCCTCCCAAGACACACACACACACACACACACACACACACACACACCCTATTGTTATTGTTTCTCTGGAGAACTCTGGCTTATACAGCAATAGAAAGGGGGGGTTGTATGACATTGAGAGGCTGAACAATAACTTTGTAATAAGGTGGGACCAAATTTGTAAGGTTGCTTAAATTTCTGAGCAGCTCTAGATATCATTGCAGAGGGTTAGATTTTTCAAAATAGTTATTAAAAAGGATGAGAATGAGATGAATCACATCTAAGCCAGCAGAGACTATCAATAAAAGTCAGCACAAATTATTACAGAACAAGAGAGGCTGGACACAGAAAATATAAGGTGGTGAGAAAAAAATGACAGAAATCAATCAAGCAATAAATGGACTATTAAAGAGGACTGCTGTCTTGGATTAAAAGAGCCAAATTGTCCTTTATAGTCTATAGAATAGTGTAGACACATTTGAAATGTCAGAACAAGTGAATTTAAAAGAAAGAAGAAAGGTCTATTCAGCAAATACAAATCAAAAGGAAACTCAGATATGTTTATTAATGTGAAAATGAATGGGGTTTAATATGAAAAGTTAGTTAAAGGTAAAACTGGTAATTATGTATCATGATAGAGGGGTCAGTACACCAGAGAGGTAGAACTCTTCAGAACTAACTAACACAGGATGACATGTTCTCAATCATTATAAAGCAGAGGCCTCTGCAGATGTCTGCCGTGTGCATGGCCGTACCTTATGTGGGGAATCCGTCTTGAAGCACGAAAATTGAATACAGATGTCTGCACAGCCCAGATGTTTGAGGTGAGAAGCGTGTAGCTTTACAGACACTGGTTCTAGAGTCAGTGGGGCAAGAGTTTGCTGACTCTGGAGAAGCAACGGTTCTTCATACAAGAGTTCTGAGACAAGAGTTGGAAACTGGGAGCTTTCACCAAGGCCTCCCACCTCCCCAGCCTCTTACTTCCTCTCTCTGGCAAAAGGTTAGACACAAGGATGAGTTTCACATTCCTTCCTGAGAAGTCTTATGATAGTCCCATGACACACCTAACTCTTCTGAGGAATGTGGCCTCCAGCCAGGGAGACTTGGCATCATCTTATTACATGTAATAAAAGTATATGCATTTGGGAAAGTCCCATTTCCATTACATGGGAAGCCTCTTAGTTCTCCCCTTAAGTCATACAACCTTACTTCAGAAGTGTCTAAATGCTCAAATCTGGATGTCAGCTATCCATGGGTTCAATTTCTAACTATAAAATAAAAACATATGAAACTTGGAAGTAAGCACTATATACCTCAGGTTTTGCATTTATTATGCAAAAACAATATGCTGATCATAAAAGTCAGTTAAGATTGTATTTGTCATAAAACACTCAGAGAGAGCTATTTCTACAAAGAGTAACTGAGGCAAAGAATAGGAAGGTGATGGTCACGGTGGGAAGAATCCCAGACTCACTGAAAGATCCCTTCCACACTATGAGAACTAAATGGGATTCTTTGGACTTTGAGAGTCTTCTGTCAATGTCACCCTCTATTCACACACTCCCATGGTGACATTTACACAGCTTGCCTCATATCTGGGCTCTGTGTCTGCCCTGACTGAAGACAAAGTCCATGCTATGATCAATTAAAGTTCCCACTGTCCTCCACTGCATGAGCTTCTGCTCTGCAGGGATCAAGATGCTTTAAGATGCTGGGTTCCCTTTTATCACCAACCACACCAAAACCCACTGTCTTTACCACCATAAAAATGCCATTGAAAGGGGGAGGATGATAAAAAGAAGGAGGAACAGGAGGAAGAAGGAGGTGAGGCAGAAGAAGAGGACAAGGAGGAACAAGAGGACAAGGTGATGGTGGCAGCTGGAGCAGAAGCAGAAGAGGAAAGTAGGGTTAGTGTGTGAGGTTGTGGTCATGTATAGTGAATACACATGACAGATAGGCATAGGTGGCATATATCTGTAAGGGCAGGTGTAGCATGTATGTTTCCTCGCCAGCCCGCCAGCCCGCCAGCCCGCCAGTCTGGGCCCACAGCCGCACCAGCCCCAAGTAACACTCTGAGACTCTGTATTTGATACAATCCTGTTGGCCAGTTACCATTATTGTTTATGGGCTAGCTCTGTCTTAATTATCCCGCCGCCACGTGGTCATCTTATTGGAGAGCAGCAAGCTGCCATCTTCTTTCTCCATGCTCTACATCTTGACTCCTCCCAACTACTTCCTCTTTCCTCCTTATCTCCTAGCCCCGCCTATCTTGCTTTTCCATTGGCTCAACAGTGCTTTATTGTTTAACCAGTATGAGAAACATATTTACAGAATAACATCTCCCATCAGGCAGGGGCGGGAGAACCAGAAGTTTAATGGCATCCTTATCCTCACAGGAAATTCAAGTCAGCCTAGGCTACATGAGACCCTGGTGATGGAGGAAGAAGGGGGATAACAAGAAGGAGGAGGTGGTGGTGAAGGTAAATGAGAAAGACAGAGAAAAATGAGAAAAGAAGGAGATGAATGACAAGGGGAAAGGAAGATCAACACTAAAAAGAAAATGGTCTCATAGTTCTCTGTCCTCCTCTGAAAAAACTAGGGAGAACCTGTTTTCTAGACATACTCCTGGCTCTGATCAGTTTTGCTTGCTCCTACTTCTTGTCAGCACAGCAAAGTGGAGCACTGAGTCACAACTGTGTGGTCATCAAGTCTCAAAGTGATTCCCAGATGGCTATGGGGTCAACGCAAGAAGATGAGACCACTGTTCCCCTCATATCTCCCATCCCATGCCTCATGATAGGCTTCTCGGTTTCTCCCTCGACTGTATCGAGTTCCATGGGTAACTGCAACTGAATGACTCAATCTACCACATCTCTCCCACAGCTGCAGCTCCCAACTCCAAGACGTCTGAAGAGGCTCACAGATAAAGGCATAAAAGGGAACAACTTTTCCTTTAAAATAAGAGAGAATATGTGCCCATCATAGAGCATTTAAATGGATATTAGACATAAAGCAAAGGAAAACCAGCCTACAATCCATGACCCCAGAGAGACACACATGAACAACCCCCTCCCCCATCCCCCCAAAAAAGAAAGGGAAATAGACAAGATATCCTGAAATTTCTTAATTAGAGGGAAATGAACTAAGCATTCATCTAGGCACAGATTCATCATCATTGACTACCATTGTGCAGCATCACATAGTTTTAAAAGTCTTTTCACACACATGCAGTGTCTCATTTAAAGCTTGCAGCACCTCTGAGGTACAACATCTATGACACACAATTGGAACACCGGAGCCCTGACTGAGCTAAAGCCCAGTAACACAGATGCCAAGGGGAAGATTCCAGCTACAGTCCTTTGAGCTTTGTTTCTATACTTGACCCAGCTCCTTACTCTCACACTCTCTTTCAAAGTTTCTGATTGTGTGTGTGTGTGTGTGTGTGTGTGTGTGTGTGTGTGTGTGTGTGTGTGTGCTTGTGTGCTTCTGTTCATGCATAGATTCTGGGGATAAAACTCAGTCCTCAGGCTTGTGAAACAAAGATTTTATCAACTGAGCTATCACCCTAGTCTAGTCTCTGGTACATTTTATCACACCTTACCTTGAATCAGCTCTGTAAGATAATACACTAAATATCTATAGTCATTTTTTCAATTAAATTTTTTCATGTATTTGATCATGTTTGACCCTCCCACAACTCTTCCCAGATCCTTCTCACCTCCCTGCATACCCAACTTTCTCTTTCCTTCAAAAAAGCCACAAGAAATAAAAAGAAAAAAATCACGAAAGCAAAAATTAAAACAGGCAAAAAAACAAAACTGCTGTAACAAAGGAAACTAAAGAAAAAGTTCACATTTTAAGAAAAATCAATGAGTTCATTTTGTGTTGGCCATGGAAACTACTCTGGAGTAGTTGATATACCCAGAATATTGGAGAAAGCTAGTTCTTTGTTTTCCAGATAGCTTCTTGGTTAAGAGTGGGACCCCATGCTGACTTTTCCTGCTCAGTGCTAGAAGCCTCATCTGTCTTGAACCTATGTAGGCCTTGTGCATGCTGCCAGCTCTCTGAGTTCATACGTGCATCATATTTATACATGAGAAATGCATACACCAAGGACTCAACTTGCTTGTAATCCAGATTTCCTGAGGCCCCAGTCTGATGTTTCCAGTGGCATTATGTTCCTTTCACAAATGAGAGCAACATAATCAGACCATGGCTAGAGGGAGACCTTCTGGAAGGATCACAATCCATCGTTGACATCAGCCTATGAGACTTGGAGAGATGAGTTGACACACTGCCAGGTTCATTTTGAGATTTTTAATGGTTCTTGTGGTTTACATTAAGCTTATTGCCTTACACATCCGCTACTGGAAACCTTCATCCTCTATGCCTGGCCCATGGCTCGTATTTCACACCTTGCATCTTCTAAATACTTGACTCAACTCCTCAGCATACTTAACAGCTATGTGATAAAAGGAGGGAACCTTGCAATTCCATGCACTCTGCCTGGGGGTAGAGAGAATAGCACATTGGCCAGAAACTCTATTTCTTTTCATGCCTGTCTGTTTTGCATATTTGAAACATCTACCACAGACAGATTGATGATATTGGATCATTGTTTCTAAATGGAAAAATCTTCCTGGGACACATTTAGAATCAGCTGTTCCATGATCAAGACAGGAAATGTATCTTATTAGCTTTAGGCAAAACCCAACCTCCCAGGCCAGCGATAGGCAGCTCTACCTCCTGGGAAAGCCTGGATCTGGATGCATGGGCAGTGCAGGTGCAGGCTGAAAAGGGAGCCTGCTCATGGGGGACTGGCTAGAAGAAACCAGCCATGCAAGCATCTCACTTTTCCCTGCAGCCCCAGTCACTTTCCTGTCAACAGACCATCTGCCTCATCCCAGGCCAGATGCATGTGTTCCAAGTCCACATCCCACAGCACAAGACCTTTGAGACCAGGGACTTTGACCTTGGGAAGGAAAAGCATTTCTTCATTGGAACTTTATTACATTTTTTTTCTGATGATACCCCATATCTAACTGAAGAAAGCTGAGGAAAGGGTAACATGACAATGTAGAAAGTATTTGGGTCTGGTATTAACTACACACACACACACACACACACACACACACACATGCGCGCGTAGCCAAATCTGTCTTAAAACTCTAAAACTCATTATGTAGCCAAAAATGACTGTAACGAAAAATAAAAACCCAGAGACAGATATTATGGTTCAAACTGAAGATCAGAAAAGCAAAGCATCCAAGCCACTAGAGAGTCATCTCTCCCAATGCCCAGAGCAAAGGGCGATCCACTGAACCTCAGACTACATCTCCAGAGTGCACTGCTCTCCCCCAAGCCTCAGAGTCCTAGACTGCAATGCTCTTTTCAATGTGGCTGGAGACTAATTGCCCTACGAGACCCTTTGTCTTCCTTACATGCTCTCTAGTGCTGGGATTAAAGGCCTGAACTCTCTTTCTCTTTTAGACTGATTCACTCTTGTGTAGCCCTGAGTGGTCTCACACTCAGAGACATCCATCTGCCTCTGTCTCCTGAGTCCCAGGATGAAAAGTGTGTGCCACCTCTGCCCACCTTCTCTAGCTGTCTACTGTGGCTGGCTTTCCTTTCTGATCTCCAGGCAAAATAAATCATAAACAATACATCACCAAAAATGACCTTGAATGTTTGATCCTCCTGCCACCACCTATCAATCACTGGGATGATGTAAGTTGTCCCCCAGTCCCAGTCCATGCGATTCTGGGGATTGAACCTAGTGTTTCATGTGTGGTAGGTATATATTCCACTAACGGAGCCGCGACTTCATCCTCTGCCTTCTATTTTATGTACCTCAAAGAGCCTTCAGCGTGGGAGACCATAGTCATTCCAAATAACACTTCTTCAGCACAAAAGAAGAGAGAGAGAGAGAGAGAGAGAGAGAGAGAGAGAGAGAGACAGAGAGACAGAGAGACAGAGAGAGACAGAGAGAGACAGAGAGAGAGAGAGAGAGAGAGACAGAGAGAGAGAGAGAGAGACAGAGAGACAGAGAGACAGAGAGAGAGAGAGAGTTTCTATCTTTGAGACAGGTCTCCTATAGCCCAGGTCTCATACCCCCAGGCAAGCACTGTCCTAAATGGACGACATCCTCTGTCTGAAGCTGTGTTAATAAGGTATTAAAGCTGCCCTCCTTTGTCACACTGCATCCCTTCTTCCCTCTTTCCACGCAGCCAGAACAGAGGGGCCCTTCCGGCTTCCTTCACAGAAGTCAGCCTGAGAAGACACGAGTCATTTAGGACATTCCAAATCAAGAAGGGGTATGATCCTGTGGCATCTTACCAGCCCGTGACTGTGACAGGGAATGAGGCTGCGCTTCCTTCTTATTCCCAAATCGCTATGACATAAGTTACTGTTATTCTAGTTCCTGGAATCCAGGCCTAGACCTGCAGTTTCCAGGAATGTGCACTCATTCCTGCCCTGGCGAGAGTCGCCTGCTTTCTCCGCTGGAAAATCCTTGCTCCCCAGGCATGCTGCTGCCCTTCCCAACCACACCCCAGTGTCAGGGTCTTCTGTGAACACAGCTGTCCTCACAGAGCCTGTGGCCAGAAGCCCCGTTCCTGCTGGATAGGGAAAGCACTGAAACTCAGGCCAGACTTCCCAGTCCCTAGAGATTATTTAACAGTTTGTTCTAAGACTTTACTGATAGTAAGAGCTAAAAGAAGTATATGAGAGCAAAACTGTAATTCTTGCTGGAATTTGGTATTCAAGTGGCCAGAGGACAGATGGGACCTCCAAGGGCGGCACGGGGTAGCTGTGTCTGGCTCCTGCCCTCCTCTTAGTGTACCAGTCTCCACGCAGCAACACGGAAACCAACTCTTCAGTGGCCTTAGAAGGAAAGTACTTCTCCCTTACATCAGAGCTGTCTCGTTTTTTATCTAGGAATACCGTTTGCCTAGGGAGCTCGGCTCTGGGGAAGCTTTCTCTCAGGGTTGTCTACCAGGCATTCGACATCATGACTATGCCAGAAACTGCAGAAGTACAGACATTTGAGAACATACTTCTCAGTTCAATAAAATTGCAATGGCAGTAGCTGAGACACCATCAATGCAGTTCAGTGAGTATTATATCACTAAAGAGATGACCTTAAGCTAGCTTTCACAACAGGTAGAACATCAGACCTGTGTCATCATTGCCAAAATCAGGTTCGGCCATTTCCTGAAAGTATTTGAGTAACACACATATGATGAAACACAACTCTCTCTCTCTCTCTCCTCTCTCTCTCCCTCTCCCCCCCCCCTCTCTCTCTCCTCTCTCTCTCCCTCTGTTACTTATAGATGAACACACACAGAACACAGTACACAGGTGTCCTTCTAAAACAAATTATAATTTAAAGAAAAATACCCTGATTCCAAGCTTACAGGAAAATATTTAACTTTACAGAAACAAACTTCTGCCCGCTATTAAACAAAATATTTAAAATCTGAAGCTTTTGGATTGTGTGGAATGATTTAAGACTTCTCTCTCTCTCTCTCTCTCTCTCTCTCTCTCTCTCTCTCTCTCTTCTCTCTCTCTCTCTCTCTCTTAAATTAAACAAGGCTGACTGCCTAAGTATGAAGAACTAACAGTACATAACTATCATAGCCAATCAAAGGTCAAGCATCTTCAGAAGTAATTGAATCCCAGAAGTTTACATGGCAAGTTCTGAGATGGCTGTCCTCTTCCTCTAAAGATGACTACCATGTCAACACCTGGAAACATCATTCTTATGCATTAGGCCACTTACTACAACTGCACTATGAGGCTGGAGTGAAGTCTCTGTCTGAGATTCATTTTCTATGCCTTCTCTAAATGAGGACAACAGTGTCTAGAGAACTAAATAAGGAAGGAATCTAGATAGACTAAGGAAGGACTTCAGCCTACAGGGGCGAAGGGAATCCCCTTAGACCCTATGTGGTGCTACTTAAGAATCCAACACTACTGACTAGAATTTATTCCTGGGCCAACTTCTTGTTCACAATATAGAAATAGCATCTGGTGGCATATTTGTTGAATATCTCACCTAGAAACATTAAGAGGAGGCTGGCAAATGGATTGTAGATTTGGGGTTCTAATCAAATGTCTTCCCTCTGGCATATGCATGGAGGAAATGGTCATTCAATGTCTAGCCCATCACAGAGGTAGGAATAGCATCTCACTTTACATCACTAATGTGTACCTCAGAAGTTCTCATGACACATGATCACTTTGAATCCAGTAGCAAACTGCTCAGCCACCACCTTAGCCGTGCAGTCCTAAGGAAGCCTATGTTTATTCCTGTGTATCGTTTGTACCAGATAAAGCCATTCAGACTGAGTCAACTCAGCATTTCTTATAATTACTAGAACATATTATCCTGTATTAGTAGTCTCTGTTCGTGGAATAAAACAAAACAGAGAGGAGGGAGTGAGTTACTAATGAAGTCTTTGAGTAAGATCTTTCCTTTCTAAAAACAGTAAGTAGCTGGTAGCAAATGGGATCACTCTCTCAGCACCCTCCCTCAACTCTCACCTTTCCACATGACATAAAGGTTTAAAGTTTCAATAGAAAGTGATCATGCAAAAATTCTACAAGAGTCAACCAAAGCCCCGGGTGAGTCCTCCTCTAACACTCATGAAGGTTACTAGTGAAGGTGCCATCTTTACATGCTTTGGAATGCTGGTTTACAGATCCTCTTAGGGAGTGGTTCAATGTGTCTCCCACCTCTCTGTATCTCTACCTTAATCCCTTCCCTTTGTAGAGGACTGACCCCAGCCCAGATCCTTGGCCATTCTAGTGTCAGACGAGGAGACTGGGAACACTTATTCCTTGATGACATTGGAGACACCACAGATCTGAAAAAAAGCTTGTTAGCTCAAGGGCTCCTCAAAAGCACCATGTGACCTTCCCTCTTCCACTCACTAGGCATAAACCTGCAATTTTGTCCAGAGACTCCATTCACAGTGGGGAATCATCTCTACTTAGGCTCTAAACAGTGAACCTGGCTCTAGCCCACATGGATGAACTAGAAAGGGGCTTTGTTTGTTCTCAGTGTCACTTTAAAATACCAGTTTCATGGCCATCATGTTTGCCTGCATGCTTAACTTGATAACGAGCAGACACATGTCTGTGGACCATCAGACTGTTTTATAAACCCTTCTACTGAGACACTTACTGTGTAAAACACAGCCACATTTTTCAGTTTGCTATTGCTCTGCTTATCTCTCATTTGGAATGTTTAGGGGCAGAATTTCTCAGCTTGCTAGGAATGCCACAACCAAGTACCACAAACTAACTACTTAAACAGCCAAAACTAATTTCTTACATGGTCCTGGAATGTAGACATCCAAGATCAAGATATGAGCAGGCCAGATTATTCTGTGATTGTCCCCTGGTTAGATGTTCTCTGTGCTTGTCTGTCTAGATGCTATCTTCTAAGACATCAGTCATGCTGGCTCAAACTCACACCAACGAGCTGATTTTAACCCCATTATCTCTTTAAATTCTCTCTATGAGACTCGAATGGTACTCACTGTATCTGTGTGAGGACCTTAGTTCCAATCCCTAGAACCCACAAAAAGCTGAATGAAGCCTGGCTTTGGTGGCACATGCCTTTAATCCCAGCACTTGGGAGGCAGAGGCAGGCTGATCTCTGTAAGTTCTGTGAGTTCAAGGGCAGCTTTATCTAGAGTGAGTTCCTGGACAGGTTGCAAAGCAATATAGATAAACCCTGTCTCAGAGGGGGAGGGGAGGAAGAAAGAAAGAAAGAGAGAAACAAAGAAATAAAGAAAGAAAGAAAGAAAGAAAGAAAGAAAGAAAGAAAGAAAGAAAGAAAGGGAGAAAGAAAGGGAGAAAGAAAGAAAGGGAGAAAGAAAGAGAAAGGAAAGAAGGAAGGAAGGAAGGAAGGAAGGAAGGAAGGAAGGAAGGAAGGAAGGAAGAAAGAAAGAAAGAAAGAAAGAAAGAAAGAAAGAAAGAAAGAAAGAGAGAAAGAAAGAGAAAGGAAAGAAGGAAGGAAGGAAGGAAGGAAGGAAGGAAGGAAGGAAGGAAGGAAGGAAGGAAGGAAGAAAGGACAAGAAAGCTGGATGAAGTACGTGTATTCTCTGTGTTCCTACCACGGCATGAAAGGTGGAGACAGGAGGGTCCTGGAAGCCAGTTAACCTGGGTGCACAGTGGCTAACAATAAAAGGCCCTTTCTCAAACAAAGTGAAGGAGGGGACCAACATCTGAGTTCATCCTCTGACCTGACCTGCATGCTATGGTGGCATGTGCACCCCCAGAATCACATACAGGAATGTGCACATACACACTACAGAGAGGGGGAGAGAAAAAACATCTTTCTATAAATACAGCCTCATTCTGAGATGTGGTGGATTAAGACATCACCATACAAGGGGCTCACATTTCAGTCCACATCAGTGGTTGAAGAGTTGGATAAATGTGGACAGAGGGCATTGTGAAGAAAACATTTGACAACCTCTCTACTTATTCAGTCTCCATCACAAAACTCAACCACTTTTGGCATGGAGTGCAAACAGCAACTAGACTGAAATGCTTACAAATACTACATGGTCCCTAGAAAGCATACCCTTGCTGTATTATGTTAATGCTAACACAGCACATGAGGCTGTTACCAGCTTCTGCATTTCTGTCTGTTCAATTTTGATTATACTTTCTCAAAAATGGGCCAGAATCTGATCTCAGAATCTTTGAATCTAAGGGGGACTTCTATTTCTGAAATAATCCATTCATTTTTTAGAGGAAGTATTTCTGGCAAGAATTGGTCTTGTCTACAGCACTCTGCCTGTGTGCTATGAACAGCACCTATATTACTAACTGTTGTTTCAGTTCTGATAAATATGAGGACATCCACGTTATACCACACAGCATGGCTGGATAAGAGTCTAACAGCTTGTGTGTGCACCCTCCTCCTCACTTCCACAGGTATCACAGGACTGTATGCCTCCTCCACTAAGGCCCAAACAAACACTCAAAGAAACTACTGACCTAAGTACACATTAAAGCAGTTTTCTGTCCCAGAAATATTATAAAAACAGGGCATCAAGGATGTGTGGAGAAATAGAGAAGAGGATGAATGGTGATTCAAAAAAGAGGAAAATGCACAAGAGAAAAGAAGTTTCCCAAGAGCAATAATGAAGAAAGAGATTCTCCCAGCAGTAGAATGGAGTGGGCTATGAATTGTTCTCCAGAAAATCCCACTGGCCACTCACTGTCTGTGCACAAGCCAGTGTTCAATGGTCCAGGACACATGAGACCTCCTGAAGAGATAGTGAGAGATCCAATGCCTTGTCTAGGGATGAAACAAGGAGAATAAATTTCACACCAAAATAACAACCAACTGGTCTTTTAGGATGGGAAGAACATTATTGAAGTTTTTATTGCAGTGTAGCTATATCTACTGTGAAAACATTCTGGAAATATCTAGCTTCAATATAAAATGCAAGGTATGTCAGGCTTTGGGTTTTATTTTACTCTATTTATGAAATAACAGTTTAACATATAACTATTTCTTAAATGCTAGAAGATGCAAGATTTCTGAGACAAACGCCTTCTTACTCATGCACAGCAAACAGATTATATTATTATTATTATTATTATTATTATTATATTGACTATATTAATTCTTCTAAAGCTCTAAGTCTCATGATAATAGCATCAATAGCAATGAGTTATGTTACAGAGTGGAAGATGGTTATAGAATGATGAGTGGTGTACATGAAACACACACACACACACACACACACACACACACACACACATATTGATGTCTTAACCTCCAGTACCTCAAACTGTGGCTGCATTCATATGGATCTTTAAAGGATGACTTAGTTAGAAGACCATTAGGATGAGCCAAGATCCAGTGTGACTTTATATCTTTATAAAAGAACTTCTGATTTAGATAGATCTAGAGAGAAGATCACTTAAAAACATAGAGAAAAGAGCCATCCATCATCTCCAAGAGGCCTCAGATCCTACTGACCTCTGGCTCCTAGGATTCCATCCTCTGGGCTTTTCTGTCATTCAGTCTCTTCCCCCCCCCCATATTTCACTATTCCTACCTGCACAAACTAACACAAGCACTAAACCTGTAGCCTTTTTTTTTCTTTTCTTTTTTTTTTTTTTTTTTTTTTTTTGTGTCTCAGACAGGCATTACCTTACCTCTGAAGGTTGCTCACAACCTTGAAAAGTCATCTAGCTAGAGTGTGATCAGATCCTTGCATTTTTGCACACCTGGCAACAAAAGAAAGAGTGCAGAAGTCCTATAGAGGGCTGTGTCCTTTTCCAAGGTGTCCAGCATGTATCCCAGTGGTTCTCAACCTGTGTGTCGGCACTCTTAGAGTCAAATAACCCCTTCACAGTGGTTGCCTCAGACCATCAGAAAACACAGACATTTACATTAGATTCGTAACAGTGGTAATAACACTTATGAAGTAATCAGTAAAATAAGTTTACAGTTGGGGAGTTCTCTATAACTTGAACTATATTAAAAGGTCATAACATTAAGAAGGTTGAGAAACACTGACATATCCTGTAATTGCCCATCTTACAAATCTCAGACTGCATTGTTAATATAGAAATGTTGACACACAAATATTCTCATTCAAGCTTTAGAAATCTACTGCAGAATTTCTATCTCACTGTTCTAATGCACCAGAGTAGATGACTATACTTTTCATCGGTATCACATGAAAAGCTATTGTTCTGGAATCACAGTGGCTTCGAAACACTAGCAGCAAAACTAAAATTTTGTAAAATATAACAAAGCATGTTCATAGCTCTCTGATTTCTATGCTTTAATGCTAATTATAATCCTATGGGAGAGAACTGGAGAGGGTTTAGCGAATGTCCTAAGTGAAAAACGGAGTAGGTAGTTAATGTGACAAGCATGGTGTCTCTGAGTATGTCAGCTCAGGTAGACAGGGCTGCATTTCTCTGGGTTTCCTTGCTTGCATGCAGTGCTGTTTAAAGAAAACAGTGCAACTTCACAGGGGAATCTCCTCAAAAAAGATGTCCAGGCCTTTCCCTTTCTTGCATGCACTGCTGTTTTAATGGACACGCAAACAGAACAATTTCATGACAGGGGTGTCTTCTCAAAAAGATGCCCAGACCTGGGACTTAATGCTCAGTGTCAAAATTCCTATCAAATTCATCTTCAAATCTGTATTTTAGAAGTGAAGTCCAGTGAGAAACTGGAGCATGTTACAGAAGCTTGTGCTGGGTCTCATGTGTGGTCACACCTCCTACCGCTCTACCTCAGTAGATAGAGCTCCCAGACACCCACTTTCCCACCATTCATATTGTCTGTCGCTCCTGTCTCCCTGTGGGTTCCTAAGAACAGGGAAGGCAGGCTTAAAAAACAAGTAGGTGTATACTGTGTGTTAAGGACCAAAGCAAGACTCAGGGTCCTGTGGACATCTGTATTCACTGCACAAGAATTCATGAGTCAGGAATGTGCTATTCAATGAAAAATAATAAACAGCATTCAAAGACCAGAGTCGGATCACAGAAATAGGTCAAGTTTACTTGCTTTGGAAACACAATCCTATTTGTGCCCTTCCTGCAGTGTACCCACAAAAGAAGGAACTGCCATATCCAGTTCTTGAGTCCAGGTATGCCATGAAAGATATTCTTGCATGAGACTGATAGTACAGAATAAAGAAGAAACAGATGCTTTCGAAGCTCATGAACACCTTGCTGGCAGGCCTGGAGATGCTCTGCTATCCCCTGTATCTTCCATCAGATGCTCCAATTTGGGGACAGTTATGTGGTTAACTCTATGACAAGCATCAGCATCATCATTTTACACAATAAACACACATATGCACACAGAGAGAGAGAGAGAGAGAGAGAGAGAGAGAGAGAGAGAGAGAGAGAGAGAGAGAGAGAGAGAGAGAGAGAGAGAGAGAGAGAGAGAGAGAGAAGTGTGGCAGAAAGAGTTTCAGCATTTACTTGTGGATTCCAGTCTGTTCTTAGTCACTTTTCTTTCATCTTCCACTCTAGATTGCCTTTCTGGATTTCAACCTCCAGTATGAAATGCAAAGACCACTTCAAAATTTGTCATTGAATAGAGTTCAATTCTTGTGTCCATCTATCCACTTATGGTATCTTAACTAGTAAGTATGGTCAGGTCTTTTTTCTTTACTTTGAGTATCTATCTGTGCATCTACACATACATATGTAAACCAGAAGTCAATCTGTGGGAGTAGGTTCTCTCATCACTATATGAACTTTGGGTGCAAAATATGGGGTGTCAAGCTTGGTGGTATGTGGCATGACCCAGTGAGCCATCTCATTATGCTATGATCAGTGTTTTAAAAAGTATTAGAATGTTTATATATTAATAGGATTATGTATATAAGAAGGAAAAACTCACAATGTAGTGAGATAATATATTTGCATAATCCTTTGCACTTGACCTCCATTGTCTGTTTTGATCATATGCTAAGTGTTTTGAAGTAGATTAAGACAGCTAATACAATGTTCACGCTACAGATAGAAGAGATATGGAGAAGGCTCAAAGCTTTGTCCCCTGTCACAGGTTTTAGAAATGGAAGAGTTGAAACTATTTTCCTATCTTCCTCTTAGTGAACTCCCAGTGACCCAAGAACCCTCTCCCAAAAACAAAATGGAAAGGCAGACTGAGAATCTCAGTTCTTCAGTGAGATGGGATGCATTTGGGCCAAGAAGTAGGGCTCTGATCCTCAGCTTAGTAAATATATAATATATATTTATCCCTGAACATTCAGTTGCAGACCATGAATCACACAACATAGGCTACTCTACCACGCTCACACCCTTGTCACTGATCACAAAGCACTACCATATCTTCCCTGGCAATCACAGTCAAACTTCCAGTGTCAGAACATTAAGAAGACAGCAAGCACTGCAAGTGTGTCTACAAGTCAAGTTTCTCAAGCTTCTTGAACTTGTAGACACAAATTTTGTAGGTAAGCAGTGTTTAATAATAATTCATACATGTGATACCTTAATAAGAGATTTGAATGTTGTGTATCAGCAGTTCAGAAAATAGAAGAATCCGTTACATTTACAGTAAATCACAAAATTTCTGCAGTAGATTACAAAAGTGGAACTCTTCTGCTTCTACTAACCACAGGAATGAGAATAAGACACTCTATTAGAGTCTGAAGCAATAGCCATATAAAGTCATGACTGCTTAGCACTGTGCAAAATTGAGAAGAAAAGGGAAACTTGCATCATTTATCAGAAATGGTCAAAATCAGCCCAAATATGGTGATAGGTTACTATGGTCTTTCTTTATAATAGAAAGCAACAGTTAAAATTAGAGGGGAAATGGCCAAAATTGCATCCAATGATTCTTCTGGGCAGGTCTTATAAACACATATGTCACTTCTGTGTCCCATAGTCACTTAGACATTACATTCCGTGAAGCTGCTTCCAATTATCCACAGCATGTTCCCAAATTTCCTGGGGACAATACTCTCCCAGTCCATAGCCAGAAGAGGATCTTGAAATCACCTATTATGTTCCTCTCCATCATTCTAATTCAGATCCATATGCCAGTCTCTATATAATAAGGCTAGCTTTATTCTTTAAACTGCCTCTGTCAAGCAGAAGAAGAGGCAAGCTAGGAAGGGCTCCATTCATTCATTAGAACAAACCTTTTTTAAAGGAATTCATTGTGATAAGCATTGTGTTTGGCTTGCTTGAGTATTAGGAAGGAGAGGCCTGTGCTATTAAGAGATGCAATAGTAAGGCTTATACACAGGAAGACAAATTCGCTTTTTGTTTTCTTTTCAATGAAGTTGAAAGTCAGCATTGTCCCTATGCTCAGGCCACCTAGCTTCACTATCTGCACAACAGACAAAAAAACATAATCATCTTCTAAGTAATGAACTTTGAACTATGAATGGCCAGTAGGCATGGTCCCCAGAAATAGGGAAGCCCTTAAGGAGTCTTCCAAGCACAATAGATTTCCCCCAAAGAAGGTCTGCATCTCTGACTCCAGAAGTTGCCACAGGTGTCTGTAAAACTGCTATGTTTACACTGACCTTTGGAAAGATGACCTCCCCTGAAATTCACATTAGTCAAAGGGAAGACTTGAGGAAAGCAAGATAAGGGAGAACAGAGTGAGCCAATGCTAATCTTCAGTGTTCCTATTTCCACAATGATGGAGTAAAAATGGAGAGCATGGGACAGACCTGTATTTCTTAACAAAGAGTAAAGCGATCTGTGAAAGGCAAGCCACCGAATCCTAAAAGGAGACAGGAAGCTTTCACTGCTCTCAGACTTGGTACTCTAGTCTTGAAGGTTTCTCCTTGCCTTGCCATCAAATCAATATAATCTCTCTCAATATCTCTCTCTCTCTCAATCTCTGTGTCTCTGTCTTTCTGTCTCTGTGTGTATGTGTGTGCGTGCACAAGCACATGCACACACATATACTGATTTATTCCTGAGTTGTCGAATCTTTAGAAAACCTATAATATTGCAGTGACCCCAAGCATTCAGTCTGATAAACATCATCTTCCAACATTTCTAAGTAAAAATCTTACTCACACCAGGTTTCTTCCTAACCCCAAAATGGCCCTCTCTATCAAGATATCGCTTTCATAACTTTTCCCTGTTGCTTGTTTTCCGCCAGCCTGCCCGCAGCTGATCTGGCGTGCCGGCCCCAAATAACATGCTGAGATTTTGTATTTGATACAATCCTGTTGGCCAGCTACCATCATTGTTTATGGGCTAGCTTTGTCTTAATGATTAACCCATTTTTACTTATCTAAGTATTTTCACGTGGTCAT
This sequence comes from Cricetiscus sungorus, assembly GCA_030556225.1. Classification (NCBI taxonomy): domain Eukaryota; kingdom Metazoa; phylum Chordata; class Mammalia; order Rodentia; family Cricetidae; genus Cricetiscus; species Cricetiscus sungorus. Next base: position 50,486,963 of record JANBXA010000398.1, read on the forward strand.
CTTATCGGAGAGCCGAGGCCAGCGCCTTGCTTCCTCTAGGCTCTACATGCTGACTCCTCCTTACTACTTCCTCTTTCCTCCTGGTCTCCTAGCCCCGCCTATCTTGTTTCCTATTGGCTACAGTGCTTTATTATTTAACCAGTATGAGAAACATATTTACAGAATTACATCTCCCATCATTTCTCCTCTATCCTGCCCCCAAGTTCACCAACCTGATCCCTCACATTTTGGAGTTAGGGACAAACCTAGTGCCAGGGAAACTCCTGGGAATCCACAGGATGACCCCACCTAAGTCTCCTAGCAATAGCTAAAACAGGTGTCTAAACTGGTCTTCTCCGTAATCAGATTGGTGACTACCTTAATCATCATCAGAGAGCCTTCATCCAGTAACTGATGGAATCAGATGCAGATTCACAGCCAAGCACTAGGCCAGAGCTCCAGGAGTCCAGTTGAAGAGGGGGGTGGAGGGATTGTACCGACAAGCATGGGAAGTTAAGATTATGCCAAGAGAGCCCACACGACAGCTTATCTTAGCTAATGGGAGCTCACAGACTATTGACTCACAGCTAGTGAGCCTGCATGGGACCAACATAAGCCCTCTACATATAGGTGACAGTTGTATATGGTCCCCACTAACAGACATATGCTCTGTTAGTGGGGCCCCTAGCAGTGGGGTTAGTACATGTCCCTGGTGCAAGAGATAGCCTTTGGAACATATTCCCCATGCTGGGATGCCTTGCTCAACCTTGATGCAGGAACTTAATCCTGCCTCAACTTGATATGCCATGCCTGCCCCTTTCTGAATAGAGAAGGAGTGGATGATGGTGGGGTGGGTAGAGGGGAGGTGCAGGGGGGAATGAAAAAGAGAGGAGGGAGAGGAAACTGTGCTTGGTATGTAAATAAAACTTTTTAAATGAATAACTAAATAAGAAAAATTTAATAAAAGAAAGAAAAGAGAGAGAGAGCATGTCCAGTAGAACCTGCTGACAGAAACTCTAAATACCTCTGAATGACGTAAAGCTTACTCCTTAATGCCAGGACATGCACACAACAAAAATATGTAGGAAATCAACCTGGGTGGGAAATCTGCCACTCGAGGTGACCCGTTCCCCAGAGGACCCAACACAAAGGGTGAGAGAGGGTTCTCAGAGCCACCTCCCAACTTCACTGAAGACAGATGGGGAAACGCTTTGTAGCTACAGCTCATATTTATTTACTCAAGAAGCTGATGCTCTTGCTTCCTTTCCCTAATTGTGTCCATGGCTCATTATTTGATCCTCATGAGTTAAGTGAGAGGGTCCAACAGGAACATAAATACACAGATTGGGTGTTTAAATTAATGAGCCCAGCTCTACCTTTTAACCTTTAAAGGGTATCAGTAGATTATGTGGCAGCCAACTCCAGTAATGTCTCCTGCACAGTGGACACATTTCCTTCTGGAAAGACTACAAAGGTAAAAACAGAATTAACCCTGAGGGTCAGAGGTCTGCATGCTGCTTTATGTGCTTGTTAGATTGGACAAGTATTTCAACTTCATGTTACTCTTTCTTTTAGAATAATTTATATTACATGGCATGTGTTTTGTAACTAAGAAAACTCGTAAGTAATTAGCACATATTTCTAAAAGCTCCTTTTAGAGGAAAAATAGTTTTTCGGTTTTGCTTATTTTTTTAATTTAGCCAGTAATTTTTACCTCACCTAATGAAATAAATATGATCCTAAGTAGGCTAAAATGAAAATTTGGAGAGTGAATCACATAGTCTCATTTTAACGTTAGAGTCGTGCCTATAACTCAGAGACAGTATGCAGTGCAAGCTTCTTTATACAAATATCCCTCCTCTTTGCAATTGAGAAGATACTATAGAAAGAAGATAACAGTGTGCGACAGGCACAAAGCCCCAGGACCATCTCACCTAGAAAATTGATGTTCCCAGAAAGAAAACCCAGAAAATGTTTTGGAAAATCCCTCACAAAAATACACAAATGGTTAGCGAGCACAATAAAATATTAACTTAACCAGCAGCATCAAACACTGCAAATACAAACAAAAGTCATGCCACGGGAGCTTAGCATTATACCCACTGGAATAGCTAAAATTAAAAAAAAAAAAAAAAAAAGAGGGGGACGACAATACTTCCACAGAAAATAAGTGAATCATCTCATTAAGTAGAATAAAGCTCAAAAATTTCTCTAACCCTAGCACTCTTGAGGTTGAGCCAGAAGGATTACATGTTCAAGGTCAGCCTGGTAAAAGAAAGAACAATCAAAACACATACACAGAGAGAGGAAGATTGGGAAGGAAGGAGGGAGGAAGGGAGGGAGGGAAGGAAGGAGGGAAAAAAGGAGGAAGGGAGGGAGAAGTTTCCTTGATTAGTTTTTGTCAGCTTGACACAGCTAGGATCTCAGGAAGAGGGAATTTCAATTGAGAAAATGGTTCCATCTCTTTTTCTTGTAATCAAGTCTGCTGTACATTTTCTTGATTAATGGTTGATGTAGGTAGGTGCACTAGGATGGAAATTCTATACAGCATAAGAAAGCAAATTGGGCAAGCCGATAAGAGCAATCCAGCAAACAGTGTTTCTCCAGGGCCTCTGCTCAGCTCCTGCTCCAGATTGTTGCCCTGACTTCTCTCGGTGATGAAGTGTGGCCTGAAATTTGCAGGTTAAATGAATCCTCTCTCAAGTTGCTTCCAGTCATGGCTCTTATCATAGCAATAGAAACCCTAACTAAGATGTTTATCCAAAGACACATATGTAGATAAATATTTATACATGTATATATTTTCAGTCAACTTTGATTACTCCTACCAACAGATAATTTCTGAAATAATAAAATGACCATTGTATGATTTCAAAACTGGTAGGTTTGCAATAACTATCACTTACCTAGAACCCACAATGCACCAGGCAGCTCCATGCAAAGGGATTTTTTATGTATTAGCCCATTTCTCTTCATAGAACACTGTCTGGTAAGTGCTACCATTATTTCTATTTTACAGGAAGGGCAGTTAAGGCACCATCAGAATGAATGTATTGCTCAAGTCACACACCTAACCTACAGTTTGTATTTACAATCATTCTTCCTCAGTCTCCCCTATCTGCAATGCTGCAATGGTAGACTTTGAGAAAATAGCCAGTGTTCCTACTAAAAATTAAAAAAAAAAAAGTATCCAACTGAATTTGATTGCAACCTTTCTGTCCTTTCTGATATTTTTCCACTAAATAAGTAAATAAATAAACTGCAATTTGTTGAAAGAATGAATTTACATTTCTATCTTTTCTTTAGCAGGCTCAATGAAGACATTCTCATTTGCCTTAAACTAGTCAAGGCCTAAACAGGAAACACGGGTCAAAACCCTTTTCTTCTTGCTGAAGGCTCTGTTCAGAAACAGGCCTGGCTAGCTAGTACTATGCATTGTGGAAGAAAAGCTAGAAGGCCTCAGCTCAGCAGAACACCCTTCCAGCAACCTCCAGATCATTAAAAACTACATTCAGATTTATGGGTAATCCAGCTACCTTATCAAAGGAAAACAATATAAAAGGCTCGCAGCTCCAAGGGGAAAGAGTAGAAGCTCTGCCACAGACAAGTGGAAAGTAGAGCATCAATCATGTCACCGTCACGGGCCCAGTGTTAACTGCTTCTCAACACTGAGGGCGAAAGAACAGTTGTTCACTGAAAAGTCACTTTCCTCAGTCGAGGGGGAAAGTTTCTGAGCACATGTTGGAAAGTTTGCCTCAGCGTGTGCTGTTATGTTACCCCTGGGCCCAGTTTGCCTACAGAACAAGGCTGGTGGTGGCAAGCAATTAGTCTGGCAGCTAATCAATGTCATTGTGTTGAAACCTTCCAGGAAAACATCCCAATTCAAAGGACCGATGCTTCAACTCAAAGACATTTCTCACAGAAAAGGCCAATCACTGAGGAAGCCCCTTGGGAATATACATTTTCCCTCAGTCAGGCAATATTTATCAAGAGTCTATATACCTGTTCAGGAGCCCTGGTTAAAGTAAACCCACTTTCCACCATACAAGCAGGTTAAGAACTAATTGAGAAGGTAAAACACATAATTACATCAGAGAAGGAAGATGCAAGTGTTTCTACTTGAACGTCTTTGCTCCTCTTTCTTTTCAATATACACAACTCAAGTTACAATCTGCATTCCACACTTGAACTCTCAGAAAATAACTGAACCCACACAGGTCAAGTATTTCCAAATGGTAGTGTTTCTGTAAAATAATTTCTTTCTTTCACCCTGCCTCTACAAAACCAAAAAATTTCTATCTAAGGGAAGAAAGAGGATAGAAACATGGGTCTCACTAAGCAAGTGCTTGGAGAATTATGTTTTAATCTTGAGCCATTAAGCATTACAAGCTTTTTTAATGTGAAATTTTGTAAACAGTAGACACTCCAGTGGACCTCGCATCTACTGAATGGAGGTCAATGATGCTGCTGAATATGGTTCAATGTCGAAATAGCTTCCTGCCTCCTTATCTGGGGTTATTGCTGTGCTTCAGTTTTAATCTTAGTTAACTCAAAACAGGCTGATTTATGGAATGATCACAGATCAGTTGAAGAAGAGGCTGTGATTTCCCAGAGCATCATCAATGAGTAGACTCATAATGACCTGGAACTCTTCTGTCACCTAAGCTGCCCAGTTATCTATATTATCTATAGAAAGAGAGAGAGAGAGAGAGAGAGAGAGAGAGAGAGAGAGAGAGAGAGAGAGAGAAGGAAGGAAGGAAGGAAGGAAGGAAGGAAGGAAGGAAGGAAGGAAGGAAGGAAGGATACAGAAAAATTTAAAAAAAAAGGAAAAGAATGGCAGATGCACAGGACAAAATCTTCACCATACAAAAGTCAGTAACTTTTCTTTCTCAATAACTAACTTACTGAAAAAGATATTAAAAAAACAGTTTCACTTGCAATAACCCCAACAATAACAACAAAGCACATATAGAAACAACATAGCCAAAGAAGTGAAGATGCCTACATTGAAAATTACAAATCACTGAAGTGTAGTGAGGTATTCACCCTGCCCGCACCTGTTGCATTGATCACACCAACTGGGGCATGGGGACAGGTGCAGAAGTGACCTGTGGGGGCTAGGTCTGGGGTCCTGAACCCCAGATCACTCTCTTACTTCCTTTCAAGAGACAGTGAACATCCTGGGGCATCCTTGGAGCAGGAGCCCACGGTGATTATCTGTTTCTTGTGTAAGTGATTTCTCCCCTAATGAACATCAGTCAGCCTATACTGTATCCCAGAATCTTATTTCCCATGCAATACTGAAGTAAAAAGTTAAGATACCAAAAAAATGGAAATGTGTCCCATACTCACAGAGTGGCAGAATTAATATTGTGAAAATGGCCATATTACTGAAAATTATCTACAAGCGCAATACAGTTGCCATCCCAACATTATGATGATATTCCTCACAGAAGTAGAGGGGAATCATTACTAAATTCCATATGGAAGCATGAGAGTCTCTGAAGAGCTAAGAAACCCCGAGAAAGGAGAATGATGCAGGAATTATAACACCCCAGTACATTCATTATCATGGAGAAACAGCCTAGTACTGTCACAAATCCAGAAGTGCTAGGTAGAGCAGAGGACACAGAAATAAAACCATGTGGCTGCTGATGGTAATTCTTGACCAAAGAACCAAAATGCACATAGATGAATTGATAACCTCTAAATGATGCAGGGAAACTGGATATTCATATGAATCCCTACCTCCTACCCTATACCAAAAAACATAAACATAGACAAAAAATAGACTACAAATGAATTAAGAGCCTTAATGTAAGTCTTGAAACTTTGTAATTGACAAAGAAAGCATAGGAAACATTTTTGAAATTTCCCATTTTTGAGAATTACATGCATAAAATGATTTAGGGTTTTTCTTGACAATGAGGCACAACTGCTCCTGGTAACATCACCTGCAACAGAAAGGAAGATGGACATCGAGGAAATGTGTTATGGAGTTTGCTTCTAATATGGCAAGACTAGCCATTTGAGCAAGGATTCCTGCTTCATGGAAGAGTCTGCCAGACATTCTGCAGGACACAGAGAAAAGTGACTGACAAACTGCCAATACAAGTGGACAGTTTAAAGTTTCCTGCTTTGCTGAGGAGTCTGCCAGACACCTATGGCCTATGGGCTAAAGATGGAACATTACAGAAGAACTTCAGGTGACTGACCAGGCAGTGAGTTGTCTCTGTCATTTCTAGAGTTTATATATTATCCTTCTGTGGTCTTTGAAGGAGTTGAAGACAGATAGTTATGATTATAGTTTTCTTTAGTTAGGATTAAAAGTAAGTTACATATAGGACTTTGGACTCACAAAGATAGGATAGATGATATTTTCTTTAAGTCTTACAAAATGTTAATAGACTAAATATTGTTAATTGTGATTCTTATTTAATAACTGTTGTATGGTATATTTTGCTATGTTAATGTTAAAACCCTTCTCTTTACTTGACAGAAAAGAGGAGATGATGGGAGATGTTACTCTGTAAATATGTTTCTCATACTGGTTAATGAATAAAGCACTGTGGCCAATGGGAAAGCAAGATAGGTGGGGCTAGAAGACAAGGAAGAAAGAGGAAGTAGTTAGGAGGGGTCAGCATGTAGAGCATGGAGAGAGCAGATGCGGTCCACTGCTCTCCGATAAGATGACCACGTGGAAATACTTAGATAAGTAGAAATGGGTTAATCATTAAGACAGAGCTAGCCGATAAACAATGATAGTAACTGGCCAACAGGATTGTTTCAAATACAGAGTCTCTGCATATTATTGGGGGCTGGCATGGCAGCGGGACCAGACCGGCGGTGGAGAAAAACCTGTGCATAACACATGCATGTACACAATGAAATATGATTGTATCTACTAGAGCTCTATTTCCCCATCCAGCCTACTCCATGTCCACCATAACATACCCTCCTTTCAACTTCTACCTTTGTTATGACCCAAGTTCCAGTTAGTGTTTCTCATATGTGTGTGGTTGTTGGGTCTACTGGAGCATGGAAAAACTGCCTATATCCACTTCCCCACTGCCTAAAAGAAATCCACCACCAATAGCTCCTCAGTAAGGGGTGGAAGCTGGGGAGATCTATCTCACCCATGATAGATTTGTGGCTCATTTTAGGTCTTATTTTGAAAACATAATCTGCTGTGAGTTCATGATGGCAATATTTACGTCATGGCAAGGAGACAGAATTTTATATCACTCCACCATCCTTTAGTTTCTATGTCTTTCTGTCTAGTCTTCTACAATGTTCCCTGAGCCTTGGTGGTCATGGAATTAATATAAATGTTCTGCTTAGGGCTGAGTGCTCAATCTTTTATTTTCAACACTGTGAACAGCTGTGATGTCTTTATTGGATAGCTGCCCACTGCAGAAGAAACTTCTCTGACCACAATTCAGAAAAGCCTTCGTCTATGGGTACACACACATCCTAGACAGTCCTGTTTGTTTTGATTTTTGTCAGCTTAACACAACTTAAAATTACCTGGGAAGAGGATCCTCAACTGAGAAAAGTCTTATGTCAGATTACCTGTGGGCCAGTCTGTTGGGCATTTTCTTGACTGTCATCTAACAGAGAAGGCCCAGCCCACTAAATGGTCCCACTCCTGGACCAATGTTCCTCTGTAGTATAAGATGGAGGGCTGATTAAGCAATGGCTTATTAAGCTGTGGTTCCTGGTTCAGTTACTGCCTGGCTTCCTTCCTTGAGTTCCATTTTTGACTTCTTAGATGATGGGTACAGAAGCAAAAGCCAAATAAACCACATCTTTCTCTTCGTTTTTTGTTTGTTTGTTTGTTTGTTTTGTTTTGTTTTGTTGTTGTCATGGGCTTCATCATAGCAAAATAAACCTAATTGAAACAACACATAAATATTTAGAAGGCAACTCAATGCCACATCATTTAGCAAAATATTAATAGATTCTACCCTAAGGCTTGTGGACTCCCCAGCCACCAGCTTTTGACTAGATTACAACACTGAGCATGAAATTCCCTTCTGTGGAGCAGGCTTCAAATCTGACCATAAAGTTGCTAGTTACCCCATAAGTCATGCTGCCTGACCTCGTCAGGCAGCTCAGAATTGCAGCATGTAGTATCTAGCACTGTGTTAGATCACTGATGTCTTCCCCACCACCACCACCACCTGTCCCCACAGAGCCCTACACTGAAACTTCTAGCACTGTAATTGTTGTAAATCTCTTTATTGGAAATTGACTGTGGCAAGACACTATCTATTCCTGAAGACTACAAGACATAAGAAACATTTTAAGGCATAGGCATATGCAACAACTTCCTGAAATAGCTCCAGTAACTCAAGAAATAATAGAAAGAACTGATAAATGATAATTGCATCAAGTTGAAAGCATTTGGCGTGACAAAGGAAATGACTAACACCATAGGTACAGGCTATGACACAGGTGCAAACCACAGTCATTGCTTTCCTATTGGCCAACAGTGCTTTATTCGTTAACAAATAAGAGAAACATATTTACAGAATGACATCTCCCATCACATGAGGGACCAGAATGGACAAATTGAGGGCAAGAGGGAGGAGAAGAATAGAGGGAGAGATATCTCAATAGAGGGGGCCATTGTGGAGTTAATGACAAACCTAGTGCTAGGAAATTCCCAGAATTCTACAAGGATGACCCCAGCTAAGACTCCTGGCAAGAGTGGAGAGGGTGTCTGGACTGACCTTTCCCTGTAATTAGATTGGTGACTACCACAGAGACAGCTGGTCTGAGTTTATGGGAGCTCAGAAACTCTGGACGGACAGCTATGGAGCTGGCATGAGACCAACCTAGGGCCTCTGTACCTAGGTGACAGTTGTGTAGCTTGGTCTTTTGTGGGTCCCCTAGCAATGGGACCAGGACCTGTTCCTGATGCATGAGCTGACTTTTTGTAGCCTATTCCCTATGGAGTGATGCCTTGTTCAGCCTTGGGGCAGGGAGAGAAGAGCTCAGTCCTGCCTTAACTTGATGTGCCATGCTTTGTTGATCCCCATGGGAGGCCTTAGCCCATCTCAAAGGAATGGAGGAGTGGATAGGGGTACAGAAGGAAGAAGGCAGGAGAGTACGGAGGGGGAACTGAGGTTAGTATGTAAAATGAGTTTAGGAAATGATTAGTAAAAAGTAAAAACAAAACAAGTCATGTATGCACAGTCAAGTGTATGCCTGGCTAGAAGGAGACATGGTGATATTCTCATTGGGTATTTGCTGTGGAAGATGTTATATGTTGCTGTTGCCCTTGCTACATATTCACTTATGAGATTATTTAAAATTTTGACATATAATATGCTTATGAATATTTATTAGTTCAGTCCACATTTTAAAGGCAAGTAGAGGAAAGCCCAGTTTCTTTACTATCAATACAGCAACAGAGATTCACTTTAGCGATAAAACTACCTTTATAATGTGTACATTCTCAGCTGCTCACTGACCTTGACTAATCCACAGACGTTAGATGAAAAATCAACTTGTAGTTGTGGCTGGATTCCAATTTGCAGTAAGTCATTTGTTCATTCTGAGGTTAATAGTTTCTAAGCTATAACACCTTCTGGCTTTTTCTGTCTTCTTTGCTAGCTCTGGGGATCACTGTTATCTGTTGATTTCTATTCTATAACTACACTTTTGTTCACTATGACCACACTGAGTATACTTATCACACTTAGGCTTTTTGGGCCTTTTTACATTTGGGGGAGAATTTCACACATAATTACAATGCATTTGGTTACCCACCCCTCACTCCATCCTCCAACTCCTTCTATGTCCCTTATATGCCCCTCTCAAATTTATTCCCTCTTCTTTGTTTTTTTGTTTGTTTGTTTATTTGTTTTGAGACAGGGTTTCTCTGTGTAGCCCAGGCTGTCCTAGAACTCACTCTGTAGACCAGGCTGACCTCGAACTCACAGAGATCCACCTGCCTCTGCCTCCTGAGTGCTAGGATTAACAGCACATGCCAACATAACAACCAACTATTCTTAACCTTTTGGCTCCACATAGGCATGAGGCTGACCACTGAGCCATGGTCAACCTGTCAGGGAACTTCTCCCTAAGGAAAAGTGTCCCTTCCTCAGCAACTGTCAATTCCCTATAGTTCCTCAGCTAGGGGCTGGACTCTGTGAGCCTTTCTCTCATCTCTGCTGCGGTGTTGACAAGTGTGATTTTGTGCAAGTCTTATGCCAGAAATCATGGTTATTGAGAGCTTATGTATGTAATGCCTCTGTCATATCCAGAGGACATTATTCCAGAAAAATCCTTCCAATCTTCTGGCCTCTACACCCAAGAACTAGAGTATATTACAGGGTGGTGAGGACTGTAAGCGCAAGAAGATATGGCATTCTTAATATTGTTCATAATAAAGAGTACTTGGTTATTTCCTGACAGAGCTTAATACAAGAAGCAGAGCAGCACGGTCGTTAAGCACACTGTGACTATCAACTTCATTTCTACTTTCTATCTGTGTGATGCAAAGTATGTCTTTTACCCATCTTAGCTGCATCTCCTCTTTTTGATGGGAATAGTAATATTTTCATCTTAAAGAATTCTGATAATACCGAGGCAGAGCAGAAAGACCAGAAATTAAATAAATGGGAATGAGGAAGGAGTCTTGAAACCTTCTACCAGCTGAGAATCAAGAATTCTAGCAGATTCTCAAATTTGTTGAGAGGACTGGCAACATAGAGATATGCCTACTTCATGAAGGATAATGTTAAAATATGGCTAATTTCTGAGCCCATATGACTTCGAGTATAGCATTGTATCTTTTTGCAGATAGCTTCTAGGAATCTCAAAAAGAATACAACCTTCATTGACAGTAAAAATATACTAATTCCCTGCAACCCTCACTTTATTGGGAACCATTGGATGATGGTTTAAGTTTCTTGGCAGTCCTTGGAAGCACAGACAGAAGTCACTGAAAGTAGTATGTATGGCCACCATAAAGACACCAAAGTATTCGTCTTTCTTGAGAAAGATGTCCTGTCTTTTCTCTGAGCACTACTTTCTGTGGCCCCACACTTATATCTATATCGTCATCTCGCCTTAGTAAATTCTAACTCTGCCTCACACTGAAATTCTTTTCTGCACAAAGTAAAAAATCCCAACTCCACCTGAGTTGGGCTCTCTGGAAAGGAAATGCCGCAGGTGAGACTCTGTCCCTGACTCGTGAGGGACACTGTGGCTGATGAGTCAGCTGTGCTCAGCTAAGTGCTGCTCACCCATGTGGGCTTTGAGACTCATAGTCTGCAGACCTCCACTGCCTGAAAGGGAAGATGGAAGGAGTTTTCTTTTTGGGATGTTGTGCTCACCATTTCTTGGATGCCTGTTTCCTATTCTCTTGAATGCCCTTAATATGACAACCCTTTGTTCTTTGCACAGTGATTTGATTGTTAAAACAGCCAAATACATTTGAAGGGCAATCTAGTGAAGTCATCTTGGGAGGGCCATTTTTTAATGAAAGATGAAGTATGAGTGTAAGTTTAGAGATGGAGCCAGTATATGGCTCTTGAGTTTTCTTTTTTTTTTTTTTTTTTTTTTTTTTGAAGTTTGTTCTCCAAGGGGGATTCCTAAACTCCTGTGTAGCAAAGAGCAGTGACATCATAGCCAAAGGTCTCCTTTCATTTGTGATGCAGGTCATAAGAAAACACGCAGACTGTGCCAAAGTCCATTGCAAAGGAGTCCAGAAGGGCTTCTCCTGCCATGTAAGCAAAGTGCTTACTTTGGTAAAGAGATGAAATTGCTATGCTGATCTCATTTGGAGGCAGGACTCATATTCTAGTTAGAAGGTTAGGGAAGTGAGAGGCCAGGAGATCTGAGTGTTGATTTATAGAGAAGAGGATAACTTTGTAATTAACAATCTATTCTCATAGGAGGTAGGGGAATTTGACCAGGGCTAAATATCATCTACTACACATGTGTGTGTGGTGCATCATAAATGTTTCACAGATATAAGCGGCTTATTTTACCTAGACATAGCAATTCCACATAGTTACTGTATCCTGGAATTTGCTTTGTTGTGAAGATGAAAGAGCGAGATGATGTACAGTCCTCCCCTGAAAGCATCCCCAGCCTCCCTGGATAGATGGGTATACACTGGACTAACGATGCAACCAAGAAGTAGGGCATTATCTGTTACTACTCTTATATCCCTACCTCAGAATGAGTCTCTCCTCCAGTCCAGGCATCTAGAGCCTTCTTCTTGCTAGTTGTTATCCCTGGAAACATTGTGTCTACACTTGTGTTTAAGAATTATTTTTTAAAGATTTGTTTATTTTTTGTTATGTGTTGCCTACATGCATGTATGTGTGCCATATACAGTGCCTATGGATCCATAAGAGGAGGTAGGATCTCTCAAAAACTGGAATTACAGCAGTTGTGAGCCACCATGTGAGTGCTGGGAACAAACCCAAGTCCTCTGCAAGTGCTCTTCACCTCTAAGCCACATCTCCAGCACCAGAATTCTTAGTTTTCCATGCTTAATTCTCACCAAAGCCAGAGGTGTAATAATGGAAATAGGTCCATCAAAAATATCAAAGCAGCTTTTTGCCAGTTGCACTAGTTAAGTCATAAAACCAAAAAAGTAGGTGGGAACAATCTTGATTTTTGAAAAGAGAAATAGAACAGAGCAGAGCACAGAATGCTAGAGTGTGTCACAGCACAGTAGTAAAGACAGTGGTGACTAAGGTCGAGGGTAGGAATAATGTGGTTTCTAAACACACGTGTGTCAGCATACTATTAGATGCTTTCCCTAGTCAGGGTAAATGTTTGTCTTAAAACGAAATGTCATCAAAACAGTTTGAGAAACACTGCCCCAAACTGAACCCAGCTGTGCCAACTTGCTAATAAAAGATTCCACTCAGATAACATGTCTTAAATGGGTCACAGCGTAATTGTGAGATCAAAGCACAAAGTCTGAAGGGACAATTACAAGTGCATCTGCCGAACAGAAGGTAAATATTTTGGGTTCAGGGTTCTTTTGGCATCCTCTGTGCTAACAAACCTGCTTTATCAGTAAGGCTATTAAATATCTCACCAAGCTAAGTTCTGTGTACTGAGAATAAAAGGAAGGCTAAAATTCAAGTGATTTCATGAGGGCTTAAAGCAAGGAGCTCACTTTAGTCACATTTAGTGTGACAAATGCTCTAGTAGAGTCCCAGTGTTCATAAGTGAGAACCCTGTCTCTACCTGGGCTTGTTTCCTAGTTTGTAGCCTCCTTTAAGGACTTTGCAATCTCATCGCAGAAATAAAATTTATACAAAAAAATATTTTAAATGTCATCCCCACATGCACAAGCTCATTTGACAAGATGAAAAGATTCACCTTCTTGTTGTCTGTTCTTTGTTGGTCATTCTTCACTCCAAAAGAAAAGTGGAGATAAAAGGAGTTCATGGATTTATTAGTTAGGGCTGGAAACTGCAAATCAAGCCTACCTACAGAAACGCAGGAGATTGAACACTGTTTGACTGAATCAATTTATTAGAATGCAGCATCTGGTCAGTGAGGGACTGTTCCTCTGACAGCTCCTAACAACCAGCAAGAGCAAGCTCATGAGGATCTACACCCATCTCTCTAAGACAGTTAAGCAAAAATCCAGTGATGTTCTCCAGACCTTGAAAACCTATCACCTCTGGCCCACCGTTTGTACTGATACCAAGACTATAACAGCCACAACGCCCAAGGAAGAAAATAATTTTGAGTGGTTTGAAGGATAACAATGCTAAGATGCTCATATTTGGATGATTTTCCTTACCATTTTTTATTTTACTCAGCTCTATTAAGTTCATTTATAGTCATCAAAATCTAGTGTTTTTAAGTGTGCAACCTGAAGTGTTTTAACAAATGAATTTAATACAGTAGCCTTCAGAATGACCAACATGTCAAACATGCTCAGTAATCAGAAGATCCACCATGTCCCTGTGTAGAATCATGCTTTAAAGCAAGCTCTGAGGTTGATCCATTTAGCGACTAACGGTAAAATCAAGTAAACAAAAGACAAGCTATCTAAACTAAAATTATCATCAGTTTAATTAGTTCTTCAATAAAAGTATCAAGGCAAATTATGGAAAATCAAGAGATAGTTCTAAATAATAGAAGTATAGACAGCTCCAAAGACAAAGAGTTCACTGAAAAATTAATCTATTTAACTCATTCGTCTGATCTTTATCCATGCAAACTAAGCCAAAGAATCTACATTAACACCACATAGTGGTGGCAAACTCCTTTAATCCTGTCACTTGGAAGGCAGAGAAAGGCAGATCTCTAAGTTTGAGGCCAGTCTGGTCTACAGAGAGAGTTCCACGAAAGGCAGACCTACCGACTCAGAGAAACCCTGTCTCAAAAAGACAAAACAAAACAAAGAATTACTTTATCTTCAAAAACCATGGGTATCTGTATGGGAGAAATGCTTTATTCTTTAAGGTAACATCCTGAACAAGTACTATGCAGTGAAACCAAAGAATTTGGGACCTGAACATTCTCAGGACATGAAAGGGATCACCTAATGCTTATAGCTAACTCCTTCTATGTTCACCATAAGAGGTTAATGTGCATCCCGATTCCACAAGGAAAAACATGCCTTTAAATAGCCAAATAGTCATGAAGACAGCTGTGTAAGTTTCAGACAGATGTTTCAAAATAAAAGAGAAAAAGGCCAGATGGGTATATAAAAGGCAGAAACCAAATTAAGCCCAAGATTACCCAGCAGATAAAAAGATGACTAGAAGAGTATCTGCCGGTGCTGGCCAGTCAGAGTACAGACAGCCTGAAGCCCAGAGACATGGTTCAGACTTGGCTTAACCCCAAAACAAGCAAAGTGCCCACATGCACACAAGCCAGGGAATGAACCGTGTGTTAAGCCACAGCCTCTGCCATGTTACAATAATGCCTACAGTTCTTTCCCATGAGAAATGCTTTGGGAATAATGGAAATTCTCATGCACTTACACCACACACACACACACACACACACACACACACACACACACACACACACACATTCCAGAATGACTTCAGTGAAATTTCAAAGGAAGCAAAATATGGAAAGAAAACAGAAATTTGCACAAGAAGGAAAAAAAAAACAAGATCAAAGTATTTTGAGAGGGGTTTATTTTATAGTTTCTAAATCATTAGCTCCACTAAAACATTTCCCAGCATGAACCTTTCTCCCTTGCTCACAATAATGAGAGCTCTTGAAGGTCATGCCTGGGATGTTTCCATGTGCTCTGAGCTATCCAAAGCCTGCAGCATTGAACTTGACCTGCATTTGCTCTTCCTTTGTTTGCTCTTCTTGTTGTAGTCTACCTTGCTCACTTACTACATGCAGCACAAAAAAACATCACAAAGTATTACTGCAAATGTCACTCATCATTCATGCATCTGATTTCCACCCAGGTACATTGTCTGATACATTCCACACTGGTGAACTATGAAGGACTCACAGGAATGCCTTCTACCTTGTCCATCAACTCACAAATCCTTCTGAAATCTGCATGGTTACCTACTTTAATCCTGACCCAAGTTAAACATGAAAATGTTATGGGTAACATCTTCCTGAATGTAATGGAGGCATCAAAGCCCCAAAGAATAGAAAGGAGAAGAGATAGTGGTTGAGAAGCTATGGCCTGCTGCTTTTGAGTGGCTGTTTCAGGTAAGGCCAAAGCAATGACTTACTGCACAGTAGGCTGAGCCTTGATGGTGATGGGGATAGGGCATATAGGAGGGAAATATGCTCACAACCCAACATACAATGCATACTTGCACAAAGACTAAACTTAAAATATAGCTCCAGGACAATTGTAACATCACCTCCTTAAGTGTTTCCTGAACTCTCTAGAGAACTTCCTAAAACATATTCTGGGTAAACAAATCCAGAATTCAGTATTTGTAGCAGGCTACCAGGTGTGATGTGCTGCTCACATTGCAGGTCCCTAAATACAGCCAGTTTTAGACCCATCTCTGGACCATCTGAAGTTTCAGAAGTCAACATTTTTGTTGTCCCCAAAGGATGATTTGTAACCTTTTTTAACCTTTATTATTACAGTGTGTGTGTGTGTGTGTGTGTGTGTGTGTGTGTGTATATAGATATATAGATATATATATAGTATATATATATATATATATATATATATAGTATATGCATGGTAATATGAGAGTGTGATGGTCCAAGGACGACATTCAAAAGTCCATTTTCTCCTTCCACTTCAAGGGATCAAACTCAGGTCATCATGCTTGCAGTGCAACCTTTGTTTCACCTACTGAATCAGCTCCCCGGCCCTCTTACACAAACCTTCTACAGCATTTAACCCTACTGAATTCCAGCTGGGCTAGTAACACCCAAGTCTTCCTTAGCTAGTTAATCTTTTCTACTTCTTTTTATTAATTGTTTTCATTTATCTTACATACCAACTACAATTTCCCCTCCCTCCTCTCTTCCTCTTCCCTCCTCCTATCTCCAGTCTACCCACCCTCCCCCCAGCCCATGCCACATCCACTCCTGCTCCAGCTCAGAAAGGGGCAGGCCTCCCATGGGAAGCAACAAAACATGGACTAACAAGTTGAGACAGGACCAAGGTCCTCCACCTGCATCAATTCTGGGTGCGGCACCCCTGCGTGGGGAATGGGTTCCAAAGCCAGCTCATGCACCAGGGACAGGTCTTGATCCCACTGCCAGGAGCTCCACAAACAGACCAAGCTACACAACTGCCATCCACATGCAGAGGACCTAGGTAGGTCCCATGTTGGCTCCCTAGCTGTCTGTCTAGAGTCTGTAAGCTCCCACTAGCTCAGGTCAGCTGTCTGCATGGGTTCTCCTGTCATGATCAAACCCACCCACACCCACCTCCCAAGCAGTCATACAATCCCTCCTTCCTCTCTTTGGAAGGACTCCTGGAGCTCTGGCCCAGTGCTTGACTGTGGATCTCTGCATCTGCTTCCATCAGTTACCAGATAAAGGCTCTTTTATGACAATAAAGGTAGTCACCAAACTAATTACAGGAGAAATTGGCCAGTTATTCTAAGAACAGCAAGAATAGCAATGGATGCATAGCAGAAAGTCTATTCCACATCCAAGAAGGGTGGATGGATACTCCAGACACTGCTTTGCTGTGTGTAGGTGAGTTATATGGTGACAAAGGCTAAAAGGAGACTTCATCTCCTTTGGTGTATCCATAAAGGAAAACAAAATATTAGGGTTGGCGAGGTGCCAACAATGGGTGTTTAGCTGAGGCATTTGGTACTTCTCTAGGATTTTCTAACTTTCCATATGAACACCCCTTATTTTTATGGTCAGAAAAAGAAAGTCCTTGAAGTTTTTTTTTAAAACTACTATATTCATATAAAATGCCCCAGAATGCATCACTTTCTAAAGTGGCCACTTGCTCAAACTTTGTCTACAGGTCTGCCTCAACTAAGTCTCAGCTTTACCCTCTGGTGTCCCTGACTAGAAGAGCTCACCTGCTCTGTTCTCATCACCCAGTAAAGTAGACAGATTTGTCTTCAAAATGTATGCTTTTCTTTATTTCTTTTTAAGAGTGGTTGCTCAATAGATTGATTGATTAATCAATATGTGTGCTTGTATCTGTGGAGCTTCTGTACTCAAATATGGAGGTGCCTATGTGTGGACACACATGCCCCGAGGCCAAAAGAGGGCACCTGGTGTCTAACTCTGTCATTTTCTATCTCCCCCTGGCAGAGTCCCTGAGCCCAAAACTTGAGCTTTGCCAGCTAGGCTGGAAACCAGCAAGCCATGAAGACCTTCATGTCTTTTGTCTCCTGGCTTTTCTAAGCCCTCAGAACTGGGGTTAGAGGCATGCATGGGATATCTGACTTGTCATGCAGATCCCAACTTCAATCATCCTGGAGCTACAGAAAATGTCCCTCCCTACTGACCCACTCCCTAGCTCTGCATCTGTGTGTCTGCTATTTTCTTTGTCATTTGTTTGTTTGTTCTGGCTATTTTTATACATCATTGAATAGCTTCGGTATTTTGTTTTTCAGTTTTTGATTGTTTAGCATTGTCGATGGCACTGTATGTTGTCTAAATTAATGACCCACTCTATCTGTTCTGTACATGTAAGCATTCTAGCTATTCTGTTTTATTTCTTCAATTGCTTACATTATTTAAACCTATCAAAGACAAGATTAAACAACATGAACATTTAATTTTCCCTCATTTACTTTATGTATTATTTATCATTATTAATCATTGTAGCACATAACATTTTAAAGCCTTTGCCCATTAGTCTACCAACTTTTATTTGAGACATGGTTTCATGCATCCCAGGATAGCATTGAAATTGAAATGTAGTCAAGGATAACCTTGAATTTGTAACCCCACTGCATCTACCTCCTGAATACTGAAATTATAAGTGTGTACTATCAGACTCAGTTTTGTGGGTCCTAGGAATCAAATTCTGGGCTTCATGTGTACTAAGCAATGTATCTACCAAAATTTATCTCCAGCCCCTATTTTGTCAACTTTTACAAGATCACATGACTTTCCACTGTATCATGTGATGCAAGCACTGACATATTTTCTTTTTGCTTTACTTTTTTTTTCTTCTCTCTTTTAAATATAATTATCTAAACCTTTAACTTAATGTTATGAATAGGTTTTTCCCTGCTGGCCTGGGCCCACTGCCATGCCTGCCCCCAATAACAAGCAGAGACTCTGTATTTGATATAATGCTGTTGGCCAGTTACTACTATTTTATCAGCTAGCTCTGTCTTAATGATTAATCCATTTTTATTAACATAAGTATTTGTACGTGGTCTCATCTTACCAGCGAGAGGGCCCGGACTTATGTTAATGGACAAAATATTGTTAACTGTAATTTTTATTTGATAACTGTTTGTTATATATTTTACTATGTTAAGGTTGAAACTCTTTATTTTAAACAAAAAAGAGGAGATGATGGGAGATGTCATTCTGTAAAGATGTTTCTTGTATTGGTTAATGAATAAAGCACTGTTGGCCAATAGGAAAGCAAGATAGGCAGGGCTAGGAGACTAGGAGGAAAGAGGAAGTAGTAAAGAGGAGTCAACATGTAGAGACTGGAGACAACAGAGGTCCGGGCCCTCTCTCTCTGGGAAAAACCTGCTCATAACAACTTAACCATGTGTACTCTGTATGACAGCCATGATTATTTTTAACATTTGAGATAAAACTTGATTCAAATACACAAAAGAAGAAATAAATGGTATTTATGGCATCATGGTGAACCCCATGCCATTCATGGCAAAGACAAGAAATGTGATGGTTTAGCTTTCCTTATCTACAGTTCCAAGAATCATGCAGGTGAGCCCAAAGGCAGTACACAGACATAACAGCAATGTCTCTTACTCCCAAGAAGTCCTAGGAGGACAGGACCTCCTGTCTCTGCAAAAGATGAGTTTCCATTGGATAGGTGATAGAATGGAAGTAGAAGGCAATGTCCTTGGTACCTCTCTTATCACATTATTCCATCTTGGAATATTCTTTTTTTATATAATTTTGGGTTCAGTCAAACATTCTTTCATCACATGGCTACAATTACAATAAATTTAGACTTTTCAAAAATTATTTATTTTCATATCAGTTGCATGTATCTGTGCATATCTGTGTGGAACTATGCGTACATGTAAGCATGGGTGCCCTTAGAAGCCAGAAGAGGCCATCATATGCCCTGGATCTGGAATTGTAAGTGGTTGTAAGCTGCCTGGGATAAATGTTCAAAGCCAAACGTCAGGCCTCTGAAAGAGCAGCAAGTGCTCTTAACCACTGAGCCATTTCTCCATCCCAACTCTAAAGTTTTTGTTTGGCTTCCTCTAGACCACAATGGGTAGGAGAAAGGAGAGATTATCTTGTTTTTTCCTTGTAGAAACAAACTAACATATTTACTATGGCCCCTTGAATGAGATATCTGCGTAGTCTTTGGCATTTGAGCACTTGGTTCCTAACAAACAGTGCTGTTTGGAGCTCAGGGAGGACATTATTGAAAGATGTCTGCAGAAGGTTGTATGGAAGGTGATTTTGAGTCCTAGCAAGAATGAGATTTTCCCTATTCTACATTAATACCAGATTGATAGATTGGACCTATAGGTTTTGCATCAAAATGACTTTCCCTTATGATATCGAAAAAGCCATTCAGACGTGTTCTAATACACAGCATGGATACTGAGAGGCCCAGTATTAGTTGTATTGGCCATGCTTCCTGGGCAATTTTTCCTTTGTGGAGACTTACTGAGATCATAACTGCACCCCAAGTGCCCAGAATTTCATTAAGAATGTGACTGTGTGTGATTAATCTTTACAGCCCTTGATAAACTCTCCTAAGCTTCTATTCTCCCTAGGAAAGTTTCTTCCATTATTTGGGTAAATTTTTTCCTTATTCACCCAGCTTTCTGTATTGTTTGTGTTTAGACTATCAGGACTTTCTTATACTTTTTGTGTCTAGTGGAGATCCAAGAGAACAGGCTGTTTATCTTGTTTTCTTCCTTATAAAACAAACATACTCTCACTCTGGGGTGGGGGGGTGGTATATTCACTGCCTCTAACTCTTACACCTTTTCCTCCCTCATCTCTACACCCACTGCATTGCAGTGCAGAGACAAACTTCAACCCTTGACTTCAGCATGCCACATCTGTCAGTTGGTTCCTGGGTCATCTTTCATTCCATCTCCTATACAGCCATGGCTCTCATACCTCTACCATCTATACCCAACTCATGTTTCTCTATTTTCAGAAACTCAATAAACTCCCATCTGCTGATTACCTTCTCTCTTTTTTCCTACTTGTTAGAAATTTCTAGACAGCTTTACTGTTATTTCAGTGGGATTCAAGACAGAAGGCCAGTAAATAAGCATGCTTGATCTGCCATCCTACAATCTTGGACCTGAATGCACTATTTTCCAGGCAATCAGGATAAGCTCTTCTATTCTGTTTTTCCATGTTTTATTTAATTTCAAGACAGAGATTATTCTTTAGTTAAAGACTTAAATCATGAAATTATCCTTAATTTCTCCTTAGCCTTGATCTCCAAATGTAGTCACTCATTGACTCCTATCTATTATTCCCTGCAAAGATTCTGAAGTCTGTTTCTATTTAGCATTCCCACTGGCCATATGGAAAGAGTAGGCTGATGAGAGGCCAATTAGGGATGCAGTTCTAATCACAGACCGACCAGCACTTCTGTGACAGTTCCCCCAAAGTTCTTCCTACCTGTAACTCCTTGCCTCCAATTCTTCCCACTCACTGCACTCTAAAGACTCAACCTATCATTCCTATCACTGACACATGAGTATTGATTATGTGGATGCAAATTCCTGGGTGGGTAATTTTGAGAACTCCAAGTTCTCAAGCTTCTTAAGTAAGCATCAATGCCATTCTACATTCAAGCATTATCCTAGACCTCTGGCCCTATCTCTCTCTCTTCCCTTTTAAACACCATGGATTCTAATCAATTAAATTATTTTCTAGGCCTTCAATTTGTTCTAGAATGTTCTATTCTGTGCCCCTGAGTATTCTACTTAAAAGGCATGTTCTCACAGAGAAAAGGTGGTGTTAATCTTTCAAGGATCAACTTAAATGTCTGCTTATTTGTGAGAGTCCTTATATTTGTCCCTACCCTGCCATAGTCTAACCTATTCAATAGTCATTTATGTATACATATTTTGCCAATCAAGCATATACATACATAAACACAAAGAATCTTACTCTCAAAGATTCATTGAGAATAGAAATCATGATTTGGGGCTTTTTAAAATTATTTCTCATGACATGTAACACAATGTCTCTTATCAGTAGCTGAAAAGCTTTGGATGGAGGTAGAAAAAACATCTGATAAAAATGTCTATTGAAGCTTTAAATAACTTCATTGATCAAATTTATTAGCCTATCATTCCAAGTTCTCCACATTGTAGCCTATAGAAATCTTAATTCCTGCTAAAACGTTCTAGTAACAGACTGCCAAGGTAATCAGCATGCTGCACTATTCCATCTACCCACACTTATGGTATTCAGGAATGAATTCAAAGTCATTCTCCAGAAAGCCACTGAATGAATTCTACCTATCCAGCTTATAACCCTGATTTGCTAATTTCATTTGGCAATGTGCATATGCAATTTTCTTGTCACTTTAGTATTGTTTGTTTCCCTGAATACATTTTATTTTTATTTCTTACTTGCCTCAATAGTTTGCAAATGGTAGACCTTAGGAAGCATTTGATTTAGTGAAGACTTCATCCATTTATCCATACAAATCAGTGGTAGTCTCATTGCAACATTTTAAAATATGCTTCAGTAATTTCAACTACAATTATTTTACATAAGCTATATTAATGAATAAAGTACATAAGCAGTATATAATATTCATTTATTTAAAAATAAGCACTTTAATGAGTTGAATATGTTGACATACTATACATAATTTTTATATGTGTGTAAATATTACTATATATTAAACTACTTGCACAGCATTACACACGTTTTTTGCATATATACCAAAGCTTATTCCAGATATATCCAAATTATCATCAATTTCAACTTAGTAGACTCTGGTGTAATTAAAGTTGTGAAATGCAATTGAAGCCAATCTTTTCTCTTTCCAATGTATTTCTATAGAATTTTTTGGACAATATGCAATCTAATCTGAACTTACTTTGACAGACATATTTCATATAGGGTAACAAAATTAAGAAACATCCTCTGGAAGAGAACTCAGGTCTTCTGTTAAAAGCAACAAGTAACCTTAACTGCCAGAACATCTCTAATTCTAGATTGGCCACTTTTGAGCACATCACAGGTCAAGCAGAAAGGGATTCACCTACCACGATGCATGCTCCCTCACCCTAACTGTAAAAGTGATTATATGTCATTTGTCCCAGCAGGGATGTGGTCATGTATGTTATGAGACTACTGCTCTACCATCACCATGGGTCCTTAGGGAGCTTGACTGTTGTCTCTCTGTGACTAACGCCAGGCAAATCTATATTCCACTAGCCAGCTGTGTGATCCTCAGATAATACTCTTTCCCAACCTCAGAACCCCCAGCTCCTCCTCCTCCTCTACTCTCCATTCCCAGGGAGAAGACCCTCTTGCGGGCTGTTATAAATCCAGAATCAAATCCACAGGTCAGACAATGTAGCTAAATTTTTCCATCAGCAGAGGAAATAAACAGTAATAAAGGCAGAAAGTAAATCACAATGGACTACTGCCCCAGACAAAGTTTTCAGGCAAAGAAACTGACTTAGTCATACAACTTCCAGAAAGAAAAGTTTCCACAAAAAAGCAATGGCAATACAGAATGATCTGAATGATGAAAATCTGAGACCTGGGATTCCAAGCTGATGTCTCAGCTGCCTGACATTCCTGTGACCCAGTGAGTCATTCATTCTACTGTCTGTACAGTGATTTAGTCGCCTAGTGAGGGAGAACATGAAGAAGAGAATCTTGACTGACGTAGATTTCCCATAGCTTCCCCAGGACAGCCAAGCTTCTCCAGCTCTCCTAAGCTCTATTCTCCTCAGACAGACAGACAGACAGACAGACAGACAGACAGACAGACAGACAGCCTGTGCACACTGCCCTGGACTGAGAAGTACAGTTTACAAAGGGAAATCTCCTGGGTTGGATCCTCACATCTGGTGTATGGTGCATGCGTGGTGATGCACATGTCATGAGAAGTAGCAACGAAACAAAGCAACTCAAAATATCCCAAAATACCATGACTGATAAATGGAGGAGATAGTAAGAAAACTCCCTACAGTCATGTGCATACTCAATAAAACAGCACAGGCTAGGCTGAAAGATCCCAGCTGGAAAAGGTCAGAGGCCCTGGAGTTAAGGAGAACTGGCTGTGGGTGGAGCAGAGGGAACTTCCCAAAAGAAGGAAGGGTGCATGGCTGCTTGGCAGACAACAAAAAGGCTGAGGGAGGGAAGCGGGAGGGTGCTTGGAAGGAGCTCATGGGAAAGGAGACCTAACCCAATGATGACCACACACTCACACTCACACAGATGCGGCTCCCTGGAGAGCCTACCATCGAATGAGACCCTACCCAGACAGCTTCAATGAAGCTAAAATGAGGCAAAGTCTAGAACTCAAGGTTTGAAAAGAACAAAGTGAAGAGAGGACGCACCAGTGACCAGGGGAAAACATTTGAAAGATAGACATGGCCAGCCCCAGACAGCTTCCATAAGAGCATTCTAAAACGAACTGAAGAGAAAGGCCATTCAAGGAAAGAGGGAAATACCTGTTTATGTTCATGGACGATTACAGGCTTAAAAGGCAATCTTGGAGATTTTAGCCTTAAATAGATAAATAGCATACTATTTTCTAGTCAACCACCAAATATAACCTGGTATCTGGAGTACAATTTAATATGCAATTCCCAGAATAAATTATATTGCCCTAGCTATATATTTCCAGCCTTGTGAAATACTGTGTGCTTCCTTCTCCCAGAAGCACAGTTAAGTTTCACTCACTTGCAGCTGCCTGTGTCTTCCCAAGCTGCCTAGGCTCAGGTGATGTCACCACAGTTCCCTGGTATAGATCTGGGATTCCATACGCCGGGCCTTACTGTGCTTCGAAGCTATTGACTCCATTCTTCCAGGCCTGGATCTGGTCCAGATACATGGCTAGTTTTCTTAGCACCTAATGGAAGCTAAACTATCCCTAAAGACAAACCACAAAGCAGTAGGAATCCCCATGCCCAGTCTACATGAATTCATCATGGAGCAAAAGCAGAAAAATTCTCAATTTCTGAGACTTCATTTAGGTTCAAGTCACAGTACTCCTTAAATCTACTAAAATACATTAATGAAAAACTTCCTGCTTCAGAAAAAAAAACAAAGGACCTCTTTACTCCTTCAAACCCTGCATGTTTAGCTCTCCCACAGGTTTGCCTGGATGCCTGATAAGAAACCAATACATCAGCGTGATAACTTGTTGTGTTTATCATTATTATCTTTATGAGATGGCATTAACCCTTGCCCTTTGAGATAATGGAATCCCTTGTCCTCAGATCAAACAAAGCAAACTAACAGCAGCTGAGTCTGAAAAGTTTGTAACTGGAATATTGGTATTCAAAGTCCTGAGCAGCTTTGCCAAACTCCCCATGTCCACCCCCGAGGCATTCAGAAACAGTGCTATTTGCTTGTATTCACTAGCAAATGAAAAGTAGCAGACCCCCAAACCAATGACTATTCATCCCACCCCACGATAACCCTGACCCTAGTAAAGCCAACATCTGTCTTGTGTTTGAGGTGGCTCACAGCCAACCAAGGATCAGAAAACAATAATTTCCCTGGTCAGATGTAAACCTTGCCCAGCATGTTGACTTTATAAACCACCCTGTAAGCTCGGTAAATTTAATTGGTAGATAGGGTTGTCTTTCCTTGGCTCATTTCCCAGTGATTAATATTACCAGCATGAATACCCACATGATCAGACAAACACTAACAAGGCTCTGTCTAGACAGAGAAGGCAGAAAGGGTTAGGGTTTCTCTCTCTCTCCCTCTCTCTCTCTCTCTCTCTCTCTCTCTCTCTCTCTCTCTCTCTCTCTCTCTCTCTCTCTCTCTCTCTGTCTCTGTCTTTTAGAGAATTAGGGATTAACATGCTACTTGTGAATGGACCAAAAGTTTATATAATCCATGCTAGTAAATAAATACTGTTCTCACATACTTCCAGGGGAGATGCTTCAGATAGGATTCATCAAGCAATGGAGCTACCACCATTGTTCATTTCCTATGGACCAACAGGACGGAGGGCTCTGCAGTATGTAAGAAATGTGGGCAGAATCCTCATCAATCAACACTTCTAGCAGGTTAAGTCCAGTTTTTGTTGTTGTTGTTGTTGTTGTTGTTATTGTTTTGCCTTAACCAATATTCTACCTTAATTTACAGTAGAGAGGACTATCCACCATGCTCAATAGTGCTGAGAAAGTAGATATCCACCAGTGTATGAAAAACTAGTAAAGGAACTTTTTGAAAATACCTTGAAGAGGTGATGTATGCATTGTAGAAACACTATTATCCAAAATCTAAGAGTTTTATTGTTCTCTAAAGAGTTTTATTTTGTTCCAGGTTGTTTTACTTTGTTTTTGAGACAAGATTTTCATGTGAGGTTCTTGGCTGGCCTAAAAGTCCCTATGTAGACCAGGATGGTCTTGAGAGTACTGGAAATAGTCATGAGTACCCTTCCGAGAAAGAATATATATGCTTATATAGAGAGACATATATATTATATATAATATGCATTTGTATATATGGAAACTAACTTTCCCCAACCATCATTTAAATAACTCACCCATAGCTTCTTCTAATCCCCTATTAATATTGTTTATTCTGAACAAATTATTAAACTAAGTTTTCAATAGAAAATGAAATCCACATGGTTTAGCTTAAGTAAATTCTAGTATTATCATTGGGTATTAATAAGATGAATATATCCATCATCAAAAACGATCTGAGTCAATACTCGGTGCACTTCCAAATGTCCCCTACAGAAGAGTAAAGGGTACAGAAGTGTGGTGGCCTACAGTTTATGCTCTTCAATCAGGTTATCCATGCTAGCCTAATAAGTAAGATTACAGCTCTAGGAAATAAAAACCAAGCAAATGTTAACAGGAGGGTGTTCATGGGAGGGAGGCATTGCTAGATGAATAAACAATATTAAGATTTCCTTAAAGAAAAGCACACTGCCCTCTCAACACAAGATTCTGTCAAGATTATGAGCCACAGCCTCCATTTCCTCCAGGACATAAAAGGGGACTTGGCCCCATGTCCTGTCCAAGTGCAGCCCTTAAATTGTTTTGTTTTCATTTTATTTATTTTGTTGACAAAGGCTCTCTTTATGTAGGCCCAGCTGCCTTTAACCTTTTGAACCCTCTGTCCAGCAGCCTGAGCCTCCAGAGCTGACATTACAGGTGTGTGGCCTAATATCCACACCCTCAAGTGGGTAGCTGTGGAGGTGGAATGTCTTGGGTGACATATTTTGAGAGTCTTGACACTGAACAAATAATCCCGAGCAAATGGGGACAAAACACTGAAAAAGGTAGACAAGAGACTGTGGCACAATGGCTCTAGTACTGGACTCTTGAGGACCACTGGACCCAGACCCTCCACACAATTGGATTTTGTTTGCCAAAGACTAAATGTTTGGCAAGATAGTTGGAGACAGAGCTCTCACAAAACAAAACCATGCCTTTTTGTCTTTTCACCTAATTTTGTTTGCTTTGTTTTTGCCATTTTCTGTGTTCTTTGCTGGGTTATTTTTGAGATGAGAGTTCATAGCTCCAGCTGACCTCAAGCTCACTGCATAACAAAGTGTGTCCTTGAATTCCATATCCTTCTGCCTCTAACTCCTGGGATTACAGATAATCCCTTGATATCAGTTGTCTTCCACTTCCAAGATACTTAATAACAGAAATAGTCTTAAATATAATAATTATCTGATAATTAAGACAAACTACATATGAATTGTACCCAAACATTATACTTGCTACATTGTGTGTATAGGGAACTTGTCCTTTATTTTTAAATTATCTCAAACAAATGTCTGAAATAACTTTACATCCAAAATAGGTACTAGACAAGATGTCATTCTCAAACCTTGTTCTACACATTTTAGAATGGTTGAAATGATCCAGAAAGAACCCATACCACTTAACAGTACAATTTCTTCCTGACTTGAAGTCCCTTCTCCTTGCTACCCCTGCAGCTCTGTACACAAACACTGTACATAACACACACGTGTGCTCTCATACTATACACACTTATAACATGTGTATACATGCATGCACATACACATATGCACACACACACAAATGTATACACACAAACATACACACACACATAGGCACCCACACATGTGGACACATACACACATGCACCCACACACATATCTAGATGTGGTCATTCACAAACATAGTGTATTCTAGTGTCATCCACACATTCTTAGGCTTGTCACCAAAGCCTCATTTACTCTCCATTCTTCCTCCTAGCCAACTGGAAGCCACATCAGTCATACCTCCAGCCATTCTTTATACTGTGCTGCCCCATCTCAGATAAGCCCTGGCGTCCCCAAGGCTTACTTTCTACATTAGGCAGAAGGACTTTCTAACACTGCTGTGAACTTCGTTGTCTTACACAATTAGCATTAACACCTCCCCTCTCTTTATTTTGAGGGGGTGGGGACGTTGGGGGAGAAGTTTTAGAAACTTTCCTTCTTTATCCTATTGTTACAGAAAACAAAAACATAGGCAATACATAAACCTCAACCAGGAACACTGGTGTTTGAAGCTGCCCCTTGACCTTGGTATTTCTGAATGATAATGGGAGGGGTGAATAATTAAGCCTGATACCTGAGAAATTGATTGCTAATAGTTTGTGAGGTTTAAGGTATTCATCATTTTTCCCATTTATCAAGTGTTTCTTCATGGTTTGCTTCCTAGAGAAAGAGGTTCTTGTGAGGTGGGTCTGTCTGGAACTATTTTTCTCAAAGTTGACACAGTAAAATTAGAAAGATGCCAGTTGGCCTAATGGCAAAAAGGATCAGTAGATTCCCAAATGCCCTCGAAGCATGGAAATGTTCAGATGCCCACAGATGCTAAAAGGCAAGAAGAAAGGTTAAAACTGAATTTTCCTTGCAGGAGGAGTGCAAGGACCCTGTTTTTTTTTGGAGGGGGTTGTTTTGGGTTTTTTGGGTTTTTTTCCCTTGACTCTCAGCTGTTTCCAGGGGCATCAAATGATGCAGACACAATGGAGTTTAGGCTCTCCATTTTACATTTACATGACATGCCACTCAGGCAATGGCCCACACTGCTTTTTCCTACTGATGAATTCATCTGTCTCCAGAAGCAGTCTTATTTCACTAGGGAATAAGCATAATGTCTGCCATATACATGACACAATCATCATTTCTCGTTTATTGGTCTGCCACTTTCTGAAGGGTATTTTCTGGTTTAAATTTTTTAAAAAAATGCAGAGCATCAGGCCTCTGCAAAATCCGC
This sequence comes from Cricetiscus sungorus, assembly GCA_030556225.1. NCBI lineage: Eukaryota > Metazoa > Chordata > Mammalia > Rodentia > Cricetidae > Cricetiscus > Cricetiscus sungorus. Next base: position 50,515,963 of record JANBXA010000398.1, read on the forward strand.
CTATACCCACAGGACCACCCTGAGTCCCCACTGCCAGATCTTTGACCCCCATTGCCAGGCCTCTGCTGGAGCCCACTGCCCCACTGCTCAGGTTGAACACGGGACCAGGGTTCAACAATCACACAACCTCAGGGGAACTTCATGGATCGGCGCTGAGCACACTAGACCCTCCTTTCCACTAGGGACCACCCTGAGTCCCCCCTGCCTGATCTTTGACCCCCATCGCTGGGCCACTGCCTAAGGAGAGACCTCCTAGTGAGCTTGAACCACCCAGAGCTACAGACATCGAACTCCTGACCCACCTAAGCCCACCGGGGAAGTAGCTTAGAGAGAGAGACCCCACCTGCACCCACTGGAAGAAGCGATGGGAAGACAGCAATACAAGAAAATATCTAACAATAAAAAGACAAGCATGACACCACCAGAATCTAGGGACTCTACATCAACTAGACCTGAACACACAAAGCAGATAAAGCAGAAGAGAACGACTTAAAATATATCTTCATAAAAATGGCAGAAGCCCTCAAAGACGATGTGAGAAAAAAACCCTTAAAGAAATGGAAGAAAAAACAAACAAAAAATTGGAAGAAATGAACAAATCTCTTAAAGAAAGTGAGGAAAGCCAAGAAAAAAAACAATTAAACAGATGAAGGAAACAGTACAAGACTTGAAAACTGGAATAGAGACAATAAAAAAAAACACAAACTGAAAGAATGCTGGAAATAGAAAAACTGGGCAAAGGATCAGGAACAACAGATGCAAGCATAACCAACAGAATACAAGAGATGGAAGAGTGAATCTCAGGTGCTGAAGATAAAATAGAGGAAACAGATTAATTGAACAAAGAAAATCTTGAGTCCAACAAATCCTTAACACAAAATTTCCAGGAAATGTGGGACACTGGGAAAAGGCCAGACCTGAGAATAATAGGTATAGAAGAAAAAGAAGCCGCCCAGCTCAAAGGTGCAGAAAACATATTCCATAAAATCATTGAAAAAACTTTCCCAATCTGAAGAACAACATGCCGATGAAAGTACAAGAAGCATCCCAAACACCAAATAGACTGGACCAAAGAAAAAAGACCCCTCAACACATAACAATCAAAACACCTAACATACAGTATAAAGAGAATATTAAGAGTAGCAAAGGAAAAAGGCCAGGTAACATATAAAGGCAGATCTTTAAAAATTACACCTGACTTCTCCATGGAAACCCTCAAGGCCAGAAGGTCCTAGATACATATTCTACAAATACTAAGAGTCCACTGCTGCCAGCCCAGGCTACTATACCCAGCAAAACTCTAAGCTTCAAAGACAGACATTACCTCAGGGTAAATGTTGAAAAAAGATCTTCCAATCAAATGGACCCAAGAAGCAAGGAGGTGTAGCTATCTTAATGTCTAACAAGTTAGACTTCAAACCAAAATCAATCAAAAGAGATGAAAATGACCATTTTGTATTCACCAAAGGATAAATCAATCAACACAAAGTCTCAATTCTGAACATCTATGCCCCAAATACAAAGGCACCCACATTCGTAAAAGAAATGCTACTAAAACTCAAAGCTCACATAACACCTCACACACTCATAGTGGGAGACTTCAACACCCCACTCTCACCACTAGACAGGACCACCAGACAGAAACCTAACAAAGAAACAAAAGAACTAACAAAAGTTATGTCTCAATTGGGTTAAACTGACATCTATAGAACATTCCAACCAAACACAAAAGAATATACCTTCTTCTCTGCTCTGCATGGAACCTTCTCTAAAATGAAACACATACTCAGCAACATAACAAGGGCAGATGGATCTTTGTGAGTTCAAGGGCACCACGGGCTACATTAGAGTGAATCAGTCTAAAAGAGAATTAGAGCACATGCCTTTAATCCCAGCCTAGGGAGGTATGAAAAGCAAGGGTCTCATGTGGAGATTGATTCTCCAGCCACACTGAACAAAGGCAGCAGTCTGAGGCTTGGTGAGAGCTTGTGGAGACAGGATCAACCCTTTCAGCCTGAGGTAGAAGTAAGAGTTAGTGGCTTGGCTGCCTTGTTTCTCTGACCTTCAGTGGCTTTATTAGATCATTAGATCATAAACTATGTATCATCACAGATGGACCTAGAATACATGGAGAACTTCTGTATTTTCAGTGTGTTTTTCATGGTCTACATCAGCTTCTGGACAACCGCAACAAAGATAGAAAACATGCTAGGTGTCTGCAAGATAACTTGGCACTTGCCATTTAAGTCAGGCAACCTGAGTTCCATCCCTGAAACCCTCGTCAAGACGGAAAAACAGAACCAACCTCTGCCATCTTCACAGCACTACGGAATGCCATTCCCACCCCCCACAGCACAGTAATAATAAATAAAATAAAACAGAAAATAGTCTTGTCAACTTCTGCACATTCAAGAGAAAAATAGTTATCCTTCATGAGATAGAGAGTTAACAAATGACAAGTGTCATTGCTGTGTTAATTTTTCAAAAGTATAAAAATCCTTCATCTGTTTTCTTTCAAAGAAAATAGGAATTTTAAGCGCCTTCACAAAATTTATGATCTAAAGAAGTAGGCAGATCTCTGTTAGTTCAAGGCCACAATGACTACACAAAATTGATTGAGTCCTAAATGAAATAGCTCATACAAAGGTGATCTCAGCACCTTGGATCACATACCTTTAATCCCAGAACTAGGGAGGTGGAGACAGGAAAGGCATGGCTGGACAGAGAAAGGAATAATGGGCAAGAGGAAACAGGAACTGAGATCCTTTTGCCTTGGAGGATTGGTAGGGACAGGATTGCCATTTCAACTGTAAAAGTAAGTTCTAATGGCTTGACTGCTTTATTCCTCTGATCTTCAGCTTGAGGCTAGAACCCCAATATCAGTCTTTGGGTCTTTTATTTTTCATACCACACCATTTGGAACCCCATGGAGACATCTTAATCCATGCATATGTAAACATCATATGTGCACATTTTCCAAGGAATAAAAGGGCATGATAGGATAGCTTATTTGAACTAGAGTAGTGGTTCTCAACCTGTGGTATGACTTCTTTGGGGGTAGAATGACCCTTTCACACAGAGTTGCACATCAGATATCTACATTATAATTCAAAACAGTAACAAAGTTATAATGAAGTAATAACAAAATTAATTTTATGGTTGGGGGTTACTACAACATGAGGAACTGTATTAAAGGGTGTCAGCATTAGGAAGGTTGAGAACCACTGGCCCAGAGGCTGACTGAGAACACATACAAACATATTAGCAAGAGTACCAATTCAAGAATATTAATACTGGGTTGGTCCTATGCTGGTTTCCCAGCTATCAGACTAGAGTCCAGGAGCCCCACCTTATTCATGTCAGCAGTTTCTGTGGGTTTCTCCAACCTGGTCTTGACCCCTTTGCTCATCAGTCTTCCCTTTCTGCAACTGGATTCCAGTATTTCAGCTCAGTGTTGAGCTGTGGGTGTCTGTTTCTGCTTCCATCAGCTAATAGATTAAGGCTCTAGGATGGCATATAAGGTAGTCATCAATCTAATTATCGGGGAAGGACATTTGAGGTAGCCTTTCCAGTATTGCTATGATTGTTAGTTGGGGTCATCCTTGTAGATCTCTGAATATTTCCCTAGTGCCAGATTTCTCTTAAAACCTATCATGGCTTCCTCTATTATGGTATCTCTTTTCTTGCTCTCCTCTATTCTTTCCCTGACTCAATCGTCCTGCTCCCTCATGCCCACCTCTCTCTTCTTCTTCCTCCTAACTCCCTCTCCCCTCCCCACAAGCTCCCAATTTTCTTGGTAGATCTTGTCCCTTTTGCCTTCTCTGGGGTGCCATATATGTCCTCCTTGTTTCCTAGCTTTTCTGGCGATGTGAAGTGTAAGCTGGTAATCCTTTGCTCTATGTCTAAAATCCATATATGAGTGAGTACATACCGTCTTTGTCTTTTTGTGACTGTGTTACCTCACTCAGGATGATTTCTTCTAGTTCCATTCATTTGCCTGGGAATTTCAAGATTCCATTGTTGGTTTTGTTGTTGTTGTTGTTTGTTTGTTTGTTTGTTTGCTTGTTGCGTTTTCCCCCGCTGAGTAGTACTCCATTGGGTAAATGTGCCACTTTCTCCATCCATTCTTTAGTTGAGGGACATTTTGGTTGCTTCCAGGTTCTGGCTATTACAAATAATGCTGCTATGAACATAGTTGAACAGATGCCCTTGTTGTATAACTGTGAATCTTTTGGGTGTATGAGTAAGAGTAGAATTACTGGATCTTGAGGTAGACTGATTCACATTTTCCCGAGGAACTGCCATACTGATTTTCAAAGTGGCTATATAAGTTTGCACTTCCACCAGCAGTGGAGGAGTGTACCCCTTTCTCCACATCCTCTCCAGCATAAATTGTCTTTGGTGTTTTTTATTTTACCCAGACCCCCTGAATATGGATGTTAGTTAGGAGGAGAAGGCAGTCTATAGGGCTTCTGGTAGTGGATCAGTATTTATCCCTAGTATACAAATAGACTTTGGGAGCCCATCCCAAGCAGAGAGATAATCTCTCAGCCTAGACACATGGGGGAGGGCCTAGGCCCTGCTCCAAATGATATGACAGACTTTGAAGACTCTCCATGGAAGGCCTCACCCTCCCTGGGGAACACAAAAGGGATGGGATGGGAGTTGGTGGAGACAGGGAAAGAAAAGAGGCTACAGAAACTGGGATTGACATGTAAAACAAGCTTGTTTCAAATTTAAATTTAAAAAATATTAAAGAAAAATAAAGAATATTAAAACTGTTCTTCACAGGTCGATCACCCACTAAGCAACATGAGTACAAGCCATGAAACCCTGGAACCTCTTTAGACCCAGACTTAGAGAAATGCTGCACTCAAGAAATTAAAGTCAAGACACCAAAAGTAATTATTCATTTTTTAAATCTTTCCATTCACAACTGGTTTTTTTTTCTTTTATTGAAAGTAGTTTTCCCTCTCACATACCCTGATTACAATATCCCCTCCCTCTGCTCCTCTCAGTTCCTCCTCTTCTCACCTCCTATCCAGATTCATAGCCTGGATAGATAGATGATAGATAGATAGATAGATAGATAGATAGATAGATAGATAGATAGATGATAGAGCAAAAACTAACATATCAGAATAGGGGAAAAAACAAATATACAGGAAAAAAAGACCATAAATTCCTTGGGAGGAAAATAAATTTTCATTTGAAAATGGTTATCAGTTGGAGATTGTTTATGGGTTATGGATGAGGTGTGTGTCTACTTCTCTCATCTCTAGAACCCTATCTTGTACAGACTTGTGTAGGCTCTGTGCATGCTGTCTCAGTCCCTAGGAGTTCATATGTGTGTCTATCTTATTGACTTAGTGGGCCTTGTTTTCTTGATGTCCCCCATCCCCTCTGCCTTTCTCCACCTCTTCTTCCAAGGGTTCCCTGAGGCCTAAAGGGAAGGATTTGATGGAGCATTCAATTTAGTTTATGCAGGGTTATTTTAATTATCTTGGTGTGTGTGTGTGTGTGTGTGTGTGTGTGTGTGTGTGTGTGTGTGTGTGTGTGTGTGTGTGTTTCCATATGAAGCTGAAAAATATCCTCTCAAGATCTATGAATGATTGTATTGAAATTCTGATGGAGATTGCATTGAATCTGTAGGCTGATTTTTGTAGGATGTACATTTTTACTATATTCATCATAACTATCCATGAGTATGAGAGATCTTCCCATTTTATGATATAGTCTTCAACTTTATTCTCCAGCATTTGAAAGTTTTTTCTCATGCAAGTCTTTCACTTGCTTGGTTAACACTGCCCCAACATATTGTATATTGCTTGAGGGTATTGTGGAAAATATTATTTCACTGATCTCTTTCTCAGACTTTTTATCACTTGTATATAGGAAGGCTACTGATTTGTGTGTGTGCATGTGTGTGTGTGAGAGAGAGAGAGGGAGAGAGAGAGAGAGAGAGAGAGAGAGAGAGAGACAGAGACAGAGAGAGACAGAGAGAGACAGAGATACAGAGAGAGAGAGAGAGAGAGAGAGAGAGAGAGAGAGAGAGAGAGAGAGAGAGAGTTAATTTTGCATCCTCTGCTTTACTGACAGGGTTTATTAGATGTAGAACATTCTGGATTGGCCACGTTTTATAATATAATATCATCTGCAAATAAAGATACTTAGAGGTTTTCCTCTTCAATTTGTATATCCTTCATCTCCTATAGTTGTCTTATTGCTCTAGATGAGATTTTGAGTGTTGTATTGAATAGGTAGGGAGAGAGTAGACTTTATCTTATTTCTCATTTTAGTGGAAATTTAAGTGGAAATTCATTTGAGTTTCTCACAAACTAAATTAATGTTAGCTGTGGGCTCACTGTATACTGACTTCATTATGCTTAGTTATTTAGTCCCTTATATCCCTAATGTCTCCCAAACTTTTATCAATAAGGTGTGTTGAATTTGTCAAAGGCCCTTTCTTCATCTAATGAGAAGGTCATGTAGCCTTTGTCTTTAAGCTTGTTTATATGGTAGATTACAGATATTGTTTTATGTATGCTGAACCATATCTGCTTGTATGGTAGGTATGAAGTAGGTATGAAGCCTACTTGCTAATGGTGGGTGATCTTTTAGATGTGTTCTTCAATTTGGTTTGCAAGTATGGTATTGAGAATTTTTGCATTCATTTTCATAAGAGACATTGTTCTGGGCCTTTGACCTGAGTTTCTCCTCCTTTTTCTATTCCTATTATTTGTAGATTTTGCTTTTTTCATAGTATTCCAGATTTCCAGGATATTTTATGCCAAAAATTTTTTAGATTTAACATTGTTTTGGACCAAGATATTCATTTTTTATATTCCTTTCTTATATCATGTCTTCAATGCCTGAGAGTCTCTCGTCCATCTCTCGTTTTCTCTTGGTGAGGCTTGCTTCTGAGGTTTCTGTTCAAGTTCCTACATTTTTCAGTTTCACATTTTCTTCAGTTTGGGTTTTCTTTATTGATTTCTATTTTCACTTTCAGGTTTTGAACTGTTTTATTAATTTCCTTGCAGTGTTTGTTTGTGTTTTCATAGATTTCTTTAAGGGATTTACTAATGTCTTCTTTAAGAACCTCCATTATATTCATAAAGGCCATTTTCTTGTCTTGTTACAATAATTGGTGCCTCCTGTGGTAGGATTGCTAGAATTTAGTGGAGACATATAATTTTGGATGTTATTGAGTGTGTTTTTTCACTGGTATCTAAGCATCTAGGTTTGGGGTTGTAATTCTGGGTGCTGATATCTGGTCTTACCTTTATTAAGTGGTTGCTTTGTTTTCTTAGTTCTGTTTCCTGTATTGTTCTTAGGAGAGTGTGGTGGCTGTGTGTTGCCTGGGAATTTTGGGGGGATCTCGAAAAATGTGGCCACTGTGGTAAAATGTGTTTCTATGTATTGGAAGATGACACTAAGGAATGGACATGAGCTAGAAGGGATCTGAAGGGTCCAGAGAGAGGAAACATGGTGTTTCATCAGGATCTGCTTACTCCCCTGGGAATCAGGGCAGAGAATAAGGAGATGCTACAACATGTAGACTGCTATGGAGGTGGAGATTGGATAGAGAACTGGATTTACAGAAGAGGAGTGATGACTTGAGGCTGGCCTACTTGCCTAGCTGGCTTTCTTTTTTCTCTAGTACGCTTAGCTGTAAGGTTCTGTAGGCAGATTTTTTTCTGTCCCGCCTGTCTGCTCCCAAGTAACTACATGGAGAGGTCTTATCAATTATGAAAGCTCAGCCTTAACTTAGGCTTGTCCCACTAGCTCTTATAACTTAAATTAAGCCATTTCTATTCATCTACATGTTGTCATGTGAGTTGGGGCATTTACCTGACCTCCTACACGTCTTGTTCCCTCTTCTCCAGGCTGATGACTCCGCCTTCTTTTCCCTGGCATTCTCTCTGCCTCCAAAATCCTGTCTAGCTACTGGCCATTCAGCTCTTATTAAACCAATCCAAGTGACACATCTTCACAGTGCACAAAAAGATTACTCTACAAGGTTCCCAAATAATGACTGCTGAATTTGGGGGCTGAAATAACAGGATATGTGGGAAAAAAGTTTGGGAGAAAAAAAATCTGTGTGAATTGCTGGTGAGGTAGGCAAAGAAGGGCACAGAAGGTGGTGCCTACAGAGATGGGGGTGAGTCCAGGGGATTAAATTTGGAAGAGAGGAGGGAGAGGTGAAGATCCGCAGTTAGCCTTCCTATTCCCTGGCCTATAGGACCACCGTGTTCCTAGAAGTTGCCCACTGGTGTTGGCAACCTGAGATGATATGAATTGGTGGAAGGGGAGGGGTTTGGAAAGGAAAATTGGTGTGATCCACTGGAGATGGCAGCAGAGTGAGAGGGGTTTGGGAAAGCCTGTAACAGGCAGTCTGCTATAAAGACTTGGGGACTGGATTTGGAGGAGAGAAGAGAAAGGTGAAGATTGGCAGTTAGCTTACCTACTTCCCTGTCCAGAGTGGTTTGTGGGTTTCCAGGTAATGGAAAAGTAATTTTTAAAATAACTCAGATAGCTTATCTGCATTTTGGAGAGTCCATCTATAATCTGTAACTATAGCCTTTAAATCTCTTTCCTTTTATTTCTCTTTTCCATTTCTCTGGATCCCAGAATTTCTCCAAAGACTAAAAATTACAAAGATTTCTCAAAAACCACCCTTTAAATACATCCCATAATAGTACGTTATATAATTTATATGCTTTCTCCATTCTATTGTTTCTGTAAGGAGATGATGTTGTTCTGTCTTAATAATATTGGCTTTGGCCATGTGATTTGCTTTGATGAGCACAATCAAAGTAATCAATATATATCCCACTTCAACAACCAAGACTGGGTATTAAAACAGGCTTTGTCCCATGGCCAATCTTCCCTTAACACATGAGATTCCTTGACAAATAGTGTCTTATGATGATAATAATGTCCTTAAACAAATTACCAATTAAGGAATACTTAGAAGTTACCAGAAGTGGAGTGTACTTGTATAGTTAAACTTGAGTTCCTATGCTCATTTCTGCTTGCCCTTTGCCATAATAAGGAAGTTCCACATATTAATGAAAGCAAGATCATATGGACTTAACTATGACCAATGCCATCAGAGCTGACCACACATCTATAAGTGAGAAGTTTGTTTGGTTCTATAAGACAGAAACTTGGCATGTTTCTTACACAGTGAATGAAATGAGAGCATGACTACTTCAAGGTGTGGCTGAAGATTTTACTGTAGATATGATGGAGAGTACGGCCAGAGGCATCTGGAAGAGTTCAGAGTAGGGAATGAAAGTAGTAGACTGAACACAGCCAGCAGACTGAACCAAGCCATAAGGCGGGGGATGAGTGGCTGGAATAAGAGAGAGATCAGAGAGAGGGAGCAAAGGAAACCAGAGAGAGAACCAAGAGCCAAGAAGGTAACAGAAACCAAGGGATGCATGGCCAAAATGGCAGGGTTATATAAGCAGAAGCTGGAGCAAGGAAAGCTCATATAGGCTGGAGAAGTTTAGGGTAGGGGACAGCATGAGAAGAGCTGAGAGGAGCTAGGATGCCTTCACAGCATGGGACTCTATAACAGGTACTTACCAAGAGAGCCTAAAGGCCAGTATGTACTTTTGGTATGATAATAAGTACCACAGTTAGCCATTTGTCCTGAGTTTCTTTTGGACCTGACACACAGTATATAACAGCAGAAGTTAACATGTATTTAGCTTCTCTCCATTCCTTCTGTTTCTCTCCCATCTCTTCCTTGGAAGCAAGAACTATTCCCATTTGTCTCAAGAAGAGACAATTTTTGGAGAAACATTACAAAATTAACTCACAGAGAAGAAAAAGTACTACCTAGGTAATGATGGGAATGTGACATCATACTACATTTGATAATTTGAATGTAATTGGCTCCCATATGCTCACAGAGTGTGAGTCTAAGGAGATGTGCTTTGTTGAAGTAGATATGGCCTTATTGGAGAAAATGTCACTGTACAGATGGGCTTTGAAGTCTCATATATGCTCAAGTCATGCCCAGGGACTCAGTTCACTTTCTGTTGCCTGCCAATCAAGATGTAGGACTCACAGCTCCAGCACCATGTCTGCCTGAATGCCACCATGTCCCACCATGATGAGAATAGATGAAAGCCACTCCAATAAATGTTTCTTCTTTATAAGAGTTGTCATGGTCATGGTGTCTTTTCATAGCAATACAAACTCTAACTAAGACAGAAGTTGGTCCCGGTACAGGATTATTGCTATGATGGGTCTGACCATAATGTTGTGTGGAGGAATCTATACTCTGGTACTTTGGGTAAGAAAATCAGCAGAATGCTCCAAGCACTGCTTAATGGGCCATACTAGTAGAAGCATGGAAGACAGCGGTCCTGAGAATGATTTGAACTGTGGGGAGCCTGGCTTAAGAAGTTTCAGAGGAGAAATTTTAAATATGTTGCCTAGAGATCTTTCTTGTGATAATTTGAAGAAGAAAATGGCTGATTTTGCCCTTCTCCAAAAAAAGTCTGCCTGAGGGCAAAGAGTTTTGGATTAATTCCATTGGTAGAGGAAATCTCAAAACAGTCTAGTATAGCCTCTGTTGTGCTGTTACTAATATTAATACTAATGAAGATTTATAATAAAAGAGAGTAAGCTGAGCAAAGAAATCTATAAGATGTAAAATTTGAGGAGAAAAGGAGCACTAGAAAGTGGAATGGAGCTATGTCTTGTATCCAAGGAGATAAACAGATTAGAAAATAGAATAAAGGGAATGGTGACCTCAGGGCAAGATCCCTCCCAGCTAAATGTACAACTTGTGAAAAAGGAATTAAAGAAAACTTAGAGCTAGGTATGGTGGTACACACCCTTAACCCCAGTACTCAAAAGGCAGAAGCTGGCAGAGTTTGAGGCCAGTGTGGTCTACAGATCAAATTTCAGGAAAGCCAGGCTTAGACAGTGAAGCAAACCATTGAAAACAGAAAACTGGTGAAGATTAATTGTACAAGGGAGACATGCTCCATCCCCAGTAAGTAGCAGAACTTGGCAGCTTCAGCAACGTGGTTCTGGAGTTACAGATAGAATTTGCCTCAGAAACTAAGGGAAAGTACTGATGCCAAGTATGTCAGAGGTGTCCCTAAATGGAGGTCCAGAGAGGCCATTGCATGAAGTTGTGAAGTTGAAGCCTGGATTGCCATGGAGACCCCAAAATGTTGAAGATTGCTGAAGTGTAGGACACCTGATGAGAGAAGCTGCCAACAGAGAGTGGAACCAGCCCAAGAAAGACAAGTGTGATGCAGTCAACAAAGCTGAATGGAGTTGGAGATCTAAAGAGCATTTTGACATCAAACATGGAGATACAGTGTTTAGAGTCTGCTGAACTGGTTTTTGGTCTTTCTTTGGTTCACTATTTTCTCATCATACTCCCTTATGTTTTGGAATGGTAATGTGTACCCTGTGCCATTATATGTTGGAAGTAAGTAATCTGTGTTTTTATTTTTATTTTATAGGAGATTACAGTTAAGAGATTACATCTATCTCAGAAGAGACTTTGAACTTTAGACTTTAAAACATTGTTGAGACTCTGATAGACTATGGGGACTTTTGGAGTTGAACTACATGCATTTTGCATTATGATATTGTTGAAAGCTTATGGAGATCAAGGAGCAGAAAGGGGTGGCTTGAATGTAATTGCACCCATAGCTCATGGGGAATGGCACTATTAGGAGGTGTGGTTTTGTTGATGGAAGTATGTCACTGTGGAAGTGTGCTCTGAGGTTGAGGTCTCATATATGTCCAAGCAATGTCCAATAACTCAGTTCCTTACTTGTTGCTTGCCAATCAAGATATAGGACTCACAGCTCCAGCACCATGTATGTCTGCCTGCACACTACCATGCCCCACCATGATGATAATGACTAAACAAGAGTTGCCATGGTAATGGTGTCTTTTCACAGCAATAGAAACACTAAGTAAGATACCACAAAAAAAAAGAAAAGAAAAGAAAAAGAAAAAAGAGAAACAGCCTCTAAGAGAGAAAAACTAACATAGGCCTCACAGACCTAAGGTCAGAAAGGACGGAGGCAGAGACAATGACATCTAAGGGGTAATTGAAGAACTATAACCACCACATATATGAATACAGGCCACATTAGCTGACTGCTTACAAAAAAAAAAATGGGTATCTCCATCCTGGCATAAGAAATCACACTGGCAGGAACTTCCAGTCATACCTACTGATTATACTCTGTCTTCATGGTCTGCGAACTCTGTTGCTTGTGGCCAAGATTTAAAATTAAATGCTAGTCATGCCAACTATGCAAGGACCAAGGACTGAGTATTAATATAGATTTTATCCCATGGTCAGACTACCCTGGACATGTGATTCCTTAACAAATAGTATCTGAGGATGGTGGTAATTTTCTTAAACAATAAGAATGTCAGCAGAAGGAGAGTTATCTCTGACTTCAGACAGAGTAAAGATCATAAGCCTAGGTGATCAGACTAACAGCTTGAAGACCCACTGCATCATCACCAAGCAGGGCCCATGAGTACAGAGGCTGGAACAAACTCTGCTCCAGGTGTGATGTGAAATTTGGATTTTTCTCAGATTTCCTGAAGGTCAGATGCAATATGGGACAGATAAAGGAGACTTCAGACTCTAGTGAAGAGAAAATCTGAAGAGTCTTCTGCTTATAGTTTGATGTAGTGGAACACCCCTGCAATCTTAGCAGTAGAAGGAGGCAAGAGAATCAAGAGTTTTAGGCAACCAGGCTACGTAGCCAATGAGACAGTGTCAAGAAAGAGAAAAGGGAGAGAAGAGAGGGAATGGGACAGAAAGGGGAATGGGGAGAGAAAAGGAAAAAGAGACTTCTCTTTAAAAGTGTTTCCCATGCTCATTCCATCAAAGAATTGACACAATAAAATAATTAGATTGTATACAATTTAAAGGACCATGCTCCCTATCTATCTAATGGTGCCCTGTGTAATGCTTTTTTATTTGTATTTTTTCTTAGTCCTTTCTTCTTCAAGAATAATGCCACTTTTTTGACAAATTAATATAGCAAGACATTTTTTTAACCTCCTTCCAGCAACCAATATAGGCAGACCCACTGTAAAAGAGCTGACAAGGCGAGCAAGAGATGAAGGATGAAGGCTAACATTACTGCTCTGCCTGTACAACTAAGATTTATAACCATAAACTTGCACCTCTCTGGCTTACGTATGCAAATGTGGATCCAATTAGTGATTCACCTGCAACTGTTAATTAAAAGGCCGAGGGTGATGAATCACCACAAAACAGGCAAGCGGGCTAGCTCACTAGCATCATCTGTTCCCACACAAAGGACAGCCCAAGGAGAGAACCTCCAAATATTCGTTCCCCAAAGAGCCATCGGCATTTTATATCTACTAATTTGAAAGAAAAAAAATAATAAATCGGGTGGGAAATGTAATTATGTTACAGCTAGAAAACAAAGACAGCCAAGGCAAAACAAGTGCTGTTGCATCTTAGAGGAGTTGGCTTGCTGGGTAATTTTCCCATGGAATTCAGAAAGAAGAAAAAAAAAAAAAAGAACTGGAAAAGGACTTGGAAGGAAACCGCATGTGATTATTTCCCCTTCAGTTACAAGAAATTTCCACAGTTTCCAACTCAGCAAAACGCCTGAACCAAAGCTGAGCAAAGAGCAGAGAATAAAGTTGTTAATAAGACAAAACAACAAAGAAAAAGAGTCAAGCCCTAGCCTTGCAAACAGGGCTAGCTTGAAGAGATTCTCATATTGTGTAAGTTTGGGGATACTTATTTCTAGCTTTTAAGTTCAACTGAAACAACGTCACCAAAATTCATATCAAAGTAAAGAAATAAGCTAGCTCTCACAGTCCCCATGCAAGAGAATGTTTAGACCTCTGCTTCTCTTCCACAGTGAACTGCTAGGCTTTGTCAGTCTTCTTGGCTCAGCCCTAATTTAAAACCATGGCTGTGGCCAGTGTTTTATGATCCACTTAGACCTCAAACCCACACCTCTTCATGATTCTCATGCCTCAACCCAGAGAACAACCACAGCACTTGGCTATGTGGACCAAGGGCCAGGCCTGTGGCTATGCAGCCCTTGCCTTCAAAGGGCTGCTAAGTGCAGGGTCTTGTTTTGTTAAAAGTACCTTTTCCAGACAGCTCCAGTGTGCTTGAGGTGTGTGAGGCCTCTTCCTGAGTAGTTTTCTGCATGTGACATCCCAAGGACCTAATGAGGTCTTGTGAGAAGGACACCCCTTAATTAAGTAACCTCATCTGGGAAACAGGTGAGCAAAGTCAGTGAGTTACTGCTGGGCAAGTCTAATAGACATGCACAGATTTTCCTCATCAGTACAGATAGTGATCTTGGAGAAAAAGAAATAACAGTGAACATATGCCAAAACACCATGCTTTGGGTTTGCACGGGGTCACCACCAACAATCTCCTATCTGATTCACTTCATTTCTAGATCCATGTCACATTTCTACACTGTTGACTTTTACTATCATTATACATTTGTAATCATAATAAGACGGAACCACATCTTCCTAAATGAAACACAGAAGTATATGCTTAGTGCATACTATGTGTTCATTGTTTCTACTTGCATTGTCCACATGAACCTTTCAACCCTGAATCATTAAGCTGTCAGGTATTGGAGGGGCCATTCATACTCCAAATCTGGGTTTTCACATTCCACTGAAGCACCTAATCCCAACCGCTCTGTTCTGTATGGTCTGGAGAATGAGCTACAATACCCAATGGTTTAGGTTTTGAATTTATTAAATATACAAGTCAAAGTAGAATAAATAGTAAGAGAAGAGATAGGTGATAAATACATAGATAGATGATAGATAGGTAGTAGATAGATAGATAGATAGATAGATAGATAGATAGATAGATAGAGACAGACAGACAGCATAAATTAGGCAGTCAAAACATCCAGCAGAAACTGACAGGGGAAACTGAGGCAGTCAGCTGGAGTTCCCACCTGAGCTTTCTTCCATGGATGATGTTTTCATGGCTAAACATCCTTTGACTTCTCTTCCCCTGAGACACTTTTATATCAAGGGACAACAAACAATAACAATCTCTGTTGTCAATGGCTCACCTTCTAGCTGCTGTGAAGGACACAGTGTTTTCACTTGACTTGTTTTGCCTTCCCTGTCACAGAGGGTTGTTTATTGTGGGGGTCACCTCTAGATAAAAGAAGTGCCTTAGACGATACTTTAAGAAAACATGCTTGGGCCTGAAATGGAGACAGATGTTTGAGCAGCACAGGGGGTGGTGATGAACACAACCCCACTTCCAGAATTAGTTCCACAGTGGATTTGAACAGTACCTGATGGTTTTCCAGCACAGTGTATATTACACCCTCCTGTCAGCTTTGCCTCCTACTAATTCATATTTGAATGTGCTCCTTATTTTGTCAAGGTTTTGAATCTTTAGATTGTGGCTTTTGCCTACATGACCCTTTATGCCTCTATTTCCTTTCCTCCAACTACAATCTTTTCTTCTTATAATTGCTTCTCTATCCTTCCCCTTCCAATTGCTTTCCCTTTCACACTGGGTCCCCTACATCACCCATGATAGATAACATCAGACTCTCCATACCATCTGCCATTCCTGATTCTACTTAGAGAGACCAAGTGTCAGTGGGTTAGGCAGCACGGCTAGTGTAGAGCTGAAGGGTAGTAAGATTAGTCAAGACCAAGACTATGATAGATCCAGCACATTGGATTCTGATGAAAGCAAACTAAAACTCAACTAACAGACAAAATTTAAGTCTAGTTAACAAGAAACTGCTAGCTAATCTCTACATGGGGAATTTTTGCCTCAAGTCACATTTCCTTGCTTCTGAAAACACCTTCTGAAAACTTTCTTATGTTGTCCTCTCAGGAGAGACTCAAGTCCCTCACAGTTTGGTACTGCCTGATTTTTGAATTGGCACCTGCTCAAGAAAATTCATTACAACTTTAATATGTCTAAGCTTATCTTTAACAGCTAGGAACTAAATCCTAATTTGTAACTTAATGTCATTTCCTTCAGATGTTTCCTTGTTGTGGTCCCCAGCCATGATCACACAAGTCCAGTTCACTTTTCCTCTCTAATGGGTCTTCTCAACATCCCACACTGGCCTCCCTCGAGCTTTTCAACCTTGTGCACCAGATGTAAGCTCTCTATGGACACAGACCTTGGATCACGTTTCACACCCGCACTGCAAAAGACCAGGGACTCCATCAGTGCCTTTTGGCTACTAGGTTTCCTCATAGGTCCTAGCACACATCTTCTCCACCCCTACCTACGTCATCTGGCAGTTCTCTCTACATGAATGCTTCACCTTAACCCCATCCCACCCCCAATGTTCTCCCAGCTTATTCCCTCTGCCTTTCAAAGATAAGCTCAAGCCCTTTATGACAGAACATTCTCTAAGCAACACACCTTCCATGGAGCTTTCTAATCCTCACTGCTGTAGGAGCCAATATCTATATAACCTAGTTTAGGATTTGACTATGTACCATCTTTGACTCGTTCTCATCATTTGGACCATGGGGAATCAGTGCCAATTCTTATATTAAGATGCTTCACATTTAACTGAAGGTCTGGATACCACAATGTTACACCCTCAAACTTTTTCAGTAGCCTGCAGAATGGGTCCTGCACACATCCACTTTAGTTCATTTATGCCTTTTTTGGCTTTTCAACCTTCAGAAGCCAGAACATTCCATTACCACACTTCCCCGCCATCTGGGGGCCAGAGCAAGCATGCATGCCACAACTGAGAAACTGACACACGCTCACCAACAGCTCACATTTTCTCCTTAGCCATCTGCCTCTTAAGCACATACCTTACGACTTGTCTAATCTGAATTTTATGTCTCCCACATTTTGTATTTTTCACTCAATCTCATGAACCCCCCATTTCCCTTCTATTCCTGTCATCACAGTCTAACTGTGTAATCAGAAGTCTGTGTTCCTTTGATTTGGTCACAAGCATATTACAAAGTTAAAATGTTAGGGAAAGTAAGACCGTAGGTTGCTTAATCTTCATTGTCAGCCTGACTCTGAAGTCACCTAGAAAGTGGGGCTCAGTGCATCTGTGAGGGCATTTCCAAGGAGGCTGGATCAAGTGTGAAGATCTAGCTGGGGTAGAGTCATGCCATGAGCTGTATTAAAGGAGAAAGCAGGCCAGGCAAGCACCTGCAGCCTTTCTGTGTGCCTTCCTGACTGCACACTGTGAACAATGCTCCTGCCCCACGCCTGCCCCACCATGTGCCCTGCACCCTCAAACTATGGGCCAAAAGAAACCTTTCCTTCCTTAAATTGCTTTTACCAGGCATGTTAACAGAACAATGGGATAAATGACTAATGTGAGACAACTTCTATTTGGATGTCTGAGGTAGTTACGGCAGGTTCCTCCCCGCCGGCCTCCCGGTCCTGCCGCCAGTCCCGCAGCCATGTGTGCCCCAAATAACACTCAGAGACTCTGTATTTGATACAATCCTGTTGGCCAATTACCATTACTGTTTATGGGCTAGCTCTGTCTTAATTATTAACCCATTTCTACTTATCTAAGTATTTCCACGTGGTCGTCTTATCGGGGAGCCAGCGGCGGGCGTCTTCCTTCTTCCCGGGCTACATTTCAACTCCTCCCTTCTCCTTCCTCTTTCCTCCTTGTCTCCTAGCCCCACCTATCTTGCTATCTCATTGGCCCAACGGTGCTTTATTAACCAGTATGAGAAACATATATACAGAATAACATCTCCCATCACGAGGTTATTCTGATATTCCCTGGGTAAGTTAAAGGCATACATGACTGACACACCACCAAGATAAAATGAGGTAAAATGGATTGGTTGAAATTTATTCCCAGACAAATGTAATTTCTAGTTTTTGAAAGAGTTTGGATTATGGAAATTCAAAGAGGTGTTCTTTTAGAAGACTGTGAAGCCCTACTATCAGACTCAAAGCCTGAAGATGGGTCGTGTTGAGGAGTGCTCTACTCATGCCAACTAAATACACACTAGCACCCTTATTCTGCCAGTGGGTTCATTGCTTGGGTTAACACTTTCGGTTTCAATATTATTTTCCCAATAATCATATACTTGCAAAACATCCTGGTCCAATTAAACTCTGTGTGGTGGGTAATCTTGATTGTTAATTGGCTGGACCTGGAATCAATTAAGAGACATGCCCCTGGGCAGTATGTGGGGGTATTCCCAGGAATGATAAACTAAAAGAGAAAGCCCAACCTTAGAGATGGTGACATCTTCTGCCAGCAGCCTAGAGATAAGAGGTCCTAGGAAGAAGCAATGCTCTTTGCCTGCCTGCCTCTGAGCTCTGCAGATAAGTTCATCAGTCCTGTTGCTGCTGCTGTTGCTGCTGCTGCTGCTGCTGATGATGATGATGATGATGATATCATCCTTTGTTGACGCTGGAACCAGTTTATTCAGCCTACCAATGGGAACTACAGACCAGCTGCTCAGCTGATCTAGGCCTTATGTGGCAGGTTGGAGTTGTGTAAATCTCACACATTAAATAGTCACTATCTACTCAGCCTCTCCTACATGAAGCTAGCCTAAAACAACAAAAGTTATGAAAGAATGGAGGTCTTTTTAATGGAGATCTTAAGAGCTGAAGCTATCCTCAGTTGTAGAGTCCTTGGTTAGCATGCATGAAGCACTAGGTTCAATTTTCAACACACACAACAACTAATTATCCCATGTCATACACTAAAAGCAGACACGTGTCACTGTACATGTTTCAAAATCCATAGGCTGTACAATATCAAAACTGAATTCTCATGCTATAACATAAACTACAGGCATTGAGAAAGCATGCTGTGTCATTGTTGAGTTCACCAGCACAGCAAATGTACCTATCTGGTGTAGGATATTATAATGAAGTATAACATGCATGTGTGGATACAGTAATATATTTGAAATCTCTGCATCATTCTTGCAACTTTGATATGAATTTAAGCTGTTCCCAAAAGGTCTATAAAAGAACATGCATTCTGAAAGTTGAAATGCAATATACCCATTTGCGTACACACATATACACCTGTCCTATAAAAAACCATGTGTTCGTTGGATGGATGTCAGAAGTACTCATGCACCTTGATTGTGTATCATACTTACTTTGACATCATGGCATTTAAATTTAAAAAAAAAAAAAGAAAAGAAAAAGAAAGAACAGAGTACCAGTAAAGAAGCCAAGAAAATTGCAAGAAGGCTCTCATGTCATTCCTGATAACTGTGGATAAACTTGACCAGAAATTCAGCCAGAGAGCTGTCGGGTTTAAACTTAAATACATCCTGAAGATTTACTAGCTAGAAAAGATGAGTTGTAAGAATTGAAGCCTATTCATCCTTTTCCAATCTTCAGCCATAACTGCGCCTTAGAAAAGAGTGCTTTCTTTCATTTTCTGCCTTTGATCCATATGGGCCCAGACTCACAGTCTGTCAACAACCTCCTCCACACAACTGGCAAGTGAAACCCTCTGTCGATAAACAGCTCACAGGCCTGTCTACGCATCAGAGTGCCTTCTTTCTTCTTTCTCAGATTTTCCATGTGCATGAAGGACATGGCTCCATCTTGGGCACTTCTAATACATTGCTTCAATGGCCTCACAGCTGCACAGAAACCTAGCTAGAGATGCTTCTCTATGTTGAATAAAAAAAAATTTTTTTTTATTCCATGCTGGCTCTCTGGAGTTCCCAGTGGTCTCATTTTTTTTACGTCATCTATCCAATCTAAATTGACCTTGCTTGGTGGCTACACTGATAAATATATAATGGCTGAGCTAAACCTTCCCTGGTTTATCATTCATGATGAATTAATTATTAATTTTCAAGACAATGCTCTTCCTAGGGGGCCCATTACTTACTCTTTCAACTCCAGATTGTCAAGAGCTAACAGGTGCATTATCTTTGGAATTATAAACAATGAGAAGGAGAAAGGGGGTTAGCTAGTAAACAAAGAGCAAGGAAACCTGCTACTCATAGAAAAGAGTCAGAGGTCATCTCTTACCGAAGGCCACTAGAGACTTTGTAGGGAAAAACAAAGAGAAATGTAGATAGCCTATAACCCATTGCATAATATCTATCACAAACTCGTTTGCTTTCCAGTAAAATGCCTTTGCCCAGCAAATTAGAGTCATGATTTCTATCTTATTACAGTGAGGAGGCTTAAGAATGAGCAGCATTTATTTGTCATAGAAGTTATGTACAATTGACAAGAAGATGGAATGGAGGCTCAGGTGAGGGGAACTCAGGGAATGGGAGGAAAGAGTAAAAAAGGAAAATTAGCAACAGCAATAAGCATTGGAAATTCCACAATTAAACCTAATATTGCGTTATGCTAACTACACTATTTTCTTTCTATTTATATACTATACTTATTTATTTGGGACAGAGGCATGGGTGCCACAGCATGCATGTGATCAGGGGACAATGTTGGGTTCAGTTTTCTCCTTCCACCACTTAAGTCCCAGGGATTGAACCCAGAATGTCAACCTTGATGGCAACCACTTCTGCCTATTTAGACATACTGGCCCTATTTTTGTTTTTGTTTTTTAGAAATCATCTTTGGTTATGATCTTTTATGTCTGACAAAGCCCAAAGTAAAGGCCATGATGTATCTTAAGTGTCTGTGAGTTAAGGAATTGGCCCCAAGTGAGATGGTTACACCTTTGAGAGGTACCACATTTGGATATGAAGAGTTGGTTCCCAGCTAGTAGATCCATTATGGAGAGGTGATTGAATGACAAGGACTCTGACCAAATCAAAGCATTAACCCATTGATGAATTCATGGTTAAATAGACTTTTGGGGTGTGCTGAAAGCTGTGGGAGGTTGGTCCTAACTGGAGGAAGTGAGTCACTGGGGTGTGCTGTTGTAGGTAGGGTATATTTTGACCTTCTCTTCCTGCATGCCTCTCTGCTTTCTGGCTGCCTGCAGCTAGATGTTTTGCTCTGCCACACTCTCCTGCCACCAGAATACTCCATCTCACTGCACCTAACAATGGGATCACCTGACTGGGCTCTGAAACCATAAGCCAAAATAAATACTCTCTTTTTTAAAGTTGTTTTCCTGAGTATTGATCCAAGGTGACCAGAAATCTGACTGACAAGATGGGATCTGTGAGAAGGATATTGGCATTGGGGCCCCAACCCCTTTTCCTTCCTGTCACTTTCTGGCTGTGAGGTTGCCAATTTTGCTCCATATGCACTCCCCAGAATCACCATCCTACGACCCTACCAGGTCTAAAAGCAGTGTGTCCACCTGATCATGGACTGACCATCTACAACAAGCCTTCTGATCTCATGAGTTGAAGGTCTTGGGTTTTTACAGCAATAGAACTGGTAGACACAGTATTTAAAGAGAAGAGGATGGCATCTCCTTTACAGAAACCCTGTGCTACCTCTTCTGTCTTTCCCAGGATTCATTCCTATTTAGAGAAGAGTTGGGATTCATACACTGAAGGCCCTTCATGGATGAGGGATAGAATGTGATTTTATTCTGTGGCGTTATCTCTCATAGGCTGTCCTTGCTCCAGTAAATAACCTCCCATCCCATTCAGGAAAAACCTCTGATTAAACTCAATGGGTCACTAGAAAAGAATATGGATAATGGAGAGGACTCATTGAAAAGACGTGTGCTGGTGGGAGAGAGAGGGCATGAGGAAGAGGAATGTGGAGTGAGACTAAAATTCTTTATATACAACTCTGAAGCTGTCAAACAGTAAAAATAACAATGATGATTAAATTAATACCGTCCCTATAATAATGAGCTTCATCTGTCCTCTAAATGACTCATAACAGGGGTACCAGTGCCTGCGCCCCATCCTGACTTCTCTTGCTGAGACAGAATTCACCCTTTGCCCAACAAAGTAAGTCTTTGTTTTTTTCTTTTAAGTCCCAGGAAAGTGAGAGGAACATAAATGAAAGAGATTAGCCAGAAGTTAATTACTTAATGTGAAGAGTGATTGCCTGGGGGTGGGGGTTATAATATTCATCCTATACAGGTATACTTTCATACATATTTGAAATTTTCCTTAATAAAATATTTAACCAAGAGCTAGGGATGTAGCTCTGTGGTATAGTATCCATGGAAAATGTACAAAGTCCTGGGTTTGATCCCTAACACTGAAAACCACAAAGAGTTTGACCTACCCACCCACTCCCATTCCAATCAAATACAGCATTTTAAATGATAAATTCTGAAACATATCTTCCTAAGAGTATTGTAGCTCTTTAGCTATTCTGAATGTTTTCTCTACATCATACAGCAGGCTCCATCTTCCTCTCCCCATGTAGGTTATTCAATTCACAGACATATTACTCACCAAAGTTTTCTTGTTTTCTTTTGCTTGAAACCATAGTTGTTTTTGACTAGAATTGTGTCAATTATGTATCTCAAAATCATACATTTTGAAAGAGGCTTAAGAAAAGCCAGCTCTACAAAGGATCATCAGCCTACAATTCACACCACCAAAGAAGCTTGGATACAAGGAGGACCCTAATTGATCCATACAAGGTCCCCCATAGAAGGGGAAAGGGACAAGATATTCTGAGCTTATTGGTGGGTGGGGGCAGTGAGTGGAGAGGGAGTTAGGATAAAGAGAAGGGGATAAGAGGAGAGAAGAAGAGAACATGAGGAACCAGGAAGATTGAGTGGCGGAACAAATAGATGAAAGCAAGAAAAGAGATACATTAATAGAGAGAGCCATTATAGGTTTGAAGATAAAACTTACTCTAGAGAAATGTCCAGACATCTACAAGGATGACCCAACTAACAATCTGAGCAATAGCAGAGAGGCTACCTGAAGCGAAGTACCCTTCCCTGATAATGAGATTGATGACTACCTTCTATGCCATCCTAGAGCCCTCATTTAGTAGCTATGGAAGCAAAAGCAGACACTCACAGCTAAACACTGAGCCAAAACCTGGAATCCACTTGCAGAGAGGAAGGAGTAATGAGCAAGTAAAAGGTCAAGACCAGGCTCCAGAAACCCACAGAGACAGCTGACCTGAACAAGGGGGAGTTCATGACCCCCAGACTGATAGCCAGGAAACCAGAATAGGACTGACCCAGACCCTCTGAACGTGGGTCTCAGTTAAAAGGCCTGGGCGGTCTATGGGACCTCAGACAGTGGATCCCTGGTGCACAAAAGGACTTTGGGAGCACATTCCCCATGGAGGGATACTCCCTTAACCTAGAGACAGGAGAGAGGGCCTAGGCCCTACCCCAAATGACTTGACAGATTTTGATGATCCCTCCTGGAAGGCTTCACCCTTCCTGTGGAGTGGATGGGGAATGGGATGGAAGGGGTATCAGGGGAGGGGCATGGAGAGATGGGAGGGAGAAGGCACTGGATCGATATGTAAAATAAGAAAAAATAATAATAATAAAGTAAAAAAAAAAAAAAAGGAAAGGAAAAGCCAGCTCTAAAGGAAACAATTGTCAACTGACAAGATTTCTGAAAAGATAACTTAGGGATTGGTCTTCTGTAACTCCTATGGAGTAGATGCAGGTGGTACCCATCCAGTTCCCCTTCACCAGCCAGGGCACCATTCTCTAGCTGCCAAGAGTTACAGTGGTAAAGTGTATTGGTAAGTGTTAATAGCCAGATCCCTGTGAGGTTGTAAAAGTGTCCTGTGTGTGTAGCTATCATTGACTTTCATGATGCAAACACCATCTTTCATTGTGGCCAACTGCCCATGACCAGAATGAGGTTGCTGAATGGGGAGCTATGAAGTCCTGTGAAGTTGTTGAGCACACCACTGACACCATAGAGCTCACAGCTGAACAGATTCCCCTCCTAGAGTGTCACCTCTGAGATTTCACCCACAGGTAATTGCCATCAATGATTAACAGATGCAGATGTCCAAAATCCTGGCTTTCTTGTCTACGGGTTAGTTGGTCCTGTGGTACAATTTATCAATCAGAGTCACATGAGGCACATCACACTCCCTGAGACACACCACTGCTCATAATTCTATAAGTCTGCATTTTAAAACTAAGTTCTACAATGCTTCTGTTAACCTACGCCTTTTGTCCAGAATCCTTGAGTACAATTGATATCCCATGCTGCTAGATTACTTGGTCCTAACTGTAGGAAACTTGAGCAAAGTATGAGTGGGTGAGGGTGTATCTCCTGAAACCCTGAATGCTCAGCTTCCACCATCCTTTGCTGGGGAAGACATCCAGAGGCTGTCTCTGCAGCATCAAAGTGTATAGCAAAGCTGCTCAAAACAGTGTATCACTAGGACCCAGGCCTTCCTCTGACAAGGAAAAGAGAGAGGGAGAAAGGGGTGGAGTCAAACAGAAAAGATGTGAGAGGGCAGGAAGGGGGTGAGGCATCCATCCACTGGCAGACTTAAAGTGATCTTCAAGAGTCCGTTCTACATTATTTTACAGGTGTAACAAACAACTGGGGTTTGGGGCTCTTTGATGACTACTTGAAAAACAATTAACACTGAAACTAAACTCTTTGTGTCTTACATTCCCAGGCCAGCTACTTCTCTGCATGTCAGCTGCCTGTTTAACTTCTTAAGACCACACTGGTACCAGTACAGGAGCAGAAAGTCTCCTGTCTGTGGCCACTCTTGAGGATTTTTCTTTGGGTGCCCCAGCACTGGGGGGGTGGTTTTATTTAGCAGGGAACCTTCAGACTCTGTGTGTTCCCATGTGTGTACTGGAAACCATCTCTTCATCTAAAAGGAGGCCAAAGTCAAGAATAAGTTGTACTTTCCAGCTGTCCTTTGATCACTGATGGTCCAAGAATGCCCTCTGGTGACTTCCTGCTGTGTGTTCAAGCAGACACACATCTTCTGGAGACAGAAAGTGGCTGTGGGAAAAGGAGGGATGGATCAACCCCTGGAAGTGGTTTTCTCTCCCAAGAAATGTACTGTGGGTGTTCTGTCAGCAAACTAGTGGGATGTCACCAGGAAGTTGGATAAAAGCTTAATGCATTGTTAAGACCCAGTTGCATTTGTGCGTTTTGTTCTCTAATGATGTCTATAATTATTTTTAATTACACAATTATTTCAATACTAACTCAATTCATATTATATTAATACAAGGCAAAGAAAGAATAACAAATTGGTAGGCATAAAAATCTCTAACACAATTTTAACTTGGGCATGTCCTTCTGTGGTTTTCTGCATAATATGACCACCATTTCAAAGAACATTAACAAAAGCATATTCATGGGTGCTCAGAATGGATCTTTGCAAGACTGATGCGTTTTTAGTTTTGGAGGCATGAATTTAAGGCAGAAAAAAAAAGTGCCATTTGTGTCCCTAAGAAAATTGAAAGGAGTGTAGATTAGAAACAGAGCAAAGGAATTGAAGGTTTTCCGGGGATATGGTGTAAATATAATTATCCCTTCTAATTCTTACACTGATCAAAAATGTTAAATGTAAGATTTGAAACGGACAGCATCAGCCCTCATGCATGTGGAGACTAGCAATACAACAACTCTCATCTATTTTTTATCTAGGTGGCAGGGAATAGGAGCATTTCACGTGTGTTATTTTATGTGAATTTTCACAACTACTTCTGAGAAAAGAAGTTGTTATTTTCCACACATCTCAAATGAGAATCTTGAGGAGGTCCAGTCATGAGTTCATCTAGCTCAGATACTTACTTTTGGAGTCCTCAGTCAGCCTGAAACAATAGGCTTTCCCAGCCAGCTTCTCTGTCCCCTCCTTGGATTCATCAACTGAAATCTCATTCTGTTGCCTAATGCCTCCCTTGGTTAAGGAACTGTTATCCCATGATTTGTGTCCTTTGGCACAAATTTTGCCTGTGACAGTGATACAGAAATTGTTTCATTGTTCCGTTTAACATCTTTTAAATGTTTGGAACCAGGTATCTGAAAACAGTCTCCTCTTCTAGTCTCCTTTGCTGTCCAAACAGTCCTTTGTTCGTTGTATGATTTGTTTTTCAGGCTTTTATTTACCCAGGTTCAGGCCAGCTGTGTGAATGCCACATCTGGTGTTGTGCAGCCATCTAGACGCAGGCTGCTTGCAGCAGAGCACAGGGGACCACTGCCTTGCTGTAAAAACTGACTGGGGTTCAAAGGCAGCTGAAGGCCTTGATCCTACCACAGCTGCACCCTATCACACTGACCACCCTTTCAGAACTCACAACCCATGACAAACCTGTCATTTTCACTCACAAAGTGTGACCATTGGCCAGGCTACAGATGAAACCGTTTATGGCCTGATTTCTTAGCCTTTTTTTCTTTCCTGTGTTGAGATTGTCCAAACCTCAGGTCAAGCTATAAAAAGGTGGAGGCCACTAACAGAGCCCATGGCTTCCCTCTTTGGTGGCCGTTGCCTGCCTGTGTCCTACCGTCCATGAATCTCCTAGTTCCTGTATCTTCATCTTCCCATGGGGATGTCATAAGACACAATCACATTTCTTCCTGAGATCCAGACATGGTTTGTCTGTGGCATTTCCCCTCCCTACTAGGCTCCCCACTCTATCAAGAAAGGAAATAAAGTTGGTGGCGCATATCTTGTTTTTAAGCAAACCCACATTTAGTGACTCTACAGTGATATGCCCCAAAAGGAACAATTGGGCATTTATTTAAAAAAAAAAAAAAAAGAAAAGAAAAGAAAGAAAGAAAAAGAAATTTCTTTAAAACCCAATTTTGAGCAGATGAGAGAAGTGACATTGTAGCTGTATTTTTCACACTTTTACAAATCAGCTGAAAGCATACATTTTCAGAATTATGCCACACAGCTAGGCAGTGAAGTGGTGCCTCTGCAATGAAAATTTTAAGTTTTATGCTTAAAATTCAAGCAACAAAAACCATACAAATGTTCCATTCCCTCACTGGCCATCCTCTGAAAGCCCTAAATATTTCTACATTTCTCCTTGGGTCAGGCCAAAATAGGTACTCATCTTCACAAAGGACCAGAATAAAATAGTAAAAAAGAAGATAATCCAAGTGACATTGAGGACCACAAAACCAGGCTTAGTTAAACACTCATACCTTTGAGCTATAGTTCACCCTTCCTTATAACAGACCCAATAGCTACAGTCTCACCTAACCAATGGTAGGCCCTAAATAAATCCACTAAATTTAATCCATATGATAGTGTGTGTGTGTGTGTGTGTGTGTGTGTGTGTGTGTGTGTGTGTGTGTGTGAGATCTGTCCCATGCCAGCTTAGTGACTACTGCATTTGGTGGACATGTGCCCCCATGCTAGATGATTGCTTTGTTCTTAAGACATTTGCACACTCACCACATGAAGTTAAGTGATGACAGCCCCAACAGCCCCTTAAAATGCTTTCCAAGTCCAGTTAGTTTTCCCTCATGCCTAGAAACTAATTAAAGCAAAATTTTGGCAAGAATTTGGGAGAGTCAGCCTAAAGAACTATTAATATATAATACTTTAAAAATTATAGGGACTGAAGAGATGACTTAGAGTTTAAAAGCACTGGCTGCTCTTCCAGAGGTCCTGAATTCAATTCCCAGCAACCACATCATAACTCACAACCATCTATAATAATATCTGGTGCCCTCTTCTGGCAGGCAGGCATACATGAAGTCAGAATAGTGTGTGTGTGTGTGTGTGTGTGTGTGTGTGTATTCATTCTTTGGCCGGGTAATTTGTGGTGGCACACACCTTTAATACCAGCACTTGGGAGGCAGAGGCAGGCAGATCTCTGTGAGTTCAAAGCCAGCCTGGTCTACAGAGTGAGGAGTGAGTTCAAGGACAGGCTCCAAAGCTATACAGGGAAACCTTGTCTCAAAAACAAAAAGGAAGACAGAAAGAAAATTATAAGGATTATTAAGCAAACCAACTACTCTGATAATGGCTCTATTTTGTGCAAGTTTGAAATACTGTGATAGAAACAATAACTTTTTTCATGCTCAAAAGTTGAAGTAATATAAATGTATTAAGTTTATGTTATTTTCAAGGTACTGGTAGGCCAAGTGAATGGTAAGCTGGGTTTGAACAAGCCTTGAATTATGTGGTACTCACAGCATGTCCTTTTCATAAATGACACCAACCTCATGTGTTACTAAAAGACAACACCAAGTTTACACTTAGCTGGCTGAAGCATTAGAAGCCAAATGGACTATCTAGAGGGAAATGCCTGATGCCAAATAAGAATCTGAAAATTACACAAAGAAGCCCATGGCCAAAATTGCACCCACATGCCCTAGCATTCTGGGTTGGTAAAAGCTCAGACACAACAGGCTCCTTTGAGCTCAGATATTGAGTAACCCTCCTCTATTTCCAAACTTCCTAGTCCCACGTCAGGGGTCCTTGAAGTGCACGTACAATCAGAAGCCACAGTGCTCATACCATTTAAGGATCAGCGATGCTAACAGATAACCAAATGACTAAAAAGTGATCAAGGCCTCTGTGTCCTGCAAGTGATGGCTTAAAGTGTTCACAGACAGTTCTACCCAGACAGGGCCACAAGTGTTGATACTCAGAGATAGGAAGCGCTGTCTCACATTCTCCTTGTCTCATCATGAGTGTGAAGAAACTGTCTCTAAGGCAAAGGCTGTTGGTAACAAAAGAGTAGCAGACCAAAAGCCTTTTGCAAGTGCCTAGGTATCTGGAGTCACCCTATTGTTGCTTCTTTTCTGGAGTTTCAAGCCTTCCTAACAGCAAAAGCTACAGCCAATCGTTTCCGTGCCTGGATCCACCTTGTAAGACACAGTAAGTCCTCCCTGTAATGAGTAACTGTCAGCTCTTCTCACTCATCTGGAGTGATTTTTCCAATCAAGTCAGACAATAGGTTTGCTCTGGCTCCTGACTCTACCTCAGAGGCCAGGTCCTGAAGAGCGAAACTTCAGAGGATTGCTGATACTTCTTTTGTCACACAAGCTTCTCTAGACAAACAATATTGTCTACAAACTTGTCAGGACGTTCTGTGACCATCAGTCACTTGTTGTGTCCCTTTGTCTTCCTGTAAATACACACCTGTGTTTCCTCTTACCCCCATCCTAAAACAAAACAAAAAGCTGAAATTCTCAAAATGAAGTTCAGTGAGAGCCTTACAGCTCGTGGCACGTGAGTACTCACTTGTGACCATAGATTCACCCTTACTAGGGAAACTAAAATCTATAGAACAAAGTGCTGCCTCGGAGACACAAACATTGTGGTTGCCTAGAAGAGCACGGAAATTAGCTTTGCTGTTGTCTGGTTGACTTACGCCTACATTCTTACAAAGTCCTCAGAAGATGCAGATTTTAACTAAAACAAAGCTATAATCCACGGGCCCCATGACTTCAGTGGTGGAATATTATGAATGAGAAGAGACTTGGTGCAAGAAAATATGGAGTCATAGACAATTTTGCTTTTCAAATGCTACACTAAACAAACTAAGTACAAAGAGGGCCAGATTCATGACATAGGCTTCCAGTTTTCATCGGGCTAGAATGAAGGAGAAAGTAGTGGGAAGGAAGAAAGGTCTTTTGGTTTATAGCAGGATTCAGGGGCCTCAGCTTCAAATGAATGAAGCTTATTGCACCCTAGGCCTTGGAAATAAATCAAGAACTGTACAGTAGCAAATGCATGTTGCTACCTCCACCCTATATATACTCTGTGAGCCCTGAAGTCCTTCCAGCATCTGGGACTGCCACTCGGTATATAGAATCCTAGACACCCAGGGATATAATTACTCCAGTTCTGCAAAGGTTGCAACCTTTCCCAAGAAGTCTAAGAGGACCTGTGTTAGGACTGAAGTCTGGTCTGTAACAATTATCTAAACTGTTCCAGTAATAAAAACTTGAGTCAGAAATTGAGATGAAGACCTGATAAACCCAAGAAACTTCAGAAAGTCAATTGTTTGAATCTCACTCCATGCCACCCTGCCACCTGCCCAGCCACCAGCCACTAGCCCTGAAAATCCCCTCTTCTCTGTTCCTGTCCTCTCTAGCAGACCTTCTTAGTCCTCCAAGAATTCTATGGCTAATCCCTGTCCCCCAATGCCTGACTTCATCCTTTGATTCTAGGACTTCATTGGCAGAGTGGAATGACTATAGGAACAATTCTCCCGAAACATGGGTCCAATAGCTGGGGGCTCCAGGGTGTGCTGGTCCATCTTCTGACTAAATGAACAGCAGGAAACAGCTCCAGATCCTGCTGGTGCAGCTTCTTTCTTTTTGACTCTTGAATGGGAAAGAACTGGAAGTTGCTATGAAAGCTCACAGATCTCTCCCTGAGATTTCTCAGTCACTACACTCATGACCTGACAGGGAGTAATGGGCAGAGACAGCAAGAAAGAGAACACAAGTGTCTCTTTCCTCCTGACAGTGCCTCTCCCATGTGTAGACGCAATCATCTATGATGAAATCTCAGCCTCTTCCCTGACACACAGTTACAGTGCTCTGCCTGCAAGCTTGGTTTATAACAAAAGTTTAAACAAAAACAATTCAATATAAAGCAGAATTTCACATCCCACTTGGTTGCCACAGGTCTAACTCATCTTTTCCATTTTTCCTAATTCATGAAATTAATGATGACAATTCAATGTTGACTCAAAACAGAAGGGGAGGGTGGGGAACTAGCCTCAGAAGCTGGCCATCTTTATTGGATGGGGTAATGGTGGCTGTCTAAGCCACAAGGAAAGAGGATCTGCCTACAAATGGAGATGGAATCATCTAATAGGAAAAACAACCAATCTGTTCAGTGAGGAAGGGCTTAGGCTGCCTACAGCAAACCACAGGCCTCACTTCTCAGACTTTCGATCATATCTAGAAAAATTGCTTAAGTCTTTTGCATGTTGTTCCAAACCTCACGGCTCCATGAGACTCAATCTCTGATCAATTTGTACCTCAAATACAGGCAATGGGTCCTAAACTTACACAAATATCAAAGTTACTAGCAAGGAGCATCTAGAATACTCCAGTATCTGATTCTTTTAATTTTACAAACCCTTATCTCTCTCAGATCCTTTGTGAGGTATGCAGGTCATGTATTTGAAGCCTTTTTTTTTTTTAATCTTAAGGAAGGCAGTGTTTATTTGGCTCACTGTTTGAGGGGACAGTCCATCTTGTTGGACAAGTCACAGATGTAAACTCTTGAGACAACTGGTCACATTGCGTCTGTGGTTGGGAAGAGAGAAAAATGGATGCTGGCGCTCAGTTCCCTGTCTCTTTTTTATTCAGTCCTGGGCCCCATCTCATGGAGCAGTGTCAAACACAGTGGAGGATCCCACCTCAATTAATCCAGTCTAGAAGCTCCCCCACAGACATGCTCTCAGGCAATTCTTGATGATAGTGATCAGCACAACTATTTGTCAAGTCTCTGTCTCACTATATACTAATTTAGACTTGTTCATCTGTTCTCTGAGGAAAATGGAAGACAGGAAGATCTCAACTTGTTCTCCTCTTCATTTCCCAAGCATCTTACAGAGTCTGGCTGAGAGCAGACACTCTGAACTCTAACAGATACTCTGTGGCCTCCTGTAGTGAGACCTAGCACCATTCTAAATCAGAAAATGCAGAGCACACAGAACACAGGGAAACCATGGAACCAGACAGGAAGAGAAGCACTTTTGTTACAGGAAGTTCACAAGTCAGAAACCAGGAGAGGTAATGACTATGGAACTCAGGACCTCTGTGGGGTCCACAAGGCCACACCTGTGCCACTCCCTCTTCTCAGGAGATAAGTAGCATTGCCAGGCTGCTGACAGCAAATGTCCCTCTCTCCCAAACCTCGGAATCATGAAGATCTGTTCTTATTCTTTGGAACCTCATAGAAATGGTCTCTGAAGGACAGAAAGCTCCTGTGAGCAAAGAAGAAAGTCTATCTTCATTTGTCTCCTAGGCCAGTGTTCTGCCCTCTGTGAAGCTGAAAATTCCAGATATTTGGGCTGAAAATTCTGGATACTGGGGAAGTGAATATATTCTGAGTCTTGAGCAAACAGAGAAGAGAAGGCAAGGACGATCCAAGAGGGAGAGTGACTTGGCCATGGCCACAAAGCCTGGAGGGGTGAGCTGGAAGGCTCAGCATGGAGGAGGAACATACCTGCCTCTCCACATACTACCCAGAGCCCCTTCCTTTCTTCCACTGGTATCATCCTCAGCTACACTCACCTCTGCATAACCCACCCCCTTCCCACCCCTGTAACTTCCCTGAAAGCTGAAGGAAACAGCCTGCTTACTCAGAGCAGCTCCAGCCAACTGACTGAAGATAAGACAAGCACCTTGGCAGGGAGACTTGAGTATAAAATTGCAAACAGCTTTTGAAGTTGCAGATTCACAATACTCTAAGCCAACGAAGAGGGGCTTGCCTCTTCGGCCCCTAGTCTAAGTCAATACTCCAAAGGGTTGAAATGGATCCAGCCAGCCTTCAATGTGATCTCATAAGCCTTCCTGCCACACACTTGCATTTGCAGCCTGTCACCAGAGCAAAACCCCCGTGAGACTTGTCACCACCTGATGCAGGGGACATATTTCTGCCGAAATCAAAGCAAAGGTGGTATGGTTTAATGTCCCTTCATGTGCTCAGATATGTCATGCCTGACATGAATATGCTCTCACATCTGCAAAAAATCAAGCACTCTTCAGATTATATGACAGGAAGACGAGGGTTTCTGGACACAGGGCTGGCCTGTGACCCTGACCAAGTAATGTAATCCCTCAATTTTTCCGCCTGCAAAATGGGACTGAAACAATAGCACTGCATTGTGTCATTGTTTACAATACCTAGAGCTTTGTAAAAAAAATTCAAAACAGATTAAATATTAACATAAGTAAGCCATGGAATCCGGTACAATGACAGAAACAAAGTTAGCAGTAGATGCTAATTGTCACTGTTTATTTTGAAAACATAAAATAGAATAGTCAAAATAAGCACTCAAGAACTCTTAAATTTGGATGGCATCTTAAAATTTTCCCCCACTGTATTATATATTCCATGTAAATAAGTGCAGACATCCCTGATGTTATGGTGTCATGTTTAATGACATAATTGTCATGCATAGAAATGGATAGTTAGCAAGAGTCAGTAACATTCATTTTTAATTGTCATCTTAAAGTTGCAGCAGGATTATACATATTTTAGCCTGCATGCAATATGTACACATATCTGAGCCTGTATGTGGTATGCATTTGTGTCTTATCCTATATGTAATTTAGATAGATAGATAGATAGATAGATAGATAGATAGATAGATAGATAGATAGATAGATAAATAAATAGATAGATGATAGATAGAGAGATGCCTGTATGTAGTATGCCTATGTATCTTAGCCTATATGTAGTGTGTGTGTGTGTGTGTGTGTGTGTGTGTGTATCTTAGCCTGCATGAGGTATATATTTCCATACTTTCAAACCATACTACCAAAAACTTGATTAGTTTCATAGTTAGAAAAAATTAAACAAAATACAAACAGACTGAAGTACCAGCTGGCTTACAAAGCACAAATGGAGCTGTCTAAAGGAACAGGGGATCAAAGAGTAGTAAGCATGGGAAGATTGCATCATGACTTCCTCTACTGGCACAATTAGACATTTCTTTTGGAAGCTTCTAGAGACCCAAGTTTCAAAATCTAAATGGAAATGGGCCACAGATATTTCTTAGAGATTACCAGCAGTACTTCCAGCCCAGAAAAGGGCAAAACCAAAGATTCTTTTACATGTAGAGGCCACCACCTGTGATTGCTGTTCTGTGTGTGTTCAAACTTCGCTACATAAGGCTGTTTGAGATTGACCTGCTGAATATGCAAAGGCAGACAGACAGACTAAATCACACACACACACACACACACACACACAATACACACATGCACTCATGCACACACACTACACATGCACACGTACATACATGCACACACACATACACACACACACACACAATACACACATGCACTCATGCACACACACTACACATGCACACGTACATACATATGCACATACACATTCACACACGCGTGCACACACACACACACACACACACACACACACACTGTTTTATTTCTACTGCTTTGCATCACGTTCTCCTTGGAGGAGTCTGGGGTTTCAGCCTTTGTTTTCCCTTCATTTACATAGGCATGATCCCAACCAGGGTTTCCCTTCAAGAGGGTAAAATGTTATAAAGTTGCCGGTGGCCTATGCACGTGAAAAGGCTGAAAGCTGGTATTCCAAGACTCATCTTTGAAGCAGTCGTGTAAGGAAGATCCAGGATTACAGCGCAGCTAATCTGTTCTCAGGGTCTGTGAGCACAGGAACCAGCTGGGTCACTTGGCAGCAGACAAAAGCTTAAGGGACCTCAAAAGCTGACTGTTACTTAGTGGTAAATTCAGGACCTCTCAGAGGCTGAGTGAGTTTCTGAACCAATTACATGTTTGAAAACCTCTAGCATATTAAAAATGGAATCCATTCCAGAATGCTGCTACACAAGTTACAATATGGCCCATGTTTACATTTAGCAAATGAATGCTTTTGACCCAGGAGTGATTTCTAAAACAACATGCATGCATTGTTTTGGAGATAGCATCAGACATCAGGCTTTGAAGCCCTTCAATAAAAAAAAGCCAACACAAGCAGCCCTCTGTGGCCATGCCTGTCATGAACTGAATAAGGACATTGAGAAGAAGACTCCTGGGGGGGGCTGGTCTATGTCACAACATCATCTATGGCCCATGGTTGTATGGGAAGAGTGGGAGAAGCCAGGAAGAGTGACCTCAAATTGAAGGCTCACCAAGATCTCATGTGGCTCTTGAGCCACTCTCTTTGGACAAGACCTTTGGAACTGAAAGAAGTCTAACAGAAATCACATCTCAACTCTTAATTGAGCTGCCAATGGATGTAAATCACTCCTTTCTAGTCCTGTTTATTTTCTTTACTCATAGCAAATGGACTGACTCTACCCAAGTAGAGAAATAGAAGTTTGAAGATGGT
The DNA here is from genome assembly GCA_030556225.1 of Cricetiscus sungorus. Taxonomy (NCBI): domain Eukaryota; kingdom Metazoa; phylum Chordata; class Mammalia; order Rodentia; family Cricetidae; genus Cricetiscus; species Cricetiscus sungorus. The sequence continues at coordinate 50,550,848 of JANBXA010000398.1, forward strand.
AATGGATAACCTAACACCCATATTTCCAAAGTTCCTTCAGAATGGGCAGCCTGAGATGATAGAAATAGATTTCAAGAGAAAGCTATATTGTTCAATCTTTATCATTATTGGTATCAGGTCCCAAGGAACACAGAAAAACAAAGAAAAGGCCACAAAGATTTCTAAATCATGCTAATAATGAAAGCGAGACAGGGCAATTATACAATGATCTGACTTGAGAACTCTCATGGCAGCCAAAACGATGTTAATAATATGGCAGTGGTCAGTCTCGGGCTTTTGCTTCTCTGATCCTGCAATGCCTGATACACACCAAGAATTTGGTTAATATCAACTGACTACATCTGTGAACTTAAAATTGTTAGGGAAAAACCCACCACCTGTGTGAGAAACTCTCTTTTGAGTTGTTGGTCAGGGTTGTCCAAGAGACTCCCAAAGCATTATATAGGCTATTGCTGCTGTACCTGGTTGCCCTTCCCAACACCCAGAGATGGAAGGCAAGTCCCTATTGCTAAAGACACCATGCACTTTAAACATAGGCTCCAGAGGACCTGAGCCAGATGTAACCTGGAAGACTCCATCCTGACAACTTAGCTTTCATGGTAGCCGAAGGCACCATGAAAGCTTCCAAAAGAAGGGAGCAATCGGTTACAACTCTATGAACCACAACAACAGTCAGCATGACATAATAAGCCTAAGGGTGAAATACCACACACGCGTTGGTAGTAGCCAAGAATTCTCTAATTGGACTTAAAGTCCAGGCAAGAAGAGGAAAATCATACCTGGTTCTGAAAACCTAGCCAACTACCCAGGGTTAGTGAAGTCAAGGATCTTGGAGAAGAACATACAGCCACCACTTTACTAAGCCAGCATAATTTCTAACTACATTCTAAACATCCAGTCTAAGGTCCACAGGTAAGTGTAATTCTCAGTCTTCATCAAAGAAATTTCTCTTTGCACAGATGGAAATTATTACGTAAAACTATAACTGACCAAGATGCAGAATTGTGAAGCCCAGTTCTGATGGATACATCTACAACACAACGCCTGCATCTAAGGCCCTGGGATCATTGTAGAAGAGAGGGCAGGAAGATTGTAGAACCACAGTTTGCTGTGAGACTGTATTTCCTAGAAATGCCACAGAAGCTACACCTCAACAACATGGCTACCTAAAAATGACCTGAACAAGGACGACTCCAATAGACATGCTAGTATGGAAGGAAGAACGCTCAAGAGGCCTCCGTCCTAGACAAAGAGCTACAGATCATTAAGGAATAATGAAAACAGGAGAAATAGTCTTCCCCAGGGAAGAGCACACCAACTAGTTATCCAACATCAGGTGGTCAGCCCTGAAAACATTCACACACACACACACACACACACACACACACACACACACACACACACCATTATACAAACTGAGCAAGTTGTACAAAGTTGTACTTATAAATTTAGAAATAGATACTATACACACACACACCCACACACACCAATTATAGAAAATGAGGCCATAAATTTGAAAGGGGTTTACACAGGAGCAACTGAAGAGAGGATAACATCTCAAAACTTATGAAATTCTTATAAGAAAAGAAAATTGTTAGATTTGGGACTCAACACTCCTTTCAGTTCGTTTTTAAGTCTCGGTTGTTGACTACAGGTCTTCCTATGACTCCAACTATCTCCTAATAGTTTATTTTCCCTCAAACTGTCTAAATAACATCAGCACACCTGCTATGATTACTTCTCAATCCATGGCACATTGCTTCCTATTGTTTCACTTTGGGGTTTAGAAGTTCAAAAACGTTTTTCCCCCACGAAGAATATCAGAGCAAAGAAAGTAAGAGTCACAAATCCACTTAAGAGAGAACAAACAGACTTCTCCAAGGAAAACAGAGGATCTGGCATCAGGAGAAGAACATGCCCACTAAACAGAAAGAAGCCAAACAGATTAGTCATTATAAATACAGATGTGCTCTTGAACAAAACACAATAAAAAGTTGAAATTAACCCTTGAAACAAGAGAACTTGCTGCAAATGCTACTTGGGTCTGAATGAAAAGGAGTCCATAGTACACTGTCAGCAGTGTACTATGAACACTGTCATCAGCAGAAGAGTGACAAGTGGGTGGTGGCAAGATTCTACCCACCTTTCTGCTTAAAAGGCAAAGTGAATTCTCCCTGCCCTGATAGACACCCACTCCACATCTTAGCAGTTCCCTTGATTGTCTCGTGAGTTGTCAGGAAAATGATGGAGCACTGAGAGATAGCCACCCTCCTCACAAGACTGTGGATACTTAGTGTGTACATACTTACCATGCACACCTGATCTCAGAAGTTCCACCATGTCTTCTGTGAAAACATGCAGATGGTCACTGGCCTGCCTTGACGAAGATGAGTGCTCACTGCTGTAGAACGGGCTAAAAAACAGACTGTGGCCATGTTCTTCTCGTATGTTCTACCCTAGCACTCCAGGCCCACGGTTTTCAAATCATCAGGTGCAGTTTTTTAAAACATATGAAGAACAGTAGGTGAGTTAGCAGGGAGCATTTTCCCTGACAGTAGTAGGCTTCTGTATTCAGACTAACAGAGAAAAAGGACTTCAATTTTCCTTTGTTCGGTCATCCAGCATTTTCACACTACTTTAACGTGAGATCCAGGCCTATTTCCCATTCAGCTTTGGATCCATAGAGCCTTCAGGGAATGTACAAAGAGATAGAATTATAATGAATGTTTGAATAATGGATAAGTACAGGAAAAATAAATGCATGTCAGGAAATAACAGAGAATTCTTGAGATAAAAATGAAATGTAATCAAGGCAAAATTTTCCCACAGCTAATCACCTGGACATTAAGGAGGAGACTCCATTGTTTTCCAGACTTCATCAGTGACTCGCCACAAATTAACTATGAATATTTGAAATAATAGATTGTTGAAATGTGCATGTATAAACATTAAATAACACTATCAAAAATGTCAGTCCCACCCAAAATACATGCACACTAAATACTCCAGAAGTGACAGTGCCAGTGTCCGAGCAAAGTCTGGAAGCTGTTGTCTGGAAATGGAGAGTTTTAGGGCACTAAGGGCAGGTTTGTTTTTTCTTGGCTTCAAAGCTGGCTCAAATACTCATAGCACTTCCTAAGTGCAAGATGAGGGCTACCTGGGTCAGACCTCCAAAATGAAGCAAAACAGATGTTTTTGTCTTCATGCTCCCTTTACTGCCTCCTCCTGTTTCCTACTAACCCAAGGAAATGATTTATATTAGGATAAAAGTGACTGTGTAAGTCAAGCCTTCTAATACAGGTCTGTAATTGCATCTACTCAGCAGGCCGAGGCAGGAGGACTGAAAATCACAAGACCTACCTGGGCTACAGAGTCAGTTCAAAGCCATCCTGAACAACATATTGGGAGCCTGGCTCAAAATAAAATATTTGAAAAGCGGCTGGGAATGTAGTTCAATGGTGGACTGCTTTTCCAGCAGATATGAGGGCCTAGGTTTAACCACCATTCTCTCTCTCTCTCTCTCTCTCTCTCTCTCTCTCTCTCTCTCTCTCTCTCTCTCTCTCTCTCTCTCACACACACACACACACACACACACACACACACACACACACACACACCACAAGAATGTCTTCCATAATTTCTTTTTTAGTAGAAGCAATGCTATTATTCTACAAAATAGTGAGATTCCTTCCTCTTCCTCCTCCCTGCTCCCCCTGCTCCCCCCTAATCCCTACCCCTAAGTATATGTGTCTGTGTGGAAGCATGCTTTCAAATGTGAATGGTGTATATGTCTCATGACAACCTTGGTTGTCACCATCTGTCTTCCACCTTGTTTGTGACTGGTCGATTTGATGCTCATCACTGCGGATGCCAAGAGAGCTGGACCCAGCACCACTACCCTACTCCAAGTCTCCAGGCATTCTCCCGTCTATACCTCCCATGATGTCATAGGAGTTCTGGCTAACAGATGGGTGCACCTATACCCAATTTTACATGGATTCTGGGAATCCTGACTCGGGTCCTCACGTTTACTCAGCAAGCTCTTAACCCACTGGAGCCAGTTCGTTAGCCCAACAGCAAAATTTCTACCATCAACACTGACAGGGGCATGCATCTGGAAAATTAGGAAGCCAGCTTCACAGTGAGTAGGTAACTGTGTGCTGAGATAGCTATACCCGTGTTTTGATCTTCGAAACTTAAGGCTCGGTTCTTGGCTCTCCTGTGACTATGGGACTGGTCATATTTGAAAAATAAGCATTTCCTGCATGGTTGTCTAGCGGGCTTCAGACACTGATCAGCGGTTCTCTAGCGACCTCTAGTGGTCTAATGGACAACATAGTCTGTCAGCAGAAAGGGAAATGGGACAGAGAAGGTGAAACCCTAAGGAACAGTTAAAAGTTTAACTGAGGGAAGGTGTAACTCACTCCCTTCTCCATATAGTCTGTGTGCTCCTCTTTCTCGTCTTTATTCCTCTCTCAGTCTTGTTTGCCTTACGCGCCCTCTCTCAGGGCAGTATTTCTTCAAAGGAATTAAGACAGGCTGTTTCCCGTGTTATATTTTAAGATCTATGTTTTAGCTATTGTTAAAGTTTGGTTTTTGTAGGTTTGGGTTTTTTATTCTTCCAAGTTTTTGTTTGGGCTTGATTTTGGTTTTGTGGCGGCAGTGGGGGGGGGGGGTGTTGTAAAGCCCCGGAAGCAGAAAGAGCCAGGCATTTAATAGGTATTTAAAAGGACAGTCAGCAAAGACAAAGACTACCAAACTTGGCATGAACTTCGGAGATGACCCTTCCCAGCAAATAAAACTCACCGCACAGCTCTGACTGTGGACAATGGAAGACTGTTTGAACCTGGATCCTTATCTAGTCTATTACTGGGTTACAATTTTTATTTTCCTCTCCACCGTGCCTTCACACGGCTACTGAACATATGTCATATATTTAAGTAGATGCTCACCAATGTGTACTAAAAGGACATTTTTTCCAAAATAATAAATAATTCTGCTTGACATTGAACACATCATTATCTCAGTAGAAGGTAAAACCCTGGATTCATCTTCATATGTGATATGCATACATCAAAATGTCACTGTCTCTTGGAAACAGCAACTGCTGTATCCTACCTTCCTTTCTTCCTCCCTCCCTCCCTCCCACCCTCCCTCCCTCCCTTCCTTCTTTGGTTTGGTTTGGTTGTTTTGAGACAGCTCTGTGTAACAGCCCTGACTGTCCTGGAACTGGCTTTGAAGACCAGGCAGGCCTTGAACTTACACAGATTCATCTACTTCTGGCTCCTGAGTGCTGGGATTTAGGTATGCACAACCATGCCTTGTCAGCCATGGCTGTGTTCATTAAAAATAGTAATATACTTTTAAAATGTGAGAAAATCAGAATATACCAGCAGAAACAGGGATGAAATTAAAGAACAACGTGCATAAATTTTATGCACGTCCCCATTTTGCCTCAGAGTCCCATTCCAAGACTAAGACAATGTCTCTCTGACCCACTAAAACCATCCCTTACTGCAGCCTTGAGATCAAGTCCTTTCTTCCTTCTGGTGACTGTAAGATTAGATCAGGCTAATGGCCGAAGTAAGTAAGCCCAGAGAGAAGGACCCACTTCATCTGTGTCCACACTTGAGTAGCTTCCTTTCATCTGTGGGAGCATAGGATTTCCCAGAAGCCCTGCCATAGGAATGGCTGGGCCACAAAACAAACAGGTACATACTGTGCAAGGCTGATCACTGTCATGTTGTGTTCCAATGGTTTGTGGCATCAGAAAGCTTTTCAAACAAATGTTTAAGGGAACCGGGGAGGAGGAAGCTTTTCCTTTGATTCTTTTGGTTGCTTTCTCAGTTGCCCTAACCTGGAAGGTGCTGAGACAGCTGGTAATAGTCTACTGAATTGTCACCATCAAAGACTCTGGCCTCAGCATGAGTTAGTTTTCTGTCTCACATCTTCAGTCCTTTTCAGGATGAGATTTGTTATAAAAATCAGTCACTTGTTGCTCTCTGAGTACAGCATGAAGATTTTCATGCCAAGTTTATAAAAGTTTAGCTTTGTGTTTCTTCATTTTTCCAAAATCAAAAGTGGATCTGAGTGGTCTGTGTGTGCAAAAAAAAAAAAAAACAAACAAAAACAAAAACAAAATAACACACAGAAAAAAAGTGACATTATTTGAATAGCTGGTACCATAATACCCTTAGGAAAAAAGAGAATCTCTCTCTCTCTCTCTCTCTCTCTCTCTCTCTCTCTCTCTCTCTCTCTCTCTCTCTCTCTCTTTCCCTTCCTTCCTCCCTCCCTCCCCTCCTCTCCTCTCGCCTCTCTCTGGAAAATGTACTGTCTATTGTAGTAGATGGTGACACTGTGCTTATGTTAGGATGATTAGGAATAAAAGCTGTTAAAGCCATAATTCTCAACCTTCCTAATGCTTTCATACAGTTCCTCATGTCATGGTGACCCTAACACACACACACACACACACACACACACACACACACCATAAAATTATTTTCATTACTACTTCATAACTATAATTTTGCTTCTGTTATAAATTGTAATGTAAATACTTTTGGAGGTAGGGCTTTGCTGAAGGGGTCGTGACCCACGGGTTGAGAACCACTGTAGGACAGTTAACCTGCTCTGACGTGTTCTGTGGGTGAGACAGAGACGACTTTGGTGTCACTTCAGAGGGACAGGCAAGAACAAGAGGAATAGCCAATGAATCCTGTAGTGTAAGAAAAGAAAACCTGTAAAGCACCATAGCCAGAGAGGTGCTGAGCTGAATTTTAAAAAGAGGATCAAAAAAAAAAAAAAGGAAAAAGGAAGGAACTAGTACACAAATAATAACTGAATATTCACAAATGTTGGTCTCTGTGGTGAGACTTTAACTTCCTACTATCTGCCCTGTGTGGGGTTGTCTTGACAAACAGCACCCTGGAGCCTCCTGCCTGAGCCCTCAGGGCCTTTCACAGAAACTATTGTTCCTGACCATTCAAAGCCTTGTCAGGCCCTTCCAACCCAGCCCAAGCCAATTGCTAAAGTCTTTATAAATGCATAAAAGAAATAAAGTACTTTGGTAACTTAGTAAATTCAACAAATTGGTTATTTAATAATTGTTGAGATAGTTTTTGGGAAATTGGACCAATTGTGCTAAAAGAATGGTACCATTCCAGGTTGGGGGAAGAAACCCTTTGTTTGCTTTCCCCCAGCAAGTGGAGCTGAGGCTGAAACTCCAGGAGCTTCCCTCTTTCCCCAGGAGAGGATGCTGGAGTAGACCAAGTCCTAGGGACAAATTGCCGAGAGAAGCTCATATCCACAGGTCTCCTAAACAAAAGTTCAGAGAACTTCCAACAGGAAGAAACTTCCAAATATGGGAAAAGTTGCTCTCAGAGTTCAAAGCCAGGCACAGACCAGTGGTGATAATTCCTCAACCTGAAGGTTTGGCATTGCTCAGACATCTTTTCAGCACAGAGGCCCTCTGCTCTTCAGAGAGACACCCTCTACTCAGCCACTGGATGGAAGACCACACGCTCCCCTGAAGGATGCTCTTCAAACATAGTTCACCGCCACGCTTATAAGCAGAACCTCCATGCCTGGGGTTACCATGGTTGGATTGCCCAGAGAGAAGTGACGCATGGGGAACATTGCTGATGAAGGAGAGAAGAAGAGAGGCCCTTCGGAGCCATCTTCCTTCTTTACTAGGGAAGACAGAAGAAAACTACATCAAAAATAGATTTTATTGCACTGAACTCTATCTAGAAGGATAAATATCTCATGAAACCATGAGAAAGCACACAGTTCTCCGAGCACATCCCCAGCCTGTGACCAGACAATACTCTGCACCTGACAGACAGATACATAAAGAAATGCATGGCAGCCAAGAACATTAATGCTCAGGAAAAGGCAGTAAGCATGTGTATACTTCCTCATCAGTTCATCCTCAGGTTCCAAGATTCAACCTAGCACTAAGCTATGAGGGAGTCTCAACTGGTATCCTTCCAAATGGGAGGCAACAGGATGACCAGTGTCCCTAACATTAAGCCTGGCATCCATTGTACGGGAACTGAGTAGTGAACAATGACTTTGAGACTTGTCTCCTTCAGAGTCAGGCTTTTGTGAATGACACTGTACCAGCTCTGTTCGCAGGTCTAAAAGGGACCCACACAATCTCTTGGTGTCTGTAATCAAAGCTGTAGCAGAGGTGATATTGGACAATAGGGACAAATATGGGAGCAAAGGACAGAAGATCAGTGCATGGCTAGCTTTCCCAGCAGTCCTTGGAGGAGACCTACTTAAAACTAGTAATAGCCTTTAATCTGCTTGATTCCGGCTGACACATGGGGTGCAGGACCACATGCTCATAAGGTGCTATGACGGATCTCAGGACACCATCTGCACCTGTGTGTGCACATCTCAGAAACCACAAAATCAACACCCCAAAGAGCCAAGCTGAATCTTCTGGGAGGGGTTGATTCAGCCTGCAGTTACTCATGCTTGATGTATTGCTCTAAACATAAGAAGAGCCCTGACATTCCTGACACTGAATGGGTCAGGGGCAGCCTGACAGGGGTCAGCAGAAAAGACCCCCAGCCCTGCAGTGAGCCCCACAGCCCTTTGAAACAGCTTGTTCAACTGTCTCCCCAGACCTTAGCTCATGCATACCACTTCCTCGGCTTAGATGAGAACAAGGCGAGGAAACAGAAATAGTTCATATTTCATCTTCCAGTCACTAGGCTACAAAAGCCCTCAGTCTCCAGCTTCCTCCTGGAGTTCACAGAGCGTAGCAGCCCTGAGATGGGCATGAATTGCCACTCTGTGGTCCCTGGCAAGGCTACACTGTGGTGAGCCGTGAGGGTTCACACTGTCCCCTTGTTGCATAGGCAGCCCCAGAATAGAGTGCCTCTGTCCTGATGGCACATTTAGTTTCAAATCAAAGTCACAGAAACTGAAAATGACCCCTTCTCTGGGAACTAAGAGGTTGTGTTTGGGGGGAAATTTCAATCTTCATTGGCCTTGCCTCTTTACACTCGAGGAGACCCTTAAATATCTTCAGTCAACCATGACAGGGACTCTCTCTGTAAAGACCCACATGTTCTTATCACCAGTCTCTGAATTCCACAATCCCTGCTCCCCTGTCACACCTGGGAGCAACACCCAGGAGCCATACCAAAATTTGTCATGGAAAGGAGTGTTTCTAGCATACTGGGTTCCAGAGTCCCTCCTACTCAGCTTGAAAACCAAACACAGGGCCTGAAACATCAAAACCAAGATGGTAATGTAATAAGTATGTTTTCCCACAAGCTGCCTGGTCCCACCGCCACGCCAACCCCAAATAACATGCAGAGACTCTGTATTTGATACAATTCTGTTGGCCAGTTACTAATTCCTTACTGGCTAACTCTGTCTTAATTATTAACCCATGTCTACTATTCTAAGTATTTCCACGTGGTCATCTTACCAGCCAGAGCAGCTGGCTGGTGTTCTACCTCTCCAGACTCTCCATGTTGACTCCTCCTTACTCCTTCCTTCCTCTTTCTTCCTAGTCTCCTAGCCTCGCTATCTTGCTTTCCCATTGGCCAACAGGACTTTATTTATTAACCAGTATGAGAAACATATTTACAGAATAACATCTCCCATCATGGTAACACACTGGGAGCTTCCATGCAACCTAGATGTCCCCTCCATATGAAGAGCCAAGCAATGCAACAAGAGGAGCAGGAATGTGAAAGGGAAAATGGATGGCAACTGGACTCTAACCTAAACACCCTTCTCTTGGCCAGATTGCATCAGGTGAAGCCAGGGCTATGCAGCCAGCTATCTCGGTAGAAGGCCAGTTCCCGTGAGGCCAGCAAATCAACCAATGCGTCAACTGGTCATTGCTGGTGCCCTCTGATGCCCTCTCTAAGTGATAAGATGGGCTCAAAGCACCAGATTTACAGATAGAAGCATCTGCCGGTGCAGGTGCAGCATGGTGAGACAAATCATGGAAGGATACAGGGATCACTATGAAGCCAGGCTGCCTCGGTTTAATTACAGACCCCATCACCACCTAGTAGATGGGGTCTGGGGCAGGTTCTTTACATCATCATTTTCTCAATTCCAAAATAAGACAACAGGACCAACCTTATAATAATTATGAGAATTCAATAAGCCAGAGTATATAAAGAGCTAACATAAATGTCAACTATTAATAGAAAAATGGGTGTTTGTGTGTGTGTGTGTGTGTGTGTGTGTGTGTGTGTATTGTTTTGGTATTTCGTCTTTCTTTTTAGTATATTCTTTTGTTTTGATGTTCTTTTTTCTTGTTTTGGGAGGATTTTTGAGAGAGAAAGAACATGGCATTGGGTAGGTAGAGAGGTAGGACCTGGGAGGAGTTGGGGGAGGAGAAAACAGTTTTAAAACTCAAATACAAAGTAAAAATATTTACTATAACAGGCATAAATCTTGGTTCTCAAAGCTAGATGGGTAAGACGACCCACGTTTCTCATTTTCTTGAAATTAGTTTTAGTGAACAGGAAGCAGCCAGGGCATGCAATCTTGGGAGGAAGACCACACAAACTTGTTCAATTCTTACATGACCTGTAGTGAGGTCCTCCACAGTCTCAGAGCTAGTAAGGGCAAAGACAAAGTGAGGAGGTTGGTTAAGTTAGTCTTGACAATGAATAGATGCGGATCTTGAAAACACAATGGAGAATGTTTCTTCCTCAGTATTAGGTATACCATTAACTGAAAAGAGAAGACATTCAGATCCACACTGACATCAAATAGGTCTGCTTGAGTCACTTTTGTGCTAGTGTAACCAAAATACCCAGCAGAAATAACATGCAGAGATAACTTTTGGCTCTCCTTCCTTCACAGTAGAGAATCCAGACAGCCAGAACCTGTTAGAAGTCTTGTTCCCATAGCATCAAATGGAGAGGGGAGGCTGACTAGGACCAGAGCAGTTGATATCTTCAAAGACTCGTTCCTAGTGTCTTAGTTCCTCCAACCAGAACTTTATCTCCTAATGATTCCCACACCTTTAAAATAGCACCACAATCTGAGGATGAAGTATTTAAAAATGAGGGACATTTTGGATTTGAATGTAAGAGTTACCCTTGAATTATAGATTTCTGAGAGGTATCCATGTAGCTAGGCAGTTGTAGTTCATGCCTTTAATCCCAGCATTTGGGAAGTAGAAGCAAGTGAATCTCTGAATTCATAGGCTGGCCTGGGCCATAAAGTGATTTCCAGAACAGCCAGAGCTACACACAGAAACCTGGTCTTGAAAGGAAAAAAAAACCAACAATAACAAAAACAATGTTTTATCTTGTTTCTGTGTATGCAATAATATATATACATACGTATGGTATTTTCATGCATACTAAATTAGCTACTGTAATCCTAACACACACACACACACACACACACACACACTTGCATGCATGCATGTACGTATGCCCATGCAACTTGTGCATGCAAGGACACCATAAAAATGAAATTAGAAAAACAACTCCAAACTTCACAGTGAAGCTGAAGGTACGAGAAGGACACTTGGCTCTCATTTCTGTATTCTGTTATTATTTCTTATTTCTGTGTTCTGTTATTTTTTTAGTCAACATTTTTTATGAAAATAAAAGAACCTATTTTTAGAGTAAAAGAATAGAAAATAATAAACAAATGTAGAAAGAACAACAGCAACAAAAAGATGGCCATTTAGCCCATTAAACCAATGCACATCTCCCTCTTTTCTATGTAGCTGTGGCTCGATGAGGGGCAGTACACAGCTGGCAGCTACTATTGCACCCAAACATCCAACCCTGTGCTCATTGGAGCCTCAGATACACAGTAGACACTATTAGAGACTTGGAGGAGCACACACAAAAGAATAGTCTACCTTTGTATGTGACTGCCACATCCAAACATCTCTTTGAGGTGAGGATTTCTGTGTCCCTGACAAAAGACAGACTCTGATGATACAAAACCTGCTGAAGTCATGAATAAGTCATTTGAATTCCTTGGAAACAGGGCCAATGCTTTTGGCTCTATATCACAGAATTAGTTCTGTGCCCAAAAATGCAATGTATGGTGACAGAATAAAACAACCTCCTACTATGGAAATGCAATTACTGCATTGCTAATAAATGTGAGAGTCATGCTTGAGTGAGAGAGATGAACAGGCCCTTGCTATGACTAAAATGCACTTCCTTCTATAAACACATGAATTCCCAAAGGTGTCACATTATATAATTTTTAGCAATATCTACATTGCTTATTTAAATATATCTTATTTAAATAATTTTTAAATGCCAATGTTCACTAGGCAGAGAATAATAAACTCATTATGTCAATAAATTATTTCATATCCAAAAGTGACACTTTCATTTTTCATATAAAACAAGCACATTCCAAATGAATTTGTGTGGTCTTTTGTAGATTACTTACTATTAAGTTAAAAGGATTATATGAAACATTCTAGCCTACATTCAAAACTGTTTGTGTTTAGTTTGATATTTTAGCATTTTCAGGGTGTAACAGAAAGAGCCTAGTCATATTTATCATTATTATTATAACTGTGTGTTTGTGTACATGTCCCTACACATGCATGTGCCAAGGTGTGTACTCAAAGTCACAGGACAACTTTCATGAGTCATTACCTTCTCCCTCCATGTGGATCCTAAGGATTAAGCTTGGGTCATAAGCTTGGTGACAAGCACCTTTGCCTGATGAGCCAACTTTGGGACCCATAATCACTTTTTTGTTGATAAAAATAAAGAGAACAAGTTTTCAATATCATGTTTTAATGTCTTTAACACAATCAGGAATATTTCTATATAAGAAGTACAATTTGTGTTAATCTTAACCTGAACTTCCAGTGGGTAGTTAAATTACCATTTAATGAACCAAAGATTAACATTTAAATGAACCTAACCAGTAACCTCAAATCATTATATCACGTCTTTGTTGCTATGACCAAAATATATGAAAGAAACAATTTGAGAAGTCTACTGCAAGGGGCTTTAAAGACAATGAGTCCCTTTATCCATGGCCCCTTTTTTCTGATGTCTCAGACATAGTAGCCTCCATCTAAAAATATTAACATAAAATTCCAGAAGTAAATACTTTTGAATTTTAAATTGTGCAAAATCTGTACTATGATATCCTACACTGTCCTCCATCTTTCTTTGGATATAAATTATCTTTTTGTCCAGTACAGCCATTCTGTAAAAGTTACCTGTCCATTAGTCATTCAACAGCCATCTTCAGTGTTGTGCTTACCTACAATATTTGTGGGGTGGGGGGGGATATTCACATATCTTTAATTATAGCACATGGCTGTAATTATTCTGTTTTGTTATTAGTTATGGCCATTAGTCTCTTACTAAGTTAATTGTAGGTAAAGTTTTCTTTCCCACCCACCAGTTCCCAAATAACCAACATGGAGACTCAATATTAATTACAAATGTTCAGCCAGTAGCTCAGGTTTATTATTAACTAGCTCTAATTCATTCCTATTAATCTACATTCTACCATGTGGTGGTGACTTCTTTCAACATGGGATGTTCTTCTTGCTTCTTTCTGCATCTCTTTCAACCCCTCTGACTCTGCCCTTCCTTTTTTCTAGTGTTCCTAGTCTGGTTCTCCTGACTAACCTCATCCTGTCCAGCTATTGGCCTGGCAGCCTCTTTATTAAACAATCAGAGTGACAAATCTTCACAGTATATATAGGGATTATTCCACATCATCCAATCTTAGGAACAAGTATAAATATAACTTCAATAGAATCAGGAAGTTCAGCAAGCAATGGGATTCCTGGGATGTGTGCCCCATGGGTGAGGAAGGGCTATTATATTGTTTTCCAACTCTGTAATTAGCATAAATTATTTTCATTAGTAAATGCATTTTGCATTTACTAAATACATAATGCATTTTCATTAGTAAAATAGGAACTGAGTGAGCAGATTAATTCCATTAAGGAGAAACCCATAAACTGTGGACTTTATGCTTGAAAGATGCAAAAAAGTGCCTTGGGGGCCAGAACCTCCTCAACAAAGGTCACACAGGATAAAACACAAACCTACTTGAAATGTTTTCATTTGAAACTCCGTTGTTACCTTGAGTTTTTCTATGGAAATTCAGCCAGACATGTGGAGACACTGCAGCTGTGTTCCAAGGAGCCCAGGCTGCATCCCAACTTAGCAACAGAATTTGTCATCTCCCATACTGCTGTTTTCACAAACATGTCAATACAAGAGTCACAAAGCCATCAAGGCAAAGAACTGCCTCCACCTCAACCACTGATTTGGGCATGCGGCCCTAAGTGCTTGCAGGAGACAAACATAGAAGACTGATGAAACTTGCCAAGTCAGGGTAAGACAGTCTTTCTACCTCCCTGCTTTTGTTGTGATCTGTCAGGTACTCTAGGTCTTAGCCAAAACTGGCTGTACTGAGGTTGCTCTGAAATTTTGGGTGACTGTCCAAGTAGCCTGCTATTTCTGTCCTTGATGCACTCTTTGGAAGTTGCCCATCCACACTTCCTGCCTACCCTAGTATTGTTATCTTCTTTCTCAGGTCTTTGATAAGGTTTGTCATCAGCTTGGGTCCAAGTGTTCAAACTCATGAGCTTGTAGGGGGACACTTCACATTTAACCTATAACATAGTCTAACCCTCACATTACAAAAAAGAAATATTGTAGTTAGAATTTTCTTTGGGCTAACAACCAGCTCCCAAGTAAAGACACAGAAACTTACTATTAATTACAAATGCTCAGCCTTAGCTTAGGTTTGTCCTACTAGCTCTTTTAAATTAGTTTAACCTACCTTTTGACTCCGGGCTTTTTAATCTTTCATTCTATATGCCCAACTTTCCTGCTTCCTCTGCATCTGGCTGGCTGACCCCTGGAATCTTCTTGGTGCCTCTTTTTCTTTCTCCTCCCATCCCAGCGTAAATTCCTCCTCCTATTTACTCTCCCTGCCTGCAAGTTCTGCCTAAACCTCCTCCCTCACTGTTGGCTGTTCAGCTTTTTATTAGACCAGGCACTATTGTAGGCACTAGAGGCATGCCAAAAAAACCTAAGAAACATACTTCACCTCTATCTGTCAACAATGTTTAAGAAACAGCACATGCTCAATAAGCACTCCATAGATGCAAATTTATCACCTGTTTCCTCACTGACAGGAAGATTTAGGATGTTTTGTTAGCAGAAAAGAAGGGAAAGAGAAAGGGATCATGGGAAGTACCAAACAAAAACAAGGAGGCTAAATGCTAAAAGAAGTTCGTTTAGGGGCTGGAGAGATGGCTCGGCCATTAAAGGCTAGGCTCACAACCAAAAATGTAAGTTTGTTTAGAAGACAGGTACAGTATCCTGGGGTCAGACCCAGCCCTAACCCAGGTAACAGTAGTTGTTACTGAAGTGAGGAGCAGGGATTGATGATTCTAGTGAGACAGAATACTACTACAGCAAGCAGCTGTGCAGTCTCTATTAACTTATAAACCATTGGACTATTAGACCATTGCAGATTGTTGAACTTAGGGACTATTGGTAAATCCTTCAGCAGAGTAACTCCCAGCCTAGGAAAAATACAACTGTAACTGTCCTCTGGGTATTCATGTCCTTTAATATGTTTGCCCCAAACCCTCCCCATGGGACCATGTTCCTTCTTTTTGTTACCATAGACCAGATGACTATAGAATATTCCCCAGTTTGCAGCACACAATGCCTTCAGTGAGTTGAGAGGTAAATGAAAGGAAAAAAAAAAAAAACATCCTGTGCCCCCTGCCAAGTTAGAGAAAAGGCCCCAAGGCCTTGATCAATTGGGGCCAGATGTGGAAATCACCCTGTATCATATTGTCCCCTTCCAAAGCTCTGTTGCCCGGAGGCATTTTGAAACAGAGACAGGTAAATATGAATTTGCCAAAGAACTTTTCCCAGAGAAGGAGGCAAAGGGGTTGAGAGTCAAGTAGAAAACCTGCATTTTCTACCGTTGAGGATTAGGACTGCCCTTGGCAAGGAACCGAGAACTGCTTGGAAAAAGTCAAAAGACTTGTCAGACATCAAAAGCTCAGAACAATGCTTTAGTGATTTAAGTGTAAATGAATCTTTGACACATATGGATTAAATTTCCCTTTCAGGGCACACAGTAGAGCACTGAAGAAAATGTTTCTGACAAGTCCCATGCTCAGCTTACCAAATGACTACAGACCGTGTGATGGATGGTCTGTGAGGTCCAACTACGTGCCATCCCAGCGGATGTGCGCATCTCAAGCTCATCAAGCTCAGCCATCAGAGGGCCTCAGAGTGGGCAAAACAGACACAAAAGCATTGACCACATGGAGTCCTTGTCTATGCCCTCTTTGTCCTCATCTTCTTCCAGAACTTGAAGCAGGGGAATTCTGACTAACATCATATGCATTGCTTATATAAACTGGGAACTCAACATATGCCAAATCTGAGATTTAAAAAAAAAAAATGACTCAAATGTAATAAAATATCAAGTCATCTCTAAGGAGTAATAGATTACAAGCAACTGACAGGTATTGTCCCTAATCAGAGAGACTGGGTTTTATCTAGGTTTCTGCCTTTCTAAAGGTGTTGATGATCAGTGAAGGTGGGAAGTAGTTGAAGCTGGTTATCATGCTCCCTTTATGTCATACAAAGCTTGTTGAGATGAGCACAAATACTGTACTCCCTGGAGCATACATGAAACAGTGATGATACCAGACAGCTCCCATGCCAGAGGAAGCTGGACAGACTTCATTGGAAGTACAAGCATACTTGTCTTTGCCACAGCTGGCTGTGCTAATGACATTTCTGCTCAAGAAAGTCCCAGGGACAATACCTTGGAAATCTGTAGAACGCTGCCCACATCTGTATCTGCTGGGAAAGGGTTGGCAGCATAATCTGCTAACTTGGAATTGTTTCTGAAGATTTCACATATCCTCCCAGCTCCAAAATGGGGAGCTTTGTCCGCAAGGTCATCTGAGGGTGTCAACACAGGTGTTTGTATTTACCAGAAGTCACTTGGCAAGCACACTCATGTTTTCATAAAATTTTTACTTAAATTCCACCTTCATACTGACATGAATAAGAATGGGAAAAATTAATAGGAATAAAGCAAGTGTGTAGAAACTATGAGAATTTTAAAGAAAACTGTTTTTATCATATTGGCAAGATTGAATGAGTTCTTGTCTATTTGAAATAAGTCAAATACTAAGAATCCAATGAGACAAAAAAGCAAAGTCATGGACTTTGACTCATGAGCCCTGTGAGTCCTCCTTTTGATTCAATGGATCCTAACAGGGTCTACTTGAAGGAAAGGTCACTATTGTGAAACTGATAAGGGTCATGCTGGAACAAATCTTAGACTGTATTATTGAAAATATTGGTGTATATTAACTGTTTTTACATAAATTTCAAAGTCATAACTTTGGGTTGGGCATGTAGTTCAATCTATAGACCATGTGTTTTACATGTGCAACAGCCCTGGTTCTACCACTAGCACCATCTAATAAAATCTACAGCTTTGGATATCATAAGTTATGAATATGAAGAGGATCTACAAGAAATACCTGGGTCCTGAAGTCATTAAGCAAAATCATTCTGGACAAAAATAATTAAGTTATATGTCTTATGTGAATCTATAGTAATCTTCATTAGACAAGATATTCAAGAGAGTATAAAACTAACATTTTCATTAGAAAAATGGCAATAAGACTACACATTTGGGGCTGGAGAAATGACTCAGTGGTTAAGAGCACTGGCTGCTCTTCCAGAGGTCAATTCCCCGCAACGACGTGGTAGCTCACAACCATCTTTAATGAGATCTGGCGCTCTCTTCTGGCCTTCAGGCATACATGCAGACAGAACATTATATACAAAATAAATAAAATTTTAAAAAAAGATAATATTAAAAAGAAAAAAAAGGACTGATACATTCCAAACCTGGGTGTGTAACACATTAGCCTAAAACTAAATACAGTCAAGGGTACAAAATTGCATTTGCAGACTATTGAGGAATGAGAACATGTACAGAACTGTCTCAACTGTTATTCTTTAGACTGAAGATCTGTGACAAATCCCCAACTACATGTAAAATTTTAAAAGTATGATTTAAAAAGAAAAAGTCAGGTGATGGGAGATGCTATTCTGTAAATATGTTTCTCATACTTGTTAATTAATAAAGCCCTGTGGCCTAGGAAACAAGATAGGTGGGGCTAGGAGACTAGGAGGAGGAAGAGGAAGTGAGAAGGAGAGTCGAGATGTAGACCTGAAAGAAAGAAGATGCCAGCTGCGGCTCCCGGATAAGATAACCACGTGGAAATACTTAGATAAGTAAAAATAGGTTAATAATTAAGGCAGAGCTAGCCCATTAACAATGATAGTCATTGGCCAACAGGATTGTATCAAATACAGAGTCTCTGAGTGTTATTTGGGGCTGGTGCGGCTGTGGGCCCAGACTGGCGGTAGACGGGAAGGAGCTGGCGGGAAGGAACAACCTGCTGTAACATAATGGTGTCAAAACTGGGATTGAGAACTTTCACTTAAAACTTAACAAAAGCTTAAAAAATAGTTTTTAGAAACAAAGGAACAGAGACTAACAAGACCTCTTGGTAGCAGCATTTTCTTGGTTGGATTTGTTTTGCTGTAGACAAGAGAGTTGCACAGCTCCTTTAAGGGAGGTTTCCAAAATTAGCATAAGCGGCAAAAAACTGCCTTGCTTTTACAGAGCTCTGCTAACAATTCATTGGTGTGTATGAGAGCTGCAATGAAGGTTTACACTGTGTTTTAAAAAATACGCTCGCTTGGGAGAGAAAAAGAAACGAGATACAATGGTTTAAAAAAGAAAAAAAGGAAGTAGAATGGATGGGTGTGGTGGCGCACGCCATTAATCCCAGAGGCAAGCAGATCCCTGTGATTTCAAAGCAAACCTGGTATGCACTGAATTCCAGGACAGATAAAAGTTACACAGAGAAACCCTGTCTCAAAATATGTAAAAATAGAAATAGAAAAAATAGAATAATGAAAAAGCCACATAAACATGGAAAGCACAGAAAAATTTTGGATACTATACGCGATTCTGTTGTCTTTAAATTGTTTGATTGCTGAGAAAATAACAACAACTGATAAAAGAAATGCTACTGGATTAATTTAATTTATATATTTTAAAAATGCTTTGACTCCAAAATTTAAGCCTAAGGACAAGTTACTGGGGAAAAGGATTTCTATTTTTGTTTCCACAGAAAATGAAAAGCTGTGGATTTCTTCCAGATTAACATGGTTTGATCAAGCAAGACCCCCTGAAGCAACGTCAATGGGACATTGCAACCTTACAGACCACTGCAGCCAAGATTTCTGGGTCTTCTTAAGAGCCCCATGACAGCGCTCTCTACCAGCAGAAAGTAGTCTGGAAAGAATGACGCCCAAATTCCCAAATATTGTTTATAAATGTTTGTTTTCATATAAATGGACTTGGTTATAAATGGCTATAACCACAAACAATGTTTTTAAAGGTAAAAAGGGAATTATGGTATAGATATGAATACTTTGCTTTGAAATGGATTTTCTTTTATTGATACAATTTAAGGTCAATTTTGTGATATGTATATTTCTCCTCTTGTTTAGGTATTGTCTTTATATATCTCATTGGAAAATGTAATGTATAATTTAGTACAGATTAAAGAGTTACCTATGATAGTTAAAACTTAAGTTAGTTAGGATTTCTAGATATACAGAGATGTATTTGAGATGAATAGGCATTCTTCAAACCTTTCAAAGACCTACAGAATATGGCATTTAAAATGGTTTAGGGATTTTCTTGACAGTGAGGCACAACTGCTCCTGGTAACACCACCTGCGTCAGAAAGGAAGATGGATATCGAAGAAACGTGTTATGGAGTTTGCTTCTAATATTTCAAGACTAGCCATTTGGGCAAGGTACTGCTCTTCTGGACTGTTTGACTTTATGTTGTAGAAACTGGATATGCAGGACCCACAAAAAAATGACTGCTGATGCAAGATGGACATTGCTACAGGATTCCTGCTTCATGGAAAAGGCAGCCAGACATTCTGCAGGACACAGAGAAAAATGACTGACACACTGTCAATATAGGTGGACAGTTTAAAGTTTCCTGCTTTGTTGAGGAGTCTGGAGACACACTGTGGCCTATGGGCTGAAGATGGAACATTACAGAAGAACTTCGGGTGACTGACCAGGCAATGAGTTGTCTCTGTCATTTCTAGAGTTTATATATTATCCTTCTGTGGTCTTTGAAGGAATTGAAGACAGATAGTTATGGTTATAGTTTTCCTTAGTTAGGATTAAAGATAAGTTACATATCGGACTTTAGACTCACAAAGATAGGATAGATGATATTTCCTTTAAGTCTTACAAAATGTTAATAGACTAAATATTGTTTACTGTGATTCTTATTTGATAACTGTTGTATGTTATATTTTGCTATGTTAAGGTTAAACCCCTTCTTTTATTTTAGACAGAAAAGAGATGATGGGAGATGCTATTCTGTAAATATGTTTCTCATACTTGTTAATTAATAAAGCCCTGTGGCCAATAGGAAACAAGATAGGTGGGGCTAGGAGACTAGGAGGAGGAAGAGGAAGTGAGAAGGAGAGTCGAGATGTAGACCTGAAAGAAAGAAGATGCCAGCTGCGGCTCCCGGATAAGATAACCACGTGGAAATATTTAGATAAGTAGAAATGGGTTAATAATTAAGGCAGAGCTAGCCCATTAACAATGATAGTCATTGGCCAACAGGATTGTATCAAATACAGAGTCTCTGAGTGTTATTTGGGGCTGGTGCGGCTGTGGGCCCAGACTGGCGGTAGACGGGAAGGAGCTGGCGGGAAGGAACAACCTGCTTAGGATCCGGTGGAACCCGCCAAGTACATCTGCCTATGTTGTGAGTTATTTCTCCCTTAATAAACTTCTGTTTGGCCTAATTGTTTATCCTGATCCTTATTAAATTGCAATATCTGGTGTCAGAAGTGGGATTTGGATTTTCACTGGACCTGGCTTTCGCCCTGGTGGTAGAGGTGGGAGAGGCGGCGGAAGCCAAGCCGCTCCTTTCCCCCACCATCCCTGAACGGGCAGGGTTCCTTGCCTAACTAGGTGGACACACCACAAGTTGTGGGACAGTCAGGAATCATTGTATAGTAGAGAGTGTGCTGTCTTGTCATCAGATGAGGCAGGTTTTTATTTTTTTCCATATCCCAGAAAAAGTTATTGTTCTTATCGCTAATACTTAGCCACCCTGCCCTTAAAAACATCTGTGATAATTTATTTGTCCAAAATAGGACACAGGAAGGGGAAATAAAAGGGAGGATGAAGGAGGGGAAGGAGGAAGAGCAAGAAGAACTTTTAGTAGCACCCTAGGCCTGGCACACTTGAGGGAGGCTGAGGCTGGACTGGTTAGATGGCTTACAAGGAGACGTGGCCTGGAAATTCTGAAAAATGAATAATGAATGAAAATGCTGAGTACAGATTCATAAACAGCAAATAAGAATGATTTATTTTAGGAAACAGTCATTCCTGTGAAATGAGCTGGAAGGGTTTTTGGTGGAAGAATGGGAGGGGAGCGATCCCAAGTAATTAATTTTGAATTTATTTATTTTACAGTTTCCATACTAAATTTCAAACAAATTTTAAACTGCCCACACCATTCCCAAACTATTTTATTTCAGGTTGCATCATGTGGTGAGTTTAATCGGTTCCATAAAGAAAGCAACAAATGATGGCCAGCAGATCATATGAACTTCGAAAACTTGGGAACCATTAGACAGAAGCTTGCTCACAGTGCACTGCGAGCTGAGGGTGACATGGAACCCAGTCTGGACTGTCACAGCCTTCCTCCTGGGAAGAAGGGAAAAGGCTCATGCAGAAGCTGAATCAAGAGGGATGGGTACTCACTGATCAGCCACGCTGCATAGGAAGTAGAACCCACAGACTTTCCCCCAGAATAGGACTTAACCAAATTCTAGTAAAGACACATGGAAAGATTTCTTTCTGAGCATTAACTTAAATCTCTTTTTCAATTTTTATTTTTAGACACCAAATCCTGTGGTTAGCATTACAGAAGTGTTTCTGGAGGGTGGCCATGTTGCCGACGATTTTTAATGGTTACCAAAGAAGGAAAAACATTCTAACTTGGAAAGAATAATCTAGGCCAGAGCAGACAGCACCAGGCAGTCTAAATGCAAACCATGTATGTTAAATGGTGGAACAATAGAGATACTGCCTCAGAAGTACTCTGTACAGTACTGTACTGTAAATTGAGACCCTTTTATAGCCTCAAAGACTTCTTTTTCTTTGCTAAATTAAAACAAATACATGCAGAAGAACAGATGAGAAGACTGAGGCTTGAATACTTAGTCACGTGCACAGACACTATGGAGCAATGGAAACAATAGATAGTAGCTCCATCCAGAGCTGTCATTTATCAAACCTGAACTGGGTGCTCATCTGTGCCTCTGTCATTAATGAAAATAGAATTATGATTCTGCTGTGTCGAGGTCTGCAGGTGGAGAAAGCAAGCACAGTATCAGTGGTAATGGTATAACAAGTTAGGGACAAATTTTATAAATTGGACCTATTAAGAAAGCATGGATGAGGGCAAGGTTGGGGGGACATTCTTGAGTAGGACAAAGGGGGCTCAAAGGTATGAGGCTTGAGTGAGATGAAGGGATGGAAAATAACTAAAACATACTTTGTTCAAAACCTGCCAATTATATCCATATACATACAAACATACAAACATACATACATACATACATACATACATACATACATACAAACATACACACATGGGGGTTGTTGTGATCCTAGCTTTTAATGGCTGAGCCATCTCTCCAGCCCTATATCCTTACTTTTAAAATTAAGAAATGATTTAAAAATTAATTATATAATAAAATGAATTATGAATAATAAAATAATAATTATAATTAAAGAAAGCATATCAATTCTGGCTAAAGGAGAGAGACTGAACTTTACCCTTCCAAAATATTTTAGCACAACAAATAACAAAGATATCGGAGTCTATTAGTTAGCATCTAACAAGTGCAAGATGCTGGTGGGAATTTTCCATTTAGTCCCTGGGCACAATTTTTGTCAGTGTTTTAGGATTCCCCAAGCTTCTGACAGACAGCCCTTCAGCAGCATATCAAAGGCACTTTCCAGTCTGCTCCAGCATCCGGCAAAGCTGACTGCACTTAGATTCTCTCAGTCTGGGACTCTCTCGGGTTCCATCCTCTGTGGTCTCACTTGGATGAAGCCCTCAAAACAAGTTCTGCTTATCTGACTCCAGTGGGGTGTTGCATTTCTCATGTGCAAGCTCTAGAAATAAGACACTATTCTTAGCAGGGTTTATTTGTGGAATACTTAGCGGTGGCTGCCTAGCTGTTCCAGGAATGACACCGATGTGGGAGGGAGTCAGGTTGGCACATCCATTATACAAATGTCTGCCCTGGTTAAGTCAGGGGCATGTAAATTGTAGCCTCAGTGCAAATGTTTTAATTACCTTGTGGGCAAATAGAGGACCATGCATGCCTATTCCTGGCTCTAATTCACCCCTGACTCTGCTTACCAGTAAACAATGAGGAATATATCTGTTCATCCTGAGTGCAACCACCACACTGCTTGGCTGAATGCATTCATTCCTTCTTCCACTGATGAAACACAAAACCTTAGATTCACGAAACATCCTTGGACATCTCCCAAATTCTCCACACCAGCTCCCATCATTCTTGGCACCCAATGCAGGTATCAGTGCATGCCCTTATCCAGTGTCATGGAAGGACTGTGGAGCTAAACGCTCTCAGAAAGTAAGTCAGAGTGAGAGGCATTCAAAAGGAAGAATGAAGACTTCAGCTAGCATCTGAAGGCGGGTCATACACAGCCACCTACTCACTGGGATGTATAGAGTGCACTCTGGGGCATGGCCACAATGATCACATGAAAACAAATGATCACAGCTACTTCTTAACTTTCATTATCTTCATAGTCCAAGTCCACTCTCCAGGTTCCTCTGTCCTCTATAAAACTCCCTTATAAATGAATGTTCTACCATTGAGTCATTTGACCTAGATGAACATACAGATTATATATACAAAAATGCGTAGGGAAATCGCTGCTATATTGTAATCTCTATGTAATTGTTACATACAAAACTTAAGAATTTAGTTTATCAAATTTTAAACATTTATTCTGTGTGTGTGTGTGTGTGTGTGTGTGTGTGTGTGTGTGTGTGTGTGTGTGTGTAAACCACACAAATGTGAATACCCACAGGGTTCAGAAGATGTTGGGTGCCTGCAACAGATGCTGCAATGGTTGTGAGTCAACTGACATGGATGCTGAGAACTGAACTCAGGACCTCTGGAAAAGTGGTACACACACTTTACTGCTGAGTCACTTCTCCAGACTTCACCGTGTCAAGTTTTAAAGTAAGTTGACATGGTTATGCACCCTTAGAGCAATTAAAATTCCCTCTAATTCTATCAGGGCTCTGAGAAGAAAGTAGTTGTGGTGGTTTACCTTGAGTGGCAACTTGATGGCATTTAGAGTACTGTGGAAACAAATCTCTGGACATGTCTGTGGGAGAGTTTATAAATGAAGATTAATGAAGGGGGAAGATCCACTCTAAATGTGGGTAGCTCCACTCCTGGGGCCAGGGTCCTGTACTGAGAGAATGGGCTGCATGCCAGCACTCTGCTTCCTGGCTACTGATGGATGTGGCAAGAAGCCTCATGCTTTTGTAGCCATGCCTTCTCAGACATGAGGGACAGCATCTTCAAGCTGTGAGCCAAATCAGACTCTTCCTTCCTCAAATGGCTTTCATATGATATCTTGCTGCAGTGATGAGAAAAGCAACATGGTAATCATGTAACTGAACACTGCTTTGTAACTGACTCATTCTATAAAATAGCTGGAGATGTATTTAAAAGAATTGAATCTTTTAAGTGTTATTGTTCAATATATGCACTGTAATATGTACATGCATGAAAGAGATATGCATGAGCATTATGCACCCTTCATGTAACCTGGAAGAGCTCAATGTTAAAGAGAACAGCCTAGACTTTTATAGTACATGCCAACCATGGTGGAAAGGCAGCCTTGGTGTAATCCATCATAGCCTCGGATCTGACAGGTTAGTGTGTCAGAGTCCAATGTTCTTTACCTACTCCTGCCAATGACAGCCAGAGGACCACAGAACCTAAGTACAATCCAAGCTCTATCCTAGATGCGCTGAGCACTGGGAATGTTACCTGGTGCATGGTCCAAAGCAATTCACCTCTTTAAGGTCATTTCAATCCACATCTTGAACATCATTTCTCTTTCTCCTTGTCAGCATTCTTACCTAAAGTATAATAGCCATACACAGAAGAACATACACATATATGCACATGCAACAGACACATAAACACACACACACATTACAGAATAAAACATGTAAGTAGTAGAGTTCATAGTCTTTTCTTTTTATTACATTTAATTTTTCTAGTTGTTCCTTTCAAACTTTTTTTATTTTCCCTACTTGAGTTGCTTGTCCATGAAAAAGAAGGTTCTAACACCATGTGCCTCTTACCCAGGTTTCAGATGCACACTGTTGCCTTCTTTTAGGAAAAGTTTCCCTGAGCTTTAAAACCTCATCAATGCCTGAGTGGTTAGCTGGACATCTCCCTGTGATGGGCAGAACCACTGATACCAGAAGCTGGTTTCCACCTATGGGTGAGAAAAGCTATCCAGTCCAGCAGGCACATCATTAATTAGATGTTTACATCCCATATCAACTGTAAAAAGAAAGCTGCACTGAGATCTACTCAAGCAGTCTATCATAACCCGTTTATTCCCTGCAAACCTGCTGTACATCTTCACATCCAAAGGTGCCTGTGGTCATGATTTTCATCCATTCCACATTCCACTGAGCCACACCCAAGAAGGTCTAAACTTGCAAAGAGCTAAACGCAGGCATTCACTCAGAAAAGACCTCCCTGTATTTGTTGACCTGAAAGCACAGATTTTTTTTCTCATTCCAGAAATAGGAGACACATTTTTTTTTAATAACAACAAAAAAATAAAATAGAAAGACTACTCAGAGGTACTTTCCTGAGATGTGTATTGTTTCTTTCCCAGGCTGGTATTGACTTTCTGCTAATAATTGAAAGCCAAGGCAATGAAAACTTTGATTTGCCTTGATGCAATAGTCATCTCCACAAGATGCTCCCACATGGTTCCTCCTCCAACAGAGACAGGCTCCTTTCCCCAGTACATTGAGTTCTCTTCAGGAACAGGCCTACATGGCCCCTATCTTCCTCTCTACTCTCCAGATTCAGAAACATGAGGAAGAAACAGGAAGTAATCACTGTTATCACCCCACCTCCACCAGAAACTTAGACTCTGTGACACAAGTGAATGGTTCCTAGATCTGTAAATATCAGAATTCCAAAGTTCATTAAAGGTCTTCCGGAAGACTTTGAGAAAGGCCTGAAAGTTCTCACTTATGTGTCTTGGCTTGTGGCAGAATTACTGGGACATAGCAGACACTCCATGTCATGCTGTTGAAAAGCAAACAAATAAATGGATAAAACACAGGATGATTGATTTAGATAATCCTTATTCCAAATTCTGATTTTTAAGGATGTTAAATGTTATATATGTGGCATTAACAACTGACATTTCATAACTGTTTTAGTCTTTCTGTAGTAAGCAATATAAACTTTATTTTAACCATTTTAATTGACAATGTAAGATACTGATTGGATGAAATGTGACACCTCAATGTATCATACAGTATATAATGTTTAGGAAAAGGTAACTATCATCAGATCAAACATTTATCATTTCTTTGTTTGGAGAATACCCAAAGCCTTCTTTATTATCTATGTTGAAATATATAGTCATTGACAACAATTGTTTTTCTATTGAGCTAGAACATCAGCAGTCAATCCCAGCTGCACTCATTAACAACCTTTCTCTGTCTTCTCTCTATCTTCTCTTGTCTCTTCTCTATCCCCTCTTGCCTCTTCTCTATCCCCTCTTGTCCATTCTCTATCCCCTCTTGTCTCTTTTCTATCCCCTCTGTCTCCACTTTATTCCCTATTCTCCCCTCTCCATCTTTGTTGTTTCTCTCCCCCACACAAACTTGAGTAATATTGGTCCTATTATCTGCTTCTATGGCAGTAATTTAACTTCCACATGTAAATAAAACTGTGAAAACTTTCCCAATTTCTCATAGTTCTGTTATCACCATTTTAATACTCCTATGCTCCATAACATGCTGAGGTTAAATTATCTCTACCAGAAGGTTACCAAAAGGCCATAGGAATCTATATGAGCACATGACACAAGCCTGGTATCAAGAGTAATTATTAACATTTAATTTTAAAATATATATGAATACTAATAAAATTTTGTAATTTGATGTAATTGTGTATTATAACTTTCAAGGTATTATAACGGGCATTTGTTAACCCTTGACTACCTAATCATTATTAACTTGAAGTTAATATGAAAATGTCAAGCTGTAGACAAAATGCTATGTGGTCAATGTTCACACACCGGGTAATTTATTGACTTAGCTGTAATAGTAAGCTATCCTTTGGTGGGAAATGCAAATTATGACAGAGGAAATAAAATGTTTTTATATACACCCATGAGATACATATTTCTCTTTCAAATTTACATTTAATTTTCATTAATACTTTTTTTAAAAAGTAGCGAACCTCTGTAGTCACTTGGGTATTTCAAAAGAGAGAAATACACTTTGCTTATTACCCTAGATACTTCATATAAAACGAGGAATGAGAGCCCAGGAATATTGCTGCATCCTGCAGCAGCTGGGAGAGAGATGCAGAATGATTACTACAAGTGAGGCTAGCCTGGTCTACACAGTGAGTTCCAGGTAAACCAGGAGTACATAGCAAGGGCCTTGTGTCAAAGAGAGGGAGTGGGGAGGGCGGCTGTTTCACATGATCTGGAAAATAACCCATTTTCTTCTATCAAATCTGATCTTTATGTCAAAGCATTCATCTTTATTCCATGAGAAATCCTGGCTTTAGTGTGACTCACTAGTCAACTACATATTGCAGTCTACATATTACATTTATTATAAAATGGGTTGATTTTAGCATGTTATTAATTCAAAGCAAATGAGAAAATAAGATGAACATGTTGATCTAGACAGAGGATAGAAATTATGTTCCTTATTCATCTGAATATTAAACTATAAACCTACATCTTTAACCTGCTCATAATAAAACTCCTATTCCATTTCTCACTAACCTTCACATGTGTCTTTTAGACTCAACATCTGCCTGGAAGGTAAGGCTTGCCTCATTCCATTCTGAACTAGGTACCAATTGCCAGAAACGCCTTAATTTAGTTGAGATTCTTTTTTGTATTTATTTTTCTGTTTGTTTGTTTGTTTTTGAGTGAAAGAGAATCAGACATTGTATGTTAATATACCTACTTAAAAATTAAAAGATTTTGAACATTTTTTTAAAATCTTGGATTTTCAAAACAAATAAATACAGATTTAGGAAAATCCTTTATGAGAAAAGATTGGTTGTGTCTGCATTCTCCCGACTGCTGGCTGAAACCAATTAAGTGGTTGAGTGGGTAAAACTTGTTGGGGGATAGAACAAGAAGGAAAAGTATTTTTGCTGACAAATTTTCTACGAGAGGAAACAATGGATAGTGATATCCTCTGAAAAACTAAAGACAGCAGCCTTGCTGGCAATCAGCTCTTTGTTCTCCTTTGATTTGCTTGTCTCTGGTTTGTCCCTGTGACAAATATAACTGCCAGAAGATACCACTGCTCCTACTCTTCCCTGCTCTCATGGGAACCAGAATTTCCATTTGATCGTGAGTCTGGTTTCCTATGGGAAATGGGGGTGACACCCTGTGATCCTTGAGACAATTGTCCCAAATCAATGAGCATTCTGAACAGACGAGACAGAGAGAGAAAGGGTCTTCAAGAACATGATACCCTCAGTTCTGGGTTGTAGACCCTGTATCTCAGGGCATCTTTGTTAGAAGAAACACATCATCTTTGACTCAGTGGACAGCTCATGGAGCCTACACAGCAAGCTTCCCAAGAAGTTCTGAGGAGCAGGAAACAGAATCGAAGCTTAATTTGTTTTCCCTTTTGATGGGAAAACAATCTCCTGACTGTCTGGGAAAACCCTCCTACTACAAAAGGAACCATCTGGGCCTAATTACAATATCCAGCCTCATTTAAAACCATTATTTCATATGGTATTTTCAGTTTCCCTAATTTATGTTAAATATGACTCCCCCAACTCTACCATAATCTTACACAGGATGAGATGGATGGATGGATGGATGGATGGATGGATGGATGGATGGATGGATGGATGGATACATCCATACATACATGCATATCACACACACATATATATGTAATCTCCAGAGTTTTTGCAGAACTGTATCAAGTTCACCGCTGTCAATGGCAGAGAGTTATAAAATCCTCTTGAATTATTTTAAGCTAGACGTCTTCCTCTGAGTCTTGTTCAATAGAGAACAGTAATTCTTTCAAAATAAATTAAGAACTTACATCATTGGAAGAACACATATGGACACCACAACTGAAATGTACACTGGCCTTGTGTGTGATCTGCTAGCATTTAGGCAACACTACAGCTCCGGAATAAATGAGGCTCTGAGCCTTCACTGTGTAACAAGTCTCTGTAGGAGCTATGAGGACATAGGGACCTTGTATACCAGCTCATCCTTCCTAGGGCTTAGAAATTCATCCACACACAATGTGTCCTTGCTTTTGCAGGCTCGTGGCTAGAGGTAAGTAGATCAATGGTTGCTGTATCTGGAATCATCCCATCTTAGAATAGATTAAATAGGCTACAGAATTCCTGAAAACCCTTCTACTGCATTTATCACTCAGCATCTAGCAACTGAGCAGGGAAAGGAGCTAATGTGAATTTTGTGGGTGCTGACACTTAAATTGTAAAGAAAAGATGCCTACTTAAAAAAAAAATAAGTAAGACTTATATCCTGTTTTAGTACAAAGTACTTTGCTTTGCTCACAAATAGCATGTTGAAAAAAAAATCTAAGGAACTGAGATTTTTCAAGTAAGTCTTTTGAGTCTGGTTTTTTTTTTCCTCCTGGCCACTTTTATATCCCAAAGTCTGCTGAGGACAAAGAAGCTGCTTGTGGCAAAAGGTTTAGCAAAGGTCAAAGTTCAGCTTAATTTCTAAGTATAAAGTTTAAAGACTATTGGTGCAGACTCCGTCTGTTTTGCATTATCACAGATATCAGGAGTTAACTGTAACTTTGTTTCTGTTTGATTTCCCATAGAGACAAAACCACATCTTTAATTTCATCACATGTGCATCTTAGCATTTAAGTAAATATTTTTCTGATGCATTTACAGAAGACAGAGAGAGAGAGAGAGAGAGAGAGAGAGAGAGAGAGAGAGAGAGAGAGAGAGAGAGAGAGAGAGAGAGAGAGAGAGAGAGAGAGAGAGAGAGAGAGAGAGAGAGAGAGAGAGAGAGAGAAGGGGGAGGGAGACTTGGCTAAGATTCAGTTACTTCTCTAAGAATCAATAATCTCTCAAACATGGTACAATGTAGAAACTACTAAACCCATTCTGTAAAAACCCTTAGGTTAGAGTTTAAATTACTAGAAAAAGAAAGAAATGCAAATTGTTTATTGTTTTCACATGTACAGTAAATTCAAAAAAAAATGTGCTACTCTCCAAAGCCATATGAGGCAGACTTTCTTTTCATCAGGAGTGGTTTTCTTGTAGTGCCAAGAGCTAAAAAGATGTTTTTAATAACCAAAGTTGGCTTCTTATATGGTCTGTTTGGATCTAGCCTAGAATAGGGATGAAGTTCCTTGTGTAGGAAATAGGAGGTAATGGAGGTAATATTAAGATTACACACAAAAATACAAAGGTTGATCAAAGATGATGCCAAAGGTACTACCTTTGATTTGTGGTTGACAGGACTCATTCAGTGACACAAGTTGTCTACAGGATCCTTGTAAAGGTGACCATGTTCTTTGGCAAGGGGAGGAGAGTGTATGTGGAAGTGAATGGAATGGTAGAATGACAAAAGCATGCCTCCTGATCCTACGTAGGGTACAAGTAAGAAAGTCACCATGGTCAATATAAGCTCCTCAGAGGACACAGAGCAATGTTCTAAGTAACCAGGCTGGTCCTGAAAGGCTCTCCCATGCACATTTCATTACAATGGTGTTTAGTTTGTTTGTTTGTTCAGTTTCTGTTTTGTTTGCTTTGTTTACTGGGTTGGCTGTGTGTGTGGTTAATGATATATCAAACCAAGCTTGCTGTTACAGGCCTGTAATCCCAGCTACTGAGGAAGCCAAGATCTGTGCTCACAAGTTCAAGTCTTAGGCTAATTGACAAGATTTTATCTCCAAGTTAAAGAGAGAGATGGAAGGAGGAAGGATGGAAGGAAGGAAGACACATGGGGACATTGAGAAAATTAAAGAATAAAGTGCATTCTTCAGGAAGTTAAACACATACAGAGAGCTAGTCCTTTATTATAAAATTACATTCTTCTTATTTCTCAAATTGAAATACTACTTAGCATATTTGGCTGAACCATCTGAAATTTTCAATATTCAACTATTTATGACCAACCAAAATAGCAATTTCTACCCAGATAATGGTATACACCTATAATGCCAGCACTTGGGAAGCAGAGGCAAGAGAATCCAAAGAATCCAACCTCCTCAGCTACATTTAAAATTCAAGGCCAACCTAGGCTACTTGTCTTAAAAAAACCCAGCCATGTCCTAGGAGTCAACTTAACTTTAGGTGATGATTATTAGAAGATGATAGTTTTGTGTGGCTTTTATTTTTTTAATTACATTATATGGCAATATAAAGAACTGACTTGTATAAAACAGCAATTAAAATGTTTAGTTCATAAAACCCAGGAAAAAATAGATAAAACTAGAGATTACCACTAGAAAGAGTTTTTGGTCTTTGTTTTGTTTTGTTTTGTTTTGTTTCCCAGAGAGCTCCTTAACAACCAGCCTTCCAAACTGTAACTTCTCTGAATTTTTTTTAAAGAAATAAACCATGCTGGTAGAAGAATGTTGTGGATCCTGAGAGCATGGATACTTCTACCTAAGTAGAAGCTGGACTTCCTGAATTTCTGAGCTCCAGAGCAACATAAAGACAGGCAAAACCAAGTCATGAACTGTCATGAAATAGTCTTTCCAGTTCCCTGCTCAGCCCTCCATCTGAAGGAGAAAGGAGCTACGCCAAATTTTCTTGTGGTGCAAAGTATACAAGTCGACCCCTCACTGAACTGCTGTGGTCAGATCCCCTGGTTACTGTTAGAACACAGCTTCCAATTTCAGCAGGTGGGAGGCTCCTGCTGGCAGTAGACATTAAGAATAATTCAATTTCCTGGGCCAAGAACAGGGTTGGGAGGGGGAACTGAAAGAATTGAAACCAGCACTTCACATTGAGCAGACATCTACCATTGTACTAGACCTCTCACCCCCACATGGATAATTTTACTGAATTTGCCATCCACATGGACACCTAACAAGACCACCATGGACAGATCTGATTCTCCTTGTTAAGAATTCAGATCGGGAGATAATTAGTTACAATGTCATGCAAAAGCTTTGGCTTACACTGCCATTTTGGAATGGGTGTAGTAAATCTCTGTGTAAGCAAAGAGTTAAAGAGAAAAAAATGAAGAAAACTACAAGAGTGATGAGAAATCCAATGGGCAGGGGACAAGGCAAAAGAATAGCTGCCTTGGTTGCAGCCTGTACTCCAGTCACACAGGCTGTCACTCGGGAGCACTTAGCCTGGTCTGGGGACCTGTGAGGTAGACTTGAGACTAATTTCCCTCTACTTATGTGCGTTTGAAGTCAGGGTATAATCTTGTTAAAGAAAAGACTCCTTCATCTGATTATAAGTGACACAGATTGAAGAAGCAACTTGACTACCTAGAGTTCACTAAAGTTGGGAACAGCCTCACTCTCCAGCCCTCCCCATATAGCTCTTGTCTTCCATATAGAGAGTTCTCTACACTGTCTTTCCTTATATGGCAGATGTAATTCAAGCAGGGATGTAACTCCTCATGTACATGTGCCTTTAATCTTTATGGGGAATCGGTTTTGTTGCATGAGCAATCATTCTAAGACACAGCCAATATAAATACCAATGGTTAAGCTTGATATTCTACAGGTGGGAAACCAGATTGGCTTCTGCTGGGCAGTTCTTTGGGCTCTGCCAGGCTCATCTAGACATGTCTGGTCAGCTTCAAGGTCTGCTGGACACTAGCTAACAAGGCTGCCTTCTATGGCTCTTCCTGTAGCAGGCTGACCTGTTCTTTGATATCCAGTCCATACCTGAGCAGGATTCCAGAAATCAAATGCATGTATAGGGAAGAACTAGCCTGGCCAGTAGCTTCTACTGCTTCTGTTAGTCAAAGTACACCACAACATAATTCCAGAATCAAATGAAAATGTGTATATTCTACTTCTTGAGGGTAGAACCAACATAGTTAATTTACAAGATGTATGGGTTCAAGTAGGACAGTAATCATGGCCATTGTTTCAAATATAGCCTCCCAGCTCTAGGAAGAGATCAGTTAACAACAGAGATAAGGAAAAGGTGGCTTGGCTGTTTCAGATCCAAGAACTGGGAAGAGGTCTTCCATTTCTCTTATGGCTTCTTCTCTCAATCCAGATTCATGAAACACAGAGGATCAAGTACCGGGCATGGACCACCAGCTTTAACTGTGGTCTGGAAAGGTTACTAAAAGACAAAAGCCAGAAAAACAGAAGTAGCCAGTCCTAACAGGAGGAGGCCCCATCCATTCATAACACAACCACTCAGAGAACATGTCAGAATAGGGGCCAGAAAAATTGTAAGAGCCAGTGGATTAAGACATCTCCTCTGACATTGTCTCTCCTGAAAAAAAGACATGAAGTGGAGAGATGGAGATGAAGTGGATATTGGAGATATGAAGTGGGATATGAATATGATCAAGATTAGATGAAATTCTCAATTAATAAAATATCCTATTATTTTAAAAATGAAAACTAAAAGCATCCCTTTGTGTTTTACTTCAACTAGAACTTCCTGGCTGCAGTGGTTAGACTGTGGTCTGTAGGTTCTTCTCCAGTAACACTTGCTCTTGCAATGTCTTCAGAAGCTCTCACTCTAGCTTCACATGTTCAGCCTCAGTTCTCCAGGACCATTCACACTTCCAGCCTCAGTTTCCCAGGACCTGAAACACAGTCAAAAGACACAAAGAATGAAACAGGAGACCACTTCTGACTAGTGGTACACCACAAGCCCTTAGAAAAACAACATCAAACCAAACTCAAGAGGCAGAAGATGACAAGAAGTGATAACAGTCAGGGCAGAAATTAATGAGATAGGAAAAAAAATTAAACAACATATAGAGTTGATTTAAGAAGTTGGGTCTTTGAAAATAGAGATTGGCAAACTCCTAAACAAATTAAATGAAATAAAGAGAAAAGACCCAAATTAATAAAATTAGACATGAAAAGAGGAGAATTACAACAGAGTCAAATGAAATCCAGAAAATCATTAGGGAATACTTTGAAAACTTAAACAAACAAAGAAACAGCAAAAACCTACAAAATCTAGAAGAAATGAGTGAATTCCTCCTTGTCATATACAAACTACCAAAATTAAATCAAGAGAATTTAAATAGCTTAAATAGATCCATAAAAGTCAACAAGATTGAAGCAGTAAATTTTTAAAATTCCCCAACAAAGAAACCTCTGGAACTGGACAAATTCAGTGTGGGATTCTACCAAATCTTTACGGATGAACTCACACCTATACTGATCAAATGCTCTCAAAACATAGGGAAGAAAGGACCATTCCCAAACTCACTCTGTGAAACTAATGTTGTCCTGATTACAAAATAAAAGTTTCAATGAAATTCTTTCAAACTGAATTCAAGAGCACAACAAGATCGTAGGCTATGACCAAGTTAGTTTCATTCCAGGGATGCAAGAATGATTCAACATACACAAATGAATATGTGGAATATGACAACCAAGAACACTTAAGAACAGAATAGTAGATACAGAGAAAACCTTTCACGAAACTAAATTATGCCTTCATGACAAAATTCCCAAGGTAGGCAGGCAGATTTCTATGTACTTGAAGACAGCCTTTTCTACATAAATGAGACCCTCTCAAAAAAAAAAAAGAAAAGAAAAGAAAAAAATTGAAGAAGCCTGAAATGAGAAAACCTCCCTTGCTCATAAAGTGGCTGAGTTAATATTGTAAAAATATTATTTTACTGAAATTAATATTCAGTGTAATTCCCACCAAAACTTTATTAATATTGGTTCCAAAAACTAGAGAAATAAGCCTAAAATTCATATGGAAACACCAAACATCTTGGATAGCCAGAATAATACTGAGTAGACACTGCAACTATCACAATATCTGACCTCAAATCATATTACAGAGCCATAGTGATACAAACAGCTTGATATTGACACCAAGACAGATCTGTACCAGTGGAATGAGATAGAGGACCCAGAAACAAATCTATGAAATTACAGTCACCTAAGGATTAAAAAACTTGTCAAAAACATCCCTTGCTGAAGAGGACAACCTCATTAATACATGGTACTTGGAAACACTGGACTTCACATTTAGAAGAATGATGGCAGTTACCTACATCATATCCTGCACAAACATCAATTTGGAAATAAATAAATAAATAAATAAATAAATAAATAAATAAATAAATAAATAAATAAAGTGTTAATGTAAGACCTAAGACTGAGACTACCAAGGGTTATCATAGGTAAAACACTTCAAGGTCTAGACATAGTTAAGGGCATTCTGAAAAGACTCCAGTAACACATGAAATAAACCCCAGAACTGACAATGAAATTTAAAGGTTCTTCACAGAGAAGAAAACAATTACCAAAATGAAGATGTAATTTACATAATGGGGAAAAGCATCTTTCCAGTTGTAAAACAGACAGGGAGTTACTATCTACAATACATAAAGAACTGCACAAATTAAGCTCTACAAATGCAAAATACCTAGTCAGTAAGTGTGCTAGTAAATTGAATACACAGTTCTCAAAAAAAAAAAAAGAAAAAAAAGAACTTGAAGAGTGTTCACCATCCCTAGCCAGTGAGAAAAAATAAATCTGCTTTGAGATCCCATCTCACAACAGATACAGCAGTTACCAAGAAGATAACAAGTAGTCATGCACCCTGGCAAGGATGTGGGAAAAGAATACTTGCAAACTGCAGATGGAAATATAGACAGTTAAGAAATGAACATGAAGGGACTTCAGAATTTTAAAATAGGACCAATATATAACCTAGCTCTCCTACTCTGTTATATACCCAAAAGACTCTCAGTCAACAGACCTCTAAACTATTTACACATCCATCTTTATTACACGATTCATAGTAGCCAAGAAAGAAGCAAGTCTAGATGTCCATCAAGTGATGATGAGTAGAGAAAATGTGATGTGATCCATATTCACAACTGCATTTTCTTCAGCTGTAAAGAAAAATGATATCATGACATTTGTAGGGGCCAGGTAATCAATTAGAACAAAACATATTGTTGCATATGAATGGAGATATAATGAAACCATATATTACTTTGTACGCTAATTAAAAATATTAATGAAGCCAGGTGTTGGTGGCACACGCCTTTAATCCTGGCACTCGGGAGGCAGAGGTAGGTGGATCTGTGTGAGTTTGAGACCAACTTGGTCTACAGAGCTAGTTTCAGGACAGGCTCCAAAACAATACAAAGAAACCCTGCTCAAAAAACCAAAAATAAATAGTATAAAATACTAATTAAAAATAAAAATAAAGCCATATAAACATATTTTTTCTGAGATCATGGTCAAATATCAAAATACATTAACAACATTATGTCTCAATAGAAGGATTCACTAAGGCAGAAAAAGGAATATGCTGGCTTGAGTAGAACTTGAGGTAGCTGAGCAGGTTTTAAATCCAGCACCTTGAACAATGTTCCAATAAACACTGAATGCCAGAGATGATTCTGTTCATGGTACATGATCAGAATAGTGCCATGGTTAAATGATGAGGCGTTCAGTAAACACTTTATCACTGTAACATTTAGGGAACACTACCATTACTATGAACAAAAAATAATATTGTGATCCTTACCATAACTGTAATATAGTCATATACTTACAAGCATTTTGTAAAGAAAAAATAATTTTCCTCATTATTTTAAGCTTTTCTGTGATAACTTATACTGAGAAACCAATAGGGACCCAATCTCTATAATAATTTCTGTCCTACTTCACTTTCTGTTACTGAATTAGAACACTAGCAACAGAGGTAGCTGTACTGAGCTAAACCTGTGCAGCAGGCCCTGTGCAGGTGGCTGACTCCTCTGTGAGTTCATATGAGCCTTACTCGGATTGATTTGGGTTGGTTCTCAACCTGTGGGTCACAACCCCTTTGGTGTCAAACAACTTTTTCATGGTGATTGCCTAAGTCCATCAGAAAATAAATATTTAAATTATGATTCATAACACTAGCAAAATTACAGTTATGAAATAACAGAAATAATCTTATAGTTGGGGATCACCAAAGCATGAGAAATATTAAAGGGTCACAGCATTAGGAAGGCTGAGAACCACTGATTTAGAGGGTCTTGCTTTGTTGGTGTCCTCCATGCCCTCTGCTCTTACACTCTTTCTGGCTTCTCTTCCATGGGGTTCCCTGAACTTCAAGGGAAGGGATTTGATGGTGACATCCCATTTAGTTCTGAGTGTTCCAAGACCTCTTTCTCTCTCTGGGCAATGCTGGCTGTGGGTCTCTATATTCCCATCTGCTACCTAAGGAAGCTTCTCTGATGATGGCTGAGCACGGGAGTGATCTATGAGTATAGCAGAATATTGTTAGGAGTCATTTTATTGCTATGTTCCTTTAGTAGAATAGTAATAATGGTTAGGTTCCTAGATCTAGACCCTGGGGCTATCTAGTCTCAGTCACACAGCAGCATGTGGCATGGGTTCCATCTGTAGAGTGATCCTAATGTCAAATCAGATATTGGTTGGTTATTCCCACAAGTCTTGAGACAGCATATCTTATACATTGACACATCTTGCAGGCAGGTTACCATTTAGATCAAAGGATTTGTGGCTGGGTAGATGTTTACATTTCTCCTTGGTTAGCATGCAGAGTACCTTCTCATTTATGATATGTGTGTGTGTGTGTGTGTGTGTGTGTGTGTGTGTGTGTGTGTGTATGTGTGTGTGTATACACATAAGCTTTTATTGTGTCACATTTCCGACTACCCCTGAAATGGTCCTTAGTTTTACCTACCCCTCTCCATTTTCCCTCCCTCATCCCTTTTTTTCTCCCCCTCCCTGCTTAATCTTTCAATTCCATCCATCAATAACTATCTCTTTCCTAAGGAGATCTATCTGTGCCCCTGAGTGCCTTACTCTATACCTAACAACTGTGGCTCTAAAGTTTATTGCTTGCTTATCACTGATGTAACAGCTAATATCCACATCTGTAAAAATGAATACCATGTTTGGCTTTCTGGGTCTGAGTTACCTTAGTCAGGATGATGTTTTCTAGTTTCATCCATTTACCCACAAATTTCATTATTTCATTTTTAAAGGGCTAAGCAATACTCCATTGTGAACATACCACATTTTCTTTGTATATTCATGTGCTGATGAGTATCTAAGTTGTTTCCAGTTCCTGGCTCTGTGAATAGAGCAGCAATGAACATGGTTGAGCCAATGTCTCTCTGGTAGGATGAAGGGTCCTGTGGGTATATGCCCAAGAGTGGTATAGACAGATCTTGAGGTAAGACCTGTTCCCATTTTTTCTGGGAAACAACCACACTAATTTCCATAGTGGCTGTACAAGTTTGCAGTCCCATCAGCAATGGAGGAGTGTTGTCTTACCCTTCATTCTCACCACCTTGAGCTGTCACTTGGGTTTTCTGGATCTTAGCCACACTTATGTGTGTAAGATGAAA
Source organism: Cricetiscus sungorus (assembly GCA_030556225.1). NCBI lineage: Eukaryota > Metazoa > Chordata > Mammalia > Rodentia > Cricetidae > Cricetiscus > Cricetiscus sungorus. Next base: position 50,589,863 of record JANBXA010000398.1, read on the forward strand.
TCTAGAAGTAGTCTTGAATTGCATTTTTCTGGTGATTAAGGACAATGAACATTTCTTTAAGTGTTTCTCAGACATTTGAGTTTCTTCTTTTGAAAATTGTCCATTTAGATATATGCACCCATTTTTTAAATTAGTTTGTTTTCTTGATATCCTGGAGTTTTTGTTTGTTTTGAGTTTTTTGTTGTTTGTTTGTTTGTTTGTTTTAGTTCTTTATACATTTTGGATATTACCTGTCTCTATGTGTAGCTGGTAAAATTTTTTTAAAAAATCCCATTCTGTAGGCTGCTGTTTGGTTCTATTGCTGGTGTCCTTTGGCTCACAGAAGTTCTCAGTTTCATGAGGTCCCATTTATTAATTGTTGATCTTAGTACCTGCACTATTAGTGTTCTGTTCATAAATGCTCCTGCTGTGCCAATGAGTTCAAGGCTATTCCCCACTTTCTCTTCTACCAGGTTCAGTGTATCTGGTTTTATATTGAGGTCTTTGATCCATTTGGAGTTGTTATGAATACTTTGTATTCACAGTATAAATATGAATACTTTGTTTTGGAATGGATTTTCATTTATTTATACAAATTTAATGTCAATTTTTGATATGTATATTTCTCCTCTTATGTAGGTATTATATAGCTCAATTAGGTATGTAATGTATAATTTAGCATAGATTATAAAGAGTTACCTATAATAAAGAAATAGTCAAAATTTATAGTTAGTTAGGATTTCTAGATATACAGCGATATATTTGAGATGGATAAATATTCTTCAAACCTTTCAAAGACCTACAGAATATGGCATTTAAAATGGTTTAGGGATTTTCTTGACAGTGAGATATAACTGCTCCTGGCAATACCACCTGCATCAGAAAGGAAGATGGACATCGAAGAAACTTATTATTGGAGTTTGCTTTCAATATGGCAAGACTAGCCATTTGGGGAAGATACTACTCTTGACTGCACTGTTTAACTTTATGCTCTATAAACTGAATATACAGGGCTCACAGGAAAGTGACTGCTGAAACACTGTGGACATTGTTACAGAGTTCCTGCTTCATGGAAGAGTCTGCCAGACAGTCTACAGGACACAGAGAATAGTGACTTACAAATTGCCAATACAGATGGACAGTTTAAAGTTTCCTGCTTTGCTGAGGAGTCTGCCAGACACACTTTGGCCTACAGACAGGCTGAAGATGGAACATTACAGAAAAACTTCAGGTGACTGACCAGGCAAGATGTCTCTGTCATTTCTAAAGTTTATATATTATCCTTCTGTGGTCATTGATGGAGTTGAAGACAGATAGTAATGGTTACAGTTTTCCTTAGTTAGGATTAAAGATAAGTTATGTATAGGACTTTAGACTTACAAAGATAGGATAGATGATGAAATAGCACAAGGTAATCCATTTGGATTCTTTCTCATGACATTTTTGACCAGCACCATTTGTTGACGATTCTGTCTTTTTACCCAGTGTATGTGTGTATGTATATGTATAGAGGAAATCAAAGAGGCTGAAAGACACTTAAGAAAGTGTTCAACATCCTTAGCTATCAAGGAAATGCAAGTCAAAACAACTTTGAGATACTATCTTACTCCTGCCAGAATGGCTAAAATTAGAAACACCAATGACAACTTATGCTGGAGAGGATGTGGAGAAAGGAGAACACTCCTCCACTGCTGGTGGGAGTGCAAACTCATACAGCCATTTTGGAGATCAGTATGGCGGTTCCTCAGGAAAATAGGAATTAGTTTACCATAGGACCCAGCAATTCCACTCTTAGGTATATACCCAAATGACCCACATCCATGCAACAAAGACATGTGCTCAACTATATTCATAGCAGCATTATTTGTAATAGCAAGAACCTGGAAACAACCTAGATGCCCCTCAACTGAAGAATGGATAAAGAAGATGTGGCACATCTACACAATGGAATACTACTCTGCAGAAAAAAAAAATAACAGAATCTTGAAATTCACAGGCAAGTGGATGGAACTTGAAAAAACCATCCTGAATGAGGTAAACCAGTCACAAAAAGAGGAACAGGGTATGTACTTGCTCATATATGGATTTTAGACATAGAGCAAAGGATCACCAGCCTATAATTCACACCACCAGAGGGAGGAACTGGGATACAAGGTGTATTCTAAGTGATTCATATATGGTCCCTCACAAAAGGGGGAAGAAACAAGTCCCCCAGAGCACATGGAAAGTGGGGGGGCAGTGAATAGAGAGAGAACTAGAAGAAAGGAAAGGGGAGGCGAGGAAAGCATGTGCAACTAGGAAGATTGAGTCAGGGTGGGAATAGAAGACAGAAGCAGAAGAGAGAGAGAGAGAGAGAGAGAGAGAGAGAGAGAGAGAGAGAGAGAGAGAGAGAGAGAGAGAGAACATAAAAGAGGGAGCCATTATTGGTTTGAAGAGAAAACTGAACCTAAAGAAAGGTCTAGATACCTACAAGACTGATTCCAACTAACAATTCGAGCAACCGTGGAAAGGCTACCATAAATGCCCTTCCCTGATAGTGAGATTATCAACTAAATTATCCACCATCATGGAGCCCTCATATAGTACCTGTTGGAAACAGAAGCAAACACCCATAACCAAACACTGAGTCGAACTAGAATCCAGATGCAGAGAGAGGGGACAAGACCAGGTTTCAGAAACACACAAAGACAGCTGACCTGAACAAGGAGGAGTTAATGCCCCCCCGCCAGACTGATAGCTGGGAATCCAGCATGGGACTGATTCAGACCCCCTGAATATGGGTCTCAGCTAGAAGGACTGAGCAGTCTGGGGGACCTCAGACAGTAGAAACAGGATCTATTCCTGGTGCACAAAAGGACCTTGCAGGTACATCCCCCATGGAGGGATACCCCTTAACCTAGAGACAGGAGAGAAGCCCTAGTCCCTACTTCAAATAACCTAACAGATTTACATGACCCAACCTGGTTAGCATAGCCCTACAAGTGGAATGGGAGTGGGGGGATGGGAGGGGAGGGTGGCCAGGGTGCATGTCACAGGGGATAGAGTGTAAGAAGGAGGGAGGGAGGGAGGGAGGGAGGAAGGGAGAGGAAACTTGGATCGACATGTAAAAATTTTAAATTATATTATTAATAAAAATCCTATAGATGCATATTAATCCTATGAATACATGAGTTTGGGAGATCTTTCCATCCTCTGATGTCTTCTTTAATTTCATTCTTCAGTGAGTTCTCATCATACAAGTCTTTCACCTGCTTGGTTAGCATTACCACAAGGTATTTTATATTGTTTAAGCCTATTGTGGAAAGTGGTGTTCCCTGATTTCTTTCTTGTTCCGTTTGTCATTTGTATGGGAAGGCTACTGATTTTGTGAGCTAATTTTGTAACCAGCTACTTTACTGAAACCTTACCAGATGTAGGAGTTTCACAATGGAAATTTTGGGGTCACTCGTGTACACCATCATATCATCTGCAAATAAGGATACTTAACTTTTCCCTTCCCCTTTGCTCTCTGTCAGTTGTCTCGTGGTTTTAGCAAAGACTTCAAATACTATATTGAATAAGTATGGAGAAAGTGGCTACCTTGTCTTGTTCCTGGTTTTAGTGTAATTTCTTTGAATTTCTCTGCATTTAAGTTGATCTTGGCTATGGGCTTGATATTAACTGCCTTTATGATGTTGAGGTGACCCTTGAATCCCTAATCTCCCCAGGCTCATATTTGCTGATTTACAAATGTTGAATCATCCCTGCATCTCTAAGATGAAGCCTACTTGATTATGATTGACGACCTTTCTGATGTGTTCGGGGATTCAGTTTGCAAATATTTTATTGAAAATTTTTTCATCGAGATTCATAAGGGAAATGATTCTGTAATTCTGTTTCTTTGTGGGTCTTAATGTGATTTGAATATTAGGAAAACTGTACTCTCATAAAATGAGTCAGGCAATGTTCCTTATGATTCTATATTATGGAATAGTTTGAGGAGTATAATTAGCATTAACTCTTCTTTGAAAGTCTTGTAGAATTTGGCAGTAAAGCCACCGCCCTGGGCTGTTTCTGTTTTGTTTGTTTGTTTGTTTTGTTTGGGGGTTGGAAGACTTTTAATTACTGGTTCTAATTTCATGGGAGGTTATAGGTCATTTAAATTTGCTTATCTAATATTGATTTAATTTTGGTAAGTGCTGTGTATATCAATGAAATTACTCATTTCTTTAAGATTTTCCAATGTGGCAGAGTACATGTTTTTAAAGTATGTTCTAGTGTTTCTTTGAATTTCCTCCTTGTCTGTTGTTATTTCACCATTTTCATCTATACTTTTGTTAATTTGGATATCTCTCTCTCTCTCTCTCCGCCTTCCAAGTAGTTTGGAAAAGGGTTATCAATCTTATTGATTTTTCTCAGAAAACCAGGTCTTTATTTCACTGATTATTTTTGTTTGCTTGTTTCTAGTACATTGACTTCAGTTCTGAGTTTATTTCTTGCCATCTGCTCCTTTTGGGTGTGATTTCTTGGTTTTTTTGTTTTAGTGCTTCCAGGTGTGCTATTAAGTTACTAAAAATCTCCAATTTTTTATTTATGTGGGCACTTAGCACTATAACATTTTCTTAAAACTGTTTCATTCTGTCTGCTAAGTTTGAGTATGTTATGTATTCATATTCCTTAAATTCTAGAAAATCTTTGATTTCTTACTTATTTATGTCTTGACCCATTTTTTCATTCAGTGGTGAGCTGTTTAGTTTTCATGAGTTTGTAAGATTTCTGTCTTTATTGATATTCAGCTTTAATCTGCTGTGGTCTTATAGGATGCAGGGAGTTATTACAATTTTCTTGTATCTGTTGAGACTTGCTTTTTGACTGAGTATGTGATAAGTTTTGAATAAAGTTCCATGAGGTGCTGAGAAAAAGGTATGTTCTTTTGTGATTAGCTGAAATGTTCTGTAAATAGCTATTAGCCCCAGTATTTCTCTGCATAGTTTTGTCTGGATGATCTGTCCATTGGTGAGAGTGATATATTAAAGTCAACCACTATCTGTAAGGGTCAATATGTGACTTAAGCTATAGTAATATTTCTTTTACAAATTTGGATACCCTTGTATTTGGAGCATAGAATTACATACATAAGAATTACAATGTCCTGTTGGATTTTTCCTTTGATATAGTGACCTTCCCTATTTCTTCTGATTAGTTTTGATTTTTTTTTCAGATATTAAAAATAGGTACACCAGCTTGCTTTCTATTTGCTTGAACTATCTTTTTCCAGCCTTTTAACCCTGAGGCTATGTTTATCCTTGATGTTAAGGTATGTTGCTTAGATGCAGCAGGAGGATAGATCCTGTTTTCCCATCCATTTTGTTACTCTGAATTCTCAATGAGCAGTGGTTCCTACTATTTTGTTCCTGAGGGGAGTATCATCCTTTATTTTGACTTAATGGTCTGGGATTATTTATTTCTTATGTTTCCTTGGGTATGGTTACCCTGATCGGGCTGACGTTTTTCTTCTAGAGCCTTCTGTAGGACTTTATTTATACACAGATACTGCTTAAATTTATCATGGAATGTCTTTTTTCTCCATCTATTGTGATTAAAATAGTTTTGTCTGGAAAGTAGTCTAAGCTGGCATCTGTGATAGCTTAGAGTCTGTAGCACATCTGTCCAGGCCCTTATAGCTTTCACGGTCTCCATTGAGAAGTCACTGCTATTCTAATGGGTCTGTCTTTAAATGTTACTTCGTCTGCTTTCCTTGCAGCTTTTATTATTTTTTTCTTTGTTTTATATGTTTAGTGAATTGATTATTATGTGCTGTGCCTTTGACCTGAGTTTCTCCTTCCTCTATTCCTTATTCTTAGATTAAGCCTTGTCATGGTGTCCTAGATTTCCTGGATGTTTTGTATCTGGAGTTTTTTTAGATTTAACATTTTCTTTGACTGAGGTATCTGTTTCTTCTGTTGAACCTTCAGTACCTAAGATTCTCTCCTTCATTTCTTGTAGTCTGCTGGTGAGGCTTGCCTCTGAGGTTCCTGTTCGAGTTCCTAAATTTTCATTTCTATAGTTTCCTCAGTTTGGGTTTTATTTATTGATTCTATTTTCACTTTTAGGTTTCGAACTGCTCTTTATTCATTTCTTTCCACTGTCTGTTGTTTTATAGATTTCTTTAAAGGATTTATTCATTTTCCCTTTAAGGACCTCTATCATATTCATTTATAAAGGCTATTTCAAGGTCCGAGATTGTGCTACAACTATGTTGCATTTCTCAGTGCCTACTGTGGTTGAATTGCTGGGCTTTCCTGGTGACATATTATCCCGCCTATTATTGGTTGTGCTTTTATGCTGATGTCTAGGCATCTGAGTTTGGAATGATTGTGATTCTAGGTACTGATATCTGATTTTATCTTTTGGGGAGGGTGTTTTGTTCTTTGCTATCTATTTATTTATTTTTATTTATTTATTTTTGCCTTTTCTGGTTATCTTAGGAGGATGTAGTGGCTGTGTGTTCTGGGTAGGTAATTCTTTTGGGATGCTGATAAGTGTGGTCAGTGGGGGGGAGAGGGTGGGAGTGTTCCAGTTTGTGTGTGTGGTCTGAATATAATTGGATCCCATAAGCTCATTAGGAGTAGCACTATTAGGCTGTATGGCTTTGTTGGAATGGGTGTAGCCTTGTTGGAGGATGGGTGTCACTGTGGAGGCAGACTTTGAGATCTCCTATGCTCAAAATATGCCGTCTGTCTCAGACCACTTCCTGTTGCCTGCTGGTCAGGATGTAGGACTCTCAGCTCCTTTTCCAGCATCATGTGTGCCTGCAACACCACTATGTTGCACCATGATGCCAATGGACTAAACCTCTGAAAATATAAACTATCCCAATTAAATGTTTTTTTCTTTATAAGAGTTGGCATGGTCATGGTGTCTCTTTACAGCAATAGAAACACTAAGACAAGGTGTTTTTAGATATAGGGAACTGACAGTTAGGAATTGGGAATGGACTGGGAGATGGGGTGCTGAATATGCCCAGAGGAGGAAGGAAAACATGTTGTTCCGCCAGGATCTGCTTGGGAAATGGGGCAGAAGTGAGGAGAGGTCACAATGGCTAGTCAGCTGCAGAGCTGGGAATGAGACTGGAGGACTAGATTTGGAGGCAAGAAGGGAGTGTGAAGATCTGAAGTGCATCTCCCTTCTTCCCTGGCCAGTTTGGCTGCTGAGTTCCCAGAGAATGTCTGCTGGAATGTGGAGCTGGGACATTGGGGTGTGCTGGGGGAAGAAAAGTTAAAGGCAAAGAGTTGCGGGTCTGCTAAGATTGTGGTGGATAAAGGTGAGTATGCATATGGTGGTCTCCTACAGAGCTGGGGGTAAGACTAGGGGGTTAGATTTGGGGTAGAGGAGGGAGAGATAAAGATCTGCAGTTCGCCTAGCTCTTAATTTAAATGTCCTAGCTCATTTTCCTGCATGCATCTAAAGAGTAGCCTAACACACCAGAGATCTGTGATACCTAGGCTGATGGTATACCTCCGTTTACCTAGCACCATCCATGTCTTCTGTCATGGCATTTCAATGACATTCCTCTTCACTTTCCAAAGCATCCTGGTTTGAGCAATAAACTGTCTACTTTTCATGTACTTATAACCGATAAAAAGCTACCTGTATCACCAGTGAATACTCACGGCAACGGCATGAAAATCCAGCTGTCAAAGCTCAACAGCGTGGTCTGCGCTCACCATTTTCAAATGCTAACAGGAAGTCTGTTGGTTTCAAACAGACTAGAGCAGATAGAGCATCTCTTTTCTGCACTTCCCTCCGTGTATCAGCGACACGAATAGGGAATCTCAGCTGCAGACTACCAAATCTACTCCAAATATCCAAACAAAGGGAACTTTATATCTTCTAGAGTGTCACAGCCTTAGGACCCAACCTTCATTCAGCTAGTAATGATGCAGCCAAAAGAAATGCTCAGCAGACTGTCGAGTCAGGAACGCTCAGGGCTCATCACCCGCTGCTCACTACCTAATGTGGAAGTGGAGAGGGGACCTATGACCACAGCTCCCCAAGTGCCACTCCTTTGTGTGCACTCTGAGTTTGGTGCGGAGATATTCTTAGTAAGCCTAGGTCATGTGCACAATCTGGGGAGGAAAATGCAATGTAGGCTTGTCACAAGGGAAAGCACTTTCCTGCTTTGGAGATATAGGGAATGAAGAAATCTTCAGCATTCGTATATTCTAAGGGCTGGAAGGGATCACAGATCGTAGGAGACTCCATGATGAGGAAAGGGGAGTAAGAGCATGGAGATGGTTCCAGACTTTCCATTAAGCAAGAGTTTAGGGAGCACTCACTCCCAGTGGGTGGGGATAAGGGGGTCACCTGCAGCAGTATTTGCACAGTATGCACACTGTGCGTCCTCTGTTGCTTGTTTCAGGGATGCACATGGCAGCCTACAGAAGTCTGCAGGGCATGAATGAGGCCAGCCTGGGCTCACAGCCAGACGGAAAGGGCATGACTGTCACCCCTACCACACAGCTGAGGCCCTGCTGTTTGTGAATGACAAAGCCCTTGATTGGGCAGCTTAAGAGTACAAGGCTCTGCCACAGACTGACAGCAGCTTTCCAGAAGCAGCTCTAGAAAAGAGAGAAAAGGAAGACTGCTTTTTACAATGAAACTGTAATGTAATTCCTGAGGGGTGGATGTAAACTGTTACAACACTTAAAGATCTAAACTTCTCCTGCCGCCTCTCTCTTTCCCCTTCCCTAGCTGTTTGTTTTGTGAGGGTTTCTATTGCTGTGATGAAACACCATGACCAATGCAACATGGGAAGGGAGAAAAGGGCTTTATTTGGTAGGATTCTACATCACTGTTCATCGCTAAAGGAAGTCAGGACAACAACTCAGACAGGGACAGAGCCTAGAGGCAGGAGCTGATGCAAAGGCCATGGAAGGGTGTTGCTCACTGGCTTGCTCCTCATGGATGGCTTACTTAGTCTGCTTTCTTACAGAACCCAGGACCACCAGCTCAGGAATGGTACCGCCTACTATGGGCTGGGTCCTCCCCCATCAATCATTAACTAAGGAAAAGGTTTACCCACTTGCCTATAGCTCAGTCTTATGGAAGCATTTTCTCAGTTGAGTTTCCGCCTCTCGCTGACTAGAGTTTGTGTCCAGTTGATATAAAACTAGCCAACAGGCTGTGCTTTTCTCTTTGTCATGCTCAGGTATCAGTCCTGCTGATGAGAGCCTGTGGGGTCTGATAGTTTTTCACTACCCAAGGTCTACCTAGCTAAACCAATAGATGTTAAAAACCAACTCATCGCCAAGGTATCTCCATTTTTTTTTTTTTAAATAAAACAATTCACAAGTCAGACAGCATGGAAGAAAATAATGTCTTACACACCCAGTTGTGGCACTGTTGAGGAAACAGAAACGTGTGATGCTAAATATAGATTTTGCAGATCTGTTGGCTCCTCAGCTCATAGCATTCAGCTCCCTGGCTCCCCAGCAGCTCCTTCTCCTCCCCTGTATCTAGATCTCTCAGAGGAGGAAAGTGGGCCGGAGAGGTGATGAACTCATAGTGGCGGTCCAGATAACGCAGGTAGATGAGCATGTGCAGGGCATAGGCCAGAACCAGCAACAGTATCAGAGACATGGCCAGGCCAATGAGAACAGCGGGTGAGAAGGCAGAGCCACAGTCTCGGGCCTGGGCAAACTGTGCCCCGTTGATGGAGAAGCCTTGGATCTGTCCAGAGAAAGAGAAGAGCAGAAGTGACCTATGCCTTCCGTCTAAGAGTCCGTTCTTGGTGTGCTGGTGGTTCTGGGCCCCAGTTAAGCACATTTCATATGTTGTGGTTAGTTTTAATTGTCAACCCCGGAATCTGGAACCACCTAAGAAAAGAGTGTCAGTGAGGAAATGTGTGTATCAGATTCCCAGTGGGCACGTCTGTGGGGGAGGATAGTCTTAATTATGTAGATTGGTGTGTTAAGACCATCCTGTGGATGGCACCTTTCCCTAGGTTTAGGTCCCAGACTGTGTAAACGTGAAGTGAGCTGATCGGCACGCATGCAGTTATGCTTCCTCACGTTTCTGCTACTGTAACTTCCTGCAGTGATGATGGGCTGGAACCTGGAGCTGAGAGCCAAATGAAGTATTTTCCCTCAAAGTGGATTTGTTGGTTATTTTGCCAAGCAATGGGAAGGACACTAGGGCACACACCACCAAACTGTAGACTAATTTAAGCACCCGATCTGATCATTATGATTCTGTGTACTGGGACAGCGAAATTTTGTCTGAGGGCTCACAGTGTAGCGCAGCTGGCCCCAAACTCATCGCAATCCTCCTGCTTCAGCCTCGTGTTCTGGCATCACAGTCAGGAGCTGCCATCCCTGGCTGAAACTTAATTTTCAAAGCAAAAGCAACCAAACTTTCTGAGATGGATAAGCTGTGGCGACTATGTCTCCTGCAATTCTTGACTCTGAAATAAAACTTCTTGTAATCCAGTTCTTAGGACTCTCTGAGTTTGTGTAAAATCACACTCTGCTGTGTCTCTAGTTCAATCATGCTGTGGGTCTGAGAAGTTCAGCCTTTGATACCACAGACAGGAAGAAGTTAGATGGCCTCTTGGGGAGAACATGAGTCCTGATATGGCAAAAACACAAACAGAAACACACACTTGAAGGCTTTGTGTATACCAGATCCTCCTAGCCCAATTTAGCATTCATGACAGCCTCTGAGCAAGGGACTATAGCTTAAGAGACTGGGGCTCAGCCAATTTCAGCAACTGACCTGGAGTCACAGCAGAAAATGTGTGATGACAAAATTTATATCTGTGAAACCTGACTTCGTACATGGACTCAGTTTATGACTCTGGAGCTTCTCTCCCTGTTCCTCATGTCCCCACCATAGAAGGCTTTACATGCGTTATAGGCAAACACCATGCCATTTTAGGTAAGGGACTTGAGCGTACATGGAATTGGTTTCCATGGGAGAAATTGGGGTCAGCTGAGAGGCAAATGTTTCTTCTGTAAGAAAGACCAGCAAACCTGCAGTGTTAAAGTGGTCTTCTGTGGCCTGACCTTGCTTCTTGCCTCTGTTTACGTTCTAGGTGCTTCCACCAAGTGAGGACACACACTGTTGTGGAGACTGATTCCATGTGTACAAGTTGCATAGCCCGGGAGAGGATCGTGCCCTTCACAGCGAGCTCTCTGGGGTCTCTGGGACCTGTGGATGTATGCTGAAGTGTCTCTGCCTAATGCTCCTGCTCCAAAGCTTGGAGTCAAAATGACCATGCCTCGTCCAGCAAGCAGACAGGTTAATCCTGTGGGTTTGTAAGCCAACCTCACTAGTGGTTTCTGAGTCCTGTCTGGTTCTCTCCCCCTTTCCTTCCATCCAAAATCCCCACCCCTGGTCTTTGTCCATGTGTTTTGTTTTGTTATTTTTGTCACAATATATACATAACATAACATGTGCTATCTTAACCATTAACACATGCTAGCGTAAGTGGCATTGCTATTCCATGCCTGGAACGGTCCTGTTTCACACACATGAGGCCACGCATGCATCTTCTACATTAATGAAAATAGGTTAGAAATTGGCAAGGGTAAGTAACTTAACGGTGGAGCAGAGGCATGATTTTCAAATCAGGTTTGCCTCATTCCAAAATGCATGTTCTTCCCTTCCTCTTGACCTTTTGTCAACACTAGACCTCCCCCAAGCAGAGAGGAATATACATGAATATGTATACCCATGTACAGATGGAAGAAGCAGGAACGTGCCCTTACAAGGGGCACACAATGCCATGCCTGCTGCCTCAGCGAGTAAGCACTGGCCAAAGATAAACAGATGGAGGGACTTGATAAAATGTCCCTCAGCCTAAGGGGATTCTGGGATGTTGGGGTGCAAAAGTGCCTGTCACATTCCCATGCCTTTCTCCCAAGGTTTTCAAGATCTCCGGGCTATTTTTGACTGGCTGATGATTCCTTTCCCATGCTAACTGTCAACGCTGTCTTTCACACAGCAGATGCACTGCTTATCTGCCCTGATAAGATCACTGCTTCACTCTCAGAAGGGAATAAAGTAATTACCCTGCAGTGCCTCTGCCCAGAGAGCCTCTGGGCCCAGGAAGTGTCAGTCACCAGGCTTCAGCCACACCTGCACCACGGTTTAGATAAGTACCTGAGTGGGTAAACAGGAAAGTAAAAATCGAGCCCTGGAGGACTCATGTGGAAGAATTTCACCATCCTGCTCCACCTCATACCTCAGAAGACACCCCCCACACCCCGAACAAACCAATGCTACCTTAAAGGCTCTTCCTTCAAACATCTTGTTTGGGGTGACTTCAACAAACACTGAGTTTCTTTGGCACCGAGTATGCGGGCGTGTCAAGCGTATGCTTTAGCTTATTACCTGGAAATCAATAAACGTGACTTCCCACAGGCTAGACACATCGTCAGAGCTGCTCAGCAACAGTAGAGCATCATTCCTCCGCAGGCTGCTGACTCGTTGGCAGCGGTAGGAGTAACTTGACAGAGCATATATAGCAGTTGCATTAAAAGTTGCTTGCACTGAGTTGTTGCAGATGATCTCGACTCGGTGTAAACTAAACCAGCTCTGGCTGGACAGCTTGTTGTAATTGGTTAGGGTGAACCTGAAAAGGATTGTACATTACTGTTAGCCCCAGCTCTTTCGGTCGCCGGCAGAGCGTCATCTGTGAACAGTACAATGGCGCCCTCTTTTGTCAGGCTGTGGACTCCAACTGGGGAGAGGCTTCCCTTTGGCGCCAAACAAGAGCCTGTTGTTAGTAACTGCCAACAGGAAAAGAGCAACAGGAAAATCCTACAAAAGGGGTGTGAGGAGAACAGTGTTTTACCTTTTCTAAGAATCAGAGTGTATGTTTATCATTGCAACAAATTCTATAAAAACGTAGATGTACATTAACATAGAATTAAATTGTCATAAAATAATAGTTTTCTTCTGTGCCGGCCACACTTGTCACCCATATGTATTTACTTAAGCCGCACTATGAGACAGACAATATTGCTATCCTGGTGTCACCTATGAAGAACAAAATACCTCGCCGTGTTTAATTGTCTTCAGATGTTACCTGAAACCAGCACCATCACTGCTAACAGCTCTGAGGTAGAACATTCTCCAATCAGTGAAAATATATAGTGGATACATTTTATGATAATTGTCTTTTACTTTTAAAAAATGAGCTGTTACATAGAACAAAAGTCAAGAATAATGGGATCAAAACATCAGTAGTAATTGCAAATATGGGATGGATTACCAGTTACTTTTATTTTCTTATCCTTTTTGTTGGTGGTGGTGGTGGTTGGTTGTTTTTTTTTTTTTTTTTTTTTTTTTTTTGAGATAGGGTTTCTCTATGTAGCCTTAGCTGTCTTGGAACTTGATCTGTAGACTAGGCTGGTCCCAAACTCATGATACCTACCTGCCTCTGCCTCCCAAATGCTGGGATTAAAGGTATTTGCCACCACTGCCTGACTTACTTTCTTATTCTTATGGCTTGATAGTTCTGATTTTTCTGTTTCATGGGTTTTCTTTATCTTATTTTGTGCCTCTGTAAAAGCAGACCCTGAGACAAAGATATGAATGTAAGGATTTGGTCATTCAGGTATATAGAAATATATATATATGGAGAAAGGAGCAATGGTAAGAGATGAGGCCGTCAATGGGGAGAATGATAAGTGTGTTTTCACAGTGGACAAAGACAAAATAGGGAATGCTGGGTGTCAAGGCAAAAAAGGCACTTCTGAGCAGCCTCACTTAGGATAGACGATCCTTACACTCTTCCATGACAAGCATGAAAGACATTGTCCATGTTAGATGTCTGAGGTCACTCAGAGATTCACCATGACCACTTAATAGAAGTGTCTTTTTATTTACATACTGGCAGACAATGTGGGGCCAGGAATACCCCTGAGACACACCTCAAGATGCAGACCTAGCCATGTCAGCTCAAGGCTCATAAAGACAAAACCCACAAGATTACATGCAATCTGCCTCTGGGTCGGCAGGGTCTAATTTTAACATATATATCTTGCAGTGTCCTAGGCATCTTTTTGAGCAGAGTAAGCAAGTTTGATTACAAAAGCAGAAACAGCAATTAGTTTTATGACCCGCTGTCTTGCTAGAAGAGAAAATTTTACAAGATCAGTCAATTTAATGGTCTCCAACATCTTGGAGAAAGGGGCAGTGGGCTGCTAGAGTACAGTCTGTACAAAGTAGGGCTTATGTGTTAGAGGCAGTTTTTTGCTTTTTGCCTCTCATGCATAGTAAGTCTAAACTTTAAGCCATGACAGCTAGAGTTTCTATTGCTGCGATAAAAAGCACCATGATCTATATCACCTTGAGGAGGTAACTTCCTGGGTAACCACCATCACTGAGGTAAATCAAGGCAAGAACTCAACGAAGTGGGAACCTGGTGACAGGATCTGATGCAGAGGTCATGGAGAAGTGATGTCCACTGGCTGGCACTCCATGGCTTGCTCAGCCTTTCCTGGTCAACCCAGAGCCACCTGTTTAGAAGTGGCACCATCTACAATGGGCCGGGCCCTCCCACATCAACCACTAAGTAAGAAGTATGAAAATGCCCAATAGTCTTGCACACAGGCCAGTCTTGTGGGGAAAGTACTTTCTCTACTGTGACTCCCTCTGCTCAACAAAAACTAGCCATCACAGATTTCTTTGGCCAGAAAGGCAGTTAGGGAGAGAGAATGGGTAGCTGGGCAAGCTGAGTTCTACTACTCTCAAAAGGTAAGAGCCAAGTAGATGTGGTATATGGACATGCATGCCACATACCTCTGTCCTAAGTGATGATGGTGGTGATGATTTACAGAAATATTTTCCAGTTTTACGGGTTTTGAATAAAAAATGTTATGTGTGAACTTCTGAGAGAAAGATGGAATGTATAGTCATTCTTGATGGGAGATGTCATTCTGTAAATATGTTTCTCGTATTGGTTAATGAATAAAGCACTGTTGGCCAATAGGAAAGCAAGATGGGTGGGACTAGGAGACAAGGGGGAAAGAGGAAGTAGTAGGGAGGAGTCAACATGGAGAGACCGTAGAGAGCAGAATGCCGGCCCTCTCTCTGGTAAGATGAAATACTTAGATTAATAGAAATGGGTTAATCATTAAGACAGAGCTAGCTGATGAGAAACAAGTAACAGGCCAACAGATTTATATCTAATACAATGCTTCTGTGTGATATTGGGGGCTGGTGTGGTGGTGGGAGAAGCCTGCAGGGAAAAACCTGCTCATAACACATTCTTGGTCAAGTCTGCCTATAGAACCCTTCATTGAGGACTCATAAATATTTCCACATAAACAGAGAGTACTACAGAGCACAAACTGCAGGAGACAGAAGTACTCATCTACACTAAAAAGTTCATCCTATAAGAAGGAAAGCTCTGGGGTGTGTGTGTGTGTGTGTGTGTGTGTGTGTGTTTGTGTTCATGTGTAGGCCTGAGGACAACCTCAGGTGTTGTTCATAGGCACTGCCAACTTTTTATTGTTTGTTTGTTTGTTTTTGAGACAGGCTCTCTCACTGGCTTATATTGTCACCTGTCCCCACCTTCCCAGCACTGTTGTTACAAGCAATAACACCATACCCAGCTTTTTTTAACATGGTTTGGGGGATCATACTTAGGTCCTTCTGCCTGCATTGACTGAGCCATCTCCCCAGCCCATGCACTGAATTTTTGAGGAAAAAAAAAAAAGTATGCCTTAAAATTTCTTGACCACCAACTACTGAGAAAATCATTGATATATTTTTATGGGAAGCAAAACAACAGAGTCTTACAATGTAGCATTGGTTGGTCTGGATCTTTCTGTGTTTACTCAAGCTGACAGAAATCTGCCTGTCTCTGCCTTCAGGGTGCTGAGTTTAAAGGGATGTGCCACCCAACACAAGAAGAAAACTGTTTATCTCCCAATTTGTTGAGTGTTGGCTGCTAAGATAAATCATTATTGGTAGGTGCAGCCCTCTATCACAAGCAGAGAAAAATGGAGGCCTATATTGACTGTCTACTGGGGAATTATGACAGTAAAGATTTCTTCAGTGTGGTCAAATCCTGTGATTCTTATAAGAAGCTATAATGAATGACCTTAAAGAAGAACCTGAAGTCTTTGGGCTTTACTCAGTATTAGTATTTGTTCTGGGTTCTCAGTTCATGTACTCTGAAACCCTCACTGAAGAGAAGTGAGGAGTAGAGGTGTTTAGATAGTAGTTATAAAAATGATTGAAGGAGGAGGAGGAGGAAGAGAAAGAAAAAAAGAAACAAAGAAAGAGGAAGAAAGAAAGGAAGGAAGGGAGGAAGGAAGGAAGGAAGGAAGGAAGGAAGGAAGGAAGGAAGTATTTGCACCAGATCCTTTTACCCATCACCACTAAATTCTCAGAGTACTAAGCTATGTATGAACTTTGATACATAGAAAGCACTCCTACAGAATCCCATTAGGCATGGCCCCTGGCCTCTCAGTGTACTTAGATATGGACCTGATGTGGCACAAGGAGAATACATACTTGGCTTTGGTATTCACAGGGGGAGTGAATAAATTAAGTAGAGAATATTATTTCTAACATGCTGAAACTATAACACTACCTACCTGATGGGAGATGTCATTTTGTAAATGTGTTTCTCTTATTGGTTAATGAATAAAGCACTGTTGGCAAATAGGAAGGTAAGATTGGTGGGACTAGGAGACAAGGGGGATTCTGGGAGATATTGGAGAGGACAGTTGAAATGTAGGACCAAGAGGAGTAAAAGGTCTGGGCCCTTTCTCTGGTAAGCCACGTGGAAACACTTAGATTAATAGAAATGAGTTAATATTTAAGACAGAGCTAGCCAATAAGAAACACTAGTAACTGGCCAACAGCTTTATACCTAAACTATAACATAATGTGTCTGTGTGTTATTTGGGGCTGATGCAGCTCTGGGACTAGGCTAGCAGGAAAACTGCTTGTAATACCTACCTTATGTCAATATCCTTGGGATTTTCAGCATCACCAAACCTTAAGGACAACCTAAGAAAATGAAAACAACATGGTTTATCAAAACAGGATTGCAAAACAGCCTGCAAGATGGCTCAGTTGGTGTGGGCTGTACCAACGTTGCTGTGAGACCTTGGGTGACTGTCCAGGTAGCTTGCTGTTTCTGTCCTAGCTGCACCTTTTGGAAGCTGCACTTCCGTCTACCCTAGTATCGTTATTTTCCTTCTCAGGTCTTGGTGAGGTTGTAGATTAAACTATCTTAAGTATTATTCTCTCTTCCTAGTTAGATATATTAGGTACTAGACTTAAGCTTTCCAGCTTAGGACAACTCTATTGTAAACTCCCTTATGCCTTCACCCTAGGACTAGGTATGTTTGTGGTTTTGTTCTCGATTTTCCTTTTCTTAGAGCACACTTGTTATTGACTGTTTTGTATATACTTTTGTATCAAGCTTAAATCTTTTCTTTAGACTAAAAGGGAATTGTAGTGGGATATTCACTGTGTCTGCTTCTATGGCACTGACCACACCCATTGAGGGGTGGAGCCAGGGACGGAAGTGACCTGTGGGGCTTGGTCTCGGAAGGAGACTCCTTTCTGGTGGGACACGGAGAGAGGAGCATCCAGTTTTAACTGCTGTGTTCATCTGTCTGTGTTGTGAGTTGTTTCTCCCTTAATAAACATCTATTCGGCCTATTTGTTTATCCTGACCCTTATTAAACCGCAATACCTGCCTCCAGGCCAGATGACCTGAGCTCTGAGATCAATATCTGGAACTCATATAGTGGAAGGAGAGAATCAATTCCTGCAAGTTGTCCTCTAATCTCCACACAGACACCATGGTTTGAGCACACTGGCACACCTGTACAAATGAACACACACACACACACACACACACACACACACAGAGTAAGAGTCAAAAAACAATAAAATGTAAAATATGCTCAGCATTAGGAGAACAAAACACCAAAACACATTTACACATCATAGAACAGAAAACAGTATGATTAAAATGTTTTACATGCAAAACTCACAGGTTTTGGTAACCTATATCCGTGCATGCTTTTCTTAAGGTAAATACTAGCTTTCCTGGATCAGAGATAGATTAACTGTTGACTCAGGAACAAAAGTATTAGTTCTCCTCTTGACACAGTTCATCCCCCTGGGTAGCACAATGAGAGCCAGACATCAGTCCGCCCATACTGAGATCTGGGTTTTACAGTGGAAGTAAGGAGTCCAAAGTTAATGTGCAGAGTTGGTGGCCCTTTCCTCACCTCCTGAATATGACAGAAAAACATCTGCTCCCTCCATGTTGACAGAGTCTCCTTAGGAAGATAAAAATACGGAGGTAAGTGGCAGAATTTCATCAACCTCTGTATGGAAGCTGCTAGCTTACCACGAATGATGTGAATGGCTGCACATTTAAGATCTATGTCTCTTAAATATCTCCCACAGGAAGATGTGTCCCTTTGACTCTCTCACCCTTTGCCATGCAGACGCATTGCCCTGAGGCATAACTTTCTTATTAACTGCAAAACTTATCCTTTAGCCTGAGGCCAGTGAATTTGTTCAGAAAATATTAACACAGAGAAATTTTTATAAAAGGATTTTCTCTACAGATTCACACAGAAGAGGACTTGAAGCAAGTGGGTAATCCTGGGAAGGCGAAACGGTTCATTTTCAACTAGGTGGGAGGTGTTCACCCACCCAGGAAGTACAGGCAGGAAGATCAGGAGTTCAAGACCAGCCAGAGAAAATTTGAAACCAACTTAGAATACAAATGACAATGCCCCCCAAAAAAATGCGGGTTCGCTTTTTTTAAAGTTTGGAGCCAGGTTCGATGTTGCACACCTCCAATACAATCACTAGGGAGACTGAGGCAGCAAGATTGCCATGAGCTTAAGGTCACATTACACTATGCAATACATTCTGAACTAGCTTGACTACAGTGTGTGACCCAAAAGAACTTAAAAGTTTTTAAAATTTAGCAGTTTCATGCAATGTTAAGAATTCCTAGATGATATGGTTTGGCCTTTCTGCTTCTACGTGGAAAATAACTAACAAATAAAACCACATTCCACCACAAAGACTCCAACAAGAATATTCATAACTATCTGACAAGTTACATGAAGGGAAATGGCGAACTTCTGTCATCAACGGGTAAATGGATAACTAAGTTGTGATATAATCATACAATGGAATGCTGGTCATCAGTGAAAAGGGGTATAGCATTGATCTCAGAGATTTCCTAAATCACTATGTTAAGTGAAAGAACACACACACACACACACACACACACACACACACAGAGAGAGAGAGAGAGAGAGGCAGAGAGAGAGAAAGAGAGAGAGGGAGAGAGAGAGAGAGAGAGAGAGAGAGAGAGAGAGAGAGAGAGAGAGAGAGAGAGAGAGAACTATATGGCTCCATTTACATAAAATTTAGGGAACATAAATTAATCTTGAATGATAGGAACTAGACCAATTGTTACCTGGACATGTGGTAGGGATTCAAGCAACGGATTACAAAGGGCAACAGTATATCTTAGACATCATGAAAGTGGTTGTGGTCTTTGTTGTGGTGACAGCATTAGGTTTTCATATATATGACAATTGACCACAAGATACACTTTGAATTTGTGCAGGTTATTATTCTTCATTCATATTTCCAAGTAGGATTAGAAAGATAAGAATGATGAGCTGAGTTTTTATAATGGAAAGTAAAAGTTATTTGAATATACAAGAATGCTGCTGCTATATCAATAAAATGTTTAGAAGTCAGAACACCTTAATAATATGCCTTAAGACACCAAAGAGAAAAAAAGCAAATAGTATTGAGGATGAAAAATAGCATGCCATTGATTTCCTCAGCTTGGCCTACTTTCAAGAAACAGAAAGACCAATAATAATACTGCTTATGAGGAAGGGATGTGATGATCACAAAATAAATAACTAAGATTGATAACGGAAATATTTGTATTCCCTAACAGAATCAACTTGGACATGCCTGTTTGCAAACACTTTCAAAAGGTGGTATAGAAATTGTGGGAGTGGCCAACCGATAACTGGTCCAGCTTGAGACCCATACCATGAGAGGGAGCTCACATCAAACACTGCCTAGAGAGCCAGGATCCAGAGGCTGGATAGCCCAGAGACCTAGGATAGAACCAAGTACAACTGGCAAAAAAAAAAAAAAAAAAAAAAAAAAGTCAATGAAATGATTTCTGATATTCCTTTATACTTATAGATTGGTGCCTAGCCCAATGGTCATCAGAGAGCAGAGAGACTTCACCCAGCACCTGATGGAAACAGATGCAGAGACCCACAGCCACACATTAGTTGGAGTTTGGGAAATTAGACAAAAGATGGGGAGAAAGGCTTGTAGGAACCAAAGAAGTCAAGGATACCATAAGAAAACCCAGAGAACCAACTAACCTGGGCTCATAGAGACTCACAGAGACAGAACTGACAACCAGGGAACCTGCATGGGACTAACCTAGGCCCTCTGCATATATGTTACAGTTGTGTAGCTTGGTTCTCTTGTGGGACTCCTAACAGTGGGAACAGGGATTGTCTTAACTCTTTTACTGGCTTTTGGGACCCTTTCCTCCTACTGGATCACATCATCACAGGAGAGGAGGTGACTAGTCTCACTGCAACTCAGTCTAGCTAATATCCATTGGAGGCCCTTCCTTTTCTGAAGAGCAGCAGAGGAGGCGGAGGAGTAGATGGAGTGGGGGGTGGGAACTGAGAGGAGAGGAAGGAGGAGTATCTGCAGGCTGGATGTAAAAGCAAAATAGACAAGCAAACAACACACTTTCAAAGCTTCTTTACCAAGTAAAGCTTCAAGAGAGCCCGACCCTAATTGTATTTTGACTGCCTGCTCCAAATTACTAAATAAACCTCTTTAAGGAAACAAAATATACCAGGTATGGTGGTGCCCCCCTTCAGTCTTAGCACTTGGGAGACAGAGGCAGGGAGACCTCTAAGTTCAAAGGCAGCCAGGGTTACAGAGTGAAAGCAACACTGTTTGGGGGGGGGGGAACAAACAAAAGGAAAGAAGAAAAAAAGAAAGAGGGATGCAGTGGGTAAGGAGCTGGAGGGGAGAGTAAGGGCGGAGGGAGGAGGGGAGGGAGGGGGGGAAGAAAGATCCCTTGAGTTCCTAATGGGCCACACTAGCTTCCTCACATAGAAGCTTGCTCTGAACTAATGAACCAAACTTCCGAGCAAAGCCATCTTAAGCCTCCCACCATCTCCTGGCGAGGTGACTGACCAGCTCCCAGAAACGACCCATCTGGACTTTTCCCCAGCAGGCTTGGTTTGGCAGAAGCTGGAAACCACCGGATGCTCTGGACCAAGGAACTTGAGGCCAGATTTCAACAAAGCTAATTCACCATTTGCTCAGTGAGGGTCTTGAACGTGTTGGGTGCCATACAACAATGGGAACATAAAAATGGATACAACCGAGAGCAAGAGTGAGGAAAGGAACTCAGCGGGTGCCCCGTTCTTACACATTTAAAACAGACCCTGAATTCTTTGGGCTATAAATGCGCACAGATGCGGGAACTGTGTTCTATTTGCAGGGCTTTCGCTGTTTAAAAAGACTTCCATAGCAAATCCGTCTGCCAAATATGCCTCTCCCTGAACGTTTTGACTCCCAAAACTGAAACATGGTCATCTTTTTTCAATCTGGCCTTTTGACCTTACATGGCTGTGTCTCCACTTGGGTTTGCTCTTGGAGCAGCTCCGACTCAGGTTCTGTCAGACACAAGGGTTCCCTCACAGGCACCTCAAAGTCACCTCATTGTCCTATGGAATTCACAGGGGTCAGCATCAGGGGGTCTTAGCAGCTGGAACTAAACCCCTCACTTCCTGAGAAGAACATTCCCCCCACCCCCCCCCACCCCGCCCCCACCCCGCCCAGGCCTGCTCTCTGGGTGGGGCTATTCCCAGGCTGCCTGTATCTCACCTGAGCAGGACTGCAGGAGTCAGCCTGTGCTCGCACCTGAGTGTATTTCTAGGGAGATGAGTAGGAGGATAAAATATCGGTGCATTCATGTGGCAGGAAGGATGAAAGATCTAGGAGCTCCACATCAGGTGGCTAACAACAGCTTCGGGCCATCCAGCACCCTCTTGTCGCCTCTGCAGGCACTGGAACACACATGTGCATATACACAGACATAATCACACAAACAAAAAAATAAGCTAATCTTAAAACTTACTTAAAAACAGAGAAAAGGCAAACACCAAAACACCCCCTCCAACAGGGTAGACAGCACTGTGTTCCATTGCACTCGCTGGTATTAAGAAAGAGGCACTGCTTTGAACAGCACTTGACAAGTCCTCTGGACCCTATACTTACATTTCCTCATCTGCTTTTCACAATCCTCTGAGATAAGGCCAAGAGGAAGGTGCTAACATGTCCCCTTTAAAAACACTTTAGAACCCCAGTGGGACTCTTGCACGTTTTCTAGCCTCACTCAGCCCAAATTCCTTATGAAATATAGGGCCACCAGACATGGAGGCCTCCCCAGCCCCAGCCTGTGGTAAAGGCACAAAGGATGTCAGCTACAATGGATAGCTGCCACCATTTCCATCTTACATGTGACAAGCCCCTGGGTCCTAAAGTTGCACAGCTCTCTGGCAGAACTGGGCCTGCAAGACAAGTTTTTGTTTTTCTCCACGCATAGTTTCCACTGATGACTAAATTCTCCACAGCCCAGTAAAAAGCTGCGCTGCCCTGGTTCTTCCCACAACCCCCTAATGTCAGGCTAAACGGAAACCCGCAGCCAGCCCTGGACAAGCAAGCTCGCCCCAGGCCATCAGCATCTCTCCATGCAACTGACCACAAATCAAGAGCCCTGTAGGGAATTGATTAGAGCCTGGGAAAAGAAGTCCTGAGCCCTCAGCAGTGTGTGCATCCCTCCCACAGTCCTTGATAGCTGAGCTGAAACAACAGAAACAAGTGTGGACGGATTCTTAACAATTCCCTAAATGTTGTAATTATTACAATTCCTTAAGACCCTATTAGGAGACATTTTGAAGCACAAGACATGGAGAATGCATACTGTCCCTTTCACGGATATATCAATATATCCATTTTCACCCATCATCAAGAGCTTTAAACAAGAAACAGAGTTCAGGAATGAACCGGCAATTCCAGTCAAACCGTTCATAGTGTAAAAGGAATGTACACAGGAGTGCATGCATGATATGTTACCATTCATACAAAATATCCTCACAGGCCAGAACAAAAGCAAAGAGTCTTCCAAAAGCACCCGATGTACCAACAAATATTGAACAGGGGGTTTGTAGAGCACAAAGGGGACACTTCCAATTTCCTCTCCCTAGGCAAGTAACACAGGGGGAAAAAGTTTTCAGATGCCTGAAAAGCAGAGAAAGGCTTTCAAAGCGATCTGTTCTCTCTGGGGACATTTACTTAATCTGCTCCTCTCAGACCAAAACTAATCATTCTGGTCACACTCAAATGCCCAAAAGATTGGCTGAAACTTGACCAAATGTCATCTTAAACACAAACTGTAATAGACCGAGTTCTATAATTGGAGAATCTCTCACCGAGACCAAACACACTACCTAGAGGCGAAGATTCGTCCTGAGTAACCCACAATGACATGTATGCCCTGCTGCGTGATCTAAGTTCTTTCATGGTAAGTTCAGGTACTTTGACTGTTAACAATTGAGACCAAGCCTGAAGAGAGCTTAACTTTTCTCCCTTCTTTCTTCCTTTCTTCTACCTGCAAGCAATACAGGCCCTTGTCAGCGTTCTCTGTGGCCTACCATAATCAAAGATTAAGAGCAAATTGCAGAACACATCACACGCCTCCATTGTAAGATACAGAGAAAAGCAAGAACCTTCCTACTGTCTGGCCAGCTTACAAAGCATGAGAGGGTGTCCTCCTGGCTGCTCAGGTGGTAAAGGTTTCATTGGTCTAATCCAGCTGTGAACCCTGCACCCAAAAGGCCAACCTACTAGGCAAGATGTGCCTACCTGTGCAATACTGGCATGACTATTGTGAAGGTAACTAGCTGCCCTTTGATTTGGAGTGGGGATATGGGAGGAGGTACCCCATACCTGGTATGGTAAGCACAGCTAACGATCCAGAACTAGGGATATCATTAAATCCACTGTGAAATGTAGCACTATTGCTTAACTAAATTGAAATATTATCAAACTTCCTTCTAAATACCTATGCATATATTTGTAGACAAAACTTTCCCTCCTTCTTCCCTCCTTCCCTTTTCTTCCTTCCTCCCTTTTTAGGATGAATTGGAAATTCTCATTTTCAAAACCCACAGAAGAAAAAAAACTAATCGACCACTCTCCACTGGAACTCAGCAGCCAAAATTGGTCTTGCCAGTTAAAAAAGAAAAAAAGAGCATGTCTTAAGGCTTTTATTGTTGTAAAGAGACACCGTGACCACTGCAACTCTTATAAAGGGAAAACATCTAATAGAGGGGGCTACATTTTCAAAGGATTCGTCCATTATCATCCCAGTGCAGCATGAGGGCACGCAGGCAGACCTGGTGCTGGAGAAATAGCTGAGTCCTATATCTTGACTTGCAGACAACAGACGGGAAGCAGTGTGAACACTAGGTGTTGCTTGAGCATATATAAAACCTCAAAGCCCACCCCACCCACTTCCTCCAACAAAGCCACACCTACTCCGACAAAGCCACACCTCCTAATAATGCCACTCCCTATGGGGGCCGATTACTTTCAAACTACCCCAGAAAGAGACACAAAACTGGGTGGTTAGACGGAGGAGTGGGTAGAAGGAGTAGATCTGGGAAGAGCTGGGGGTGAATGCAATCAAAACAAGTTGCACAAAATTCTCAAAGAACTACTAAAGTGTTCTTTGAGTTAATTTGTGACTTGCTCTTTAACCTGGATGACAAAGGCAAACATCCTTTGATGATGTTTGTACGCGGTACAGGTACCGCTAAGGCTTCTTCAGCCACAAAGACTGACTTACGTGGCACTTTCCTCGGTACAGTTTGAGTTGCCAGTGTCCACTGTTGTGTTTTGTCCAGGTGTTTCATCTGTGAGGTCCAGCCAGGTCTGATTCTTGAATTTAACTGTGATTCTTTTAGTCCAGAAGAGGATGCAGGGGACTCCATCCCTGGAGAACTTAACAGGGTTGTGATGACTGAAATCACTCCAATGGGTTTTGCTCAGATTGTAGTTGAAAGTCTAATTAGTCAAATAAAAGGAATTTAACAGGTAAAAATGTGTGTCCTTAAAATCAAAGACTCCCTACAGATAAAAAGTCAACTCGTATCCTGTAATAATGTATATATGTTATCAGATATTTACTTAAAGTACAACACAAAGAGTGGCTCAACTATTCCAGTGAATGCAAATGAAAGAAAAACTGGCCAGGAGAGAGCAGTAAGCGATAAAAGATGCACTTGCTGCAGTTTCCTGTGGGGAAACCATAAAATGGAATTAACAATAAATAACTATTGTGTATGTATTCATAGTAGCTCTGAAAGCATTGAAAAGGTGAGTATGCTACTTAGGTTAAAGGTTAACGTCCCAACAGCCATACCTGTGTGATGGGCGTTGTGAAATTCTGGACTGGCTTCACCTCCCCACTATTCTCTTGACCTGTCAAGTGAATGATGATGTGAGTATCAAGGCTTGATGCTACCCGTTTGTTAACACAATTGAATGATGCCAAGGAGCCAATCCCTGATCTGTATCCTATTTGGACTTATCATTTACAATGTTCTAGTTTAAAAGATTTTTCCAGGAGGGACTCTGGTTCAAACTACACCAGTGAGGTTAATGCACCCCAGAAAAGGCCTTTCTTTATCCCTGCCCCCAGGAAACACAAGGGCAAGTCCAAGCCTTACCACTTCGAATAATCACTTCTTTACTTGAAGACGCTTGAGAACTGCAATTAGAAATAGAGTTTGAAATGCAGAGGGAACATCTATAGTGGTGCTTCACACAAAGTTCTGAAGCCATCTCAGCTGTATCCCTCTCAGTCAGGGTCACACTGTGGCCATTCAGAATTCAGTATTTTTAAGTGATGAACTCCTGATTTAAATATAACACGTCCTCTCCAAACAAAATATAGAAAATACAGAATTTCTTGAAATCTTTCTCTTTTTATGACTCCGTTCCGATCCTTACTGGATATCAGAGAGACACAACTTGCATGGCTAGCAGTGAGCTGTCTACCAAGCTTCAACGGATAGCAAAAACATAATAATATGTAGTAAATTATTTTACAATGAAATTTTATATCACACTTTGTTGTTACTATATTATAGCCAAAATATTCAATATTTATTATTTTTTTAAAAAGACAAATCCAGGCAGTCAGTAGCTCACACCTTTAATCCCAACATTTGGGAAGCAGAAGCAAGTGATCTCTCTGAGGTCAAGATCAGACTTCAGAGTCTTGAAAAACAATCAAGCAAACAAACCAAAGATAAATTCAATTGCCAAAAAGGAATTTATGAAAAGCATGAAAATATAAATTATTATCTATAGCCTTCCATTCTTTATATATACTCATATATACATACATGTACCACATAATTTACTTTTTATAAAGCTTAAAAATATACTTTGAGAACATATTGTTTTCCAGCCTGCAATTTTTGGACTTCAGCATCTATCACAAATATATACCTATGCTGTCATTTTTTTTGACAAAATTTTGAGTTTCATGCAATATTACATCATAAAAATGTATCATGGTGTCTTCACACATATTTATGTTGTGGTGTAAACGTCCTCCAAAGGGCCAGGCAATGCTGGCACATGCCTTTGATCCCAGCACTCAAGAGTCAGAGGCAGGAGGATCTCTGAGTTTGAGGTCAACCTGGTCTATAGATTGAGTTCCAGAACAGAAACCCTGTCTCAACAAAAAAAAAAAAAACAAAACAAAACAAAAAAAAAAACAAAAAAAAACAAGCAAACAAACAAAAAAAAAAAAAGGAAGGAAGGAAAGAAGACAGGAAGGAAGGAAAAGAAAAAAGAGAGGAGGGGGAATGCATAGGACTTCATAAGACTTCCAGCAGTGAGAAGTGAGAGCAGAGATGTCTCTGTCTGACTCCTTGTTCCCGAGATGCACTCCATCTCACTATCTGCCATCAGCCATGGACCCTCACCAGAACTGAGCCAACTCAGGTTACATGCCCTTGAATTTCCAAAACTGTAAAATAAAGAAGCCTATTTTTGTTTTCAAAATAGCATATGTAATGAAAAGTTCACTAATAGCAATTGTTCCCAGGGTTCCTACAACTTAGGACAGCAGTTTTCAACCTGTGGGTCATGACCCCTTTGAGCATCACATATCAGATGTTTACATTATAATTCATAACAGTAGCGAAATTACAGTTATGAAGTAACATTGAAAATAATTTAATGGTTGGGAGAGTCACTGCAGCATGAGGAACTGTATTAAAGGGACACAGCATTAAGAAGGTTGAGAACTACTGTCCTCAGACATTATAGTGGATTGCTCTTTAACACAAACGCCTAAATTAAAATTGTTAGGTTGGGAAGTAGAGAGATGTTTTGTCCTATATTCCAAGCATAAAAACATGCAAACCAAGGGTTTGGAGAATGTATTACTCTTCCAGAAGACCAAGTTCTCTTTCTATACCCCATGTCAAGTGACTCCAAATTGCCTGGAACTATAAATCTGGAGGAATCTGATGCCTCTGGCCTCCTCAGGTACTAACACACAGGTGGCTTGCACTCACAAATATATCCACATAATTTAAAACTAAAATGAAATAAACTTTTTTTTTTCAAGACAGGGTTTCTCTGTGTAGCCCTAGTGCTGGAATTAAAGGTGTGTGCCACCACCGCCTGGTAATACATCTTTTTTTAATGCAAGCCAAAACATAAAATTCTCCCCAGGTACCCCAACCCATCATTCAGCCTTAGTAATTAAGTTAAAGCCCATCTTACTTCACACATAATTAAATAGAACTAATTAAAAATTAAATACATTATTCTAAATTATTTTGTGAAAATTTCTCCAGATGACAAATTTGGGAAATGCCTACTAGTTGCTCCTCATACATATATGCAACAATTTGCTCATTTTTATCAGCTATATTCAAGTATAAATCCTGTACAGAAAACTGTGCCCATATAATGTAGTCAATATTATATGTTTGGGCACAGGAGCATAGCCATGGTATTATAGCTTCAGTAGACTTAAAAATATTAATGGCACTCACCAAAGGTTCTGCAAACATTTCCACAGTGCTCCCTTCACCTTCAACCCTCCACCCTTCATCCCAAGCAAGTACACTGACTTCCTTTCATTTTGTATGAGTTTGCATTTTATAGAATTTATCCGTTAGTATGTGGTTTCTTTAAACTTAACACAATGGCTTTGGAATTTATGTACACTTCTGCATCAGTGCTTAATTCTAATCAGTTGCTAAGAAATACCTCACTGTATAGATATAACACATTTTGTCTATGTGCATATTAACATTTACGGGCTTGTGCTGTGTTTATATAGCTTGGGAATTTACAAGCAAAGATTTAAGAACTTTCATGTATACTAGCTAGTGTGGAGTATGTTTATCCCCCCCAGTTCTGAGGCATGAACCTAGGGCTTCCTTTGTGCCAGGCATGGGTTCTACCACTTAGCAACACCACAGAAACATATCTGTTTGTAAGAAGTCCCTTGTGAGTAAGGTTGAAAAGACTCAGCCAATCTCATCTTGGTGCACTTGGGAACACTATGAAATTTAATTTCCTGAACAACAGAAGTAATGTATGTCTTATGCAAAACATATCTACCTACCTAAACTCCATATCCTCCCATGTGAGTTGAAACATCACTGAGAACATGACAGAAGGACTAACAAGCAGAAAACACTCCCTGGAGACACAGAGCTTTCTAATACACATGAACAGAATTTTACATTTTTCTTCAGTTCAAATGGTATTCAAAACTGTATATCATCACACCAACTTATATATCCAATTTCTTAACTCTCTTCATCAACAAAAACATAGAAATGGCGAAGTAGATTTTACCTAGAAAAGATAAATGTATCAAGTCAATTGGGAATATTTAGCTAATAGGAGGTATTTACTAGGTTTTTTTTAATAAAAGTATATTAATGAATAACTAAACAAACTGCTTGGTTTGAGGCCTAGTTTTATTAATTACATTTTTTCATGTGTTCATTAATGAAGGGCTTGTAGTAAACAAAGAAGTTTACGGTTGTTTTAATGCATCTTTGGTCTAACAATACAATAACGGCATTTTTAATTTAAAAAAGAAAAAAAAAGAAAGCACCCCAATGAAGACAGGCCTTGTAAACATACAACCCTAACCCTGACCAAGTGAGATTTTATTGGAAACCTAATTTCAACCAAAACAAAATATGCATCGCTCCATAGTATCTGACAAGAAAAACTAACAACTGCCCACGTTTGTCTTGTGTGAATAGGTTGAAAAACACCGATGTGAGAAATTTAAGCCTTGCTTGGCCTCATAGCCTAGGCCTGCAACGTCTATGGAGTCTGAGGCAGAAGAATCAAAAGCTCAGTCTACACTGAGTCTACAGAGGGTGTTCAAAACCAGCTTGGGCAACTTAGTGAGACCCTTTCATAAAATAACTACCTTTTTAAGTAGCTAGACATCATAATGATAATCTAACAAAAATAGTTTTAAGTGGCTATGAGCCTGGGGAGACAACTCATTCGGTAAGCATGCAGAGTTCAATTCCTAGATTCCATGGGACATGGGGTCATACACTTGTAGTCTTAGCACTTTGTAGCAGAAACAAAAGGCTCCCTGGGACTCAGTGGCTAGCAGCCCAACTGAATCAGCAAGCTCTAGATCTCTAAAAAGACCCTGCTTCAAAAACACAAGGTGGAAACAAGAGGCAGACCTCTGAGTTCAAAGTCAGACTGACCATCAGAGGGAATTCCAAACAAGGCAGGGCTGGTTAATGAGGTCCTGTCTCAAACAAAAAAAGAATAATCCAACTTAGGATTCAAAAGAGAAAAACTTTTTTTACAGGATTTTTTTTCCTTAGTACGTCTGTGTTTACGTATGCGCATGAAGTGTATGCGCATGCGCACATATGTATGCGTAGAGGCCTGAGGAGAATGCTCGGTGTCTTCCTTTAAGCCTTACTCCCTGGAGACGGGGTCTCTCCCTGAACCTGGAGCTCACAGCGGGGCTGGGGCGACAGGTGTTCATGGCCAAGTCTGGCTTTTCCACCTAGGTGCTGAGGTCCAAACTCAGGTCTTTACTGCTGCAAACATGCTCTCAGCCACTGAGCCATCTGAAGCCCCAGCACTCCCGACTCTGCTCTTTAAACTTGGGAAATGTGCGACATTCTGAAACTGCAGTCATCTCTCTTAGGAATCGCCCTACAGGGTTAGAAGATATTTTTACATTCAGATCCATGACTTGAAAGAGCAATTACAAAATAAGAATTGTTGGTCCCTTTATAGTGAATTAGCATGCGTTATTAGATTAGAATAGTCATCTATGTGATTTAGCTTATTTGATTTTTAAAATTTTTTAATTATATGTAATTGGCTCTCGTTGAAGCTCCTTTTTCTTCTCTGTGCCCCTTCTCCTTTTCCTTCCCCAGTAGTTCCCTTGTAAAAACACTTGTATTCAATGACTTCATTTTTTTATTCCTCCCCAGCCCTCCCTTAAGACCTCTTTTTTTCCCTTTCATGATCGCTTTCCTAGGTTCATGACCTACAGTTGTCCCTCCCTCCACGCACATATAAAAGCAAAATCTAGGACCCACCTAAGAGAGAGAGCATGCTGTGTTTCTGACTCCAAGTCAGGAGTGTTTTACTTCATATTTCTATCCATTTTTCTTTGCAAATGTCATAGTTCCTTTTTCCATGGGGTTAAAATAAAGTTTTGTTGTCCCTATATAGCACATTCTTCTTATTTGCTTGTTAGCAGTGTCTAGTTCTGTAGCTATTGTGAAGGGTGCAGCTGTTTGCACAATTTCTAAACTCTAAGCTTCTAAAGTTAAAATTACGTTTATTTTGGCATTAATAAAGGCAGAATCTGAATTTTTAAATTTTTGACACCATTTTTTCCAATGTAATACAAAAGCCACTCATTTCCATACTAAACTCGGTAGAGAAATATTAAGTCTTATAGGCTGGGATACAGCTTAGTGGTAGAGCAGTTGCTCAGCATTCGTGAGACCCTAAATTTAATGGCTGCATAGCACAAAAGCACGGGATTCCATATTATTACAAAGCCAGGTATGGCAAAGTGAATGCCTATAACCCCAGAACTTGGAGAATCAGAAGTTCAAGACCACCAAGGGCTACATAGGTAAATTCAAGGTCAGCCTGGCCTGTTCCAAACAAAAAACATGATTAACATTTAGCCACTTGAGACATTTAAGTCACGCACTATTTAAAAACAAAGAAGCACTAATTGGTTTAGGGGAGACAAGAAGGAAACATTTTGAATGTCTATTCTTAACACTGTTATTAGCTGCTGACTTAGGAGTTCTACAAGACGCTTGGCAGGCTCACCCTGCTTGCTGCTGTGCTCGCGTTCACACACGAATTTCCCTGATGCATTTGGTGAGACGGCACATCATGAATAATTGGGAAACAACATACATTAGCTGTAGCTGAGATTCTAAATATACTTTTTAAGAGAGAAGTCTGTGTATTCCTTTGTAAGATATGGAAAGAAAACAGACAAGGGAACAAAAATGGTGCTTGTTAATTGTTAATACTGTGTCATGAACAATCACCACCTCTAGCCAGTCAATGTGACATAACATCTTTTCCTTGGGATCTCAGGTTATACATTCCTCACGTCTCCATTCACATAATTATGACCGGAGAGACTGTGAACTTAGCCCCTATTTATAAACATAGAAGAAGCCAGAGCCAGGGCTGGTCTGAGAGTCCGTTAAGGAGTGGTATATTTTATCCAAGTGCAGTGTTGGTAGTGTTTTAAACAATAATCCTTGCCTCTTACAGTAAACGTATAATATAATAAATATTGTAGTAAGCTGTATGATCTAACCTCGCTTATACATTTTTGAGCCCTAAACAAATGCAGATACGTAACTGTATATAAAGAAATGACAAAAACATCTAATTTCACACTTGCACTGAGGTTCACAAACACATTGCAGTAAAGGCTATTACTCACCCTACATTCTTCCAGGCAAGTATCTGATCCAAAGTGGCTGAAAACAACATGCACAAAAACAGAAGTGAAAAACTAAACAAGAGTTTTCTTCCCATCAAGAAACGTACGTCTCTTCAAGCCAAGCACATCTGTTAATTCATAGAGCAAACAGAGCAGAGGCTGAACTGTTCTTGCCAAGTGACTGACAGCACCTCCAACCAATAAAAAGACAGCTTTTTCCAGGATGTATGTACTATGGGGGAGCAAGGAGGGTGAGACCTGGCAATGCTCAGTCTAGATTACAGAGCTAACCCAGCATTTAGCCTTTTGGTTATTCATTGCATTTAAAAATTATTAGGCAGCACTTTGTAGAGAAAATACATATCTAGTAAGCCCTTTATTGGCAGTTGCACTGGTGTGACTACCTGTGCATAAGCTTCTCACACCACTTCTCAAAAAATGATTGCCTTCTCTCTCAGATCTATGAACCATACATTTTCCCATACATTTTAAGTGAATTTGTCAGAAAAAAAAAATCTCTAGAACTTACCTGTATTTGCAGATGTGTTCTAGGTCACGGTTCTCTGTTAAATGTTTCTGTCGATGGAGAGGACTTGGGAGGGACGCTGATGACCCTCTGGCTGTGCAGTCAGGAGCTGCTAAAGGCATGCTCAGTGGGATGGCTCCCAGAGCGTCTGTTGCAGCAGCCAAGCAAGCTCTCACATCTGTGCTGGTTTTCTGCAGAACAGGGACACAAGGGCAGGAGTGCTAAAAGAATTGCTGCAGAGGAGAATGGGAGGGGGACAAGCACAGGACAATGACATGTGCTGGAAGATGTCAGAATAAAATCCAGTATTTTCTGCATGAAAAGGAGTCTGGGGAACAGGAAATGAAATGAAATGATAGACAAAGGCCTCTTGCCTTGGATAAATAACGAGTGGCTGTATTACTCCCCCAAGCCTACGAAACAAAATCCAGAAGGATTTTGCATTTAAAACACAGATAAGAAAATCTCATAACACTGAAATGGAGCACAGGCATTCTTGTCACTTCAGGATCTTGAAGCTTTTTAAAAATTATTGTTTTGTATGTATCCATGTTTTCCTGCATACATGTCTGTGCACTGCATGTGTGCAATGCCCCACCTCCAGAGGCCAGAAGAGGGCCTCAGATTCCCTGAAGCTGGAGTGAGTTAGTTACAGATGCTCCTTAGCCGCCATGTGGGTGCTGGGAACCCAACATGGGGCTCCTGGAAGAGCAGCCAGCGCTATTAACTACAGAACCCATCTCTCCAGCCTGGGAAGGGCTTGTTTAAGTGAAACTTCAGAGCAGTAATGGCCTCAAGGGAGGCTGAGAACTTGTTTGATGACATTCTTGCCTTCTTTGTGTGCTGTCCTCCTCCTCACATGCCACCAGACACTCCTTCAGAGAACAACAAAAGGACATAAAGCACACTGGAGAGGTGGGAGAATGCATTGACAAAGGGAGGGTTGTGATAATAATGTAATAACAAACTGGGGAGCTGGTGCACATCTGTTGGCCAGCACTTGGGAGCTGGAATCAAGACAATCAAAAGTTTGCCCGGTGGTGGTGGTGCACACTTTTAATTCCAGCACTTAGGAGCAGAAGCAAAAGAATCTCTGTGATTTCCAGGCCAGCCTGGTTTACAGAGTGAGTTCCAGGACAACAGGAGTTACACTGAGAAACCCTATCTCCAAAAAAAAAAAAAAAAAAAAAAAAAAAAAAACAAAAAAACCCCAAAAAACAACACAACAAAAAAGAACAAAAGTTCAAAGCCAACCTGGGAAACATGAGTAATAGAATGATAAGTTTAATACAGCTTTCTGTGTCCTGGTTCATTTCTACTACTTCTCATACTTGCTTTTCTGCCTTCTACTCCTTCATTTCCCTACTTCCAGAGCAGGAGCCTGGCATGGTAGCACACGCCTTTAATTCCAGTACTGGGGAGGTAGAGGCAGGGGGATCTCTTTAAGTTTGAGGCCATCCTGGTCTACAAAGTGAGTGCCAGGTCAACCAAGGCTACATGGAGAAACCATGTCTCTGGAGGGGGAGGGAGCGGGGAGAATCAAGTTGAGCTTGGCCCCTCCTCTTCCTTATAAGGAATCACTTCCAACACAGAAACTACACCTTAAGGCCATAACCTCAAGTCTATTGGAGAAAAGAGGTGCCACCACAACTCTCCACACACCCCCCTTTTTATCTACTTGATCTTTTTCCTGATTCTGTGGAATTTCAAGTATTAAAACAGGTTTGAGAGCAGGAATTAGTCTTCTGTAGGGTTGACAGATAAGCTATGTAATATCCAGTTAAATTGGAATCCCAGAAAAAACAAGTAATTGTCATATGTGTGTCCCATGCAATATTTAAGACAGTACACTGGGCTGGAGAGAGGGGCCAGTTGGGTACATGCTTGCTGAGCAAGCATGAGATTCAAGTTAGACTTGGAGAACCTGTGTCTAAAAGCTGGGCTCAGAGGCTCACATCTCTATTTTGGAGCTGGGGAAGCATGAGGACTCCGGAGGCTTTCTGGCCAGCCTAACCTACTCTGCAAGAGCCAGTGAGAAACCCTATCTCCAAAATCGAGGTGGACATCCCCCTGAGGAATTGGAGTTGATCTTTGACCTGCACACACACACACACATACACACACACACAGATACAGTGTATATAAAAGTCAATGATTATTAGAAAACTACATTTTATTGAATAGCCTACATATGTAACAGTTAAATCCGGCAAGCTTAGCCCCAAGGAGCTCTCTGCTACTTAACCTTGTGACATGTTTGTACATGTCACAGGATTTTTCTGGGATTTGAGTTTTATCTTATAGGTCTAGATGGTGTGAGGAATCTTTGCTCCTATATTTGAAACAGATGCTGCTGGCTCAAGAACTGCCCTTCAATTAGCAAGACTCTAGAACAGCCATCATTAGGTAAGAGCAGCATGTAGCTTAAACTTTCTAGTAGTCACATTCAAGGAGTAAAAATAAATGTGTAATTAACTTTAATGATAATTAACTTGATATATCTAAAATAGCAATGTTCTTAATTTTAAGAATTTTCAATAAAACTTCTAACATTCTTTACTCCCCAGACTCTGAAAGCTGGTGTGAAATGTACATACATAACAATTCCAACTCATCAGATTCCAGGTGTTGAGTTACTGCGCTTCACACGTAGTCACCATATTGGTGACAGAGCACATCTCCAACAGCCAGAACAGTTCCTTGAACTCTTCTACAGTATCAATGACACCGTCTTTTCCTCAGAACTCAAATGGGGAGGAAGTGTAATCTCAAGATCATCTCCCATTGTGATGAGACTGGTTGTATGAATGCAGAGAAACTATTGTAAGCCTGCACACTCAAAATTGTTAGTTTCAAATCAAGTATTACATGTCTTGATGATCCTAAAATTTTACCACATCACTCTTTTTGTTGTGAGAATGTCTTCCTACTTGGATAGGAATAATAATAGCAGAATAATTAATACCTAGTGGGTTTCACACATATTAAAATAGAAGTCACACTTAAGATGTGATTGTCTGAGAATAGCTTATCTTGTGACTTTGCAGGAGAAAAACAGTAGAAAAATGTTAATTGGCTATTTAAACAGACAGAACACACTGGAGAATGGCCTCTCAGACTGCTTGGGAGTCTTTGTCAAGATTGTGGAAAGCCTGAGATTTTACCCACTTGCAGCTGACAAATTAGTCTTCCCATTTTAGAGACAGTGGCAGACAACAAAGCTGCCAGGTAAGACAAAGACTTCATGACTCACCACCAGCAGCTCCGTGAATGTCACTATTCCTGTGTCAGTGTCCTAGCAGGATAGACCTGGGGCCTAGGACCTAGTGGAGGAGGTGGGTCACTGGAGATGAGTCATCAAAGTCTCCTTCCCCCCACACACACACACACACACACACACACACACACACACACACACACACACACACACACACCATCCTGCTCTATCACACTCTCTCTTCCACATTGCCATTTGTCCCACTGCTATGGAGGTCTGCTCACCAGAGGCCTGTGACAGTACAGCCAGTCAACCATGCCCAGAGCTTCTGAGACCACAAGAAAAGAAAGCTTTCCTGCCTCTTGTCCTTAGGTGTTGTCAGGTGATGAGCGCCTGACTAACCCAAGGAGATCCGATCATTCATAGTGTCTAGGAAAGCCTGCCTTTAATTCTAGAGGAAAAACACCCCTATTTCCAAGGTTATCAAGCAACCTACCATTGTCTTCAAGAGGAGACACATGCTTGTGTTTCAAAGCTATTCACTGTGAAAACAGAAGGGGAAAAAATTCCCAGAACAAGGAAAAGCAAGTGGCTCACAACACATGCAGAAAACTTGGAAGCATACAGAAAAATTCCCCTCAGCAGTGCCCAGGAGGAATAGGAAGTTGAACAGCTTTGCACAATTTTATACCTTGTTATATATTACTAAATTAATGTTACCTGGTGTAGTGAGATATCTACCCTGCCAGCACCTGTTGCACTGACCACGCAAGTGTGACCTGGGGGGACTAGGTTTGGGGTCTAGGACTCCAGCTCTCTATCTTACCTCTTACTTCCTGGTCGGAGACAGAGAACATCCAGAGGCATCCTTGGGACAGGAACCTGCGGCAGTCATCTGTTTCTGGTGTAAATGACTTCTCCCTGAATAAACATCCATCAGCCTATCACATCCCAGAATCTTATTTACCATGCTTTAGCCTGGAATTCTGAATATCAAAAAGTTAATCTTTCATATCCATATGTTACCTTATAGAACTATGTTCACACAATTAAAAAAACACATCTAACTTAATTTAGGAAGCCTATATCAAGAGAAGTCAATGCTATCAGATTGTTTTTAAATGTCCACCAGTCCAAATGGTAAGCTAATGATAATGATCTTTGCACAGTGACTCAAAATCCAAAACTATCTACTGCCTACAAAGCCCTGAATAGACCCCTGCTGCTCCCTCCTTCTCGGTGTCAGCTACTTCCCCTGACCATGGTGCAGGGGTGCAGGCACAGATTGTACTCAGCTGCTCAACACCATAATGGGTCACATGAGCTTCCTCTGTGGGAGTCAATTTAACTTTCCTTGTAACCAAACATCACAACTTGCACTGAAATGTTTACTTATTTATGTGGCTTCTTCCTCATGGTGATATTTTATGAGATAAAAAATAAAGTTTGTCTGAAGATCAGAGTGCAAAGCTAGCCACACTAGATAACCATAGAGGCCAGACAGTGGTGGCACACACTTTTAATCCCAGCACTCATGAGACAGAGGTAAGTAGATCTCTGTGAGTTCGAGGCTACCCTGAACTACACAAAACTGACAAAGAGAAACAGCTCACACAAAAGGTGATCTCAGCACTTGGCATCCCATGCCTTTAATCGCTGTACTAGAGAGGAATATAATGTGGGAGGAGACAGCAGTCTCATTGCAGTCTGAGGAATCATGGAGACAATATTGCCCATTTTGGTCTGAGGTAGAGGTAACAGCTTGTGATTGGCTGCGTTGCTTCTAATCTTCAGCATTAACCCCAGTATCTGTCTCTGGCTTTTTATTATTCATTCTATATGTCACCAGAAAGCTTGCCCAGCCAAAGCAGTGACTTTGAGTAATTAACTAATACACACTTAGAATTCTAGTGGATACTCAAGAAAATCATTGAATGAATGAATGAATGAATGAACCCATCAATAATCCCACATAATGAATCCCCACTTCTTGCCATATGATTGTGACTTCTAGTGCCTAAATTTTAGATCACGTTTTCTAGAAAATGAATTACTTCAAACATTCCATAGAATTTAGTTCACTAAAAATAGAATTGACAAAGAAAAACTACACATACCTATGAAAATGTAATTATGAAATCTATTATTTTATATGCTAAAAAAAAAAGTAAGTGAAGTAAGAAACCAACCCAAGTTGCTTTTGTTCCCCAGCAAACTGCTGTAGTGTGTGCTGTAGTGTGGTATGCAGGGGGGTATACATGATGTGTAATTCTACAAGTTCAGGACCTAACTGCTGCCAAGGTTCCTAGCAATTTCCATCAAATCAACTTGTGATTTGATTGGAATCAGAAGGGTAAATGAAACAGTTACAAGTGCGTCTAATTTAAATGTTAATGCTTCTTACTGTAGGTTTCTTTCCACTTCATGAGACATGGCTCGTGTCTAAGATTAGTGGCACATATTGCTCAAGTTCAACTGAGAAGCCTGTTCCCGCATACATTTGTCCATCCAGCAAACACTGACTGGCACTGTACCAGGCTCTTTACCAGAAATGTAAGGGGAAGAAAATCAAATCCGTCGGTCAAACAATCTTTGCCAGGTAATAGACAAAAATGTAAACATGTGATGCCTAAGGCAAAGACCTTTAAAAGGTGTGTGAAAGCCAGCAGCCTTCTTGATGTCCACTTTCACCCAGGTAAGGGTTGATGAAAGAAGGGAGGAAGCACAGCGGGTATTAGTAGGGACCAGAGATGTTGATGTCTGCTGTTTGCAGCATGGAAAGAGCCTTTATTGAAAAGCTTCACTGAAGAGTTGGTGGAGTCATGAGGTAGAAAGGAAAGCTTGAGGCTGGGGGTAGATTCTGACCTGGGGTCTAGAAGGTAAAAGGCCTTTAATAGTATTAGATAACAGAGTTTGTTTGTTTGTTTGTTTGTTTGTTTGTTTTACAAATGCTTGCAGGGTCCCCAACTCAACAGAGACAGAAACCACATCAAAATCACCAAAATGAAGCTGACTATGAGGAGCGGGCTGTGCAACGCTGCCATTTACTCATGGCTTGGCACCGGGAACATGAGCGCAGTGGTCTGTTTGGTCAGACCTTAACGAGTACATTTCATTTCAAAGAGAACATCGCAGTTGCTTATCAAATTTAAGATATTATTTTATTTGTGTGTAGGGTGGGTCAAGAGTTGAGACAGGGTCTCATTTCATATAGCACAGTTACCTTGTAGCTGAGGCTGGCTTTGAACTCCCCATCCTTATTCCCCCACCTCCCTAGTCCTGGAATATAAGTATGTGTCTAAGATCTTATTTTCATAATAATTAGCATAAATGTGAAGAGTTTAGCATAAAGCCATGGAATAAATAATATGTGTTAATTGCTCATTGCATACGAAGTGACAGCCTACCTTACTAGTGACCGATGATCAGTGATTTGAGACCAATAGAAGCACAAAGCAATTCTTTTTCCTTTTATGTGCATTGGTGTTTTACCTGCATGTATATCTGTGTGAGGGTGTCGGATCCCCTGGAACTGGAGTTACAGACAGTTCTAAACTGTCATGTGGGTGCTGGGAATTGAACCTTAGTCCTCTGGAAGAGCATCCAGTGCTCTTAACCACTGAGCCGTCTCTCCAGACCTGTAATTTTTTTTTCAAATTTAACCTTTTATTAATTTGTGGATCTTACATTAACATCGCGATCCCACTGATCTCCCTGTCTCTTCCTATCTGCCCTCTACACTTGCAACTATATCTCCCCTCCCCATCCCCCAGGGTGAAACAAGATAAAATTTAAAATAAGAGGAGATTAAAAGGAAAGAAAAATCTCATTGTGGAAGCAGTGGTGTGACACAGGGAGTCACACAGTCCTTTAGTCTACATACTGTTACTTGCAAGTGTTCATTGCATTCACTCGTTGGTCTGCTTTGAGGTCTCTAGTTCTACATCATCAATACTGGGCCCTCATGGGGTTCCTCTCTGATATCCTGCTGTTGCCCTGTGTTGTGGAGATCCTGTGACTTTGGGTCTGCAGGACCAGCCCCTTCACATGCTCCAGCAGATCATAGTTGGGGTGGATGATGATAGGGTAGACCAACTCATAGCTCTGGTTCTGGGTCTGGGCGGTTGCTGGGTTGGCCAGCCCAACAGTCTCCATCTTCAACGCCAGGGTGAGCTCTCCTGTACTGTGCTGGCTAGCTCATGCTATGCAGTAAACAGCAAGGGACAGGTCTGATTCTCCTGTTCTCATGTCCTGGGGGCAGCTTGCTCACACCTACACGGTCAGGGCCAGCTCTACTGTGTTGCCTAGTGGAGGTGTAGGGGCCACTCTGCCTAGTGCTATAGCTGATGATAGGCACGGCCACCTCTCTCATTCTAGTGACCTTA
Source organism: Cricetiscus sungorus (assembly GCA_030556225.1). Classification (NCBI taxonomy): domain Eukaryota; kingdom Metazoa; phylum Chordata; class Mammalia; order Rodentia; family Cricetidae; genus Cricetiscus; species Cricetiscus sungorus. The sequence continues at coordinate 50,630,116 of JANBXA010000398.1, forward strand.
GGGACAGCTCTCCCCACCTACCACAGGCCTCGAGGGACATGGTGGGGGAGGCCTCTGTCCCTTGCCCTCCCCACCATATGGTAGATAAGGGCAGAGCTCTATCTCTCACACTCACTGTTCTCAAGGTCAGCACATCCATGCCTCCATCAATGGGGTAATCTCTACTGTGTTGCCCAGGAAAGGTGGAGGCCCCACTCTCTCAAGTCCTTTATCTGATGAGGGGCAGGGTCAGCTCCCTCATCCACCGAAGGTGGCAAGGGACTCGGGTGGGGGGTGAAGGGGTGGGGGGCGCATCTTTCCCTCTCCCTCACATCACATGGCAGACAAGGGATGCAGGACCAGCACTCCTGAGTACTGTAGGTAGCAAGGGGCAAGGGGAGGGGTAAAGGGTCAAAGGGGAGGGGCAAAGGGTCAAAGGGGAGGGGTCAAGGGGTAAGGAGGTAAGGGAGAGAGGGCGTCTCTCCCCTGCCTGCCCACTCCGCATGACAGATGGGAAGTGGGACTAGTTCTCCCACACCGTTCTCTCTCTTCCATACCCACCATATATTTGCTCACCATAATCAGGCGCCAGGTGGGCCCGTGTTTTCTCTTCCAGCCCAGGGCAGAGGGCCCCAGACCAGCACATGGATCTCCGTCTCCCGCTGGGTCTTGCGGGTGCTGTCTGTGCAGCTTCCAGCATTTACCCAAATATGGACTGGCCGGGTGATGCTGCTGAGAGGGCATAACGACGCCTGCAGGCTCATGAATGAATTCTTCCCGCCCCAAGTCTAGGGATCTTGGGCTGAGCTGTGTTGTTTTTCCACAGCCCAAAAGGCCTAAAATCGACCTGCAACCTTTTTAATTAACAGAAAAAAGTTGTCATCTTGTGTGACTGTAAAAACCTAGAGGCATTCATCATTCATTCATTCATTTATCAGTTTTTTTCTTTTCCCTCTTTTTTGTCTTTTAAGAAATTTGTTTTGCATGAAGTCTTTTAACCAATGAAGTCTCACTAATATCAGATGACCAAATCTTTGCATATTTACTTTGACCACATTTTATTTTTTTACACAATTCTGAAATATTCCTGAAAGTTTTCATTTCACGGTGGAATCCAAGGGCTTGAAGAATCTCTCTCAGCCCCTCCCACGCCCGGGAGTCAGGTGGTTCCCGGCTGAGTTCACATACAGCCCTGGACAGATCTGCTTCATCTGTCCCTGATATGGCTTTACCTCTCTAGGGGAAAACATTCGAAAACTTAATATTCCACAGCGGGAAGGGAAATTACCTTCCCTATAAAGGTCCCTGCTGAAATTGAGGCCTAGTTTCCTTTGTTTGGTTCTTGGCCAAGCTAGAGAACACCTGGGGGTAAATTTTAATGTGCATATTAAAATGAGAGCTCCCTCCTGGGAATCTCACAAAGGGCATCAAAGAACAGCCTTGCCATTTCCCCTGGGTCCTACAGAGGTTTAATTATAACAGGCTTTTTACAGATCAGGCCTGAATATTAGTCAGCTTGCATGGCAATGCAGACTTATTTTCTTTAGCTTCTCCTTGGAATAGTCAGAAAGATCTCTGCATCAAATGGCAGCTCCAACGAAAGGATCAGAAATTCTATTCATTTTGTATAAAGAGAAAAATTACGTTTAATAATTTAATCAGGTAAAATGAAGCACTCAGCATTCATCAGCCGCTGAATTACAGATCGTGTAATCAGGGGCCTGCCCTTGCTGCTTCTGTATTCTCACTTAGAGCTGTTATTTTAACTTGTCACATCTCCATAGCAACTGCTACATCGCTTTTTATAGTTAAAGCACTGGCCGTTATTTCCATCTACATTAAATGCTCTGATATTAGTTGTCAACTCTGTTAAAACCTTTGGCTCTTTTCCCCCAAAGCTAAAACTTCACCCTGGTGTAGGATAATAGGTCGGCATCACCCTTGACCTAAATCTCAATCATCTGATCTAATTTCTGAAAACCAAATCTTTCTTCCTAGTTGGAGAAAGACAAACATCTGACAGAACTGAGATAAAAATGTTGCCCGCCCCCCACCCCCACCCCGTGCTAAACTAGCTGAGGAAGAGGGCAAAGGGTAGGAGCTTCGAAGGCTGGGATCCTTCTTCCCCCATCTCTAAAAGGCTCAGTGTGGAAGCTGAATGGATCCCAGGCATGGCAGTCTGTGATGCCAACACAGGACTCTCAGCACAAAGAGAGGCCTGCTGGGAAAGAACTGAGGAAATGTTCGGGCATGGACAAACTGGGCCAGAAGAGGGAAAAGCCAAATATGGTCAAAGCATTCTTCCTAAGTTTGTCACTGGCGTTAGCGCTGCTGACCTGGATGGAGGAGTAGAAGGACAACAGAAAACACACGTCTCAATAACTGACCTCCTCTTGGCTGGAAAACATCCAGGAACAAGGCCAGACCGTTCCTTCCTTTCTCCCACTCACCCACATTTCAGGGACTCACCAGTCAATGCCTTTGTTTCCAGGCTTCTCTTGGTATTTCCTCGTATCTCTAATAACCCAGAGGTACTGGGCTGCAACCCTAACAAAAACACAACAGCTACACCCTCTTAGTTGTAATTGCCCACGTATTTCCCAGCTTAGCAACCCATCCAGATTTAAATCATGTTTACTTAACGTTCAGTTTTTTTTTAAAACCTAAAATCTGTAATGTGAAAACAAGCATATTTTGTTCAAGTGAGTTCCTTCCTTAAGCTCGGTTCCATCTCTGTAAAAACAAAACTAACGACAGCACCTATCACACAGGCATTATTAAGTTACAAAGAAGTGCACAGTGACGTTCTAACACGGAAAAGCACTAGGATGCTGGTGGAGAGCATAGAGCCGATGTAGGTGTGCCTGCTCTTTTCTTCACCCTATAGCCTGAATCTCAAGATCTTGCTTGATGTCCAAGGCAGCTTCCTGTGGCTCTCAGTGGACACTGTAACAGCCCTCCTCTTTCACCCAAGTCTCCCACTTCGCTCCCACAGCCGTTCTTTCAGAACAGGCACAGAGATGCTTTAAAAATGTAGCTCAGATGTCATCGCATGCTTACCTGGAATCCTCCCATGGCCTTTCAGCATAGACTCAGATCCACACTTCATCCAGGCCTGGTGATCATGACTGGGACCACTTTAGTTCCACCTTCCTCTACTCCTGAGAGCTCACTGTCCCTTCTTTCACATGAGGGAACCCTTTGAAACCCTTCCCTTCCAATGCCCATTCTTCAAGCTCTTCTCCCCCTCTGCTTTTTGAGACAAGGTCCCATGAAGCCCAGGCTAGCCCTCAGCTTCATACGCTGCTGAGGCTCCTGGCATGCGCACAGGCTCCTTGAACTCTTCTATTGCCTTGCTCAGCTACAGTAATGCTAAATCACTACCTCAGAACTCACACTGAATGCTAAATCGTGTTTTATTTGTGGTCTAAAGAAAAATAAACATGCAAACAAAAGAATGATGCAGTAATTAAGCTCACTACTGAAAATATAGTATAACTAAACAATCAATTAACTAATACTATATTTGCTAAAGAAATTTAATTTCATAATATCTTACCACAATACATGTACACACACATATAAACATATATGTATATAAAATGTAACAATGGACAGATTTATCCCATCTAAACCTATACCTCTAAAAAATAATTTTGAGAACTCAGATAAATTGAGGGGTAAAATCCTAGAAAAATGACTCAAGAAAAAAAAATTCAGATCAAATCTGTGACTACTTTTATACCAATTAAAGATATTTACACTGTAGTTAATCATCTTCACACAAGGAAAACGCTAGACTAGATGACATTACAGGATGATGTCCTAAACTTTTAAGAAATAAATCAGGCCTGGTGCAATGGTACATGTCTTTAGTCCCAGCACTCAGGAGGCGGCAGGTGGATCTCTGAGTTCAAGGCCAGCCTGGGCAGTTACACAGAGAAACCCTGTCTTGAAAGAAATCAATCAAGAAAGAAAGAACAAAAGAAAGGAAGAAAGAAAAAAATCAGAGCTACAGAGATGGCACAGTGGTTAAGAACACTCTATGTTCTTTCAGAGGACTGGAGTTTAGTTGCCAGTATCCTCATGGGAGTGGTGGGATCATACAGTTACCTATAAGTCCAGTTCTGGGTACTCTGATATCCTTGACTGTCTCTACAGGTACCTGCCCTCATATGCACAAACGCACAGAAACACACACATAAATACATACAGCACAGCTCTTAAATATAAACCATTCGTCTAAAATTTACCTGGACCCTTAAAGATGAAATAAGGGAATGCTCTCCCAGTGAAGTTAAAGGCTAGCTTTGCACTTTAAGCCACCAGTCAGGACCAATGCATGGCTTTGCTTCTGTTTCTGAGATATGTTATTTATTTCTCCTGCTGGTCTTCTTTGAAGTATTTATTTTCTTATTTTGCATAAACATTTCTAAGTGTCAGCCTATCAGCAGTTATGCAACTGAGCACCGAGCCCCAATTTATAACTCCTCTTTTTACTTTTCAGACTTTTCAGTTCTGAGGATTAAACGCAGAACGCTGTGCCTGTTATGGAAGTGTTCTACCACTGAGCTACCCAGCTTTTTCAGATGTTTTTGGTGGAGGTTCTTAATTTTAACATGCTCAAATTCTTTTTCTTTACAAAAATATTTTACTTTCCCAAGTTCAAATAGATATATATCGATTTTTGTTTTCTTGTGGATTTTGTGGCAGATATTTAAGCCCTTAAGGTATTTGGGGGTTTACTTTTTGTGTGAGGTGGTTATGCAATTTAATCAGAAAAATCATTTTTAAAAATTGACCAAACAGTTAAACACACATGTGGTATGCAACATGATATATGTATGTACATATATATATATGTATATATATAATTTATATATACCATTATGTTGGTCTTCATGCATCTCAGAGAAGCCTCCAACAAAGTACCTTCCTGTTGTCTACATCATCATGTAATTGACCAGAGAAAACTGAGGTAGATATGCATATATTAGTGGCTAAATTAAGCTATTTAATATATGCATTAACTCATATGCCTATTGTGTATATTTAGTACCTTAAAATCTACTCTTATCAACTTTTTTTTTCTTTTCTTACCACCCCCTCCCACCGAAAAAAAAGAAAAGAAAAACCACCAGAGTTTCTCTGTTTAGCTCTGGCTACCCTGGAACTCACTCTGTATACCAGGCTGTCCTCGAACCCAGAGATCCTCCTGTTTCTGCTTCTCAAGTGCTAGGATTAAAGGTGTCACTGCTGACCTGTGCAACTTTCAAGTAAGTACACAGTTATTACTAAGCATATGCTCCATGTTATATAGTTCTTGAATTTCTTATCATTGTAATGTTTTATTTTTGACTGACATGTCTTCAATCTTTTAGCGTTTAGCACCTGGAAATTACTGTTCTGTTCTCTGCCTGTATTAACTCTTTTAGATAATAATGGTCATTGGGGATGTAGTATCTCCTTATGCAGATTAATTGTCTTATTGATAAAAAAATAATTTATAAGCAGTCTTGGAGGGAGACCCCAAAACAATTTTATTGGAATTTGAGAGAGAGAGAGAGAGAGAGAGAGAGAGAGAGAGAGAGAGAGAGAGAGAGAGAGAGAGAGGAGAGAGGGAGGATAACAGGCCAGGCAGGCTCAAGATCTTAGTAGCTGTCTAGAGGTGGAAGAGTGCAAGGTTGGCAGTGGAATTCTGTGAGCTGCTCAGTGGAGACGGGTGTGTAGACTGTCATGATAGTCAAGATTAGGATTTAGCCTAGAAAAGAGAGATGGGAAAGAGGAAACAAAAGTTACACACTTGAGTTAGGGCTCAGAAGTGGGCAGGCTCATTTGACCAACTGTGTGGAATAAGGGACTCTTGGTTTATTTCAGTCCCTCTTTATTTAAAGAGGTAGTTATTTTCTTGTATACTGCTTCTGCCTGGCTTCTTTACATTGTAAGAGAAGGTCTTCCTATGACAGGAGGCTTCTGGCCCTGTCTAAGCAAAGGAAGTGAAGGCCTGTCCACATCAAAATGATGCTATCAACTGACCACTGACTGAGCCATATGTAAAAGGGGTTACTGACTCCCAACCTTGTATTTATCTGACAGATATCGTCATGGTGGTTTTCATATATCTCAGAGATCTCCAAAATAGAAGGTACCCGTTGTCTACATCATCATGCCATGTGACTAGAGGAAGCTGACATAGGTATGTATGTATATGTCTCCAGTGCTGAAGAAGGTAGCAAATGGTTCTTTGCATTTTCTTTCCCTCGCTGAGCATTCCTTAAGGTCATGCATGTACTGTTTATCTTTCTATGTTATCACTCAGACTCATAGTTTCCAATACTTGTTTAGGATTTTGTGAGACTTAAGTCTGCTTACCCTCATCACATCCCTGGATGTGAAACCGAAGACATGCAAAACAGAGCATTTGATTTCCTCTAACAGCCGGGTGTGGTTGTTCATGCCTGTAATCACACACTCAGGAAACTGAGGCAGGAGGGTCAGTTCAAGGCCAGCCTCTATTACAGGACAATAAGTCTTGAGAAAACCTTTTCAGCTTCTCCCGCTTAAGAATACAGTTACTCAAGTGCAAAATCAAGGGGCGGTAGTTAACTCAGGATGGTGTAAAAGTCACAGCTCTCATTTTAAAGGGAATAAGGGACAGTTTATTCTGGAGATATTCTGAGTGACTGTGGTCCAGGAACACAAATTTAGTTTACCCCAAATTTTATGTTCCCATTCAGAAGCAGTTTCATGAAGTTTTTTTTTTTTTTTTTTTTTTTTGTTCGTAAATCAAGGCAAGTTTAAAACAGACTGGTGGGTACACCAGAGAGGTTGATATATCAAGATGGGGAAAGCTTTTTTTATAGGCACAAGATGCTATCTGATGGTGTTTTTAGCTTTCTGGTTGATTGGTGGAAACAAGTTTTTATCTATTAGTCACAGATGTTGGCTTCAACACAGAGGTGGACAAGGAAAGGTTGTTCAGAGGGCTGAAATGAGCTCAAGATAAGGTAACTTGCCTTTTGGACCTGCAACATTCCATTCTCCCCACAGTACTGAAATTCTAAACCAGCCATTCACACGTTCTTTCCAGTTTTCCTTCTCACCCAGGATCCAGTCCTCAGAAAAGCTCCTTGGCTTTACCACTAGCTAGTAAAACGAATCCAGTGACTTCATCACCTCTACTGAGCGTCCAAGTCATCTCCTTTTACAATTACACTTTCCTAAATGAGTCTAGGATCCCTCTGTTTTGGTCCCTCTCAGAAACTACACATCTTATCTAAGAATCCCCCAGTTTAAAACGTCAAAGCAGCACTGGGTCACCCCAGGAGTTTTCGGGAGCTTTCCTGCAGTAAAGTTCTGTGTCCAGTGTGACATCCAGGCCTCCGAGCCACCTCTGCTCATTATTTATTCACTCATCTCCCCGCTCTATTGCCAGAGCACCACCCTTTCTGGAAGACTGTATCCTATGCGAAATATGGGCTCCCGGTTCATATGTAACCTACAGCGATGAGTCTTTAAATACCCAATAAAGCCATCTCCTGCACTACTAAGTTGCATATTTTCCTATAACATTTGTCAATATGTAAAAACATTCTTTATTTTTATATAGCCTCTTCACACCTAAAACATGAACTTTACATGAGCAGAAACCTTCATTCTCTTAACTGCTAAATTCTCAGTGCAAAGCTATTAAAACATTTGTTGTTAAATGACTCAACATCCCAGAAAGACCTTCTATTTACGTCACTTTCCAGGAGAAACTCGGGTTGTAAAAGTACTACGTATAATTAAAAGAATAATCCAGGATGCACGACCAGCAAACGTCAGCCTACTCTTTAAAGCTAAAGTCTGGCTGGATCTTTTCAATGCTGCATCATTCCCTCACTAAAATTTACAGTTTACTATGCAGCACATTGGTTGCGAGCCTCGGAAGCCTCTCTTCCTGAAAACAGTTCCGGACACCTCCACTCAGTGACGTCCGGGACGTCTCGCTCCGCCTCTTCCGAACTAGGGCCGCCCATCACTGTGCCCCCTCCCCCCGGGAGTGAGGTTGCCGTGGACGCCTGCGCAGTGACCATTTAGCGCAATGATTTCTGGGATTAGTAGTCCATATTCTCCTATCCTTGTTATTTGTCTAAAAGGGAAATAACAACGTGAACTAGATCTCCGCGGATTCAATAAAAATTAAATAAAATCAGAATGTGTCTCATAAAAGTGGAGTAACTGAGTCGTTTTCTAAGGAAGTTCCTATATCGGCACGGGCGCCGCTCGGACGACCGCACGGGGTCCTCGGCTGGGCGGGGCTTCGCGCAGTGGCTTGTGGGTCCTTCCTGCACCGCCTCGCTCTTTCTCTCGGGCCCGTGGCGCCGGCAAGATGGGTGAGCTGTGCGGGGTCGGCGTGAACGTCTGCGGGAGGAACCTAGGGCTCGGGCACAGTCCGTGGGAACGCGGCATGGCGGGGATCCGGGCTGCAGTGGGGCGGGTGCCGGTTGCAGAAGCTCCGTCCTGCGGGCACGTGGCCGGAGCTCTCCTGCGGCCTGCGGGCCGCCATGCTCGGTAGCCTCAGCTGCTCCACAGCCTACATAGGCCGAAGGGTCGCGGCTGGGAGCGTTTGTACTTCTCGTATTAGTTACAGAATGCGAGGGTAACTGACCCACGAACTAAGATGAATGACAGTCCGGCGTAAAGGGCCCATTAGCCAAGGCTCGTGCACTAAAGCAGCTTGGGCGGGTGTGCAAAGGACTCAGTGATGTTTTATTTTCAGGCAAGTGCCGTGGTCTCCGTACTGCCAGGAAGCTCCGCAGCCACCGACGGGACCAGAAGTGGCATGATAAACAATACAAGAAAGCCCACTTGGGCACAGCCCTGAAGGCCAACCCTTTCGGAGGTGCCTCTCATGCAAAAGGGATTGTGCTGGAAAAAGTGTAAGTGAAAGACTGCTCCCTTAAAAAAAAAAAAAAAAAAAAAAAATTGCAATTGAGAACGAAGTAAAGCTACGAAGGATTGTGAGGTCACATTGGCTTGGGTTTTTACGGAGTTAAGAATGGACGGTACAGCTGATACGATTAGTGCTCAGAGTTGGATGACTAAAACCTTTTAGTTTCAGCATTGTTACGGAAGGAGTGGGAGAAGAAAGACTCGATAATAAATAAAGCCTATAGCGAACGGTGTGAGAACTGTTAAAAACGTACCTGAACCAGCTGGTACATTCTTAAAAATTGGTGTGGTGTCTTTCTTAAGACGCACCTAATGCATTGACTCTAGGCTGATTTTGTATTTTAGGCAGGGTTTCTCTGTACTACGGCCCTGGCTGTCCTGGAACTTAGACAGCTACTTATAGCTCTGACTGCCTCTGTGTTGGTATAGAAATCACGAGATCTGAGGGGTTTGAGACTGGATTGAGAGGGTGGGGGCTGTAACCCTTTTTCTGGAACCTTGTACGCTCAATGTGCCATTGGTATTTCAGAGGGGTTGAAGCCAAACAGCCAAATTCTGCCATCCGGAAGTGTGTCAGGGTGCAGCTCATCAAGAACGGCAAGAAGATCACAGCTTTCGTGCCCAATGATGGCTGCCTGAACTTCATTGAGGTGAGTGTCGTGGTTTAGTTTCAATTTTTAAACTGGCAAGAGGGCATTTCTTTAATTACTACGGGATACTAAGATGAACTTTATTTTATTTCAGGAAAACGATGAAGTTCTGGTTGCTGGGTTTGGTCGAAAAGGTCACGCTGTGGGTGATATTCCTGGAGTCCGCTTTAAGGTTGTTAAAGTAGCCAATGTGTCCCTTTTGGCCTTGTACAAAGGCAAGAAGGAGAGACCAAGATCCTAAATTTTGACAGTGTAAACACAGTAATAAATTTTCATATTCTGAAAATAGTTTGTGTCTTAATTTACTGTCATGAATCTCTAAAAATATCTGGCTTCTACCTGTTTTAGGAGATGGTTGCTAAAACGTGGTGTAATTGTGGCTTATACCAAGACAATATAGCATCCCTTACTCTACAGTGTAGAAATAAGTAAATTAGTCTGTAATAAATGAACAGTGTCTTCATGTATAGAATTCTAAACATGCATTGAATTTCTGTTGCTACTTAGCAGTTTAAAATTGAGTCAGTATTGTGGATGTCTTTAAGCAGTATTTATAAAGATCCTAATTTTCTGTGACTTACATTGTGGAGAATTTGCTTAGCATGCAGTCTTGAGGGTCAGTCACCAGTGGTGGATAAAAGGGCCTGTTCATATGGCTGTAATCCCAACACTTGGGAGGCTGAGGCAGGAGTGTATTGAGTGTGTGAGAGGGATTGCAGCCTCTGCATTTCTAATGTGCATCAGGCAGTTGGGGGAGCTTGGGCCGAAGTAAACTGGGCTGGGTGTAGAAGGAAAGTTTTCAACAAGGGAGATGACAGTACATCTTAACCTTCAAAGTATTCAATGAAAGCGACTGCTGGGGCTCAGGTGAAGCACTCGAAAGCTGCAGGCCCAGGACTTAGATCACCTGCTTTTCATTCAGTAAGTGGATTGGTGAAGGGAAATAACCAATGGCAGCTTTGGTCTTGCTACTTAGCTGTATTCTTTGCACTTAATTGGCTCCATTGTTTGGGGTGGAGGTTCTAACGCCAATGATTATGTCTGCACTACAGTAGACCAGGTTGGTTTCACTTTTTGCAGGTGGGGGTATCCTTTAGCAGCTTGAGATGTCCATGACCAGCCCTGCTAGGGAGGACTGCATGTGTAGTTGCTGGTATGGCACTGGAGTGAAATGACCAACAAAACAGACTCCTGGGGCCAGGGAGAACTTGGTTCCCTCCTGTCTTTGTAAGGATCAGCTGAACCTGTAAAATTCTCGGTGGGAGTCCAGACACCTGCATGTTCCCAGGATTATCTTTTCACCAGCTGCACAGCCCCACAGTACAGTGACTACCAAATTAACCTACGAGGTACCTCATATCCAGAGAGTGGAACTGGTTCTGGTCTCCTTTTTATCCGTGTGTCCCTATTAGTGACCAAAGCTCTATGCTTTACACTCAACATAAAGCTTGTGTCTCACCATGCTTTTTCTCAGTGAACAAGAAGGCTGGGCACGGTGGCTCACACCTTTAATCCCATCCCATCTGGGAGGCAGATTATGAGGACAGCATAAATCAAGAAGTGAAATCTTGTCACCAGAAAGTCTTGAGAAAGGAATGAACAACATGGGCACTGTTTCAGCTGGTCAATGTTTTAGAATGTAGGACAATGTATGGAGGAACTAGCGTAGCTTAATGTTCCAGGTCAATAAAGATGGAATGGTAACTAAGACTAAAAAAATGTAAGACTAGGAGTAGTATCAAGACTGAAGATGAGTGGCAGAATTAGGTCCAAGTTTCTAAATGGGGACAAAGTGAGACTCCAAAGCATCGTTAAACTATGCTGAGTTAGGGTTCTTAGACATTCCCAAGGCATGCTTTATAAAATAATGGTGGTTTTTAAACTAGTTTTTAAACTTCAGCTTTTTGAAGATCCTAAGAAGGTAACAAATGAAGTATTTTCAAATCACATACTCAACAAAGGACTTAGTCCAGTCCTAAAGCTCAAATAGTCTTAAGGATGAAACTTAAGGTCTTCATCTGTTGGCTGGGGGAGATGGACAGTTTTGTTAGGAAGTTAAACAGTACTAAATATTACAAGTTAAAATACATGCCCATATCTTAAAGCCTATGCACAATTTATGGCATCTTTATTTGTGACAGCCAAGAACTAGAAATCCACGAGAGAGCTAAGTTATGGTATATCAAAAAATGGCATACCACTTAACCATAAAAACTCTTGGGACTAGAGAAATATCTCACTTTAAGAACTGTACCACTTGAACCTGAGATCACACCCATCTCCAGCAGAACACAATTGTCAACTCCAGGTCAAGGATAATTGAAACTTTTCTGGCCTCTACAGGCATTACACTCAATGTGCACACATCCACACACAGACACATGTACATTTGATTTTTAAAAATAAGATAATGCAGTTGGTGTTACGTGCAGCAATTTTGCATGAATTTCAACAGTTTAAAAAGGCTACATCCTTTGTGTTGTCATTTATTTTACCCTTGAAGATTACAGTATGGAGACAATATTGGCAATCATCAGGGAAGAGGGGTAAAGCCCCACAAAAAGTTAAATTAACTCCTCACTCCCCCCAACATATCTTTTCGGTTCTGTCTGCATCTGCCTCTTGAGTGAACGCTGGAATTAAAGATGTTCTCCACCATGCTTGGCCAAAAGGTTCCTTTGTAGTTTTATGCTGGGGTTAACAGCTCGGTATGGTGGGAGTGTCATATCCACTCACAAAAAAGGGGAGTGTGCCAGACTATTCCCAACACTCAGGCAGATGCAGGTGGATCTTGAGTTCAAGGGCAGCCTGGTCTACAGAGTGAGTTCCTGGTCAGCCAGGGCTACAAAATCTGCCAAGTTATTTGGAGTAGGGCCTAGGCCCTCCCTCCTGTCTCTAAATTAAGGGGAATGTGCTCCCAAAGTCAGAGAAACACTTTTTTTTTTTTTCCAGACAGGGTTTCTCTGTGTAGTTTTGGAGCTAGTCCTGGAACTCACTCTGTAGTCTAGGCTGGCCTCGAACTCACAGACATCAGCCTGTCTCTGCCTCCCAAGTGCTGGGACTAAAAGCGTGCACCACCAACACCTGGCTGAGAAACACTGTCTTGAAGCCCATAACTAATCTGTGTTAGGGCTGTTTGTTCAAGCAGAGATTGTTCAGAGCTGAAAGAACCTCACCTTCATTCTGAAGATCCCACAGCAAAGGGATGTCTGAATCCCTTTAGCCACTTGTTAGATTTCAGGTCTTCTGAGAAACAATTTTTAAGATGTCTGGGAGAGCTTTTTTAAAGACGCTCAGGTAACTCCACAGTAATGGTCTCCTGACTTTCTCTACTTGTAACTGCATCTTTTTTTTTTTTTTTTTCCCCAAATACTGGGGTTACAGGCTTGGTTCCAGACCCCATTCTTAAATCAGGTACTTTATACTGTCTTGTTCAGGCACCATTGGTCATATCTGGCCACCTCATCTCATAAACTGGAAATATATGGAACATAGGTAAGTCCTATCCCTTTAAAAATAATTTGCTCAAGTAGTTGAACTGCTGAGCTCGGAACAGTTGTTGGTCCTCTAATGACTTTGTTGCTGAGGAGAGTTGAGCCACTGCTTAGCAGTGGGCACCACTTTACAGGTAGAATTGCTACTTACACACCTCAGGCCTAGCTTCATGCTGGATATTTAGTCAGTTTCTGTTCTGCGTCTGAGGGAAAGTAAGGCATATATATATATGAGGAGTAAAAATTTTGTGTTTATATGAAAACATTGAAATGTTCTGAAAATTTCTGTTAACATAGTACTTTAGATACCACTTTTTTCATTTTAGTGCATGGTCCTAATTTCACAAAGTATATATATCTTTTTATTACATTTTTATTGAAAATATTTTTTATACAGCATAATCTGATTATAGTTTCCCTCCCTCATATTTTCCCAGATCCTCCCTACCACCTCACTTACTCAATTCCATGCTTGCTTTCTCTCTTTAGGAAGCAGTCCAATTAAAAAATAAAGAATATAACAAAGAGACAAAAAAAAAAAAAAAAACAAAAAAACCCTAGAAACACACATGTATAGACACCCATATCCACAAAACATAAAGTCATAATAATCAATAGACAAGGTAGAAAATGCCCAGAAAAAAAAGCATTAAGGCATTATGAAACAAAGTCTCTAAAAATGCCAGAGTTTGTTTTGTGTTGGCCATCTACTGCTGGGCACAGGGCCTTCCTGAAGTGTGATTGGTATATTCTGTGAAACTTCATTGGAGAAAACTAATTTTCCTTTGCAAGCATTTGTCAATTGGAAATGGATTCTGACTTAGGAATGGACTAATGTTTACTTTTTCCCTTGGCACCCCTGGCTTGGACGTGTGCATGCTTACAATCTCTGTAAGTTCCTGTGTATCAGTCTTGTTCTATCTGGAGGACACTCTTTCCTTGGTGTGCGCCATCCCTCTGGCTCTTACAATTTTTCTCTGTCCTCTTAAGCAGTTCACTGAACCCTGAGGGGAGGGGCTTGATAAAGACATTCCATTTAGGACTGAGTGTTCCAAGTTTCTGCATTCCAGTCGTGGGTCTCTGGATTTGTTCCCATATACTGCAGGAGGAAGCTTCTCGTAAAGGCTGAAAAAGACACTGATCTATGGGTATAGCAGAATATCATTATGAGACATCTTATGGTACCTTCCTTTAGTAGAATAGTAGTATTCGGTTTTCCCCTAGGCCCACAATTTATCAAGTTGAAGGTTTTTGAACACCCAGGCAGTATCAGGGATGAGTTCTAGCCTGTGAAGTGAACTTTAATTTGTAGCAGATTGGTTGGTTGTTCCCATAGGTTTTGGGCCAGTATTGCATAGGCATGTCTTGCAGGCATGTCACCACTGTAGATTGCAAGATTTGCTAGGTTGGTCTTTACCTTTTTCCACTGGTAGTATGCACCTTTCAATATCACAAACATTAGTCAGCATGGATGAAGGCTTTAAGTAGGCACAGCTCCACTTCTCTGTGTTCAGTGATATATGTGGATTGCTCTTCAGCAATAGTACCTTACTTACCATCAGTTGATGGAGAGCAACCAATAGCCTTGTCAATAGCCTGAGTAGTTTGTGGGGAGGGTTCCCATGGGGCCTCTTAGCCAACAATTCAATTAGATGTAACCCAAGAGAGGTCTAGTTGGGGCTTTCTCTTTATAGTTAATTGGTGAGTCCATTTAGATTTCTTTCATATATGTACATATTTTTAAGTGACAGGTTTCCATATGATCTTGAAAATGACCCTTAATGTTAGCTGTCACTTCAAGTATTCCCTCCCCCACTCTATTTAATCTTCCTATTCTAGTCACACCCCAACCCCCACATCTCCATAACTATATACTCTTTTTACACTATCTTAGGAGTTTCTTCCCTCCACTCTAGTCCCCTACTCTATACCCTACTCTTTGTGGTTATAAAGATTATAGTATGCCCATAGAAGGCTTAAAAGCTAACAATCACATATAAGAGAATAGATACTGTATTTGTCTTTTTGTGTCTAGGTTACCTCACTCAGGATTTTTTCTAGCTCCTTTTACTTGCGAATTTCATGATATTTTTTTAATAGCTATGAAATTAATACTACATTGTGCAAATGTACCACATTTTTATTATCCATTCATCCACTGATGGACATCTACTCTGTTTCTATATCTGGCTAATCTGAACAGAAAGAACAGCATTGGACATTGATGAGCCAGTGTCTCTGTAGTAGGATGTAGAGTACTTTGGGTATATGCCTAAGAGTGGGATAGCTAGATCTTCAGATAAATTGATTCCTATCTTTCTGAGGAACCACCACACTGATTTCCATAGTGACTATAAGTTTATACTCATATCAACAATGGATAAGTGTTTCCACATCCTTACCAAACTGAGCTGTCATAAACAACTCCGTACAGAATGGGAAAAGATCTTCAACCCTACATCTGACAGAGGGCTGATCTCCAAAATACACAAAAAATTTAAGAAACTAGAAATCAAATTACCAAATAATCCAATTAAAAAATGGGGTACAGAGCTAAACAGAGAATTCTCAACAGAACCATCTCAAATGACGTAAAGACACCTAAGGAAATGCTCAGTATCCTTAGGAAGTGTAAATCAAAACTACTCTGAGATTCCATCTTACACCAATCAGAATGGCTAAAATAAAAAACACCAATGATAGCTTATGCTAGAGAAGATGTGGAGAAAGGGGAACACTCCTCCATTGCTGGTGGGAGTGCATACTTGTACAGGCGCTGTGGAAATCAGTATGTTGATTTCTCAGAAAATTAGGGATCAACCTACTGCAAGACCCTGCAATACCACTGTTGAGAATATATCCAAAGGAGGCACATTCACACAAAAACATTTGCTCAACTATGTTCATAGCAACATTGTTCGTAATAGCCAGATCTTGGAAACAACCTAGATGTCCCTCAACTGACGAATGAATAAAGAAAATGTGGTATATTTGCACAGTGGAGTAATACTCATCAGTAAGAAACAATGACATCGTAAAATCACAGGTAAATAGAACTAGGAAAAAAAAATCCTGAGTGAGGTAACCTAAAACCAGAAAGACAAATATAGTATGTACTCACTCATAAGTGGATACCAGACATAAAGCAAAAGATCAGCCTACAATCCACAACCCCAGAGCAGCTTGAACCCTCTTCCAGAAACAGATGGAAGCAGATGCAGAAACCCATAACTAACCATTAGGAGACGCTCCTGTATTACAATCAAAGTGAGGGAGGAATGAAAATATGAACAACGGAGTCAAGTCTATGATGGGGAAATCCACAGAATCAGCTGACCTGAACTAGTGAGAGATCATTGACTCAGGTCTGACAAATGGGGAACCTGCATAAGACACAACTAGACTCTCAATATAGGTGACTGGTACATTATATGAGGCCATTGGCAATGGGTCCAAGATCTAACTCTAATGCACAAACTGACTTAGTGGAGCCCATTCTATATGGAGAGATTCCTTGCTCAGTCTAGACACAGGGATGTGGGAGTGGAGAGGTGCCTTGGTCCTGTTTCAATGAGATGATGGACAGACTTAGTAGACTTCCTAGGGGAGGCCTCACCCTATCTAAGGAGCAAATGGGAGGTGAGGGGCAGAGAGTGGGGGAGGTGGGAAGAAAGAAGGGAGGGGGAACTGGGATTTGGAATATAAGAAAACAAATTAATAATAAAAATACACACAAAACCCCTAAATAACAACAACAAAGAATGAGCTGTCATTTGTTTTATTGATTTTGGCCATTCTAACTGGTTTAAGATGGTGAGTCTCAAAGTAGTTTTGACTTCCATTTCCCTGATGGCTAAAGATATTTCTCAGCCATTGTGTTTCATCTTTTCAGAACTCTGTTTAGTTCTGTACCCCATTTTAAAATGGGGTTATTAATTGTTTTATACCCAGTTTCTTTTTCTATTTTTTTCTTTTATATATATATATATATATATATATATATATATATATATATATATATATATTTGGATATTAGCCCTAGCACTTGGGAGGTGGAGAGAGGAAGTTAGAAGGTGGGGCAGAGACAGGCTCTCAGCCCTTTTGGACTGGGGATTTGAACAGGCAGGAAGCAACTGGCAGCTGCTTCCAGTTCTCTGCTCTTTATGTTTTTTCCTCTGATAATTGACTCCCAATTTTTTATTGATTAAAATTTATTTGATTAACATTTCAATCAGGTGTCATAGGCATGTGGATTTATGTCTGGAAATTCAATTCCATTGATTAATATGTCTGTTTTTTAATGCCAATACCATGTTGCTTTTATTACTCTGGCTTTGTAGTACGATTTGAGATTGAAGATGATGATATCCACTATTTCTTTTATGCTTCAGGATTGTTTTAGCTGTCCCAGGTGTTTTTTTCCATCTGAAGTTGAGAATTTTCGTCCTTTGAAAGTATTGTGTTGAAAGTATTGTTGGTATGTTGATGGGGATTGTATTGAATCTACAGATTGCTTTTGGTAAGATGACCATTTTTACTATGTTAATCCTACCAATACTTGAACATGGGAGGTCTTTCCATCTTCTGATAACTTCTTCAATTTCTTATTTTCGATGTCTTAAAGTTTTTTTTTATCATTATAAACTTTTCATTTGCTTGGTTAAGAGTCACCCCATGATATTTTTATTGAGCCTATTGTGAAAGGCATTGTTTCCTTGATTTCTTTCTCTGCTTGCCATCTGTATATAAGTGGCCTATTGATTTTTGTGAGCTAATTTTGTATCCAGCTATGTTGCTGAAAGTGTTTATCAGCTGTAGGAGTTTCACAGTGGAATATTTAGGGTCACTAATGTATACTATCATAATACCTGCAAATAAAAATACTTTGACTTTTCCCTTTCCTCATTGTTCTCCTTCAGTTTTCATCTTGCTCTAGCTAAAACTTCAAGTGCTATATTGAATAGATATGGAAAGAGTGGACAGCCTTTTCTTTTTCCTGATTTTAATGAAAACCCTTTTCAGTGTCTTGCCATTTAGGTTGCTATTGTCTGGGAGCTTGTGGTAACTCACTTTTATTATGTTGAGGTATGTCTGTTGTATTTTTTCTCCCTCCAGAACTTTCATAATGAAAGAATGTTAAATTTTGTCAAAGGCCTTTTCTGCAATTAATGAGATGTTCCGTCTGTTTATATGGTTTATTTATTGAACCATACCTACATATCTGAGATGAAGCATATTTGATCATGGTTTATGGTATTTTTGATATATTCTTTGATTTGGTTTACAGGACTTTAGTTGAGATTTTTTGCATCTATATTCATATGAGAAATTGATCTGAAAATTTGTTTGTTGGATCTTCATGTGATTTAGGTATCAGGGTAACTGTGGCCTCCTAAAAAGAGTTAGGCAGTGCCCTTTCTGTTTCTATTTTGCAGAATAATTTGAAGAATATTAGCATTAATTTTTTTTGGAAGCCTGTTACAATTCTGTGCTAAAACCATCTGTCCCTGGGCTTTTTTAGTTGGGGGACTTTGAATTGCTGCTTCTATTCCTGAGGAGGTATGAATCTCCTTAAATTGGTTATCCATCTTGATTTAACTTTGGTAGGTTGTATAGATCAAGAAAATTACTAGTTTGTTGGAGTGCAGATTTCCCCCCATTTTTAAAAATTTTCTGATTTCATTTTACATTCCAACCACAGTTCTCCCTCCCACCCTTTTGTCTCCCCCTCACCCTCCTTTTCCAACCTCCAGCCCACCCGCAGTCCACTCCTCCTCATGGATAAGGGATCCCTTGAGAAGTCAACCTAGTCTGGCTCATTAGGTTGGGGCGCTGCCCAATCCTCTTGGGGCTGGAGAGCACTCACTGCTCTTCCAGAGGACCTGGATTCAATTCCCAGTACCCACATGGCAGCTCACAACTGTCTGTAATTCCAGTTCCACGAGACCAAACACCATGGCAAAACACCAATGCATATAAAATAAAATAATTAAGAAAAAATGTGTGGAGTACAGCTTTTTAAAGTATGTCCTCATGATTCTCTGGTTTCTCAAGATTTCTTTGCTGTGTGTTGTTGTGTCCCCCCTTTATCTCTAGTTTATTAATTTGGGTCATTCTGTCTATTAGTTGACATTTTGCTAAATGTCCATCAGTCTTACTGATTTTCTTCAACTCTTCATTTCATTGATTCTTTGTATTTTTTGTTTCTTTCTTTGTTTCTATTTTATTGCTTTAAATCTTGAGTTTCATTATTTCTTGCCTTCTACTCCTTTTGGGTCTGATTTCTTTTTGTTCTAGAAATTTCAGTTGTGCCATTAAGTTACTAAAATTTCTTTTTAAGTTGACACTCAATGCTATTAACTTGCCTCTTAGGTCGGCCTTCATTGGGTCCCATAGGTTTTGATATGTTGTGTTTCATTTTCATTCAGTTCTAAAAGTTTAAATTTATTTCTTAATTTCTATATAATAGTGAGTTGTTCAGATTATGAATTCTGTTGTTTTGTCATTGTTGATATTCAGCATTAATCTGTGATGGAAAGATAGGATTCAGGGTGTTATTTCAACTTCCTTGTGTCTGTTGAGACTTGCTTTGTATCCAAGTATGTGGCCAGTTTTGGAGAAAGTTCCATGGGCTGCTGAGAAGAATTATATTCTTTTGTGTTTGAGTGAAATGTTCTGTAAACATCTGCTAGGTCCATTTGATGCATGACATTATTTAACTCTAGTATTTCTTTATTAGTATTTGTCTAGATGACTTCTCTTTTTGCAGGAGTGGGGTACTGAATTTCCCCACTACCTCTGTGTAAAGGTTGATATGTGATTGAAGCTGCAGTAGTGTTTATGAATTTGTGTGTCCTTGCGTTTGGTGTGTAGATGTTAAGAATGGCAATGTCCTCTTAGTAGACTTTTCCTTTGAAGAGTATGCAGTGTTCTCCATTTCTCCTGATTAGTTTCAGTTTGAAGTTTATTTTGGCAGAAATTAAAATGCTTATGCCAGCTTTATTCTTAGGTCCATTTGCTTGGAATATCTTTTTCCAAACCTTTGCCCTGATATTGAACTATGTTTCTTGGATGCAGCAGAAGGATAGATCCTGTTTTCAAATCCATTCTCTCAGTCTGTGCTCTTTTATTAGGGAATTGAGATAATTAATGTTGGGAGTTATCAATGAGTGGTGTCTGTTGATTCCTATTATTTTGTTGTTAAGATCTGGATTTTTCCCCCTCTTGTTTGATTTGGTGGCCTGGAATTATTTACTCCTGTGTTTTCAGATTGAGGTTTTTCTTCTAGTACCTTCCCTGGAATTGGATTTCTAGATGGACACTGCTTAAATTTGGGTTTATGATGGAATATTTTTCTTTCTCCCTTTATTGTTATTTAAAGTTTTGCTAGGTATAGAAGTCAGGGCTGGCATCCATTGTCTCTTAGAGATGGTTTTAGAGTCTCCATTAAGAAGACAGGTGTTATTCTGATGGGTCTGCCTTACTTGGTATTTCCCCCCTGCAGCTTTTAGTATTCTTTATTCATTTTGTATGTTTAATGATTTTATTATCATGTGTGGGAGGAATTTATTTTCTGGTCCAGTCTATTTGATGTTCTGTATGCTTCATACAACTTTAGGATAGAGAAATTTTCTTCAATGATTTTGTTTAAAATATTTCTTGTGCCTTTGACCTGGGTTTCCTTTCCTTCTTCTACTCCTATTATTCATAGATTGGTCCTTTCAAAGTATCCCAGATTTCCTGCCTGGATTTTTTTTTCTTTTTTTTTGATTTTGTTTGACTGAAGTATCCATTTCTTCTATCTTGTCTCAGTGCCCGAAATTCTCTCTTCCATCTCTTGTATTCTGATGGTCTGGCTTACCTCTAAGGATGCTTTCAAATTCCTACATTTTTCATTTCCCAATTTCCTCCATTTGGGCAAACCATTCTGCTACAACCCCGAGAACTTCAGCCAGACACCATCACAAATCTGCACCATAGTGCATTCTGCCTCCCAGACAACTGAAACTATGAAACAGCAAATCTGGGGTCAAGAGTACTGCTCCCTTAGAATGTGTAGAGAAGCTAAGCATCCCACATCCCTAATAAGATCCAGTAAGAAGTACCAACTTCCTCTGTAGGTTCTTTACCAGTGATTTTGACTATTGGTGGCTGTTCCATCTGGTTTTTGTGTCATCTTGAAACCACCCACAGTCATTTTGAAAGAGGAAGCTTCAAGTGGGGAAAATGTCCTACCTGTGGGAAAGCCTGTGGTGTCTTTTCTTAATTGATGATTAACGTTGTGGGTGGGGCCATCCCTTGGCTGTTTGTCCTGTATGCTATAAAAAAGCAGGCTAAGCAAGCCATGGGGAGCAAATCACTAAGCAGCACTCCTCTATGGCCTCTACATCAGCTCCCGCCTTCTATTCCTGCCCTGTTTGAGCTCCTGCCTTGACTTCCCTCAATGATGGAGAGTTAGATGATGTAAATCTTTTCCTTTAGGTCATGGTGTTTTATTACAGAAATAGAAACAATAACTATGACAGAGGCAAGGAAATATTGAAATATTGTGATGGGATTTGCTCTCTACTCACTGTGTAGGAGGTTTTATTGTTGCTTGTTTTTTAAACTTCACTGTAGCTGACTAAAGGCGGCTGGGATTAAAGGGCAGCACACCGCACTTACACAAACCTTCACATTTTCATGGTATCCAATGTTATGACACATCCTTACCTGAGTTGACAGTAGTGTGTCTGCCACACTTGGGACAGTGCTTCACTTCAGTCACAACTGAATACAGCACTGTAACTTGCTGAGGCATGTTTTATCCTTTAACACCTGTCTTGGAAATGGCTGTCTTCCTTGCTCATTCAGTTTCCATGTTATTGCTTGAGACAAGGTCTCTCACTGAACCTGGAGCTCATTGATTAGGCAGACTGACCAGAGAGCCAGAGACCTCCTGACTCAGCCCTTTACAGCACTGGGGTTACAGCTGTGTGCCATTGCAGCCAACTTACTTCTGGGGACTTAACTGAGGTCCTCATGCTTGCACAGTGGACATTTTATGTCCTGATCTTCCCCTGAGCTCCACTCTAGACTCTTATGTCTTATAAATATTAGATGACTTGTTCATTCTGTATTTTCACAATGTATATGTATTTTCCTAGCACTCCTTTTCCTCCTATCCATAGCGTGCGCAATTATCAGACAGGATTCTTGATCTAGGTTTTATCCTATGCATGGATTTTAAGGGCCATCTAGATATCATATGAATTTTCTGGGTGTGTGTGTGTGTGTGTGTGTGTGTGTGTGTGTGTGCATGCACATGTGTGCACGCAAGTGCACATATATTGTTTCTGAAAGTATGTTCTAATTCATCTTTAGATTTCTAAAAAGTAGTTAAGAAGCTAACTATTGTATAGTTCTGTTCAACCGTGAGCAGAGTTACATTTCCATTTTATTTTTCTAAAGATTTTTATGTGTATGAGTGTTTTGCCTGAGTGTAGCTGTGTACACCATGTGTGTAATGCTCACAGAAAACAGAAGAATTTTCTGGGTCCCCTAAAACTGCAGTGTGTTAGTCACTTTTCTATTGTGATAAAGACGAGAGAAACGGGAAGGAAAGGGTTTATTTCATTACGCACGTTCATGTAACAGTCCATCCCTGAGGGAGGGCAAGGCAGGAACTCATGGTAGGAGCTTGGAGGCAGGAGCTAAAGTATAAATCATGCAAAGGGTTCTGCTTACTACTTCAGTCATCCTGGTTTTTTATACAACCCAAGACCACCTGCCCAGTCTGGCATTAGTCATTAATCAAGACAATGTTCCACATGCTTGCCTAAGGGCCAATAATATGGAGGGACTTTCTCTATTGCATTTCCTCTTCTCAGATAGTCACAGTTCTGGAGACTGAGGTGTAAGACAGTGACTTGTTTAGCCTTGATGAGGACATCCCAGTGGATGGCATCTCAACGTAGGAGTACATACAGGTGAGAGATCCTATCCAGGGGAGTATAGGGGCCAATTATAACAGCATATTTTCAAGAGAACTTACCTAGTCCTTAAAGTCCTGCCTGACCCAATCCTGTTAGACGGCATTTATCCATTCATGAGGGCGGAGCCATCTGACATAATTACTTCCCACTAGGTGTGTGGTGATTTGACCAAGAACGACCTTCATTCACTCAGATGTTTGAATGCTTAGTTATTGGGGAGTGACACTACTTGGAAGGGATTAGGAGGTGTGGTCCTGCTTGAAGACGTGTGTCCCCGGGGAGTGCACTTTGAGATTTCAAAAGCCCAAGCCAGGTCCAGTGGCTCTCATCCTGCTGCCTGTGGATCAGGATGTATAACTCTGAACTGTGTTCTGCCTGAGTGTTGTCATCCTCCCTAGCAAGATGAAAATGGACTAAACCTCTGAACTGTAAGCCAGTCCCAATTAAATGCTTTCTTTTAGAAGAGTAGCCATGGTCATGGTGTCTCTTCACAGCAATAGAACACTGACTATGACCAGGTCCTACCTCAACATCACCACCAACTTCCAAGCCCTTGAATAAGCCAGTGGGGGACAAACAGTATTCCTGATCCATCCCGTGGAACCCGCCCACTCTTGTTTGGTTGTACTGGTTGGCTTGATTGTAGTCACTGTGAATAAAAGTGGCCCAAAGCCATTAGGAAGTTTATAATCTCATAGCGGGTATGAAGCCTACCATCAGGATAAAGGCAGGGGACAAAACTCCAGAGCTTAGAGGTTGTAATGTTCAACAAACTGAAAATGGAGCAGAAATTGATGGACAAAGTCAAACAAAAAATGTCTGTGCCCATAGAAATGAACACCATAATGTCAAAATCGGCTCTATGGTAGTGGAACAAGTAAGAACTAAATGCAGCAGATATGGCACAATCTGGGCTTGTTGGTTCTGATTTGTAGATATGTGAGTTTGAATTCCACTCTTATGTTTGAAATTTTCCATAATTTAAAATTTTCTATACATTCTGGTTGTATAGCCACAATACTGGAGTGCAAGAACATCTGTATAGCTTCAGTGCACACAGAGCATCAGTAGAATAAAGATATGGGGACACTCAAGTGACAGCTGCCAGTACATTTACTTATTTTTGTTGCTAGAGTTTTGATAAGTATACTGGTCTGGCTTGTAGTCATTATGTAGCCAAGTGTGGCCTTGGACTCATGACAGTCCTTCTGCCTCAGCCTCTCAAGTGCTGGGATTGTAGGTATTGGTAGCCTCACCTTCATAGGTGAAAACCCATTGAGGATGCCCTATTAGATCCTATTTATGGCTACTTTAAAAATGTTCTTGGCCTTTCAACCTCTGATCAAATTTCTCTTTATTCTTTAAACCTACATCCCTTGGTGATTACCTATGTAATTAAAATATCTAACAGATAGATACTTATTGAGTGCTATGAGGTACCGGCATGATGCAAAGCCTGGCAAATGGTAGTTACCAGATGATGAGCTGTGGTTCCCTGTTAACAGGTCAGGCTGCCTTTGTTATCAGCTTTCTTTGTAACTAGTAATGGCTTTAGACCACATGACAACTTTGAAAGGAATCCTAAAAGCACCACAGAGCTATGGGTTTATCATTACATAGACTAATTTGAACATAGAATACATGTGGTTTTGGTTCATTTTTAATACTTTACAAAAGACTTGCACTGAAGGGCACTGGCAGCAAGACCACTAGATGTCACCACTGACAACAGAAAAGGTAAAGCAAGGGCTTATGGTCTCTTTTTAAATTACCAAACCGAAAAATAAAAAAGTAAAAACACCAATACATCCCATAAAATACTGAGGCATAAATGTGTGTGTTATCTTAACACCTGTAATCCAAGCACTCTGGAGGTTGAGGCAGGAGAATTACTGTGGGTTTGAGGCTACACATTGATTTCTAGGCCTTCTAGAGCTATAGGGCAAAACCCTGTATTAAAAACAACAAAACTCAAACCCACAGGGACAGCTTCAGTCTAGCATCCATGAGAGCATCCAGGGCTGGTGGGCACGAGAACAGTTACACACTGCCTAAGACTTGGTGGCCATCAACTCACTGGGCAGCAGTGACAAGGTCATGACATGGTCTTTGAGTGGAAGGAACTAATCTGCCTGCCCACTTTCAGATCTCCATTCCTCGGAGTTAGAAATCTGTCTGTATCACAAACCAGTGCATACCTACCCTACGTCACCTGACACACGCATTACCTGAATAGATTTTACACACGTGTACACAGACCACACGTATACAGCCACAGTGCTTGAAGACAGCTCAGCCAGTGATAAAGCCACACATGCATGACAGCATACACCATTTAAGGTAGTGTGCAGCAGGCTGAACCATCACCTGATGACACTCACCCACGGATGAAGCAACTCATGATGCCTGTTTTTCACAACAAATTCCACCACTGAGGCCAAATGCCTGAAAGTGAATTTTACAAGATAACAATACTTTCACTATGTTAAATACATATTTTCTTTCTAATGTGATCTTTATTTTAAAAAGTAATAGCTAACAAACTGGTTTTACTGGATCAAATATACTTTCAGACATTTGACACACCAGAAAACAGAGGCCGGGAGAGGCCTGATGCCCTGCCTCAGGCGGCTCAGGATCTGGAGACAGTAGCAGGTTTTATTTAGAAAGCCCAGGTAAGAAACAAGTTCTTGGTACTTGTCCACACACTTGTCATCCTCCACTTTGTCAATGCAATGATGGATAGCCTTCGTGAGAGAGTTGCATGTAGCAGCATAATTTGAAAAGTACTTTCCCTCTAAAATACTAACGTGACTACGTTAACATCTCAAATCCCTTCAGTCACTCTTTGTGGTTCTCAGGCCAAGTAGAAATTCTCAGTGTGACGGTAACAAACGGATCTTCCAGGCTGGTGCAGAGTCGGTAGGCAGCTTCATTTCTCCACCTCCTGGCAGGACAGAGGACATGCCTTTCATCAGCTGGCTCACATTTCTTGCTTCAAAGCCTTCCTTGAAATCCTTCCCACCCCTCGGCTAAAGCATGCATCCTATAGCCCCGAGTCTCCTTCCGCCTGTCTCCACTGGACTACAGCATTCTCCAGGTCATGTATCCCCTGGCACCTCACTCATCTGAAGATGTAAGAATGTCAGGCGAGAAGGCTGAGATGGCTCAGGGTGAAGAGTGTTTACTGCTGCCTGACAGTGGTAGTAAACACCTGTAATTCCAGCACTCTGCAGGCAGAGGCAGGCAGATCTTTCAAGGCCAGCATGGTTTACAGAGTCCCAGGGCAGCTAGAGTTCTAGGGCTACAAAGAGAAACCCTGTCTGAAGGAAATGATAAAACAAACAAAAGAGCATTTATTGCTCTTGCAGAGGACCTCAAGTTTCATTTCCAGAATTCACACCAGTCAGCTCACAACTGTCACTAACTCCAACTCCAGGGGATCCAATACCCTTTGGCTTCTGCAGGTACCTGCATACACATGTGCACACACACATGCACACACACACACACATGTGCTCATACACATGCACTGATATGAATACACATAAAGTATATATTTTTTTACAAAGTCCCAGATGAGAGCTCCAGCAGTCAATTGTTTCACAGAATGTGCAAGGCCATGGGTCCTATTCCTAGACTGAAGAGGCGTGTGTGGTGGGGGGCCGGGGGCCATTCCTGTATGATACAAGTGTGATAAATACCTCTTCTAGACCCAAGTGCTGCGATTAAAGGGGAGGGGTTAAAGTGAAAGAGCAACCACAAAGCTTATGGTAAGTCAGGTCTTGTGGCATAGGCCTGAAGTCCTAGCTACTAGGGAGGCTGACACAAGATCAAGAGTTCAAGACCAACCTAGGCAACCCTGTCTCAAAATAAAGAGTAAAAAGAGGCTGAGAGAAGAACTTGCTTAACATGTACAAGGCCCAATACTGAAAGAACAACAACAACAAAAAAAACCTGAACGAGGCCTGAGCTGGTAGGATAACATCTCAGAACTTGTTAGCAAAGAATATCTAGTACTTCCAGATAAGGACATTATTCAGAACACACACACACACACACACACACACACACACACACACACACACACACGCCACACACACACACACACACACACACACACACACAGAGAGAGAGAGAGAGAGAGAGAGAGAGAGAGAGAGAGAGAGAGAGAGAGAGAGAGTTTCTACCAAAGCTGCAGCCTCCTGCCACCAAAGCAGTTATGTCATCGCCAGTCACCAAGTGCCTTTGGGCTGGCAGTTAAGCACTGTTTAAAAGTGCACCCCCCCTTCTCTCTTTAAGACACAGTTTCTTTGTGTAACAGCCCTGGCTGTGCTGGAACTCACTTTGTAGACCAGGCTGGCCTCGAATTCTGTCAGTGCCCATAAAAGATGGCTACACGCCATCTTGGCACAAGGACAGAGAGTTCAAACTGTCCTAAGCAAGTCATAAGACCTAAAGTTCAAAGGTGTGGCTACAGTAGGATGTTATTCTATAGGATCTATTCTTATGCTATAACAACAGATCTGAATCTGAGGTGTGACTACTCTTGACTCTCAAGGCTGGAAACAAGAAGTTGGAGCTAAGGTGTGGTTACTGAACCCTTAGAATAAGTGAGGAAGAAAAGTCTATTTGTTCCATATACATGATACCATGCTCCCCTTTTTGTTTAAGGTATATAAGAGAAGTGAAAAAAACAAACAAACAAACTTGTGTCATTTCAGCATTGACTGATCTGCCTCCTGCCTTTTATTCTGTCTCTGTCTTTTCTTTATCGTCTATAGTTAGCCTTTCCCTCTCCACACCCCCCCCACTCAGGTACAAACTTGGGGCTGCTCGGCTGGTTCTGATTGCAGTCCCACAAGGACAGCTCCTGACAGAATGCACAGAGATCTGCCTGCCTCTGCCTCCCGAGTGCTGGGATTAAAGGCCTGTGCTCCACTGCCAGGCTAGTGCCCATCTCTTGCCTCTTACTCCTCTTCCATTCATCTCTGCCTGCCTGCCTGCCTCCTGCCTGCCTGCCTGCCTGCTCTCCCCACTCTGACATGACCTCCCCCAATAAACCTTTTACACTAATTATGCTGCATGTGGCGTGCTTACTTAGTGGCACACCTTGACAGGGCTGGACAAAAGGTACCCACTTTGCTTTTCTTTAAAAGAATTTATAATTACACACACACACACACACACACACACACACACACACACACACACACACACACACACACACACACACACACGGACAGGCTTGGGAAATGATTTGCGGAGAAATCTTTGCTCATATTAGGGAGAGTGAAGGGAAAACTCCCTTGCAGAAACTGTGAAGATGTTAAGTGTAAACAGCAAAGCGCCCAGCAAGCATAACAAAAGCTCTCATCTTAGCAGGAATACGAGCAGCTCAGCACTTTGAATTCATTGTAGCGTTTCTAGCAGTTTAGATGAACCCTTTTCTACTTCTACTCCTTCTGAGAGTTCAATTCTTATTGGGCAGATGTGGACCAGGGTGCTCTGCGGGTGTGGACCGGGGTGCTCTGCGGGTGTGGACCGGGTGCTCTGTGGACGGGGCGGACCACCGTGCTGCGGGTGGGACGGGGTGCTCTGCGGGTGTGGACTGGGGTGCTCTGTGGGTGTGGACTGGTGTGCTCTGCGGGTGTGGACTGGGGTGCTCTGCAGACTTCCATGATTCCCCAGAGGAACACTGCCTCACCTCAGTGCAGATCCCACCCTCACAAATCCATCTCTGGCCATACATGCCTTCATTTTTTTTTTTTTTTTTTTTGCTGTAAGAAAACACCTAAAGTTGATCATAATGGAACAGGTTTGTTTGACTCCTGCCTCTGGAAGCTGGAAAGTTCAAGGCTGGTCAGCTGCACTGGCTAAAACCTTATGCTGCTTTAACTCATGGAGGAAGAAAGCAGGTAGATGCTGAAAGAATAGAGGGATGAAGGGACAGACTATTGTCTTAGCCACTGTTCTATTGTTGTGAAGAGAATGTCTTAGGCCACATCTACTCCAACAAGGCTACCCATCCTAATCCTTTCAAATAATGCCACCCTGTTTGAGCTTTTTCATTCAAGCCACAACATTCCACTCCCAGTCCCCATAAGTCCCTATAAGTCCCCATAGGCTTATAGGCATAGCACAATGCAAAAGGCATTCGGTGCAACTTCAAAAGTCCCCAGAGTCTATCACAGTCTCAACAATGTTTAAAATTCCGAAGTTCAAAGTCTCTTCTGAAACTTATGAACTCATGACAATCTCTTAACTGTAATCCCCTATTTAAAAAAAAAAAAAGCAGATCACTACTTCCAACATGTAATGTCACAGGGTATACATTATCATTTCAAAAGGGAGGGAAGGTGCGTAATGAAGAAATACTGAACCAAAACAAGGCCAAAACACCAGCTGGACAAACTCCAAACTCTGCACCTCCGTATCTGATGTCAAAGCACTCTTCATATCTCCAACTCCTTTCAGCTTTCTTAACTGCAGCACACTCGCCCCTCTTAGGCTGGTTCCACTCCCCTGTTAGCACCCTCCTCAGCAAGTATTTCACAGCTCCGGCTCTTCAACATTTGGGGGTCTCCCAGGCAATCCAGGCTTCATGCAATGGCCTCTCTGGACTTCCGTACAGGGATGTGCCTGCCACTTGCTTAGCCTCAGTAGCTTTCCTTAGTCACAGAGGGAGGTTCCACAACCTCTTTCTTCCTTGACTCTAAAACTAGAGTCACATGGCCAAAGATACCAAGTTCTGCTGCTTGTTTGGGCGGGAACATGACTCCCTTGTTCAAATTCATTTTCACCAACTTCCTATTTTCGATGGTTTCCTTCATTGTCTAAGCCTGGCTGTCCTGGAACTCATGCAGACCAGGCTGGCTTTGAACTCAGAAATTCACATGTCTCTGCCTCCTAAGTACTGGGATTAAAGGTTTGGGCCATCATACCATGCCCCAAGCTTTTCTTTAACTCCCTTTTACAAGTTGGAAGCTTAGCTAGGTAGTGTCTTGCACTGAGGTCAAAACTCCCGTTAGCATCAGGCTTTTCTTTAATCTGTTTATCTCCTTGAGCACAAGACTAATGGGGGAAATGTTTTAACTTTTAATTACTGTGCTTAAGAGACCTAAAGAACAGAAAAGCATCAACTCTACTTGTTCAAGGACAGATAAACCTGTAAGCCTCACTTGGCAAAGGAGAGATAACTTCCTAGGGGCTGTTCATGTAAGATAACAAGATATGTTTTCACTTCTGTAAACAAGTTTGGTTGTCCCAACTGCATAGAATGTGTTTGATCACATGTAGGCAGGAAATATGTCAGGGTGTGTGCTTGCCTGCAATTGGATGAAGGCAGGAAGTTCATATAGCCTTGTAGGTTTTGTCTTTATAAGCACCCAATGAACTTAATTTGCAGCCATTCTCTGGGAATTCTGGGTATAGGCCTGGCCAGTGTCCATCTTCTTGGCCAGTATTTAATAAAGTTTCATTCAAATTTGGCTTTAAATTGTGCTAGTGGTCTTATTCTTGCCTAGTGGGAATAATAGACTAAGCTCCATTACACTTCATAGTGCCTCCTTTCTCTTCAAACTATACATTTTGCATTTTTCCTTGCTTAGTTTGCTCCTTTTCATCATAGATCTGCATAAGACTGGTTACTAATAACCACACAGCACAGTCAAAAATCTCCTTTTTGTCTAAAAATCTCCTTTGCTAAAGCTGCTAATCCATAACTCTCCAGGAAGATTTTTTTTTTTTTTTTGATAAGAGCAGAAAACAGCCATATTCTTCACCAAAATATCACAAGAATGATCTCTAGGCTACTTACTAAATTCTTCTCCTCTGAAACCTCTGTCTTCAATGCTCCTACTAGGATGGCCCATTAATTCCCCCTTAAGTTGTCAAATTGCTTTTCTGGTCACAATAAGGCTGGTGCATATATGAACCACAGGCTGTGGCAACATGTATAGGGCCTACACAGGTCCAAGGCAGATAGGGTTCCAGCAATGGGAGGAGGAAATGGACCCAGGAACACAACCTAACTATGAACTTATCTACAACTGATACATACCGGCAAAGAGAAAACCAGTTTCCTCCAATGGAGTCAGTCTTTTAACCACATGTCAGGGGTGGGCCCAATGCACAGTAGTAGTTGACCAACACAAACAAAAAAACTCAGTGGTATCTTTGTAGATATTTCTTTCTTTTTTTTTTTTTTTGGTCTCACTTTGCTTTGTTTGGGCATCTCTTTCTCTCTCTCTGCCTTACTAGTCTTTTGCTTGTTTATTTTGGTTCTCATTTTTGTGGGTTTTGTGTGTGTGTGTTTCTTTTTTTTCCCCTATTTTATATTGTTATAAAGTGAAAGAAAGAAGAGCATAAAGTTTGGTGAAAGGATCTGATCTGGGAGGAATTGAGGGAGGGGAAATACATGATCAAAATATACTGTTTTAAAAAAAAATACTTTTTCCCTTTTGTCTTTTTTTGAGAGAGGGTTTTTTGTTGTTGTTGTTTGTTTGTTTGTTTTTTGTACTCTTGACTGTTCTGGGAACTCAGAGATCCACCTGCCTCTGCCTCCTGAGTGCCGGGATTGCCGGGATTAAAGGAGTGTGCATTCTGAGAACATTTAAAGGCAGCTAATGCCAGTAAGGCAGTTCAGTAGGTAAAGGCAATGTGGCCAAGCCCAGTGACCTGAGTTTGACCCCTAGGAATCACACTGTGGAAGAAAAGAGCCCCTTCTCATTTCCATGTGTGTTACATGGCAAGAGGCCTGGCCTATGCCCACATGTAGACAAAACAAATAAAAGTTTAAAAAATAAAGTGGATTAAGCAAAACTGTGATGCTTAGTAGGTTAGACTTATTAAACACATCTCCATCCTATTGTATTTTCAATTTAGAATGGGATATGATGGAACCTAAACATCAGGAAGCAAGTCTGTCTACCTTGCAGGGAATTGACAAGGGCTTGCTGGCAAATAGTATATTAATCCAAAGCAGAGGTTTTCCAGGGAGTGTGGCTGCCAAAATCACCCCAGGCAAGCTCTTCCATAAGGTGGCTCTAGCATGTGGAGGTGAAAGGTGTCCTCAGGTAACTCTGCAGGACACACTTCATGGAAGAAACTATACCACATATATTTTCCACTTAGTTTCATTTTCTAGAAAACAAAAAAGTAAAGTGAAACAACCTGTAATTCCTCCAGAAAAGACCCACCTTGATGTCTTGCTGGCTATGAAACATACTATGGACTGAATTAATAGTGGATTATGTGGCAAGTGAACATTTAATACTTGAACATTAATGATTAAATATAGTTCTCACAGCAGTGTTGTGAGGCAGCTTGTTATTCTCATATTGAAAAGAAAGAAAGTTGTAGGGCTATGAAGGCTTCCACAAAAGCCTCCAGTAATGCAGCAGAGTGGTTGTGGCTCTCACAGGTAGAAAGAAAAATAATTGTGTTATTTTTATTTGCAATGCTTAAATGTTTCCTATAGGTATTTAAAAATTTGTAGTTATCATGCCATACTTTGCTTGTAAAACACATTATTATAATAAAATCATCAGCTATTCATTATTTTGTATCTGTTTTTATCTACATACACACACACACACACACACACACACACACACACACACACACACACACACATTTTTGGGGAGTACCAGAGAAATAATCCATTGCTCCTGAGTTTGCCAGTGGAAGAATAATTTAAGATGGGTCATTTTTATAACATTAATTTTCAGAAACAAGTTCTTATGTGAGACCAAACACACAAATGTATTTCTCCATTGCAATGTCACTGAATTGGACCCATTTTTGCTATGTAATAGTGATCTGAATCTGTAGCTTGCTCCTTCCATACAACCACTATTCCAAACAAGTTTGCAGGTGTTTTCTTCCCAAGGGAAGAAATATGCATCAGATCTTGGTAACATGAGATACTGTAGTCCCATTTTCATAAACACCAAGGATCCAGGTACAGTTTTGGTGTCCACCATGCTGCAGCTTCTAGGATCAGCGGGAGATCAGGAACAAGAACAAAACAAAGCAAAGAGAATAAAGGTAAGCAGTAAAGTCTTATTTCCAGAGTGCTTGCCATAAAATAAAACCATCCACTCCTGCAGTTGTGTGGATGCCCTTTGTAGCAGGATAATGCACCTCTAAAATAACTAGAACACTAAAGAACTAGCCAGGGCCAATAAAGACGATGTAAACTGACCCCCAGGTCCAAGATGTAGCTAAGAGTAAGAGAGACACCATCATCTTTCTAACAACCAAGCATGAACCCAGGCTTTGTTCTTTACCTTGCTTGTCAACAAATCACTCATCCTGTGATGCTGCTTTAGCATAGCTCAGAGGTAGATTCAGACCAACAACTGGCCCCACGATGCTCAGCCATGATGTGATGTAGTTGACATTTCTAGGAAATAAGTGAAACACATGTAATATAAATTCTGTATTACAGTTTCTGATGGAGAACCAGAAAGTGGCCAAAAGGAAGAGAAATTAAGCCTTTCCCTAAGATGTGGGCTTGCTTGGAATCCCAGAGTCCCTATGCCAGCCACATGGTGTAAGTTGGGTTTGTGACCCTGAAGTATATAATGATCCTTCACCAAGGTAGTTGAAGGGGAAGACAGAACTGGGGCCTCTGATTTCTCCTGATAGCCCAAGCTTTCATTTGAATTTAAGCAGTTATTGGTGCTGGCTGAGTGCGATAGGTAAAACAGGGGTGTTGAGGTAAAAATGTCTGTTTTCAAGTCCCAGTCCTACCCCAAACTAGCTGTGTGACTTCAGTAGAGTCACCCAACTCCTCTGTGCTTTAGCCTTCTTGTCTGAAAACTAAGAGAAACAGTGGTTGGTATTTAGTTCTGGGATGTAATAAAAGCCCAATGTGTTCATACAACTAAAACTCAGGATACTTAGCATATAGCCAAAATCAATGTGTTCATCATTACTATTAGAAAGAAAATTTCTTATTATAGCCCAGCTTTTAGAGTCGCATGAAAAGATTTATACTTTTAAAGTCAGAGTAAAATATACTGTATCTTGAAGGTGTTTCTTACCTATTGATTTCCTGCGGATTCTTCAGCACAGCAGTCATGAATTCATTTGTCTTGCAGGGATGTAGAACAAAGAATGGTTGCCCAAGTATAGGATGCTCCTGTAACAATTTGAACTGTCACTGAACTACATTGAAAAATTATGCAATTTTCTTTACTTCTTGTTTTTAAAATGTGTACACCATTTCTCTCCCTCTCTCTCTCTGTGTGCACACATATGCACATGCGTGTTTGCATACAAGCATATGTACACATGCACACATGTGATCTGAGAACAACTTGCAGGAGTTGGTTCCTTTCCTTTCACCATTGGGATCCTGGGCTTGACCTCAGGTCATCAGGCTTGGTTGCAAGTGCTTTGACCCACTGTGGTGGTTTGAATGAAAATGAACCCCTTAGGCTTCTATATTGGAATGTTTATCCATAAGAGAGTGGCGCTATTTGAGAAGGATTATAAGGATTGAATTAGGAGGTTTGGCCTTGTTGGAGGAGTGTGTTACAAAGAGTGGGCTTTGAAGTCATGCAAGGCACAGGTTCTGTCTTGGCCCATGGGTCATGATAGATTTTGTCTATTGCATGCATGCTACTATGCTCACCACCATGGTGATAATGGACTAAACCACTGAAAAAGTAAGCAATTAAACTGTTCTCAATTTAATGGTTTCTTTTGTAAGAGTTTCTGTGGTCATGGTGTATCTTCACAGCAAAAGAACAATGACTAATACACCTACTAAACCATATCACCAGCTTCTGCTCTTTCAAGATAAACATCTATCTTAAATTCCATGTCACTAATTAACATTCAGGTCAACTTTCTACTTTGAAATACAATTATAATCCAAACATGACAAAGGCTGTGAGAAGGAGCTATTCACTGATTTACTGTCAAACACAGTGGGGGCACACACGCCATTTACACACTATAAATTAGATACATTTCTTTGGTTCTTTCTTTGTTAGCTGATGTTTCTCTTTGGCTTAATAATTATTCTTTAATTTTTCTTCAGAAACTTGACAATTAGAACAAAGAATTTTTCTTACGTCTTTGTTAGTAGTTAAGGAAAAAAGTCATTTGCATATTTTAACTTAACTTTGGTTAATGTGCTTGTTGTTTCAGCATGCTTTCTTCCTCCCAACATCAATGGGCATATGCTGTGTGAGCACAGCAAGGTGTGTGGCAGAGAATTGCTGGCATCATGTCTCTCTCTTCCCTTTTACTAATTTTTATCTCTCAAATTTACAGGGCTGTTTCTATAACTAACATCCCCTTTGATATAAGTCCACTTCCTCTATAGGGAAATGGCTGGGTATAAGTTGCAGATCATTCTGCTGTCAATTTATAGACACAAATAATGGAGGGGGGTCTTAGAAGGGTTCTATATGGTTAGTAATCCATGCACTAGGTCCATCAACACAAAACAATTATGGATGATGAGTTATTTACATGTGGTGGGACCAGACCGTCGGCGGGAGAAAAACCTGCTTGTAACACACTGTGATAGATATTACCAACTCAAGTAGCTATGGAGTCCATGCAGATGACTCTGAGGGATAATGCTGGCTAAATATATAAGGACCACAAGAGCTGGAGAGGGCTGAAATTCCAGAGTTTTTCCTACCCTAAGCCAGTCAACTGGGCCATGTGAAAATGCAGGTCCCACATGCCAGCTCTTCTACTTGTCAAAATGACCTACAAAATTAGCTCATGTAAATGCTCTTAAATTTAAGTATTGACATAATGTCTTTAAACATCAAGCAGGCTAAATGAAGAGGTATGTAGCTGGATCCAGGTTAGGGGCTGCCCCATAGTTTTTCTTAGCTGCTTTTCCTCCTCTTGGTCACCCTACATGGAAGCCAACCCAACAGCAGCTCCTGAGGAGCTCACTTTCTGCCTCTACCCTCAGCCTCAAGCACCTATGTATGACGCTGCTCTTCCAGAGATCCAAGTTTGATTCCCAGTACCCATGTTAGGTGATTCACAACCATCTGTAGCTCCAGCACCAGGGGAGCTGATGCCTATTCTGGCCTCTGCAGGTACTCCCACATGTATGTCAGACACTCACGCAGATACACATAAATAAAGGAAAAAACAAAATGTATTGGTGTAGAAATTGGGGGATTTATGTGTGGTGGGGTGTAACTGTGATATGGACCTGGGATTTTTAGCACTACTTGACCTTCCTAGCTGCCATTTTAGACATCTTTGTTCACTACATCATTTGTTTTCTAGTTTTCTAATTTTTAATCAGCTCCTTTCCTACCTACATTCCTGCCCATTACTGGGCCCAAGGGTCATAATTCAGGAGCACTGTGCCTCTGGCAAGTCTCCTGTGCAACTTGATTCTGGATCCTTCATCTGTCTTAAGCTAGTATTTATTAATTCAATAATTCAATAAGAGAAATCACTTTTTATGTGTCTCCCAGGAATAGCTCTAGGTATACTTTTGTAAACTAGCATATCTCTAGAGTAAGCAAAGTCTCTGGTGTCATGGAATTTGATTCAAAGGCAGGAGACAGCCAACAACACACAGAAACACAGGCTCAGTGATGCAGATAATAGCAGGTGTTCTGAAGGAAATTTAACAGGGCCATAGAGTCCTAGAGGGCTCTCATGGATGAAGCAACAGCCACTGTGCTGAGGACCTCTGGGAAGAGTCTGTACTCTTCACTCTGAGTCTCCTGAAGGACTTGCTGAGTCATGCAGAACAGTTCACTATACAGTTGAGGCCTTTCCTCTTAGAGGAGTATGGTCTAAGACCTCAAAAGAGAAACCCAGGAGATTCATAGACACAGTTCAGCTGAACCGTTTTCCCGGAACAGGTCAAGAAACATGGGTACTACAGCTCTGTTGGCTGGCTGCTGTGTAGTAAAGACTTGGGATCTTTGCTGTCTTTGCTCATTCCATACAGAGAATGAGTAAGAGTGCATACAAGCTCTGTAGTGGAGACTCCTGCTCTACCACTGAGGAACTGTGCGTTTTAGGAGAACCTCAATCATTTTCTGTCTCCTTTCTTATTAGATAGAATTATTGCAACTCTCCAATGACATAACATCAGAAATATGCACAGAAGAATGCTTGACAGAAACTTCATGCTTAGTTATTGTCACGAGCAGTTTTCTGCCCCAAAATAACACAGTGAGACACTATTAATTATACAGCTGTTGGCTAATGGCTAGAGCTTCTTATTGGCTAGCTCTGTCTTAGCTATTAACTCATTTCTATCAATCTAAGTGTTTCCACGTGGTCTTACCAGAGAGAGAGAGAGTCCGGACCTCTTAGTCTCTCACAATACATCTTGACTCCTCTTTACTAACCTCTCCCAGAATCCTCCTTGTATCCTAGTCCTGCCTATCTTGCCTTCCTATTTGCTAACAGTGCTTTGTTAATTAACCTAACAGTGCTTTGTTAATTAACCAATAAGACAATAAGACAGCATATTACAGAATGATATCTCCCATCAAGTTACTAATTAATTCATAGCTAAATAGATCAAAATATGCCATTTAGACTGTGGTCTTGCAGTGATGGCAAGTTTACTGGAAGTTTTTTTTTTCCTATATGAGACCCTGGATTCAATATTCTAATCACACACACACATAACACACACACACACACACACACACACACACACACACACACACTTGCATGCACATGCATGAATGCACAAGGACACTCTTGTAGATTTTCAGCATTAAAGAAATCACTGATTAGTATCTTAAGATTTAGGAATAGTTGACAACTGATTACAACTACAAGAAAAACATGTCTGCATTAATGAAAGATTTAGATATATAGGATAACAAGGATTATCAATATATTGCATTTATTTAGTATGTAAGTTGGTAAGTGTGGGCAGGTCAGAGGACAAGTTGTAGGAGATGCCTATATCCTCCTACCATGAGGGCCTTGGGGACTGAACTCATGTTGTTAGGGTTGATTTACCCACTGATAATCTTACCAGCCCTTGTTGTTTTTTTTTTTTTTTTTGAGACAAGATCTTAATATATAGTTATGTCTGGCCTAGAAATTACTATGCAGGCTGGCCTCCAATTAGTGGAAATCATTTTGTCTTAGATCACTGAGTGATAAAGTATAGACGTGTGCCACCACACTCAGTTAAACTGAAAACTTAGGCATTAAAAAAAAAAGTTTTAGTAATTGCTCTGGTTTCCTTTATGTTGCTGAGTGTGGTGGCACATGTGTTGAATTCCAACATTTGGGAGGCAGAGGCAGGCAGATCTCTATGGGTTAACAGTGAGACTTTGTCTCAAAAAAAAAAAAAAGAGAGAAAACAATTAATAAATGGAACCCATGAAACTAAACAGTTTCTATACTATAAAGGATACCCTCATATGACTGAAGAGATAGCACACAGAACAGGAAAAAAGTCTATATATCTGACAGAGGGTTAGTATCTAGAATAAACCAAGAACCTAAAAACTTAACATCAAGAAAATAAGCAACCCAGTTACAAATGGACAGTTCTCAAAAGATAAAGTACAAATAGCTGTGAAATATTTGAAAAAAAAATGTTCAACATCTTTAACCATTAGAAAAATGCAAATTAAAATTACTTTGAGATTTCTTCTTATCCCAGTCAGAATGGCCAAGGTCAATAAAACAAATGGATTCAGAGAAAGGGAAACAGTTATTCACTACATTTGGGAGAGGAAACTGGGACAGTACAGAGCTTCCTCAGGAAAATGAAAACAGATATACCATATGTTTTAGCTGTTCTAGTCATGGGCATATACCCAGAGTATTTTACATCCTGCTCATCCATGTTCATTGTTGCTCTATTTACAATAACCAGGAAATGGAAACAAGCCAGATATCCATCAACTGGTGAATAGATAATGAAAATGTGGTACGTTTACACAGTGGAACCTCATGTGGATGTTATGAAAAACAAAATCATGGAATTCTCAGGCAAATGAATGAAGCTGGGAACAATCATCCTGAGTGAGGTAACCTAGATGCAGAAAGATAAGTTTTATATGTTTTCTATAATTTCTGGAGGTTATCTGACTCTCCAGATTAGACATACTGCATAGGGACCAATAGGGACCAACTCAACCTATTTTTGAGTTGCTGTGCATTGGGGGTCACATTGACTGCCAAACATTACAGGATATTGCCAATACTCCTGGCTACAACTTGATGGTTAAGATGTCATTGCTGAAGACCCCATATATTTGACTCATAGAACATAGGGACATAAAACTTGTATTTGCCTGGAAGCTTCATCCCTACTGGGTAGTGTTTATGGTGCTAGAAAGTGCCATGCATGCTGCCAGAGGAGGAATATAAGCCTCAATCTCACCTAGCTATGAATCCCGCTATTTACAACTATTGACCTGGAAAGATAGGCCCACTGTTACAACAGTGGCACAAATGTTATGGGAGTAACCAACTACTTGGTTCAGGGACTCATTATACAAGAGAGAATCCATACCTTGGGTTACTAAAAATGCCAGGAATCTGTATCTAGACAGATGGACATAGTTTTAAAATGATTCTCAATGTCTAATTATAATACTGAATAGATCAGAGCATCTTCTAACTGTCAACAGAAAAGCTTCTCCTTGCAATAGATGGCAATTAACACAACCAACCAATCAACATTCAGATAACAAAACACTGTTGAGTGCTCAGTCCTAAATCAGACACACATATCACACCTCTCCCCTCAAGACTCAGGGATCTTTGTTCAAAGAAGGAGTAGAAGCATTAGAAGCTTTGTAAAAGTCAGAGGTGGTTCATAACACCAAGGAAACAGTGTTTTACAGACCCAAGAGGGAAAAGTATACATGTAATCTCATGACAAGCTCAGGAGCCATTGCATTTCATAGCAAGGGGAGGAGGAGAGTCAGTGAAATATGTGACCTGAAGGACTGACCACACGCTAGGAAAGGCTCAATCCCAAAGCCAGCTAGGCAACACAAACTGGACTTGATGGGGAAAAACAAAAAACAGAAGTAATCTCAAAGTCAGACAAGAAGGGATGGGGTGAGGGGGGAGGATCTGGCGGGGGTGGGGTGGTGGTGCTGGTAAAGATGCTGAAAACATATTTATAAAATTACTTTTGTTGTTTTTTTGAGACAAGAGTTTCTCTGTGTAGTCCAGGCTGGCTTCAAACTCTGAGATCCACTTGCTTCTGCCTCCCCAATGCTGCCACTAAAAGAATGTGCCACCACACCCAGCTCATTTATCAAATTCCCAAAGAATTAACAAAAATATTGGAAAAAAGGGAAAGAAATAACGATGGAGGGGCGCAAACCTTCGATTGTGATAAAGTAGGCCAGCAAACCCCTCTCCTCCCAAAGTAAGTACAAACCTGAGAAAAATTTTCAAGCATCAAGTTCCACACAAACTCTGTCCAGGGACTAGAAACCAACAACCAAAGGCAAATAAAATTTTTGGGAGTATAACTTATGATAAACTCAGTGGTTTCAAGTCAGAAACAGAAGAAATCTTGCAGTTCTTTTGCTTAGAAATGCTTCCTATCTCCTGTATCAGCGCTGACCCCTCTCTGGTCCCAAGAAGTAGCATGTGTGCAGCCAGAGGGACAGACTTGCTCTCTGTCTACTGTTCAGAAGTGTTGTCAAGATAAATCACACAGCCAGATCTCAGGAAGGAACTCCATGGCTCTGGGCCAGAGGGTGCAGCTCCAGCTGAGGCAAGCAGCTGGAGAGGCAAACATTTGAAGGGAGACCCTGGGATGAAGGCAGTTGCAGGAAGGTTCTGCAGGCATCCCTGGCTGATGGAATGACACAAACGCAGGGAAGAGACAAGGGCTGCCAGGAGATGAAAGCCAAGATTGGCTTGAACGGGATCTGAAGTCTGAGTGTTTCGCCCACATGCTAGCCAGTAGCAAGAGGGAAGCTCCACAGGCTCGATGCATTTGAAAACAATCTCTATCAACCTGTAAACTCTGCAGACACAGCTGGGTCACTCTAAGGAAGACAGGCTAATATTTATTTTTAAATGAAAATAAGAACCCAGACGTAAGGACAGAACCATGGGTATAATTTCACTCTTTTTGGAGACTGAAACAGGAGGATCATGAGGCTGCCCACCAGCCTGAGGAGCACGGTGAGACTTCATCTCAAACAAACAAAAACCAAAATAGCAGTAATGAAAACAACAGGCATATGAGAGGCTACACTTACAGGGAAGACACGTTCAGAAGATGAAGCCCAAGTAAGTTTTGAAAACAAACAGAAGCGACAGAACAGTAGCAAAAAGAGGCCTCAGAGGAAGCCATTAGAATCCAGGGTTGCTGGAATATCCTGTCCAAAGTGTCCAGTTTTCAAAGAAATTTATGGCATACATAAAGAAAATACATAGGGCAATGTATTTAAAAGTGAAAATGGACTCTGGGTGGGCAAAAATGTTGAATTTACCAAGAATTCACACGAAGATTTAAAATATGTTTATAGAACTAACAGGGTCAATGACGCCAATTCTTCAGATTGAGTGATGTCAGTACTGGAAAACAAGCCCCAGGAAGAAGCTGATGGAAATTCCCCACTCACAGTGAAATGCCTGACACAGGTCTTCCAGGTAAGTTCACCAATGGATATGAGACAACAGGAGAAAGAATCAGTGGATTTGAAGATGTGTTAAAGGAAGTATTCACTTTGAAAAAGAGGAGGTGGAAAACTATGGAGGAAATGACCCCTGGGAGGTATTTTCTGAACCAACTATATAAAGTTGATAGAGGCCCTTAAAGAGGAAATGAATAGGTCCCTTAAAGAAAAACAAGAAGCCAGGCATTGGTGGTGCACACCTTTAATCCCAGCCCTCGGGAGGCAGAGGGATTTTGAGGCCAGCCTGGTCTGCAGAGCTAGTTCCTGGACAGGCTCCAAAGCAATACAGAGAAACCCTGTCTCGAAAAAAAACAGACAAATAACAACAACAGAAAAACAAACAAACAAACAAAAACAAGAAAACACAAATCAACAGCTGAAGGAAAAAACTAACAAACTGAGGAAATTCTGGAAATGGAAAATTTAGAAATTGAAACAGGAACTACAGAAACAAACTTCACCAAAAGAATACAAAGGTTATAAGAAAGAAGACGATATGATAGAATGAAGGGATACATCATTCAAATAAAATGTTAAATATAAACAATAACAACCCACCCAACCAAAAACCCTGACACAAAATATCCAAAAGAGTTGAGACAGTATGAAGAGAACAAACCTAAGAATAACAGGAACAGAGAAAGGAGAATAATCCCAGCTCAAAGGACCAGAAAATCTCTTCAACAAAAGCATAGAAGAAATTTCTTAACCTAAAGAAGATGTCTATAAAGGTACAAGAAGCATACAGAACACTAGATAGAGTGAACTAGAAAATAAAGCCAGGCATGGCGACACATGCTTGTAATTCCAGTACTTAGGATGCTGAGGTAGAGAATATGGAAGTTCAAGGCCAGCTGGGTTACACAGTGACACCCTGTTTCAAAACACAGACTATGATTTAATTTATTTAAGTTAATTTTAT
The DNA here is from genome assembly GCA_030556225.1 of Cricetiscus sungorus. Lineage (NCBI taxonomy): Eukaryota > Metazoa > Chordata > Mammalia > Rodentia > Cricetidae > Cricetiscus > Cricetiscus sungorus. The sequence continues at coordinate 50,672,713 of JANBXA010000398.1, forward strand.
TCAATTTACATAACATATAATTATATAAGAAAAAGTTACGGCATTGTAGAGTTGGGTTATGGTGTATGTGGGCATGACAGCTGACAGAAGCATTACAAAGAAGACAGGAAGGAGCGGTAGGTGACCAAAGGAAGTTCCTATGGTAGAATCAATGTGGGACCCAGCTTTGAATCATTAGGAAACCAATAGCGCTCACTCTGTATAGAAAAATGTTGGTTTTATGTGATTTGAGTTCATATACTTTCTCATTTATTCATTTACCAAGCAATATTTCTTATATAATTTTCAATTTTTATGAAAAAGGATTTGTAATTCAAAAACATGACTACTAGCTGGGCAGTGGTGGTGCACACCTTTAATCCCAGCACTCGGGAGACAGTGGAAGGTGGATCTCTGTGAGTTTGAGGTCAGCCTGCTCTACAAAGTGAATTTAAGGACAACAGAGCTATATAGAGAGACCCTGTTTCAGTCTCCTTCCCCCTACCAAATATGGTTACTTTCATGGAAATTTTCATTTTTGAGACTGGGTCACATGTAATCCAGGCTGACCTCAGAGTACACATGTAGCTGAGAACAACTCTGGACTTTGGATCCTCCTGAATCTACTTCCAAGTGCCCGTATTACAGGTAAGGGCTACTATAGCAGTCCAGGCTGGTCTTGAACTCATTATACAGTAGAAGATGACCCTGATTCTCCTGTCTCTACCTCTCAAGTGCTGGGATCACAGACATGAACACAGCATACTAATTCTTGGAGACCTCTGTTTGTGTTTTAAGAATTGTTTTAAATTTTAAATTAGGAATTAAATTTGTATCTTTGTGTGTGGGTGAATGCATGTGAGTGCCCGTGCCTGTAGAGGCCAAGGGCATTGGATCCCCTGGAACTGGAGTTAGAGGGTTGTGAGCCACTATGTGAATGCTGGGAGCCAAACCTGGGTGCTCTTAACCCCTGAGACATCTCTACAGCACCACTCATGGAGATGGTGATGCTACAGAAATCATAGAATTCAGTTACAGTGATCTCAGCCAAATATTTTCAGGTAACCAGGTCCTCTAATAATGCTAGCCACAGGCAGTGGGAGATCTGGGCTAGGAGTTGCAGCAGCCACCTGAAGAGCAAAGGAAATTCTTACTATTTGTAGACATTAAAGGGTAGAGGTCTCTGGACTTGGAGGGGTAAGTGATGGGAGATGTTATTCTGTATATATGTTTCTCATACTAGTGAATAAAGCTCTGTGGCCAATAGAAAACTAGATAGGCAGGGCTAGGAGACTAGGAGAAGGAAAGAGGAAGTGGGAAGGAGGAGTCGAGATGTAGCCCGGGGAGGAAGGAGGACGCCTGCTGCGGCTCCCCGATAAGACGACCACATGGAAATACTTAGATAAGTAGAAATGGGCTAATAATTAAGACAGAGCTAGCCCATAAACAGTAATGGTAATTGGCCAACAGGATTGTATCAAATACAGAGTCTCTGAATGTTATTTGGAGCTGGCGCGGCTGTGGGCCCAGACTGGCGGGCTGGCGGGCTGGCGGAAACATACATGCTACAGGTAAGGTCCCTGAGATTAGCAGATTAGTGATGATATTAGATAGGGTATAAGGCTACAATTCAGGAAGTTAATCCTATACTCTCATTCTCTCTTGGGCCTGTTACATGCTAGGAGCTTAGCAGTTTTGTGATGGTACTAGATGGGATATAATGCAGGCTGATCCTCTCTACAGGGGCAGCCTCTGTGAGCTAACATTAGTCTTTTGTGCTTATATAAAATAACAAGAAAGAAAATAATGTCATGGAACACTATTTAGAAGGAGGCAGTATCCAAGGAGTTTAGGGATGCTGACTTTGATTCAGGATACCTCTGGCTGAAATTTGGCTACAGTGGTGTTAAGGTCAAGCTCCCCTCTCTCTTCATCCCATACAGAGGGCCAGGGGTGGTACCCGAGTCTGGGGCTGGTATTCATACATCAAGAAGATGCTATCCACATGAGTCTGTATGCATGCTGATGGTAGTCCATATGAGTTTACAGCTGGACTAGAAAGCAGTGGTTGTTTCTTGATCAGGAGTTTGAAGTCCTCAGAAAGTCTTGGGAGTAGGTAGAGTCAACTGAGCTACAAGTTGTCTCTGAGAGCTGCATCCTCTCTAGGATGGGAGGAGAACTCAGCTCATAGTTTAGTGTGGGCTGTGCTATCATAGAGGTCTTATTAATCGCCAGTGTTCAGCATCATTTTTTACAAGTTGCTTTTGAAAGTCATCTTATGTACTATCTTTATTTTCTGTGTGTATATATTTTATCTGTATGTATGTATGTATGTACATGCACTGTGTGTATAGCTAGTTCTGGGTGCTGGGGTGGGCCAGAAGAGGGCATTAGGTTCCATGGAGCTCGAGCCTAGGACAGCCCTACCCTGGTCCTTTACAAGAACAAGTGTTCTTAACTGCAGAGCAACAGCTTCCGCTACAGCCCCAGGTTTTTTAAATATGGAAGATTTTTTTTTTTTCCAGGTTGGGTACAGGAATGTGACTAGCTGGATTTAAGGTGGTCAGGTCCTTTACTAATGCCGGCTACTCTCCAAGAGGGAAGCTGGAGGAGGAGATCCAGTGGCTACCCCTCAATACTTTTGAGTCCCATACAGTCAGTTGATACAAGCCTAGAAATTTGTGTTCAGACCAAGGAGGTATCTTAGTTAGAGTTGTCATTGCTTCGAAGAAACACCATGGCCAAAGCAAGCTGGGGAAGAAAGGGTTTATTTCAGGTAACTTAACTCTTGCAGGTAACAGCCCTTCACTGCGGGAAGTCAGAACAGGAACTCAAACAGGGCAGGAACCTGGAAGCAGGAACTGACATAGGCCACGGAGGAGTGCTGCTTACTGGCTTGCTCTCTATGGCTTGCCCAGTGCTTTCTTATGGAACCCAGAACCACCAGCCCAGGGATGGCACCACCCACAGAAGGCTGGGCTCTCCCTCATCAGTCACTAATTAAGAAAATGCCCCACAGGCTTGCCTATGGCCTGACATTATGGAGACACCTTCTTAATTGAGGTTCCTCCTCTCAGATGACTTCAGCTTGTGTCAAACTGACATAATACTAGCCAGCACAGCAGGGGAGAGAGTTTCAAATGCTCTGATGTATGAGACCAGGGAAGACAATTAGTTGGGACAATAGTTTTCAAAAGCTACTTCTTTGCAATGGCCCTTTCTTAACACACTTTTTAATTTTTTTCAGAAATGAAAGATCATCAAGCCTGGCAGGATCTTTCTAGTGACATTCATTTTGGATCAGTTTGAGAGGTAAATCCGTGTGTAAGTGCTACCATCTGCTGTTAGTACCAATGAACTAAGCAAATGTACACACAGATAAGCATCCGCGAGGAAGTACACAACCAATGCTGTGTTAGGCTTCACAACTCAATAAACACTTCCCTGGAACTCAGGTCTACTAAACAGTTTTCTGTGGAAACAGAAATGATGGGTCAGATTTCTATCTCTGTAACTCCAGAGGAGTTACATAGGCACATTCCCTTATGAAATTTAATTTTGCAATGGTTAAACATCTCATAAAGTAAGACTGACATGATTCCTGGGAATTGCTTTTAGAACTATTAGATGTGACTATCAGAGGAGAATGATAATACTGCACCTTCATCTTACATGTAATAAACATGACAAGTCACTTGGTTCATTTCTGAATTCTCTCAGCTCGCTGGGAGGGCACAGACACAATTTCACATACTGAGCTTTCGTTTGCTTTCATACCCCAGACTGATCATTGCTTCCACTATGAGCACATTCCTTAGAAACGGAGAAGGGTTAGGCCGGGTGGCGGCGGCACACGCCTTTAATCCTAGCATGTGGGAAGCAGAGACAGGCTGATATCTGTAAGTTCAGGGCTAGTCTGGTCTACTCAGCAAGTCCCAGGACAAGCAGGGCAAATCGCAAGACTTTGTCTCAACAGCAAAATAAAATAAACAAAAAAATGTAGAGAGGCGTCTTCCTCGGCCTTCCCTTGTGTAGGAGGAGAGTGAGCACCAGCAGTGGTGTGTGTACCCTCTGCCACTGTGCCCCTCTGAGGAGGGCTTTGCTCTGGCCGTACTGAGCCTTATGTTAACGCCATTCATGTAACGATGGCAAAGGCCCTTCACACCCCCAGACTCAGCTCATCACACTGCAGCTAATCCTGCATCTGACCAGACTCGATGTCTAGGACAGTCCCTTCCTCCATCTCTCAACTCTCTAGTTCACCTCTTCACACCTATTTACATCAAGATCATGTACATTCATAAACTTCTATGAGACGGACACAGAGTTGAGGAAATATAGAGGAGAAGAAGGAAACCGGATGTTATTGGAAGGAAACCGGATGTGTTGTTTGTCTGGAGGGTCTGTTCACTTATAGTTTTTGTAGTCGGATATAATTTGATTTCTTCCATTTTATTATGAATTTTAAAACTTTTTCTATTTAAAAATTTTATTTGATTGTATTTATTATTTTCTTAAGTTAGTATAAAAAATAATGGTTTCTTATGACATTTTCACTCACTTTATTCTTATCCCTCCTCCTCCCCGCACCCGCCCCATCTTCCTGTCCACATCTTACTGGACACTTTCCTGTTTCCCACTGTCCTCTCTGTCTCACAGCACAACAAACCCACGTACTTTTAGTCTCTTTACTTTGGCTCCTCCATCCCTTCTTTTGTTGATTTCTTCTGGATCTAATATAGGAGCAAAAATTTATTTAAGTTTTATTTTATTTTTAATTATGTATGTCTATGTGTATGTGCTCATGAGTGCAAATGTTTGTAGAGTCCAGAAGAGGGCGCTGGATCTCCTGATACTGAAGCCACTGACATAGGCACTAAGGTTAGAACTCAGGTTCTTTGCAAGAGTCATACACAGTCTTAATCACTGAGCTATCTCTCCAGCACCGGGGGAGGGCAAAGGGGAGGGGACACAGACACTTTTCACATTGTTCTTTTTCTTTTATTCAAGTTGAACATTACATTTTTAATTTTAAAGTTATTCCCAATATATTTAATTAACTATTTTGCGTAATAAAAGTTTATAATTACTCAGTATTTTTCTATTTCCCCAAGCAATTTACATATTGGAGGATGATAAGCTCTGTCTGTTCTGGTTTAAGTGCTATTTCCCTGTATTTCAGTTATATTTGCTGCTGCTTAACTCTACTGAGATTATTAGTATTTTATAAGTTCATGTTCCTTGAGAGTTATTCAGATTTTATCCTTTTACTTTTTTTTTTTTTTCTTGGTTTTTCGAAACAGGGTTTCTTTGTATTGCTTGTCCTGGAACTAGCTCTGTAGACCAGGCTGGCCTCGAACTTACAGAGAGCCACCTGCCTCTGCCTCCCAAGTGCTGGGATTAAAGGAGTGAACCACCAATGCCTGGCTTTTATGTGTAAATTTTAACCTTCATTTTTGGATTTTGTTTTTCTTGAGACAGCATCTCATGTGGCCTACGGTGGCCTCAAACTTGCTACATCTTGGAGACTTTCCTGACCCCCCTGACTCTACCTCAGAAGATCATTTTATCGCTGAACTACATCTTTCAGGAGTATCTTTTAGTGAGGATGTGTAGGTGATAAACAGCCCCATCCTAGGATGCTCCAAATCTTGCCCTCACTTCTGAAAAACAAGTTGCAGGTAAAATAATTCTAGATTACAGATGCATCTGCTAGGACTGGAGCTGTGGCGCCTCATTTCTTCCAGTTTTTATAACTCAGAGCTAACGGCCGTCCCGCTTAAGGTCTCCTCTTGCTTCCTGGTGTTCCACCATGGCGTGCCTGTCTCTTCACTTATGGTGCTTGCTTGGTTCACTGATCTCCTGAATACAAAAAAGCAGGTCCTTTCAACACCGCTGACGAGTTCTCCGTATCAGCTCTTTTCCTTCGTTCTCCTGAAAATTCTAATATATGTCACTTCTTTCCTATCCTTTGTATCTCTTTACTTGTTAACACATTTACCAGCTCATTTTTACTATGACATAAGCAATTCCTTAGATTCTTCTTCTAGTACATTAATATTCCCTTTAGCTAGGTTTTTCTGCTTTTTCATCTAATGATACCTATTTTGTAAATGTTCTGTTTAGTTATTCCCCAATTTTGCCTTAGTATTACTAATCATTGTGACATGGTTTCTTGGTGTAGCCCTGGCTGCCCTAGGACTCAGTGTGCAGATCAGGCTGGTGTTGAACTCCCAGAGACCATCTGAATCTGCCTTCCAAGTGCTAGGATTAAAGACATGTGCCGCTGCATCCAGTGTTTTGCTTTGAGAGTTTTAATGTAAGGTCCCTGGCATTAAGCTGCTCTTAAATGCATTATTCAGCCAAGGATGACTTAGAAATCCTATTCTTCCTGCTTCCACCTTCTAAGTGATGGCATTACAGGTGTGTGCCATCACACTCTTCGAAATCTACCCATTTTTGGTTGTTTTATTTAAAAAATATGTTTAATGTACTTCTATTTTGTGATGAATAATTTCAGTATCTGAATTTGTGGATTCTGATACTAAAGTCTGTTGTCATGGCTGGTATTCCCTCTTAGATTCTTGTCATGAATTCTGTATTTGTAATTGTTAGTTTGCAGCATGGCTATATAACAGTAATTCTTTGGGGCCTATGATTAAGTCTGTACCCCTCTGAAGAAGTTTCTACCTGCTTTTGAATGGTACTTAGGAGGGTTCTAATTCCATGCCAATGTGAAGACCTGCCTTTAGAAATTTTCTGGACATCTTCCCCTCTTCATCTTTTTTAAAACATATTAAGGCAGATAGAATGAAAAGGAAGAGGTGTCTTTTAACTATAGAGAATATGATGCATGAGGGCCTATTTGACAGTTAGGAAGGAGAACCTCTGCAGAATTAACACCTTAGCAGACTTATAAGGAGTAGCCACGTAATTCTTTGTGAAATGAACTTTATTTATGACTGCTTAGATGTGTGGGATGTAATCTTAGAAAACTAAATCAATAGTTTACATCCACTTTGAAACTAGATGCTGTTCCCCAAACAAACTATTGTGCACATTGCTCTTCCTGCTTGAAACTCTCTCTCTCACCTGTCTTTATCCACAGACACTTGTTTTCCTCCTATAGATCATAGCTGAATCAGGTGCCTTCTACCCACACTCCATGGGTACACTATGCTACTGCTAATTCCACAGGGCTCCACGGAGGTGACTGACTGTTTATAGGTAAGTACCACAAGTACCCTGCATTTCGTAAGGGCACAGTGAGTACTCTGATTATGACTTTCAATTTCAGCATCTAGGACACTGCCTTTGACATACTAGGCACTCAGTGGATGTTTGTAGAACCAATGCCTAGATGGAGATAGTCTGTTGTGCAAAGCAAATTGTTCCTACATGAGCAGCCTGCTCCTTAAAAGGGGATATTTGTGTGGGGGGCATCAGTGCACTCTATAGCACTGGAAGGTACAAGAAAGATTCTTCTTCTAGTACATTAATAATTCCTTTGGCATGGAGCTAGAGACAGTACCTACTACACATTTGTAGGAGAACTTCAACATCTGTCAACTAATTCTCTGAAGAAAAGGGGTTGAGGGCACAGGTAGGAATAACTTACCACATAGCATTTACTTTAAGACATGTCAGTTTTCAGTATATTCTAAAATCTACTTCCCTCCACTTCCCTTTGGAGAGAAGATCTCAATATGTAGCCAAAGTTGGTCTTGAACTCACTATGTAGCCTAGGTTGGCTTCAAACTCCTGATCCTTCAGTCTCAGACTTTTGGGCGCTGGGATTAAAGGTGTGCACTACCATGCTTAGCTATTTACTTGTTTTTATATAAACAATTATATCTATTTTAATCGCCAATAAAAACTAATGTTTCAAGGGGACCCACAGTTGACTATGATGCTGCTGACTAAAGATCCATATCCACTATACAGGGACTGAAGGATGACCCGCATCTGATGGCGTGAGTGGGAACACTGGAGATTTCCCACAGAACATATAGGATTAAGGTAGAAGGAGAGGAGGGTATGGCCAGGAACATAAGCTCCAAAGATTGACTCCAAATTTATTGAAAAATTAGTTAAGCGAGAGACATGCCAACTTCCATTTTCACACAACACTCAAAAGATTAATAAATTTAAAAGAGAAAAAGTCCATGTGTGTGTGTGTGTGTGTGTGTGTGTGTTTGTTAAAGTTACTGTTAAACGACTGAGCTAATCTTTTTATGATCCACAGATTCAGTGATAATACTCAATACCCTTACAAGATGAAAACATGAGGTATAAAACACAGACAGTTTTATTGTACAGTTGGAAAAAAAACAAGGAAGAACATTGTAGGAGGAAAAAATAGTTATCTGAGTCCACATTTCTGTCCTGTATAGGTGCTGAAGATACACACAGAAAGACAACGAGGTAGTATTGAAAGACTATCTTTTCCAGAAAGTTCAGTTGGTTTCTTATTATTTCTGGAGTGGGCTGGGGGAGTCAAGAGAGACATACTTTGGTCTTGTTTCACCTAGACATCTTGTGGCCAGAAAAGTCCAATGATATTTAGGATGGTGATTTTTTAAAAAAACACCATGAAACAGTTTTTCAGAGTCATGTGTTGCACACACATCACCAGGATTCCTGGAATTTTTATTAAAAATTACAGACATCACAGTACTAATTCTCACATACCACCTTGTCAACTAACAAAGCTTCCTTTCATGGCCCCAGAGAAAGTCCAGAAAATAATTCTTCCCCTCCTGCATAAATCTATAAAGGGCTCCAGGCCTGGGCTTCCGACAGCCCAACTTCAACTCATGGGTTAGAGAGCAGTAGACTTTGAACATATTTACAAAGTCTATGGGTTGTTGCTTTAAGCAACATGATTAATATGTGAGAACTCTGAATTTCCAAACTTATTTAGTTATCAATTTGCTGTATATAATTTTAATCTCTCTGTATTTTGATATGCAAAGTGGAAATAGCACCGCTGATACTTCACAGGGTGGAAAGAAGATAACCACTGAGACTTAACAAAGTCTGCTGGGGAGATGAGGTGCATATGCAAATGTCTATTAATTAAACAGTCACGGCTGCACAACTGGGTCAGGCAGACGAGAAGACAGGGCAAGCGCCCCAGCATCGAGAAAAAACCATTGAACCCGAACAGCACTTGTTGCAATATTCCATAACCTAACACAGCATAGCAGCTTCCAGAAGATCTTCAAAGAATTCTCAGCTAGAACATAAACTTATTAGAGACAACAGCTAAAGACAAAAACAAGAAAGCCAGCCAATTACTAATGAAGAACTTGTAAAAAGCTAATCAAAGCTCTCATCCAGAGAAAATGAGAAAATCCGAGTCGCAGAATGGTTTTGTATATTGATGAGATTTTTATATAGCATCACAGAAAGAAAACTACAACATTTAGATGAAGACAAAAAGAAGCCGCGTCTGTGTCTGCACGTCTTATTAAGCTCCATACCAACGTTTTCACTAAATCTTCTGTTCTGGGGAAACACTCGTGTTTTAAGAGGTCTCTGAGCAGGTGCCAGCAGAGGAGGATCCTGCGGATTTCAGAGAGTCTGTCAACACCGGATGTGGGGAGGGCAAGTCAGAGGAGCCTCTAGTCAGCCCGCATGCACTCAGCCACAGAATGGGAAAGTGCAAAACGGTGGCACCACTATTTTCTTTTCCATGTTAAACAAACACATTTTTGGTAGTGGGGAGGATGGGGTTTGAGATTTTATAAAGAGACTAGACAGGCCGAACATTGCTGGCACACGCCTTTAATCCCAGCCCTTGGGGGACAGAGGCAGGCGGATCTCTGTGAGTTCGAGACCAGCTTGGTCTACAAGAGCTAGTTTCAGGGCAGCCTTCAAAGCTCCACAGGGAAACCCTATGTCAAACAAACAAACAAACAAACAAAAAAAGAAAGAAACTAGATAGAAGATGTAAGAGAAAATTCCCAGCGAGAATGTCAATTAAAATGACCAAACAAGAAAAAAAGTGTGAATGTGGCCTTAGGAATGAACAGTGTGTGAACTCAGGAGTGAACAGTGAGTGTGAACTCAGGAATGAACAGGGTTTCTCTGTAGCCCTGGTAATCCTGGAACTCTGTAGACCAGGCTAGTCTCAAACTCACAGAGATCCACTTGCCTCTGCCTCTCAAGTGTTGGGATTAAAGTGTGAGCTACTTGGCTATTTTACTTTTTTAAAGTATGTTTTTAACCTTCGTTCTTACTTTATGTGAATGGATGTTCTACCTACATGTCTGTCTGTACACCATGTGCATGTCGGATTCCCTGGGCCTAGAGTTCTGATGCTTGTGAGCTGCCCTATGGGTGCTGGGGATTGAACCTAGATCTTCTGGAAGAGCAACCAGTGCTCTTAACCCCTAAGCTATTTCTCCAGCTGGCTATCTGTTTAAGGTTTGATTTCAAAGTCTCTGGTTGCCTTCCTCTCTCTCTCTTTTTTTCCTTCAAAGTTTGCTTGCTTGCTCCTTTTCAAATACACAATCACACTTAATTCCTATTGTATCATCCTATCTTTCTTGCCCAAGGTAGTCTGCAACAGGCAGTGGGGTGAGAGCTCTGCCCAAAGGTTAACGGCTCCAAGGTAGAGAACGGTTCTGCAGTGAGTCTGGCAGACACCTGCCCTGCAGACCGAGTACTCTGAACTCACCTCTACAAGCAGGCCCTGACTTGCGGCTACTGAAGGCCGTCAAGGAGAAAGCAAGTGAGGAGGACTGGAACATGTCTGTCCCAAAGACACCACTTAGCAGAGGACCATTCTGCACTAAGACAAAGCAGGCATTGCTTCCTTCTCCCACTGTTTACAAACAACCCAGGTCTCTTTATGAAGGCATTTTTCTTTACCTTTCATTAAAATAATTTATGTAATTTTATGTGCATTGGTGTTCTGTCTTTATCCATGTCTGTGTGAGGGTGCCAGATCCCCTGAACCTGAAGTTACAGATAGTTCTGTTCTGCAATGTGGACGCTGGGAATCGAACCTGGGTCCCCTGGAAAAGCAGCCTGTGCTCTTCAGTGCTGAGCCAGCGCGCACAACCACTGAAGTGGGTTTGTAGGAACAGCCCTGACTAAAAGACACTCTTCCACCAGTTCCTCCTCATAGTTACTGACAATTCATTGCCCTGGAAAGCTAGTTCTGTTTTATTCTTCTTGTCACTTCGACACGTTTACTCACCCTCGTTAAAACAGCATTCATAGTTTTGTGACTGGGTTACCTCATTCAGGATGGTTTCTTCTAGTTCCATCCATTTGCCTGCAAATTTCAAGATTTCATTGTTTTTTACCCCTGAGTAATATTCCATTGTGTAAATGTACCACATCTTCTTTATCCATCCTGAGTGAGGTAACCCAGTCACAAAAAGAGGAACATGGTATGTACTCACTAATATATGGATTTTAGATATACAGCAAAAAATCACCAGCCTACAATTCACACCACCAGTTAAACTAGGATACAAGGAGGAACCTAAGAGATTCATACAAGGTCCCTCACAGAAGGGGAAAGGAACAAGATCTCCTGAGCATATTGGGAGTGGGGGGGATGAGTGGAGAGGGAGTTAGAAGAAAGAGAGGGGGAAGAGAAGAGAACATGTGTGACCAGGAAGATTGACTTGGGGGATGAATAAAAGAGAGTGGAAAAAAAGAGATACCATAATAGAGGGAGCCATCATAGGTTTGAAGAGAAAACTGACTCTAGAGAAATGTCCAGAGACCTACAAGGATGACCCCAACTAACAATCTGAGCAACAGTGGAAAGGCTACCATATATGCCCTTCCCTGATAATGAGATTGATAACTAACTTATAAGCCATCCTAAAACCTTCATGTAGTAGCTATTGGAAACAAAAGCAGACACACACAGCTAAACACTGAGCTGAACTCCTAGAATCCAGTTGCAGAGAGGGAGGAGTGATAAGAAAAGGGGTCAAGACCAGGCTACAGAAACCAAGAGATGGCTGACTTGAACAAGGGGGAGCTCATGGAGACCCAGACTAATAGCTGTGAAACCAGAATTGGACCAACTCAGATCCCCTGAACATGGGTCTAAGCTAGAAGGCCTGGACAGTCTAAGGGACCTCTGACAGTGGAACCAGGATGTATCTATCCCTGGTACACAAAAGAACTTTCGGAGCACATTCCCCATGGAGGGATACTCTCTTAGCCTAGAGGCAGGAGGGAGGGCCTAGTCCCTACACCAAATGACTTGACAGATTTTGATGATCCCTCCTGGAAGGCCTCACCCTCTCTGTGGAGTGGGTGGGGAATGGGATGGGAGTGGGGGGTTGAGGGGCATGGCAGGGAGGGAGAGGGAGCTGGGATTAATGTGTACGAATATTAAAATATATTTAAAGAAAAAAGTAAAAAATAAAATAGCATTCATAAGCTCTCAGCTCTCACGGACTCTGTAGGTCTTTCTAGGAAGGCCTCTCTGTACATGTAGAGACTAAATTACCAATATCATGAAAATTAAATTTTTCCTGTTAGTTTACCTTCTTGTCAACCTCTAGGCATCAGCTTATGAGGAGAGAAGGATTTACCGCCTCCCTTTCAAATGTACGAAAGCGAGCTGACGCAGAGGCTGGGGCTTTTCTGGAGTTGTTCTGTGTAAGCGAAGACTACAAACACCCCTGGACTTCAGCCACAGATGGAGTGATGGAGGTGATGGAGGTCCACAACGGGCAGCCCGGGACCAGGCTGGCTACACTGAGTTTGTGCTCAAACTCATTCATGCAGTGACTGAGAAGAGTGTGAATTAATGGGAAACAAAGTTATGTTTTAAATTTTATATAATGTATCTTTAAGACAAATAGGAAGAACTATCCTAAGAATAAGTGAAAGCTGGAAACATTTTCATTTTAAATTGAGGGTAACAGTCTGCTAAGTTATTTAAAGTAAGAATGTGTTGAAGGAGACAAATCCTTCGAATTTACCCTCACATATCAGAACAAAACTCAAGTCAGGTGCATAATTTAACAGAAAAGAAATACTTCCTAGAATTTGTTTGCATTTGTGGGATTGTCTTATGTAGCCCATGCTGGCCCCCAACTCTCTACAGTTGAGGTTGACCTTGAATTCCCGATGCTCTGCGTTCATCTTCCAAGTTCTGGAACTACAGGCATGCACCTGCAACTTTCTTTTCTCTTCTTTTTTCTTTTATTGGATATGCCAAGTATTCTTTTTTTCTTTTGGGCAATTTTCTTTTTAACTCAAGATTTTTTTAAAACTCAAATACCCAAATAACCTGAAAGTGAGTATATAAAAACAAACAAGCAACCATGAAAAATGTTACCAAAGCAACCTGAAAGTTATTTTGTTCGCTTCCTAATTAGTCTTATCTAAAGGCATTAGCATTATATATTTGTGTATTTCTAAAAACTACTTTAAAAGCCACATTTTAAACCTAAAGAAAATATTTTCAGGAATGAGAAAGGAGCAGATGGCATGTGTTCAGGGAGCAGAAACAGGCTGAAGGATTGGATTATTTTGTGAGAGGGAAGACAGAACCATCTCCAAAGGAAGCAGGGCCCAACCACCTCCAGGCCCCAAGGCAGCATCCTGCTCTTAAGCATAACAGGAAGTGCCTGATGAATGACATACGCTTTTTACTGGCTACTGGGTAAATAAAAATGGATTATGGGTGAGTCAGAAAGGAGAATCCTGGAAGGTTAGGGATACCATAGTAAATACAGCATGGATGTGATATAGGTCTGAGATATAACTGACTAGAAACTGCAGATGCTGCTATTTGATACAAACAGGAAGAAACCAAACCTATCCATCCATATATATCATCTAATCTAAAATTTTAGAATATTATAAACCATGTCCAGGTTTAGAACATGAACTAGGTCTGGGAATATAGCTCTCAGATAAAAGGCCTGGTTTCAATCCCCAGCCTGAGAAAAGTGTGTGTGTGTGTGTGTGTGTGTGTGTGTGTGTGTGTGTGTGTGTACAATATATATGTGTCTGTGTAAACACAACAAATGTGTGTAGACACAATATATACATATATGATGTGTGTATATTTATGTATGTATACACAATATATGTATGTGTATTATATATATATATATATATATATATATATATATATATTTCTTAAATAGAAAAAAAGCAGAGTTTAGGACTTCCAACGAGAAGTTCGCTGATCCTAAACACAGAACTTCAGCATGAAATAACAAATAGGGATGCACTCATTCTATTTTTATCCTGTAGTAAAATAACTCTGAACCTGCACTTTTCAGGCTTGTGTCAGAATGGTGGTATCAGTTGGTACAGTGAGCCTGAGATACATGCTAAAACAGTGACACCACTTTTGAGCTATGTATATCAGAGAATTTAGCAACGGATAACCAAAACATTCTAGATTTTTAAGAACAAATTCACATAAACATACTAATTTATTGATAACCAGATATTAATAGTTTAGCAACTATCACAAGGAAGATATTTATTAACAAAGTAAAATAGCAGCCTATTAGTATTATTCCTCTGTAGAATGGTGCCAAGTGGAATTGAAAGCAATAGAAAAAATACTGATGAATCTTCAAGATCAGTCTTTACAGTATCACAATGGTTCTCTTTAGATACACACAATCAGGGTAAATTTCTAAGAAGAGCTCCCTCTCAGAGCCCAGGCTCCTGGCAATTATGCAGTTTCTTTTGCTTCTCACCTCACTGATAATAAGACACTCCCCCTTCTTCCCTAGAGCACTTTCCTGGGGATTTTGTTGAACTAAAATTAGTTTTTCTCTTTAGAAGCACTCTCAAAGACACTCCAAAAAGAAAATTACTGGAGACGTGTTAAACTCATGGCAGAATCAGTGTTAGCCCTTCTAAAAATGAAAACTGTTAGGTAAATATCTAACCTTATAAGCATTTAGCTCAGTGAGATTATCTTCCCCATTTTCCTGAACACTAACAATTAGAAACAAGGGAGCAGACACAATGCTACCAGCTGAAGTGTGAACCTCAGAGACCAGATTACAGAAGTGTCAGCAGGGAGAGGGTCTCAATGCAGTGCTTTTGACACAACTGCACACTAGTATTTTGCAAGCAAGTACATAAAGGACTATGGATACATAAGGGCAAGGATCACAGCTTCCTTCCTTCCTTCCTTCCTTCCTTCCTTCCTTCCTTCCTTCCTTCCTTCCTTCCTTCCTTCCTTCTCTCCCATTCTCTTTCCTTTCCCCCTTCCACCCTCTTTTATCTTCCCTCCCTCCCATTCTCTCTCCCTCTGACTCTCCCTCCCTTCTTCCCTCCTTACCTCCCGGCCCACCTTTTGAGACAGGGTCCTACTATGTAGGTAGGCTGGCCTCAAACTTGCAGTGGTGCTCTTGCCTAAGTCCCTAGTGGGATTAAGGTACATGCTGTGGAAAAAAAAAAAAAAAACCTTTTCTACATTATGAATGTGTATTACTCTTCACTGGTTAATAAAAAGCTGACAGGCCAGGAGCTGGGCAGGAATTTAGTATGAAAGCTAAACTGAGAATGATGGGAAGGAGGGTGGAGTTAAAAGAGTTGTCGGCCAGCTGCCAAGCAAGCAGGATGTGTAAAAAGAAAATGAGGTAACAAGCGATGAGCCACGTGGTGAAGCATAAACAGAAACATGGGTTAAGTGTAAGAGTTAGCTAGTAACAGCCTGAGCTATCAACAGAGCACTTATAAGTAACCTCTGAGTTGGTTACTTGAGACTGGGCAGTTGGGACAGGAAACATCTATTTACAGGTATATATCATGAGGCAGCCAAACTGCAAGTTCAAGGCTGGCCTGAGCTACAAAGTAAAACTCTGTGTCAACAAAACAAAACAAAACAAAACAACAAAACACCAACCAAACAAACAAAAAACAAAACAAAACAATAACCGTAATAATAACAATAATATAAAGATAAAATAGAGCCTCAGCTCATTTCACAATCACTTTGTTTCAAAATAACTCCTGTTAAATTTTAAGAACTGATTTTTCTAATTTTGCTCTAGCTGGATTTTTTTAGACAAAAAAAAAGCCTAGAAACCTGAGAGAGTTTGGGATCCTCAATGAGGCCAGGAAAGATACAGGCTCTGTGTGAACGCATAAGATGGAGCCTGATTTAGAGGCTGAGCGCTAAGCTCACCATTCTTGTCTCCTTCCCAACAGTGGGGTTCCACAAGCTTCTGACTTGGGCATTCTTCAGCACCCTCCTTCCCCCTGGACACTGAATCCCGCTCAGGGCTCACTGATATGTATGTGTGTCTTTACTTATCTAGTCTATAACAGCTGTGTACATACTCAACAAACATGTTTACACCAAATACATCTTCCTACTTCTGAACATTATTTCACATTTATTTTCTGTATTTTGAATTGTATCTTCCCCTACATAATATTCCATTGTTAATAAATCACAGTGCAAACATTGTTCCATAATTAAACATTTGGATAATTTTCCAGTTTTTTACCATACACATTGTACATATATATTCTTACTTATGGGATGTCTCCTTATATTAACATTTATAAGTAAGTTAAGACAGTAGGAATACTTATATGGCTTTTCTTCCAAAAAGATTCATCAACCTATGTTGCCACAGTACAGACTGCTTTCCAATCCCTCCCTATTTTAATGTAACGCTGTTTTATTCTCCCCCCTCCCCCACTTTGTTTTTTTGAGACTGGGTTTCTCTGTGTAACAGTCGTGGTTATCCTGGAACTCACTAGGTAGAGAAGGCTGCCCTTGAACTCAGAGATCCACCTGCTTCTGCTTCCTGGGTGCTGGGATTACAGGCATGAGTTGCCACTCCCCCGCATAACACTGTCTTAATATTGTAACTGAAATATTTTATATTAATATCACATAGACTCTTTTAGAGGGACCTAGGCAACTAGCTTAGGCTGTAGGCCACTCTTGTCTTGACCTCAGGACACAACCCAGACAGAGACAATCGACATGTTGCAAAATGACATGGGGAGAAAGGTTGGTTCAGGGCTTGAATACTTGAAAATATATAAACTATGGGAGTCTTCCTAACTGGGTAGGGCAAGAGTCAAGAACTTCTCAAAAACAGTATGTTTCAAGACTTTAGTTTCTAAGAACAGGCTTGCATTTTCTGATGTGAGTCCCAGGCAAGCTGCTGGTCCATTCCCAAAGGGCCACAGGAACAGACTGTAGAAATCAAATTAACTGAAGCTCATTTGGTCTAAGTTTCTGCACTGGCTGGATAAATATGCCAAGAGTGTTAACATACCTCTCAGAAAAACTGTTTACCCTGGTAAGGGTCTGAAAACAATATTAAGCGTGTGTGGGTAACACATGACACGGGACAGTTGGTGAGATGGTTCAGGTGCTAAAGGGGCTTGCCGTCAAGCACGACCGCCTGAGTTTGATCCATGGGAACCACGCGGTAGAAGGAGGGGACTGACTCCCACCAGTTGTCCTCTGACTGCTGGACAAACAATAATGAAAACTGAAATGTAACAAAAATTTGAAAAGGAACATTTTCTAGATATCAGCATAGAGAATTGCATATTTGCTATGCTAATAGGAAATTTACCCACTAACAAGGTGGCACCCAAACTTTCAATATGAAGCATAGTATGGAATAAAGATGAAAGCAAACTTGTGCATGCCAAAGTCACATAAATGTAATTAGCAGCAAGCATACTTTAAGGCACACATATTTTCTCCTATTTAGTTTTCTAAGTAGAAAATAATTAATTCCTAGGATGTTCCCCATAAAGGCCAATTTACTCTTTCTACTTTTAGATGGTATGCCTCTGGGAGTCATGAGGTCAAACTGTGAGAGCAACATCCAAGCCCCTAAGATCTCCATTTCAGCCACAGGGCAGGGACAGACTCCGCCAGCCTGTCCTGCAGACAAAGCCAGGACCCATACAAGGCAGGGCGCCTTGCCAAGTGTTACTGCTCTACTTGGAAGCAAGCTGTTTTCAGAGGGGCTTTGGAGAAGTAAGTCTAGGCAAACCAGTTTTACATTTCTCTGTGATTTTTTCCAGATAATGTTGAATTGGGTATCTGATTTAATTGTCAGTAAAATGTTCATTAGTACTAGTTGATTAAAACAGAAATGTATTTAAAACTTCATAAACAAGGAACCATACAAAGTAAAAGTAATTTTGGAAATTACGGGTAAACTGCATTGTACAGTATGTGCAAGTATTAGTACATACTTTTTCATTAGCACATAAATGCTTTTTATGTAGCACACAGGTTTTCATATGTGTGTAAATCAATAATCATTTCAATATCCTATTATCATCTACATCTTACAGATGTAGAATAAGAAGAAAAATTAAATGATTCCTAAGGGACTCGGTCTCTACATCTGAGCCACTTACCTTTGCTCTCTCATAATTAGAAATACAATTTAGGACATGGGTGCCATAAATGAAGTCGCCAAGTTCACTCTATCTGTTCTGTGCCCTGGTGGCAGGGTGTCTCCTGTGTACTGAAGGCTAATGGGGGAGGTGGTGCTGAGTGAAGGTGAATGGGGGAGGTGGTGCTGAGTGAAGGCTAATGGGAAAATCTTTGACCACAAGCGTTGTCTCGGGCAGGTCTTCTGAGAGCAAGAGATGTAGAAATTATTTCCCTTACAACTCTCATTCTCATATATCCAGTGAGAAGACAGAGTGAACCCCAAGGGAGCATCCCATTTTAAATGCCAATGGTCTACTCAATTAGTAATACAGTAAAAATTAGAGGGAGTTTTGTGAATCTTTTTTAATGCTTTAGAAACAAATTTTAATTAAAATTTAAATTATTTTAACCCCTGAATTTTATCTTAAAATGGCAGCCAATGTCAATCTTGAAGGACTCGAATGCTAAAATGTAACAGGATGGCAATAATCATAACTATAATCTACATGGTTGGTTTATAATGATGATATGCAATGCATGAAGAGACAGCAGGTCAATAATAGAGCCATGCATAAAACGTTCCTCTCGAAGTCTTTATTTGCATTTCCATTACTGAGATCACTTCCTAATAATGAAGTTGCTACGAGAGAAACTCCATTACTAAGGAATCACTGTTACAGAAACAGCGTTATTAAAACACCGCTGTGTACAGGAACTTTTATTAGGATGATACAAGGTATATATCATTGTAATAAAGTTCCTATTATAACTTTAATTGCATAAAGCTGTGTTTGAGTATAGCAATGTGAGAGCTGCAGGACTTTTAATAAAGTATCAAAATAATGCTTTGGTAATAGGATTGCTTAGAATACTAATACCCCAGGGAAGGCCAAGCTCACTAATGGATAGTGTTTATTTCACTGATTATACATGGTCTATCAAGAATTAAAATGAAAAAAAAATGGAGATATATGAGAAATGAACTCTGATGCAGTCTGCTAATAAATGCATTGATACACACGTTAGCTCTACTCAATATAACAAATCAATATCTTCAAATCATTTGCTCATGGAAGACTGTAAACTGGAAATATGGACATTGATGACTATAATAATTAAAAAATTAATGCTCATATTTATGGCTGGGTGGCAATCTTAATACTAACACCACAATGACAAAACCCACAAACATTCAGGCACATTCTGAGAACTGTCTGTTACAAAAACTAGGAAAATGTGAGCTTTGAGAGATTAAACACACATGCCCACACACCATGAATTGACCTTAAATTATCAATTCTTTCCCTTCAACTAAGGAATAGAGCTTTACACATCTCATGCACATTCACTCTCAGATGCTAATGAACAATGTCTACAATATTGTGACGCTTCTGAATTATAGCTGGAGATCAGAAGTGCACTTAGGTTCGCAACAGGGAACTTTAGTATATATCTTTGTTCTTTTTGTTAATATTCTTTCAATTTCTCTTTAATAGAGTCAGTCTTGGGCTGTTCCTTCTGGAAACATAGCATTCACCACCAGAGATCGCCAGAGAGCCATCCACCACTCCATAGGCATGGAGACTTATCTCCTGTTGTGGAAACAGGCAGAGAAGGCACCAGGCTGCAACAGCCTGGCATAAGCTAAGGTGGTGGAGACCACAACCAGTGCAACAGCCACCCCATCTCTCTGAACAATAGGGAGGCCAGGGCCATTGGCTCTGAGACCCTTTGTGGCAGGTCTTAAGAAGTAACAGCTGGCTAATGTGTCATCTTCTTGAAAAGCAACGTGCTTTTCCTATAAGACGAATTTCTCTTCCACATGCCTTCTTGGTGCTGCCTTCTAGATGTGGTGGTATACAAACATCTGGGTAGAGCCAACTTAAAACCCAGGACATTTCTTTTCCCTACTGATTCACGTGATCATAGGCAAATAAGAGTGGAAGGTCCTCTGAGTATGGCTATCAAACTTTGCATTAACCGAGGGGGCACTATGACAGTCAGCTGCTATGTTAGTTTTCAAGATTACAACATTCTTCTTCAATATGATCTAGCCAAACTACTTTGTACTTGCAATGAGGAAACCTATTTCTTGAATTCACAAATCCTGGAATTTTTCACATTAAAAATGTCCAGGGCTTAATTATTGTGTCTGCTAAATAAACATCTGCATATCTGCCAAATATTGAGGAAAAAAATTTAGGTCATGTAATTTTGAAAAAAGTCTAAGTTTTTAGCATTCCTTTAATGCACACAGATGAGGAAGGTGAGCATCCCTTCTGCCTAATGGAGAGTCCCCGGAAACACTGACTCCCACGGTGACAGGACCAGCACCTCCTGGGAAGTCCCGAGAGACTTTGTCATTGAACAGACTGCTTCGGAAACTACTTTTACCTTATAGCTCCCACTTGCTCATTTCTCCAAAACACGAGTCACACATCCCCTGTTGTTTTATCTTCGGCACAGTAGCTGCTATTTCAGCCAGCAATTGTGACTCCGCAGCTACCTGCCTGGTTCTCCAGCCCCCTGGCCACTCAGACCACAGTCGGGTTCTGTTCCCTCAGGCACCGGCTCTGTGGCTGCCACTAAAGGTAGCTTTAACTAAATCTCTATTGTTCTATTTATAAATAGGACTTGAGTTTCAAAGGCTGAGGTGAAAACCTGTGAGCTCAGAAAGGCTGAGTGTTAACTAGCTAACCTTCTCTCCTTGCTGTCATCTCCCAAAAACTCTGTCCTTCTGCTTGCTTGTCCAGAATGGAAAAAGCCGCCTCACTCAAACCCCCTCCTATGACTTCCGGTGCATCTCTCTATCTCTCCCTATGTTCTACGCTTCTGGTGCTCTATGATTTCTTGCTCTCAACTAGTTGCTAACTCAGCCTCTTGACCCAAGGTTAATTTAATTTAATTAACGCAAATGCTAACTTGGGTTTCACAGTGTGATCGAAAATCCCCCAACACTTCCCTAAAGCATAGCTTCCATCAAACACCCCCATTTCTTTTCACCTACTAGAAGACAACCAGTCCCAAAAAGGACCCCGACAAGCATCTTTCCTCCAGCCTTCTCTGCTCCGGTCCCTTCATTTTTCCCCTTCACCACTCAACACAGAAGCTCAAATACTAACCCAATGTCACTTGCTTGCACAGAAAGCATTACTTATTATCACAGCCAATGAGAGCCGTGAGTCACAGGACACTGTCCGATCAATGTATGTGGGTTCTGTGTGGGAAATGTGTGACCTGGGTAAAATTTCTACACATATAATAAAGTTTAAACTGCATAGCCCTTTATTTTTCCTGAAACTTGGTCCAGACCATTTTTCCAGCCAGTCGTTTAGAAAGAATTGAATGAAGGCTCCATTGAGTAGCTACCAAATGCCAAGGCATAATCTAAGTCCCAAATACCTTCGAGCAAACACGACAAGGGCTCTAGTGTTGCTCACATTCTCCTGACCTACGGTTGTTCTGCATCTAGTCATACTGGCCTCTGCTGCTCATCCCCACAGGTATGCTGTCCCAGTTATGGAAGGCTGGCTTTGCACACACGAGCATGGTTTACTCTCTCCAACCCCCATGGCTAGCGTTTCCTTACTGCAGTGCTGGCCTCTCCACCTGAAAAAAATCTCTCCATTTCAGCCTAAAAAGAAAGTCTCTTTTAACTAAAGGCAACTAATGTCTTCCTGGAGAAAGGGAATTAACCTCTCCCAGGGCTGAGCCCCCTTATTGGTTATCCAGTGCAGTATGGTCAGCCCTGAAGTCATATATACACAGACAACAAGAACGAACAGTACACGGTACTATTTGTATAATAATAAAATCAAAGAAAAAGAGGCTACCAACTGGAGAGTGGGGGACACAGGATGGGTTCAAAGGAGGGTAGCTGGGCAGGACTGGAGAGAGGAAAGGAAGGAAAGGGAGGAAGGAAGGGAAGCATTCTAATCCAATTACGAACACATTTATGGGCTAGAGAAACAGCTAGTGGTTAAGAGCACTGGATGCTCTTCCAGAAGACTTGCTTTTGTTCCTAGCACCACAAAATGGCTCAAGTTCCAGGTGATTCCATGCCCTCTTCTGGCCTCTGCCGGTACTGCACACATGTGGTATACAGACATACACACAGGCAAGGCACCCATACACATAAAATAAAAATAAATAAATCTTTAAAAAGCACATTTTAAAACTACCCCTTTTTATAAGCTCTGTCAATGGCCTGCGACTTTACCATATACTATCTGCACCACCTGTACAAGACTATAAAGGTTTGTTGTGGCATTATGTAGCATTTAAGAATATTTATCTTAATATTCTAAACTACATGTATATGTTTGGGTCTGTGTGGGGGAATACATGTGTGAGTGCAGGTGTTCTCAGGGGCCAGAGACATTTAATATCTCTGGAGTTACAGAAAGTTGTAAGCTGTCCAGCGTGGGTGCTGGGACTTGAATTAGGGTCCCCTGCAAGAGCAGTGTGTGCTCTTGGCCACTGAACCATCTCTCCAGCCCCATTATGTGTTACCATTACCAATAGTAGCTTATTGTCATTGAGCAGTTCTTTTATGCCATCCATGTATTATTACCCATCTTTGGAGAAAAGAGTTCAGTCTATAGATTTCTGTTTCCCGAACAGTGACCTCTCTCATGGGGCCTTTTACGCCAGCTCCATAAATCTCTATTTGTTAGTTATTGATGATTGACTGCAAGAAGAGATGGTACTAAGATGATGAAACTTATCTCTGACACTCAGGGGTGATCCATAGAAATTTCAGAGAATCTCTCTCTGCCTAGCGATTGATAATATGACCAAAGTGAGGCACAACTTAGCAACTGCCTAACCACTGCTATTCATCATTCTGACTATAAGCCACAAGTGTGCAGACACTGGCATGCTGACAGTATGTAATAAGATTATTTATACTCCGGCTAATAATTTGTGTTTGCCATCTGCATACAGTAAAGATTGGATACATTCTTATCTGACCTAACCTTCATGCTTATAATGGAATTTCAATCTTTGAAGGCAACAAAGGGCATCTTAAACAAACAAAAAAAAACCGGATAGCAAATGATAATGGTGTATGAATGCAGCCTTGTTTGGTGCTATTAGTCACTGTAAATGTGTTTGCTATCTCTTGTCTGCATCTATAACTCTCACCATCATTTCTTTACAGAGTAAACAAATGCTGCTTATAAACCTCCCCACACAGCCTGTCTTTGCAGAATTTTCTAACCCTCCAACTTGCTTAACAGACTTAAATGCCTTGTTAAAACCAAGGATATGGCATACAAATTACAACACTATTCTTAGGGCTGTATCAGGGGTGGTGTGACTAAATTTCTTAAGTATGACACTTATTTTCTTTGAAACCTGAAAGAACAACGTGATCTGACTAATGTCCTGGCATGTACAGGTCTGTGTACATCTGTGTAACTGCATGGTCAGTGCCTCTCAGATCTCAAGAAATATCTTCCACCAAAGAGCCCACATGGGCTCTTTACCTCAGTGGTAGATTTCTATAAAACTATGATCACTGCCACATGGCCCACAAAATGATGACCACTTTACATCATAAAAGCCACAGATCTCTATATAGATATAACATTATTCCTTATTTAAGCTCCTCCACAAACCATATAATAGAGTTCATTTTAAATTTGACAAATGGTTTAATGAATACTAGGTTTATTATCAACTTAAAGTAAGATCACTAATATCAGTAACACTAATATGTGTTGCACAACTTCATACTATGTGCTAAGTCCTACTCAAAACAATTATACTCTCAATACATTTTACAGGTAAAGAAACTGAGGCACAGAGAGGCTCAGTATTTTGCTCTTGCTCCAGATTTGACAATTCATTTGGAAAATCTCATATTAGAGCCAGGCAATTTTGGCTTTATTTACTCTTTATTTAATGCATATAAATATTTTGCCTAGATTTGTGTAAGTAGTGTATGCAGTGCCTACAGAATCCACAAGAGAGCATCCTACCGTTTGGAACTGGACTCACAGTTGTAAACCAATTTGTGGAGCTGGGAACTGAACCCAGGTCCTCTGTAAGGGCAAGCTAATGCTCTTCTGACCCATCTCTCCAGAACCCAGTTTTGGCTTTAAATCAAATGTCCTTAACTACTACGCTATGCTACTTCTCACTTCATCAGTTCTATTCCTAAACTGGGAGGTGAAGGATCATTCATTATACCCTATATTTCTATATGTTGTCAGACATTACCAGGGTTTTAAATGTGTGTTAGGAATAGGAGTCTCATAGGAGAATATGAGAGTACCTATCTACAGGCAGGTGTCTAGAATGAAGAATTTTAAGTTTTTCCAGGTGGTGGTGGTGCACATCTTTAATTCTAGCATTTGGGAGGCAGAGGCAGTCAAATCTCTGATTCCAGGGTAGCCTGGACTCAGACAGCTAAGACCACACAGAGAAACCCTGTTTCAAACAAACAATGAATTCTAAGTTTTCTTTCATATATGCAAGGGACCTTTGCTTCTACAATGTGTTGTGCTCCATACAAATCTAATTCTGTAGCTCAGGCTGTACTGGAACCCATGAAATTCAGTTTGGCCTCAGACTTATAGTGATTCTCCTGACTCAGCCTCCTGCATGCTGGGATTTCATTTCAAGCATGAGACAGCACAGCTAGTGACATGCTACTGTTTTATATGATAGACAGGGATGACTGACAGTTTATCCTAAGGAAAAAGCAGCCAATTCAAGCACAGTCACAACCACTCAGTTGATATTTCTAAGGCACGGCTGAGAAGTTATGTCTTCTCAGATGACTTCTGTGTAGACTGTTTCTGTCCTGCCTGGTCCCACAGATTTAGCCCCAAATAAACACATGGAGGCTTATTATTAATTAATGTCTTGATGGCTCAGACGTCTATTGGCTACTCTCTCTTAGTTATTAAGCCATATCTGTTAAACTGTGTATTGCCATGAGACTGTGGCTTACCTGTAATGCTCTGGCATGTTACTCCTTTGATAGCTACATGGCATCTCCCTGGCAACTCTCTCCCCCTGTCTTCCCCTTCCTGGACTTCCTCGTCTGGTGTCCCCACCTATATATTTCCTGCCTGGCTACTGGCTAATTAGCATTTATTCACCAACCAATAAGAGAAACATATATACAGAAGGACATTCTCTATCATTTCTGTCCTATGACAGAAAAATTTGATAATCAACACTACAGTTTGGTCTATTTCAGTCATGATCTTTAGCACACCTCTGTCTGTGTTGATATCTTGCTTGTACAAATAAGGCCTGTCTGATGGTCAGGGAATGAAGCTTGTCACTAGCTAACTACAGAGGTCTGTAGGTCTGTAAAGACAGACAGGAAGTGCGATGGCTGGGCAGAGAGAGGATATAAGAGTTCAGAAAGAGGAACTTTGGTAGGAGACAAAGTATGCTATAGAAGCTTCTATAGGAAATGCAGATGTAGCAGAAGGGTCCAGAAGACAGATATGCTGGGAGGCTCTGGTAGGTAGAGAGAATGTTCTAGACAGAGCCATAAAAGCAATGGCATGATGTTGTGTATCAACAGCATGGTGTGCATAGGGACCAAAAAAGAAAAGAACTCAAGCGGAAGAAGTCATGTATGGGGGAGGGGTTTTCCTCAACCTGTCCCATTCCAGATGTCTTTGCAATAGTCATGGCGGTCCTCCAACCTATTCCTTTGCAACTGCTTGTTTCCAGAGCTGTATCCCTATTAGACTACAAGTCCTTCAAGGACCAAGGCTGTGTGTTAACTGCCATATCTGGGTGCTAACTAGAACAACTTTCTCACATGAGGTGCTCACTTAGTGTTTGTGAATGAAAAAAGGAAGAGAGGGAGGGAGGGAGGGAGGGAGGGAGAGAGGGAGGGAGAGAGGGAGGAAGGGAGTGGGAGAGGATGAAGGAAGGAAGGAAAGAAGGAAGGGAGGGAGAGAGGAGGGTGGGAGAGGGAGGGGGAAGGGAGGGAGGAAGGAAGGATGGAGGAAACTCCAGAAGTAATAAAATCTATAGATCATACAGTTTAGTTAAAATTATTTTGTCTCAAGGCAATGTTCCCATGAAAGGGCAGCCTCATGTCTGGTAAGGTGGGTACGGGTTAATGGACATGACGATATTACCAGTCACTGGCCCAATAGTCCTTACAAGGGTCATGCCAGGGAACTGGACTAAGACAGTTTGCTAACCTGACTCCCCCAGCCACATTCGCCTTCCAAAAACTGGTTTGTGAACATCTTTTCACTTTCTGCAAGGCCACATAAAGAGAGGGGGCAGTGCCACTCGATGGCAAGACTATCTGTGTAGGGTCTAGTAAACAATCGAAGCCTATAAAATGTTTATTACTAATATAGCTTTCCACTAAAAGGAGGGAAAATCAGTGTAACTACCATTCTAGCATGCCAATTAATTCTCCATGTGAAAAGAAGTGCTAATCTCCATTTTAAAGCATCAATCATGGAAAATAAACTGAAATGTGACCAGATTTTAAAATGCTACTTGTTCTAAAATCAGATGTAAATGAAAGCTTCCAGGATTCTGTGAGAGGAGATTATACAGTGCTAGGAAGCCCCATTTAAACTCAATCTTCTAGGAAACTTTAAAATAATTTTTCCAGTTTGAAACTGTTCCCTAATACCACCCTTTATATGCTTTCCTTGTCCAAGAAGATTTGCTCCACACACAAAAAAAAATTTCTCCCAATTTCTAAGCAAAGTATTACAGAATTTCCCAGAAGCATTAGAGATGGTTCCTTAGCAACTGTTGATATGTCTCAAAACAACCTGAAACAATCTTCTCTGAGACATGTAGTCTCTCCCTTCCTCTGCTAGCAGAATCCCACAATATGGCACAAAAGATCCGTGAAGCTAAAAATAGCCTCCGACACACATTTTTAAAGTCGACAGAGTCTAATGATTTAAGTCTTCCATATTGCAGCTTCAGTTAGGTGTGCCTCAACAACACTATATCAACCGGCTCTGTGCAGAGAGATTGTGGAATCTTTTTCTTTTTTAATCACACCATTAACACTCTTGACATTTTAGAAATAATGTTTATCGATTTTGGTGTTAGAACTCCTATAAATTAAGTGATGTAATGGATGGAATTATTGTGGTATTATAAAAAAAATGTGTCATTCAGATTGTTAACTACATATGAGAAAAAAAAACCCACAGAGATTCTGAATTCATGTTTAAAAAAAAAAGAATATAGCCCAGATCAGGAGAGTAAATAGCAGGAAGCTGCCATATCCAATGGTGATGGGTTTATATGGGTTTATTCCCACCATTCACTCCTGGCTACTGTGGCAAGCACAAATAAATGTGCTTAATAAAAGCAATTAGCAATACTCTCTCTGTCAAAAAATACCTAAAGATGAAAATTAGATCTAAGAGTTCCAGATACATCACCCCAAATAAACGAGGCTAGATGACAAAGCATTAAGAATTGGGTGAACACATACACAGAGCCTGTAGTGGGAAGAACCACTGGGTCCTGAAATAAGACTGACCCCCCCCCCCCATCTATGGGGCTCTATAAACTTCCACAAGATTTTCACCTCTACACTACCAGAGCTGGGTTAGAATCTACCCAGGTCAGCAACAGGTGCTCAGAGGATAAAGTGGAAACAGTGACATTAGCATATGAAAGATTCCTCTTTCTCCCTGTCTCTGTCTCTCTGTGTTTGTATTTATTAAGAATTTTCTATTGTAACCTTTAACATGGGGCTGTTTTGAGGATGAAATGAGATAAATGCATGTGGACCACATTGTCTAGCAATGACCAGTATGTCCTTTGCGGGCATGTATGTATATATGTATATAAATGCATATTCCATAACATATCACAAAAGGTTTATATGGCTAATAGTGGTTTCTGACACACACATATATTGGCTAAGAATGTATTTATACCTCATAAGCTACTAAGTAATTAATGCAGTATGGAGTCAAAACAGATGAGTGACCTGCCTGCCAGCTGAACTGCCCCAAAGCCTAGATTCTGTTCCCAAACACCCTTCCCACAGCCCACACTAGTCCAGCTCATCACCCACCCTGCTGCTGGGCACTACCCCCAACCCAATGGACTTCTGTCACTCAGCATGGGCCACACCAGTCAGACTCCAGCTGCTCAGGTGCAGGACACAACACTCATAAGAACTGGTGCAGGCCATACCAATCAGAAGAACAGGGACACCCCCAACGCCCTGCTGTAGCAAAGGCCAAGCTAAATGTCAGATGGCCAGCTCCCAACTTGGACAGAGACTCCCCACTAGACAAGAGATCTCACCAGTCATGAGAAACCCAGGCCACGAAGACTAGAAAACCAAAGACGAAATAGAAACCAAGGGAAAAAAAAAACATCTATCCAACAAAGACAATCTCAGAAATTAGGGCCTACTTAATCATCCCATATCCAAATGCCTAAACACTAGTGTAAAAATGCAATCAACAGCAGCACAGCAATACAGCACCGCCAGAGCCCACCTATATTCTGACAAGACCTGGATGCTCCAACACAGCCGAAGCACAAGAAAAGAACCTTAAAAACAACTTTATGAAGATAACAGAGGTGCTTAAAGAGGAAAGGAAAAATTTCCTAAAAGAAATCAAGGAAAAACCAACCAAAAAAATTGGAGGAAATCAACAAATCACTTAAAGAATGCTAAGAAAGCCAAGAAAAAACAAACAAATGAAGGAAACCACTCGAGACATAAAAATCAAGTTGAAGCAAAAGTGATGAATTCTGGAAATGGAAAATCTGGGCAAGTGAACAGGAACTACAGATGTAACCATAGCCAACAGAATATAAGAGATAAAAGAGAGAATATCAGACATTGAAGATATGATAGAAGACATAGATTCATCAAAGAAAATATTAACTCTAAAAAAAACTCCTAACATAAGACATCCAGGAAATCTGGGGCACCATGAAAAGACCAAACCTAAGAATAATAGGAATAGATGAAGGAGAAGAATCCCAGCTCAAAACCTAGAATGCATATTTAATAAAATCATAGAAGAAAAATTTCCTAACCTAAAGAAGGACATGGCTATAGAGGTACAAGTAGCTATGGAACACCAAACAGACTGGGTCAGAAAAGAAAGTCATTGCATCACATATTAACCAAAATATTAAAAGCTGCAAAGGAGAAAGGCCAAATAACATATAGAGACAGACCTATTAGAATTCCACTCAACTTCTCAATGGAGACTTTAGAAGCCAGAAATGGCTGGATAGATGTCTTGTATATTCTAAGAGACTGCAGATGTCAGCCCAGACTACTATACTTAGTAAAAGCTTTAGTCACTGTAGATGAAGAAAACAAGATATTTCATGATGAAGTCAAATTTAAACAGTATCTATCCACAAATCCAGCTTTACAGAAGGTAGTAGAAGGAAAACTTCAACCCAAGGAAATTAACTATACCCACAAAAACAAAGGCAATAGATAATCTCAAGGCAGAAAAATCCAAGGAAGAAAAACATACCCCCCACCAACAACAAAATAACAGGACTTAGTAATCAATGGTCATTAATACTTCTCAATATCAATGGGCTCCATTCACCAATAAAAAGATACAGTCTAACAGAATAGATGAGAAAACAGAATCTGCCCTTCTGCTGCATACAAGAAATATACCTCAACATCAAAGATAGACAATACCTCAGAATAAAAAGTTGGAAAAAGATTTTTTAATCAAATGGACCTAAGAAACAAGCTGGTGTAGCTACCTTAATATCTAACAAAATAGACTTCAAACCAAAATTAATCAAAAGATATGGGGAAGGACACTTCATACTCATTAAAGGGAAAGTCCACCAGGATGATGTCTGAATTATTAACATCTATGCCCCGAATGTAACGGTACTCGCCCCTCCAAAAAACATTATTAAAGCTTAAATCACAATATAACCCCAAGCATTAATTGTGGAATATTTTAACACTCCACTCTCATCAATGGACAGGTTGTCTACACAGAAACTAAACACAGAAATAATGGAACTGCAAGATGTTAACTGCAAGTCAAATGGACCTATAGAACATTACACCCAAATACAAAAGGATATATCTTCTCAGCACCCCATGGAATCTTCTCCAAAATTGACCACATACTTGGTCAGAAAGCAAGTCTTAACAGATACAAGAAAATTAAAATAACCACCTGTATCCTATTAGACCACCATGGGTTAAGACTGGATTTCAGCAACAAGAGAAACAACAGAAAGCCTACAAACTCATAGAAACTGAAAAAAACTCTCTACTGAATCACCACTGGGTCAAGGAAGAAATAAAGAAATTAAAGACTTCTAGAATTCAATGAAAGTGAATGCATAATAAACACAAACTTAGGGGACACATGAAAACAGGCTAAGAGGCAAGTTCATATCACTAAGTGCCTGCAAAAAGGAGTTAGAGATCTCAAACCAGTAACTTAACAGCACACCTGAAAGTTCTAGAACAAAAAGAAGCAGACACGCCTAAGAGGAGTAAGAAATAATCAAACTGAGGGATGAAATCATCAACATAGAAACAAATACAACACTACAAAGAATCAATGAAACAAAGAGTCGCTTCTTTGAGAAAATCAACAAGATAGAGAAACACTTAGCCACATCAACTAAAAGGCAGAGAGAGAATATCCAAATTAACAAAATCAGAAATAAAAAAAGGGGACACAACAGACACCAAGGAAATCAAAAGAACCATTATGTTGTCCTTCAAAAACCTGCACTTCACAAAATTGGAAAATCTAAGAGAAATGGATAATTTTCTCAATAGGTACCACTTATCCAAGTTAAATCAAGATCAGAAAAAAACATAAATAGATCTCTAACCCCCCAAAAAATAGATGTACTAATCAAAAGTCTCCCAACTCCCCTGAAAAGCCCAGGGTCAGATGATTTTAGCACAGAATTCTACCAGATTTTAAAAGAAAAGAGCTAATGCCAATACTTCTCAAATTATTCCACAAAAACAGAAACAGAAGCAATACACAGCAAACCAACAGCCAACATCAAATTAAATGGAGAAACTTAAAGCAATTCCACTAAAATCAGGAACAAGACAAGGATTTCCACCCTCTCCATATCTATGCAATATTGTACCTAAAGTGTTAGCTAGAGCAATAGGAAAACTTAAGGAGATCAATGGGATACCAACTGGAAGGGAAGAAGTATTGCTATTTGCTGATGATATGATGGCATACATAAATGGACCCCAAAATTCTACCAGGGAACGCTACAGCTGATAAATACCTTCAACAACAACAACAAAAACATCACTAGCCCTCCTATATAAAGAAATGACAAATGGACTGAGAAGAAACAACTTCATTTGTAACAGCTGCAAATAATACAAAATATCTTGGGGCAACTTTAACCAAGCAAGAGAAAGACCTGTACAAGAACTTCAAGTCTTTGAAGAAAGAAATTGGAGAAGATATCAGAGCCAGCACTCAGGAGGCTGAGGCAGGTGGATGGATCGCTGTGAGTTCAAGGCCACCCTCATCTACAAAGCTACACAGAGAAACCCTGTCTCAAAGTCCCCCCCCCCCAAAGGGAAGAAGATGGAAAGATCTCCCATGCTCATGGATCAGTAGGCTTAACATAGTAAAAATGGCCTTCTCACCAAAAGCAATCTACAGATTCAGTGCAATCCGCATTAAAATACCAATATAATTCTTTACATATTTTGAAAGAACAATACTCAATTTCATATGCAAAAACAAAACCAAAACCAAACAAACATACAAAAAACAAACAGGATAGCTAAAACAATCCCATACAATAAAAGAATTTCCAGAGGCATTACCATCCCTGGTTTCAAGCTGTACAACAGAGCTATAGGAATAAAAATTGCATGGTATTATCATAAAAACAGACAGGTCAGTTAATGAAATTTAATCAAAGACCCAGATATAAATACACACACCTAAGAACACCTGATTTTTGGCAAAGAAGCCAAAATCATACAATTGAAAACAGAAAGCATCTTCAACAAATAATGCTAGCTAAATGGGTGTCTGCATGTAGAACAATGCAAACAGATCTACATCTATCACTCTGCACAAAACTCAAGCCCAAGTGGATCAAAGACCTCAACAAAGACCTAGATACACCCAATGTGATAGAAGAGAAAGTGGGGAATAGCCTTGAATGCATTGGCACAGGAGACAACTTCCTGAACTGAACACTAATTGTGAAGGCACTAAGATCAACAACTAACTAATGGGACCTAATGAAACTGAAAACCTTCTTTAAGACAAAGGACACTGTCTAAAGGACAAAATGATAGCTTACAGAATGGGAAAAGATCATTCCACATCTTACAGAGCGCTAATATCCAAAATATATAAAGAATTCAGGAAACTAGATGCAACCCCCCCAAATAATCCAATTAAAAATGGGGTACAGATCTAAATAGAGAATTCTCAAGAGAGGAATCTCAAATGGCCATGAATCACTTTAAAAAATGTTCAACAACCTTAGCCATCGGGGAAATGAAAATGAAAATGACTTTGAGATTCCATCTTAAAACTGTCAGAGAATCCAAGATCAAAAACACAAGTAACTGCTGGAGAGGATGTAGAGTGTTGCTGGTGGGAGTGTAAACGTGTACAGCCACTTTGGAAATCAATCAGCAGTTTCTCAGAAAATTGGGAATCAATCTACCTCAAGCCCCAGTTATACTACTCTTGGGCATACACCCAAAGACGAACTGTCCTATCACAAGGACACTTGCTTACCTGTGTTTATAGCAGCATTATTCAGAATAACCAGAAACTGGAAACAACCGAGCTGATCCTCAACTGAAGAATGGATAAAGAAAATGTAGCACATTTAAACAATAGAGTATTACTCAGCTGTTAGAAATAACACCATTACTTAATTTGCCAGCAAATGACTGGAGCTAGAAAAGACCATCCTGACCCAGAAAGACAAACATGGTATGTACTCCCTCATACGTGGATGTTAGCTGTAATGTAAAGGCTAACCATGCTACAATCCACAGACCCGGAGCAGCTGAGTAAAAAAGATGGCTCAAGGGGAGATGCGTGAATTTCCCTGTGAAGGGGAAACAGAATAGACATTTCCAGTGGATGTGGGGAGGGGTCTGGACGAGGTAGGGGAGATGGGAACAGAAGGGATTCTGTGGGAGGAGGGTGGAGGGAGAGAGTGCTGGGAGAGACAACTAGGATCGATGACATGTCTGTGATGAGCTAGAAACCTAGTACTGTGGAAACTCCCAGGAGTCTATGAGGGTGACCCTCGCTAAGACTCCTAGCAATTGGGGATATGGAGTATGATGCAATAAAAACAGAAGAGTGGAGGCTGGAGAGATGGCTCAGCAGTTAAGAGCACTAGCTACTCTTCCAGAGGTCCTGAGTTCAATTCCTAGCAACCACATGGTGGCTCACAACCATCTATAGTGGAATTTGATGCCCTCTTCTGGCTTAAAGTTGTATGTGCACTCATAAAATAAATCAATGTTTAAAAATCCAGAAGTCAATATACACAAATCACCCAGTATTTGCTTATTTAGTGAGTGCATCACAAAAGTCATCTGTGATATCACCAACACCATCACTGCTGTCATTTCTTCTCCTTTGTCCTGATTGACACTGAATCTCTAAAGAAGCTAAATGTCACTAATGTCACATAACTAACTAGTAAAGGCTGGACAGATACGAACATCTATCTAATTCTGAAGCTCAGAACGTTCTCAGTTTCACCATAGGTTTTAGCATTCATCCTAAGTGGCTAGACATTCTGCTTCTAAGAAATGGACTCTAAGCAAAAAAAGACAAGCTCGGTTGTTATCATCTTCATTCTTAGCGGCATACCTCAAATAAGTCCAATGAAAACACATAATACCACAACTTTTATTGGAAAGGCATATCACAATAATCATTTGCTAGGTTAAGACATTTCTTGGGCACAGGGCAAATATCTAGAGGGGTCTCTTAGAGAAACACTGTCAGTCTGTCGTTGAATTTTAGCTCCATCCATGTCCAATTAACACTCCTGAAGTAATGTAGGCTGTTAAGGTGAGTATCTTGATTGTGTTGCTTTAAAACAGTCATTAATATTCCTGTGGCTATAATGCATCATTTTTACCATCTATATATAACACTAAAATCTATTCATTAAAAAACTCATCAAATAAGCTTAGATAGAAATTAGTAATTCATGCCTGTATCCTGGTTTGTACATGAAGAAGGAAACTTACTTGAAAATAAAAGTGCAGATTTATTTTTAGACCGGGATATACTTAGTTAATAGTCTCAAGCCAGTGTGGCCCAGGGCCAGAACAAAACTCACTAATTTGAGTCTCTTTTTGTTGCCCTCCCTTTTGACTCTCCAGCAGACAAGGTAATGAGCACTGGGGACATATCTAGGATCTACAGAATATTTTTGCACTTTCTATTTTCTATATCATCAAGCTGTTCTCCAGTTTTATAGAGCTGTTTTTCAATTGTTGAGGATCTTTTTGCAGAAAGGCAATTTGATTTCTATCCTTGGTGCTTCGACTTTATATTCTACCAACACTAAACATTGATTAAGTCTGCTGCAATACAGTCCCTTGTATTTGGATCTTAGAGTTCTCAGAAGGTAATTATTTATGACAGTCTAACTATCTGGAAATATTTTTTAAAATACCACCAATACAGGTGCTATATTATCTGTGTTAGCATTTGTTTTTGTTTGTTTATTTCAAGACAAAATGAATTGCCGTTTCTTTCTCTTTTTAATTTATCCCTTCTCTCTTGGTGTGTGTGTGTGTGTGTGTGTGTGTGTGTGTGTGTGTGTGTGTGTGTGTGTGTGTGTACACATACAATTGCACCAGAGGAGGCAAGAAGGAAGCATTGGATCCTTTGATGTTGTAGCTATGGGCATATTGTGAGGTGTCTATTGTAGGTGCTGGGAACTGAACTCAGGTCCTCCTCAGGAGCAGCAAATACTCTTAACATTCTTCTACTGGCCCAGAATAGTTATTTCTATTTAATGAAAGTTATTTTATTTTGTTTTGAGATAGTCTTGCTATACATCCCAGGCTGTTTTTGAACTTATGATTCCTTTGTCTTGGCCTCCTGAGTACTAGAATTATAGGCATGTGCCACTCACTATACCTGACCTTAAGTCTCTCTCTCTCTCTCTCTCTCTCTCTCTCTCTCTCTCTCTCTCTCTCTCTCTCTCTCTCTCTCTCTCTCTCTCTCTCTCTCTCTCTCTCTCTCACACACACACACACTCACACTCAAATACTTTTGAGACCAGCATCATTAGCAAGGCCTGGTAGGCAACTTTCCCAGCTGACTCAACAGTCCTTATCACCTTATACTTACTTCTCTGTGTAATCCAGTCTTGTGTGTAAGTCAGTCAGGCTTCACAATCTGTTTGTAACAAATTGAATATGGCCATCTGAGGAGATGCAATAGAGATGCCATTTCTGTGATTTGGTGCAAGGCTTTTTACCTAATCTGCTTCCTAGCACACTTTCCCTTTTGCTGTCATTCTTCTTTGCTCTCTCTTGGCCCTGGCAGAGTTAGCTACCATGTTCTGGGATGTCTCATGGACAAACCACATGGAAAAGAACAAATGGAATCTCCATTTTGACAGACTAGGAGGAACTGAGTTTCACCAAAAACCAAACAACCACATGAATGAGGCAGAAAGTGGCCCTTCCCAGATAGTTCTTAAGAAGACTTCAGCCCAGTGAAAGGCCCGCAAGTAGAGGACACAGCCAGGCTCTGCCTGACTTACTGGTGCACGGGAATTTCAAAAATAAGTAAAAAATAAGTACAAATGGCATGCCATCATTTATGTTACTTAGTAAACATTGAAGAATAGCTTCTGATGTGTCATGAACTTGAGGAGGTACTGAGAATATGGTGTAAACGAACACACATGGTCTCCATCCTCTAGGGCCAGAAGACCCTCTTCTGAAGCTGCCTGTTTACCTATGCTTCCCCTCAAGAGCCCAGGCAATGGTTGGCTGCCACATGACCAGAGAGCCCTCCTCTTTATAGATCTGCTCTCCTCCAGAAGGCTCTGTGTAAACTATAGACGAGTCTGAACAATTGCCGCGTGCCACATGTATCAAGAGTCCCCTTATGTGCAAGAGGATCCCTGGCAGGTGTAGACAGTGATGCTCTCACCCCTCTCACACTGAAGGTGAGAATGAGTACTCAGTAATTTTTATATTAAAAATCACATCCCATTTGCCTAATCATAATGGTAATTATAATTGGAAACCTATTACAATTGTTGCAGCAACAATGCAACCGCAAGTCTTTTGTAAATTACTAGTCTTCATCTGCTTCCACTAAATTATTCCTATTAAACTTACAAACCTCACACACATGGTTCATTATAATGACACATTTTCTGATTTTAGTTTTACTGATAAGAAAGGTTCTGAATCAGCATGCTTTCATATACTGTGGTAATTTTTTTTTAGGAGCAATTTTGTATTGCTGAAGATCAATTACATTTCTGGAAGCATCTTGTCATCCATATTTAAATATTTGTGGACTATATCCCACATACATGCAGATGATGGAATGTTAAAAGATGACAGTGAGGAAGCCCATGGATATGAGTGGAGACCTCATTCTTCTATCTTCGGTCAATGAATAGCTCAGAAAGTTACCCTGAAGCGTCAGTGAGGAAGAGTATCATGATTGATTGGTGAACTTGACACTAAACAAATGGGATCAGATTTGTTCAAAAGTCAACTTAAATGACGCCATCTTAGGCCCAAAAGAAAGAAGGGGCAACTCCAGCTGGAATAATTCCAAATACTGTGTGTGTGTACAGAAGACAGATAATCAGCAGAGACCAGGAGGAGACTGCAGTGAGAGAGCACATATTGGGCAGAAAACTCTGAAGTTTTCATGCCAGTGTTAGAAACCACATTTAATGGAATGCATCAAAGACATAGTCCCAACCCCAGGACCCCTGCATTCTCCACTCTACATAACAGAGTGACTGTAATCTATCACTGCCAAGAACATGCTTGAAGTTTACCACAGCAGTCTAAGATCATCCCATTCTCGCTGTGCTTCTTGGCCAGCTGGACTATATTTTGCCATAAGTGTCCAACAGTAATGTTCCTCAAGGCTAATCAGCTGGCTAATAAGATAAGGCCTTCCATTCACTTTGCAGCTATGCTTCCTGATCCCATGCACACACCCAGCATTCTCTGGGTTCTGTTCAAGGGGCTAATACAAGATGGTGGACAGAGGCAGGATGTCACCTGGTTAGTTAGGAGCAGTACAGGCAAGGAGGTATGGTGCCAGGGTCACAAAAGAAGCAACACTACTCCCGACCTGGAAGATGACAACTGATCCCAGTGTAAGAGCAAAGGTTGAAATAGAAACTGGAGATTTTGGACAAGGGCAACATCTTTGAGAAGCAAGGCTAAAAGTAGTATAAAATCAAGGAATAAATATACTGCCTCTGTGCCAAAAGGCAGAAAGAATTCAAGGTATACACAGAATTGTTCACAGTTAAGTAAAAATTGGAGATTGTGTGGGTGGGGAGACTGAGAAGCTGAAGCTGGGAGAGTGTAGACATCAGTTGTTGAACTGAGAAACCTTGGACTTTTGTGGGGTACATGAGGGGAGCTGGAAAGTCCCATCAAGTCAACAAATAGGCTGTGCAGATAAACTTGTCGGTAGCCTAGAGGAGCTTCTGAGCTAATTTTAGAGTCAGGAGTTTACAAAAGAGCATCTAAAAGCCTGGATCTGGAGAGAACCACCTGGGAAGCGTCCAAGGCTAAGTCCAGAGGTCACTCTAAGATGCCCAGGCCTGATACAGGATGAGCCTGATACAGTGCACTGAGGTCCAAGGCTAGCTGCCCTGGGCAGTTCTGATACAGAGTATAAACTAACTTTCAGTATAGTTGCACTTTTTTTTTTTAACCCCAAGCAGAACAATACAAAACTGACCCTTCCAGGAGGAAGGCTCAGGGTAGAACACTTGCTGAGTATTACCAAGGTCCTGGGTTCAATCCTCGAGCACCAGAGAAAGACGGCATTGAGGGCAGAGTGCCCCTTTCTCATGTACAATGTCTATTCAAACATTTGCTTTTGCCAATATAGTACATAAAAATGGCATTTCGGTAGGGTTTTATTTTGTACTGTTTCATAAATTAGCTGGAGTATCTTAAAATGTTTAGGATAGTTGTTTATGTCTATGAACCATGTGCTCATAACCTCTGAAAGGGAAGCTTCTCGAGACAACAGACAAATAATGAAAGACCCTGTGTCAGTGAGACATGCTGTCACAATAAACATTCATATCTCAATGGTGTTCAGCATTTCAGAGAAAAGGAACAGGTTGGAAAGCTCCTTCAGCAACAGAAGCAATGAGAGAATTCCGGTTCCAGAATGGATGCTACACAGAGATGTGGTGGTTCTCCTCGTAGCCTATCTGCTCTTACTCTGAGATGTGAGTGAGGCCTGGGTCATGGAAGAAGACGCCAAGTATTTCCCATGGAGTTAAGGAGGTGAGTTTAAGAGGAATGGAACAGAATGACTCAGCGGTTTTGTGTATCTTTGGGCTTTGTGGTCACCAAACTGAA
The DNA here is from genome assembly GCA_030556225.1 of Cricetiscus sungorus. Lineage (NCBI taxonomy): Eukaryota > Metazoa > Chordata > Mammalia > Rodentia > Cricetidae > Cricetiscus > Cricetiscus sungorus. Next base: position 50,711,667 of record JANBXA010000398.1, read on the forward strand.
GGCAGCCTCAACAATGAGGTTTTATCCCTAGATTGATAACTGTGAGGATACTGGAGTAATGCAAAGATATTAAAACATTTGAGCTCTCTTTCTATTGCTTTCTGAGCAGACAGGTCCCTGTCTCCCTGTTTCTCTGTCTCACTGTCTCTGTCTCTTTCTCGAGTCTCTCTTCCTTTCCCTTACTCTCTACATTAAAAACTTTCTACATTAAAAAAATAAGGCAATTTGAAAGAAAATGATAATTGATCTGGAGCATGGGGATTGATGGTGAGTAGGGGAGGCGTGAAAGGTGGAGGAGCAGAAACCACAGTGCTAAGAGGCAGGGAGGCTAACAGACTCCACTGAAGCTGGGGGCAGGGGTCTCCTGGCATGAGACTAGATAGCTTCAAGTGGAGTCAGCTTGAAATGGCAGTTTGAGATGGAAGAGGACAGTGAAGGCTACAGGGGAAGGAGACTCTCCTTGAGAGAGTAAGGTTTCAATGGAAGGCAATGGCTGAAGAACTGCTCAATAAAAAGAGAACGCAGAAGAGAACAGAGGGACACCTCCTCCTGCTGCCATGCTATAGAGAGAAGATTCTACTGAGCACAGTGAAAGCTGTAACTTGGAGCAGAGATGTTAGAAATTTGACTAAGGGAGAGAGAGGACAGGAAATTAAATGTGTAAGAATACAAGAACATAAGGCTGGGCAAGTGGAGTCACTTATGCCATGAACAGGGAATGATCCGGAACCGGCAAAGTATATGTGAGAAATAATAAAAATCACAATACAAGATAGGAAGAGATGAGGCTGCTTCACTGTACAACTGCAGTGATCCACAAGACAGATAATGTCGCAAGTAGTTCCTCCTGGACACAAGAGTTCCAGTTCCCCTGTGCACTGTGGAAAGAAGCCGGTTCAGTGTTTTACAAGTGGGATCTATTGTGCTGAAATTAAAACCCAGAAGTTTTCTTTATGATGATAAGCCTCCTTATCGCTACAGGAGAAACTTTAAGTTCTAATTAAACTTCTAAATTAACCTAAATGAAGCTCATCTTCATTTAATAGACTCCTAGAATTTCAAATTACATAGGAACTTAGATATCACCTAGTTCGACTTAGCCCATACAAAGCAAAGAAAGAAAAAGAAGAAAAGGAAGGAAGGAGATGAGGGAGGGAACGAGAGAGGGAGGGACAGACAAAGAGATGGAGGGATGGAGGGAGGAAGGAAGGATGGATGGATAGACTAACCCTCCCTAACTCCAAACCTTTCCATTCCCTCGATCCTCCCTTTTTCTTGCCCTAATTAAAAGCAGACCATTGCGTCATGTAGCAACTATGTGGAGAGGAGGTAGATTTTCTTAAGTCCCTTGTCAGTCTCCTTCAAATGACCCAGTTCAATAGAGCTTCATATCTAGCCAGGCTTCCTCTAAGAAAGACAAAAACAGAGTCAACATCGGTCAGAAGGCGCCAGAGAGTTAAAAAACAAGGAGGAATTGTAGGTCTGAGAGTCAGGATGTGGATGGCTGCTGACCCTGCAAGCTCAGGTCTATCAAGGAGAAGAACCCTGTCAGCAAAGAGGGATTTGGGGTGTGGTTTGAAACTTACACTCTACCACCATTGGGGGCACTGGGCACAGAGGGGTCCTCATAGGAACCAAAACCCAGCCTCAAAACACATCAATCTTGGTTGGACTGATGTGATTAGAATTGCTAGTGCCCTTAAACCAGCTACACACCTGAAGGAGAAGAAAATCTTCTCTGGGTAGAAATAAGACATCAGCTATCCATGTAAAATATTATATTCTTGATATATGGTGCTGAATAAAAAGCAGCTGTTGCACATATGAAAAGATGTAGCCAAGCCCCAAAGAAATAAAAAACAAGATAAACAGCACATATGGTACATATGTTATTATGAGGCATGGAGTTCAACTTCTAAAAATATGCCCAAGAAGGCTTGAGAGTTTTAGTAAAGTAACCGAGTTTTTCTTTTTCTTTCTTTTTAATCTTATTTTTTTTTTTTTTTTTAATTTTGGAGACAATTTGAATCTCTAGGTCAAGCTGTGTATTTTAATGAACTGGAACTCAAAGCGATCTCAAAGGGTCCTGGCTTAGCCTCCTAAGTACTTGAATTACATGTGTGAGTGACCACGCCTGGCTGAAGTATTTTTAATTACCTAAGCAGAGAACTGTGGTATGTACCTGTTACTCCAGGGTTCGGTTTGCTAAAGCAGGTAGAAATTGAGATTGAGTCCAGCCTGGGCTATTGCAAGAGCTATCAACAACTGCCACTGATCAGGGGAGGCCTCTCCCTGCTGAAGTATTGACTAATGATGGCTTGGGGTGTGCAATTATATTCACTTGTGTAGCCACTGAGTAGTCCACCAGGCTCCAGTTGATAGTGCGGTGTCCATGATCACACAGGCATCTGTTAAATTCATTAGAACATAGACAAACACACACAGACAGACAGACAGACAGAGAGTCATAAATGTGGGAAGTGACGTTGGAGGTGTACAATAGGTGGGATGGAGATAGCATGGAGAGAGAAATAGGAAAATGGAAGGGGCTCAAGTGAAGAGGGGGGTGGTCAGCACAGGAGGAACAGGAAGGCGGAGGGATAAATAACACCAAGGATGCTTGAAAACGCCATAAGGAATCACATTATTTTATATTTTCCTAAAATACACACATGCAGTGTGTGTGTGTGTGTGTGTGTGTGTGTGTGTGTGTGTAAGAATCTATATCATTTAAATGATGTTATACCATTGGGATAAAATGTTTTCCCCAGGAATAATATATAATTTAACAAAAACAGTATCAGGCATGAGAAAATTCATTTCAAGTTGTTAATCAAGGGAGTTCAAAACACACCAAACCAATTCAGCAGGTCGTATTCATACATACGCAATAATAATAAAGAATAATATGTTATGAATCTGAAAGACAGTGGGGGCCATAGGAGAGATTTGAGGGAGGGGAAAATGATATAATTATGTTTTAATTAAGCTTTAAAAAGAGTGGGAGTTTACATTAATCAGGATGTATTTTATACAAATATAAAATCTTCAAAGAACAAATTCTAAAAATCACAAAAATTCATAGAAAATTATTACAAAAGAGTTTTCATGAAAAAAGAATATCCAGAATGAAGCACAGAGAAAGAAAAATAAAAGTGGGAAGGGGGAGACAGCATTAAGAGACAGCTGACATATGGCAAAAAGGTACACACATCTATAATTGGAGTCATAGAGAGAAGCAATGTAGCAGAAGCCATATAGCTGAAGAGAAAATGATCAAGCATTATAAACGGGGAAATAATCAAGCCATAGGTTTAAAGGAAATCATGTGTCTTAAAGAGGAGATAGATATGTAGAATGAATATATTATGGTACATAGTCTATTATACTCCAGCTACAACAACAGAAATTGCTGTTCATAGTTGAGGAGGGCAAGCAGTCTGGGACCAGCCCCAGAGGCCATGGTGTTTGGTGGAGGCTGCTTCTGGGACCCTTTGCATGACCCAGTAATCCCACCATCAATGCCTTTCCTCAGAACTAAATGACTAAATGAGCTGTTCTGCTTTCAGTCCCATCACACTGGAGAATTCATGGTCCAGCATGTGAATTTAGGAGGAACAAACACTTACTCTATGGTATCATGAAAGTGGAAGAATCAAATCTTCAGAGCAGCCATGACCACTCCAGACCCTAAGGGGAAGATAACCTTCAAAGAAGCCCTAACTATGTTGAGAGCTGGATAGTAGCTTTTCTCTCAAATAAATCAGTTTTTTTTTATTAAATTTCTTCCCATGAAGAAAACTCCAAACCCAGATGGCTTCCCTGATTAATTCTCCCAAACAGTTAAAGAAGGAATAACACCAGCAAAACATAAAGCCCTCCAAAAAGGAGAAAAAAAAAAGCTCCCTTCCCAAATCATTTCACGAAGGTAACATATGCTTGATATCCAAAAGTGACAAAGCTATTATAAGAAAGGAAAATTACAGGCCTATTTCTTTATGAATATGGATGAAAATGTCCTAAGCAAAATATTAACAAATGAAATCCAGCAATATATTAAACAGTTACACACATTCATTTCTATGGAAAGCTTGCATTTCTTGGCTATACTGGGTATGATCATTAAGTTTGGATTTCTTTCCCTGAGAATAAAAAGCTGATTTAAAAGCTGAAGCCTGAAACATCAATGCAAGTTACCACATTAGAGAAGTAAAAACTGGAAGTCACTTGATTATCTTAAAATGACTATATGATATTTGACTAAAAAAATAAGCAACGTAAAAACACTAAGTAAATTCAGGAAAGGGAGAGTCTTTCTCAGCTGTTATGAAAGGGCCAGAAGTACATAGTGGAGAAAAGGCAGCCTCTCTAACAGATGGTTCTAGACAACCTGGATATATACACACGAGGGGTGACTCTGGATCCCTCTCACCTTGCTCAAAAATCAACTCCAAATGCATCAGAAACCTGAATGTGAGACCTGAATTTCAGAAACGGTTAAAGATAAAAACTAGGAAAAACACACGAAGATTAGGCATAGGCTAACACTAACACTTCCTGAATATGATTCCAGCTGCTTAAAAAAGAATGCCAAAGATCCACAAGTGGGGCTTCATGAACTCAAAAAGCTTCCACATAGCAAAAGGAAATTGTTAACTGAGTGAAGAAACAGCCTGGATAATTGGCAAAAACCTTTGCTAGCTACACATTTGATAAGATTAATACCTAATATACACACACAACTAAAGAAGTCAAACACCCCAATCAATACATAGGCCAATGAAATGAACAGCTCTCAAAAGATAAAATGCAAATGGACAATAAACATGAAAAAATATTCAACCTCTGGGCTGGCTGTTTTAATGTTAACTTGACACAAGCTAGAGTTATTTGGGAAGACAGAACCTCAATTGAAAAAATGAGTCTACCAGGCCTATAGGCATGCCTGTAGCGTATTTCCTTGATTGATGATTAATCATGGTGGGCCCAGCACATTGTGGATGCTACCACCCCTAGGCTAGTGGCCCTTGCTGAAAGCAGGGTGAGCAAGCCACGAAGAGCAGATCAGTAAGCAGCATCCTCGACGGCCTCTGCATCAGGTCCTGTCCAGGTTCCTTCCTTATTTGAATTCCTAACCTGACTTCCTTCAGTGATGTGCAATTATAAGCTGAGATAAACCTGTTTCTCTTCAAGTTGCTTTGGTCATGGTGTTTCATCACATCAATAGAAACCCTCACTATGACAACCTCACTAGCCATAGGGGACATGCAAATCAAAACTACACTGAGATTACCTCTCACCTCCTGAGAATGTCAGTCATTAGGGAAACAGTAACAACTGCTGGTGAGGAAATGGACAGAAGAAAAAACGTATACACCGCTGGTGGGAAGAAAATTAGTTCCGCCACAGTGGAAGTCAGTGTGGAGTTTCTTCAAAAGGGCAAAACTCGACCTGGCCTGCCTGTACCTCTGTAGGAGACTCCAAGTCAACATAAACAGAGATACTTGAATGTCAATGTATATTGAAACATTATTTATTACAGTAAGTTATATAAGCACAGTAGGTGGTAACAATAGGGCAATGAATAATGAAAATGTATGCAATGGGAATTTTCGACTGTAAAACAAAGTTAATGCCATTTGCCAGAAAACAGCTGCAATTGAAGATGGTCATATTAAGTGAATTGCAAATCCTGTTTCAGAAAGACAAATAATAAATATATTTTTATCTTTTGTGGTTCTTGGATTTTCTGTAGATACACACAATCCTGTATGTGTACAAGACATTCAAGTTCAAGTGAAGCTGCTTGGGGGAAGAAAGGAAACTAACGCAATGGGGGAGGGGGAAGGGACGGGAGGGTGGAATGGGAGCATATGCTCATTGAATGGGATCTACTAATGCAATGGGGGAGGGGGAAGGGATGGGAGGGTGGGATGGGAGTGTATGCTTACTGAATGGGATCTACTTGTATGAAAATCTATACAAATATCCTTGAAAAAAATTAATGTGAACACTACACTTAAAATAACAAAAGTTCCCCCTCTGAAACTGAGGATGAAGCAAGAATGCCTAATTGTGCTTTCTTCAAACATGTGTTGTGTTCCTAAATAAAGCAAGGAGCTAAGAAAATGCAATAAAATATATGGCAATAGATACAATAGTATGCACAATACTATAGTGTTAAGAGAAATAATTTAAAACATTACCAGAGGGGTACACTATATGCATAATTGGACGATTCAATAAAGCAAAATCGCTTATTCACGGCAAGGACACAAATGGCCCTGGTGTTGCTAACTGGATGGGCATAGTTTAGTTTTGTTCTTACCTGCATCCTCTGATGGTGAAGCCCACCCATCCCTGAGGTCCTCAACACCAGAATTTTCTGACATTTCCCCCACACTGCTTATGCTAGCCTTAGCGCTTCTCAGAGGCAAATACTCTTTCGAGCGGCCTTTTAGGCTGCCTTCATTTTCCATTTTCCATATGCCTGAGTGACATCATCTACTCCTGTGGCTTCATTACGATTTATGGCTGATTCGTAAACCGCCACATTTCTACTCCTGAACTGTCTCACTGGGTTTCAATGTATGGCTCTTATCCAAGGTATCTTGCATGTTCTCTAAGCTCAGCATCCTCATCCAAGCTCTTGCCTGTTAATAACATTATATATCAGCCAGTTTCCCCAACACTGTCGGCTCTACTACAGTGTCTTACAGTAAGTACCAAGACTTGTCTCCACAAGCTGCTACCCCATCTGCACCATTTTCATACTCTGTTTGGGTTACTTGTCTCCCTGCTCCATTTCTCCATCCAATCTTGTATACACCATAGCCAGACTAAGCTGCAGCTATTTGTTTAAACAATTGCTTTTCATTAAATTTAGGACTCAAAATTTATCCTGTCTGTGTTGCTAACCTAGCAATTACTGTAGTACCTGGTGGTAGTCAATAAGGCGATTATGAAGTATTTATAAGAGGGATGAACAAATTGACATTCTTAATCTTATCTCATTTGGAAGCGATATGGACATAGTCCTAAGGACATCATGCAGGTACTAAAATGTTTATGTTTAACTTGGTACCCCAGAGTTGAGTATAGCTCTGGTCCACATCTGCTGAGCCAACAAGAAGCAAAACTCAAACCTGAGATAGTAAGGCACTCCACACTCCCCAGTGACACCAGGGAAGCATCGGAGGGAGGAAGCAGTAGGGCTCCTCACACACAGAACACACTTCATCTGCCAGTGCACAGCTGTCACATCATTTGACCAGGGTACCCACTCTCTTCTCACAGCTCATTTTGTCTCCCATCACACTAGATTATTTCTTGTTATTTCTGTCACTGCAACATCAGCCCTCTAAGAGCAGCAATTTACTGCTATTTTGTTCTACTCTGTTGTTGAACCTCCAAGGGATGTTCAATGAACATTATTGAATTAAATTGTAACCAGGGTTGTTAAATGTTTACCTTGTATAATATTTAAGATAACACATTAGTTAGATAATTTCCTCTCCACGTTAGAATTAAAAAAGGAGTCATGAAAGTTTTATCATTTCCTTAACCATGTAACTAAATTTATAGAAGGAATCCAAAGAGTATATTACTATAACCCCACAAATGACATGTAAGAAAATATGAAATGCATCAATATCACAATAAAAATAAACAGATTAAACTCTCTTGTTTAGGAGACAAAAACCGAGACTGAAATTAATACAGCAACGTGAACATCTATAGAGATGGATGCATTCGTGCACATGCGTGTGTGTGAGAGATAAGCAAGTAAGATAATGTAAGCCTGCTGCAGTCTTCCTCTCCTGTTATTTGAAACAAAACAAGAAAAAAAAAATCCACATGATCATCTCATTAGATGCCAAAAAAGCCTTGACAAAATCTAACACTGTTTCATGAAGAAACTCCTGCAGACACTAGAGATACAAGTGACATACCTAAACATAATAAAGGCAGTCTATAGCAGACAAATAGCCAACATCAAATGGGGAGGTACTCAAAGCAATTCCACTAACCTCAGGAACAAGACAAGGCTGTCCATTGTCACTATACCTATTCAATATGGAATATAAAGTCTTAGCTAGAGCACTGTGACAAACGAAGGAGAACAACAAGATATATACTAGAAGGGGAAAAGTCAAAGTATTGTTATTTGTAGATAATAGGAAAGTATACACAAGTGACTCTAAAAACTCCACTGTGAAACTCCTATAGCAGATAGACACTTTCAGCGAAGTGGCTAGACACAAGATTAACTAAAAAAAAAAAAATCAGTAGCCCTTCTATATAGAAATAAAAAATGGACTAAAAAAGATATCAAGGAAACCTTTTAAAATGGCCTCAAATAATATAATCTAAAATATCCTGGGGTAACTAACTCTGGCCAAGCAAGTGAAAGGCCTGTATGATAAAACCTTCAAGTCTTTGAAGAAAGACACTGAAGACATTATGAGAAGATAGAAGAACCTCCTATGCTTATGGATGGGTAGGATTCATACAGTAAAAATGGCTACCCTAACAAAAGAGATCTACAGATTGCAGGAAGTCTCCATCAATTACAACACAGTCCTGAACGACAAAAGAGCTGCTGTGAGTATTGCCTTCCTTGATTTCACATTGTACTGCAGAGCTGTAGCAATAAAAGCTGCATGGTATTGGCATAAAGACTTGTTGATCAATGGAGTCAAGGTTTATCATCCTGCACAAAACTCAAGTATAAGTGTATCAAAGGCCTCAACACACAACTAGATACACTGAATCTATAGAAGAAAAAGGGGGACTAGCCTTGAATGCATTAGTGCAGGAGGCAACTTCCTGAACTGAACAAACACAGAGCAGACACTAAGATCTATAATTAATAAATGGGACCTCATGAAATTGAAAAGCTTCTGTAAGGCCAAAGACACTGTCAAAAGGACAAATAGCAGTCTACAGAATGGGAAAACATTCTTACCAACTCCACATCTGATAGAGGACTAATGCCCAAAATATACAAAGAACTCAAGAAACTAGGTAGCAAAAACTCAAATAATCAAATTTGAAAAAGGATCTAAAGCTGAGCAGTGGTGGTACATGCCTTTAATCCCAGCACTCAGGATGGCCAGGGCTACCCAGAGAAACCTTGTTGAGGTTGGGTGGTAGGGAGAATCTGAACAGAGAATTCTCAATAGAGGACTCTCAAATGGCTCAGAAACCTGAAAGAAATGTTCAACACCTGTAGCCACTATGGAAATGCATATTAAAACCACTTTGAGCTTCCATCTTATACCTGCTAGAATAGATAAGATCAAAATCCTAAGTGACAGCTCATGCTAGTAAGGATGTAGAGCACTGCTGGTGGGTACACATTTATATAGCCACTATGGAAATCAATATGGCAGCTCCTCAGAAAATTGGGAATCTATGGACTTTGAGACCCAGATATACCATTCTTAGCCATATACCCAAATGATGCTCCATCCTATCACAAGGACACTTGCTCAACCATTTCTTAACCACATTTTTTTTATTGCAGCTTTATTTATAACAGCCAGAAACTGGAAACAACCTACATGCCCCTCAACAGAAGTATGGATAAACAAAATGTGGTACAATGGAGTATTAATTGGCTGTTTAAAAAATGACATCATGAAATTTGCAGGCAAATGGATGGAACTAGAAAAATAAGAGATATACATACAGAAGGACTTCTCCCATCAGTTAGGTAGAGAGGAGGGGCCTTGTGGGAAACACATGGATCTCCCGGGGAAGGGGAAATAGAATAGATTTTATAGGTGGACTGGGGGTGGGTGGGGTGGGAGCGGGAGTGTTCAGTTGGAGTGGGGAGATGGGATAGAGGGAGAGAGTACAGGGAGAGACAGCTGGAATACAATCTTTGCTCTTCTTTTTTCCTCTTTTAACTTTTCATTGATTTATTTAATGTCCACTGAACCTGTTTAATGCAGCCTGGGTAGCCATTCTCACCAGAGGTTACAGCATTGGTGGCAAAAGAAAAGTGTCAATATCACCCACACTGGAGTCTAAAATCACTGCTCCCATAGAAGCCGAGAGTAGAGTAGTGGTCACTAGAAGGATGGACAGATGAAGGGAGGTTTACCAATGGGTATTAATACAGTGAGATAGGTATGAGAGTTTCTGGCATCCTGTTATGCAGAAAGATGACTGCAGGGGATGATAATACTTTGTACACTTGAAAAAGCTAAAAGAAAAGATTGACTTTTCACCACAAAGTTATGATAAATGTAATTGAGTAAATAAAATGTTTAACCTGAATTATATATTACCTAATATGTACATGTATCAGACTATTATGCTGCACTCTGCTATTATCTACACTCTATAGTACATATGTTGAACTAAATTTAAATTAAACAGTCTTATCAGGATTACCACTCGATGTTAAGGAGCTGATTGTACAATTTACATAGAATGACAAAAGAACTAGCCAAGGAATAGCAGACAGTGTCTGAAAGGGAGACACAAAGCTGGACATCAGTCTGACAGTGAGTTTAACACACAGCCAAACGATGGAGTTTAACACACAGCCAAACGATGGAGACAGTCAGTCAGTCTAGTCTTGGTTAAAGGCTTAACAGAATGTATCAATTCAACAGGACAGAGAATCTCAAAATATAATCAATTGAGTGTCACCAAAGGTTTGAAGGAACTCAGAAAAGCAAGCAAATTCTTTGCCATGAATGATGCTGGGCCACATGCAAAAACATAAAGTGAAATAAACAAAAATTTTCCATAATTTCAACTCCCAAGTAAATTAATTTTTGGCTTGTAGAAAGCACTGTTTAGAGAATAAAAACAAGCCACATAGCGGAAGAAAGTATACAGGCTATCATATATGTGAAAAAGGCTTTCATAGAGAATGTATAAAGATGTGCACAGAAGAGGGAAAGATATTTGGAAAGCTGCTTTACCGATGAAAATAACGACAGCCAACCATCATGCAAAAAGGCATTTCCTATCAGCAGTCATTAAAGTGAAAGCTCATAGTCTTAACTGCTGCACACCTACCGGTAATGCACAAGGTTACTATGTGAGTTCATAATACAAGGGCTTGCTGAGGGCACAGTGTAGTGCAGAAGAGTTCAGCTATCTTGGAAATATTCTCATATTTTCTCATAAGCACCCTCTCACTTATGTATTTACACAAGAAAAGTGAAAGCTAACATAAGCAAAAACGCTGTCACACAGTGTTCATGCTCGTTCTCGTCTTTGTTAGTTTTCATTTGAGTCAGGGTCTCACTGTGTAGCCCCGGCAAACCTGTGGAACTCCTTATGTAGACCAGGCTTGCCTTCAGAGACTCATCTGCCCCTAACTCCCAAGTGCTGGGATTAAAGGCATGTGCCACCACACCAAGGCTCAGCCTAGGCTGAAACTTCCAGTCTTCATGCTGGTTTCTCTCCCAGGCACTGTGACTATGGGTGTGTGTCACCATCTGGTTTAATCATTTTATAACTAGTAATACTGGTAGGATGGCAATATTTCCAAACTGATCAGTGAAACTCCAACCTTAACTCCAACTACTTTTCTGGGCAGGAATTCAGAAGCTGGCCCCCAGGTTAGTACTGAAATGAAAAGAATATAAATGGCCTCCAGGAAAAACAGTTCCTATTCCAAGGCAAGACTAGCAGGTCCGATGTCTATAAGGACTTAGTAGTCAAGACTGGAGCCAGGTGTGCCGGTGAATACCTGTTCCTCAGCACTGAGGAGGCAGAGGTAGAGGAAAGTGGATCCGTTCAAGGTCACTCTCAGCTATACAGCAAGTTTGAAGACAGCCTGAGGTACATAAGACTCTGTCTCAGAAAACAAACAAAACAAAACCCCCAAGCCAACACCGCTGATGTTCTTATAAGACTGTCTTCACACACCAGCGGGACAGGAATGAGAGTTCAGATATAAAAATACATGTACATGCTCAACTGGACTTTAGCATACCATTTCCATGGGAAAAGAGTTTAACAAAGGACAGCTCTGAGGCTCAGAGACATCTATGTGCAGAAAATGAATCTGACCGCTTTCTGAAACCATGTATAACAATATGTGGGAACAGAACAGAGGCCTCAATTCAAGAGCTAAAACCATAAAATTGTTGAGGACTATATAGTTACATGTTTGTGTCTTTACAGTAACAGGAGTTTTGTAGATGTGAAACCTAAGGCATGACAAACCAAAGGAACCAAAGATAGAATGGGCTTTCTCAGAGTTAATATTTGGAGCCAAATTCACTGCTAAGAAATGAAAAAATAGTATGAAAAAGACGGAAAAAATTGAAAATCTTATGGTACACACACACACACAGGAGAGAGAGAGAGAGAGAGAGAGAGAGAGAGAGAGAGAGAGAGAGAGAGAGAGAGAGAGAGAGAGAGAGAGAGAGAGAGAGAGAGAGAGAGAGAGAATAAGCACATGAAAATATACTCAATACTGTTAGACATTGGTAAATGTGAACCCAAACTACATTTAGATAGAACTTCATGTCCAACAGAACATTAACAAATAATTAAAAATTACTGGTAATAATGGGGAAAAATGGAATGCCTACACATTTCTGGTAGAAATTTAAAAAAAATGCTAAATCTTATGTAAAAAAGTTGTCAGCTCATACTCAAAATTAGGTAGAGTTGCCATGTGACCTAGAGATTCTACTGTTGGGTATATTACAACAATACACTTACACAAAAATTTGTGTTCATACTAGCATTTTTTTAAAAACAACACAAAGAGAAAACATCCCAAATGTTTATGAACTGATGAACAGACAAAAATGTGGCATAACAGAATGTTATCCAGTCATCAAATGGAATAAACTACTTATAAAGCTACAACTCAGATAAGCCAGATAAGACAAGCTACATGCAGTTTGTGGCTTCATTTATATAAGATTCCAGAACAGGAAGGATAAACTGGGACAGCTTAACTTGTGTTCTTGAAAGGGGGAGGAAAAAATGGGTGGGGAGTGACTGCTCCTACAGGTCCTTTAAGATGGTGAAAATGTTCTAAAATTATACAGGAGTTGGTAATACAGCATTGTGAATAAACAGAAATCCATTGAAATATGCATTTTCAAATGGTAGCTTTTGTAGCTTTTGTGATATGCCAATTATAGCTCAATGAAAAATGTATAACATTCCACAGGTTTTCCTCACTGGATTTGTTTTTAATACACCACATGAGATTACACCAAACCTGAAATATGCCAAGAAGCATTCAATTTATAATGAGTGTGATATGAAAGCAAACTAGGACATGTAAAAAGTTACGACTCAACTTAGCTAAGTCAGAGTCCAAAGGGAAACATTCAAATACTTAAGACATTGGGACTGTTGATCATTTAGCCTTTGTTGGTAGTATAATAAAGGCACATATGATAAACTGAATAAATGTTTATAATGTGCAAAACAATTGCATTGTGATTAATTTTTATAAGATGGACTTTGGGAAACCAAAAAATATCATTTTACAGGACTCATTCAAATAAATTTTCTTTCTTAGCAGTTGTAATAATTTGACTATGAAAAGACAGAAATGAGAGATGATGGGAGGAAGAAGCTTTAGGTGAGATTTCATAAGCAACTCTCTGAGCAGAAACTCCGCTGTTGTGACTTTCCTCCTGTGGAGGTTCCACATTAGCTGTATGAACAAATCTAAATTTGAAAAACCTCAAATATCGTGCTAGGGTGTAAGGAATAGGCCACCTCAAATTTTGATAAATAAAGACCATTTGAATAAGGTTATGGTGGAAATGGGGGTAAGTCATGATAGAAAATGAGTATGTTGACTAGGGGAAGTTACTTAGATATGCATTCAATTTAACTGCTTTCATCAGCAAATGGTCTAAAAAGTAGGCACAATATATGCACCCCCATACTAGATGCACTTAGGGTATGTTACAACACATCTATATCTCAATGGGAAGCTACAGAGTTAGCCACTGACTTAATAGCAACTGCTAAAATCATGGCTGAAGGAGAAGCTTGACAGCGACATGTTCTCACTGAGGTCTAGAGGGACTCCTTCCACCTGCTGAAGCTGTAGGACACTCCTGCTGTGATTTGTCAGCCCCATCCTACAATAAGCAAGACAACTGTCAAATTGTTTAAAACTGCAAATCCTTCTCGACAGGTGGTGGGGGCGCACACTTTTAATCCAGAACTTGTGAAGCAGAGGCAGGCAGATCTCTGATTTCGAAGCCTGCCTGGTCTACAGAGTGAGTTTCAGGACAGATAGAACTTAAGAAATTTTGATGTAAAAAGGTACAGATTTTTGTTTGTTTTTGTGTGTTTTTTTAGATCGTTTTTGAATGAGATTGTAAAACCCTTTACATTCACTCAGTAATGTACTCACATGGTAGCCTCTACTTCATACACTCTTAGCAGTCTTGTGAATATTCTGTTGAAGGAAATTTCAAGTTTAAACTTTATTAGCCACTGCAGTGTTATATGTGTACAGAATATAAATTACCATCTGCAGTATATTTCATAGTCATGGTCTTGAGCATGGGCCAACCATGAGACTCATATATATGAGAGGAATCTTGTGGGGGTAGTTCTTAGAGTCTTTGAATGGAATACTTTCCTATTCTGCAGACGAGGAAGTAAAAGATGAAATATGTGTTCTTAGGTACAGTGCTAGCATGTGGATGAACCCAAGTATTTCTGACTTTATGGTTAACTTCCCAACACACTGAAGAATCTCTCCTTGAGCCAAGCTATGTACTATCAAAGTTTAGTTGAAAAATCAGAATATAGTTCATGCAGTTGAAGTCATTACTGGGAGAGTTGAGAAACCAAGATTAGTTCATTTTATAGGAAAACTTTGCAGAGGCACACTGTAGAAATAGACACCATGGCACCCATCACTTCTTCTCAAGTACAGAGCTTGTAGCTCCTGCAAGTTGGTGTTACTTGCTGTTTATCAACTTATTATCACCATAGATGGAGGATGACTTACTATCACCATGGATGGAGGATGACTTACTATCACCATGGATGGAGGATGACTTACTATCACCATGGATGGAGGATGACTTATTATCACCATGGATGGAGGATGACTTACTATCACCATGGATGGAGGATGTCTTACTATCACCATGGATGGAGGATGACTTACTATCACCATAGATGGAGGATGACTTACTATCACCATGGATAGAGGATGACTTAATATCACCATGGATAGAGGATGACTTATTATCACCATGGATGGAGAATGTGATGGTCACAGCAAGTTCCAAGGATTTGAATATTCTTTGAAGTTTAGAGAACTACTGTTTTAGGGTTCCAAATTTTTGTATGTCAAAGATCCCAAAGTTTTCATCAGAATCTCAAGGCAATTTATGACTCCACATTAGATTAGACCCACTTTAGTGTACTATCTTTAATATGATGCCAGCTTCAGAGCAAGATGGACACTGTGTGAAGTAGTAAAATAGTAGTTGAATACATAGTGTTCTAAACACAGGTGTCTGAGATTCTGGTTCCTCTCTTAGATACTTGACTCAGCACATTACTTTCAGGGTCTCAGTATTTTTTTATTCAAAAATGTGAAGCCTACGAACAAAGAACTTAGAAGAATACCTGGCACTTGGAAAGCACTTTGTGAGTGGCAGCTGCTATTACTAGAATACCTTTAGACAGGCAAATTCTACTTTTAGGAAGTTACATAATAGACACATGCTTTCACATTTATTTCCAATTCCATGGAGCTTTTAGAAAAAGGAATACTTGGTTTCCTGTGAAAGAACCTGTCTTTAGGGTGATGGCCTGGTTCTGCTTACAGAATAAATTATATGGTGCCAATTACAGCCAGCATAAATCTCTCAAATATAGCTATACCAAAGCCATGCTGAGAACACGTTCTAAAGGAGCCAAAAAAAAAATTCTCAAGTATTCAAAATAATCTTTGTTTGGGAAGGAACACATTCAGATGTAGTTTTACTTGCTCAAACATTCCACAGCAGCCCTATTATCTAGAGGAGGTAGCTGACGAACTCAAAACTCACAAAAGCCTTATACTTCAAGACCCTACTCATCCTATCTTGCTTAGGGAAGAACGTAAGCACATCTTTGCAGTTCTGCTCATACATTCACACAAATCCAGTGAAGTATAAAATGCTGGCAGTTTCTCCTGCAGGCTACCCCTGGACAGAGGAAGAACACTTGGTTTTTGTAAGAGCCCTAAATGAGGCAGTATGTTAACTTCTCTAGTATTGAAAACGTATGTGCCTACCACCTGAAAGAAAACTCCATTTCATCCCTTGATGAGCAACATCATGGTTAGTTTGATTCTTAACTGTGCCCCAAATTCTTCTTGACATAAGACTGTAGTTCATTAATAAGAATGGTTATGACCAGTGTCAGGGAGCAGTTGCTCACATTTGGTCCTGTAACATGCGGCTGGAGATGGAATTTCAAAAATTGACTTTAAAAGTTAATCTGCATTGACTTGGCAATTCCATTCTATGATTATATTCAAAGAAATAATTGGATATTATGTAAGTTATACATGTAAGAAGATGCATTCAGAAGCTTGGTAATAAAAACTGAAAAACACTCAATTTTCACACTACAAAATCTGTTAAAATAATTGAGAACAGCTTAGAATTCTGCACGGTCATTGAAAGATATTTAAACATTGTGATGAAAAGTCAGTGGTATAACTTTTCTAACAAGGGGAATAATATAACTAATTTGTGTTTATATTTATTGATAATATGCCTGGGGGACCTTGGCAGATTCCATGGCAGGTGAGGATGACCAAGGCAGGGGACAAACATGCCAGGCAGACAGAGTCTAAGTGAGAAGTTTTATTAGAAAGGGGAGGGAAGGAAAGAGAAAACAGGTAAACACACACACACACACACACACACACACAGAGAGAGAGAGAGAGAGAGAGAGAGAGAGAGAGAGAGAGAGAGAGAGAGAGAGAGAGAAAGAGAGAGAGAGAGAGTGAGAGAACAGAAGAGGGAGACAGGAAGAGTACTGTCTGCCCCAGAGGAACGGCAAGGCAGAGAGTAAGTGGATGGGGGTCTTTCCTTTAAAGGGTCCTTTGCACCTGCTTGCAGACTATGCACCCGTGAAACCATGGGCTGACCAGGGTACTGTCTGAGTGAATTCTGTCAGGTGACAGGGGCAGGCCAGCATAATGCCTGAATCCTTACATTTAGAACACACAACACACCTTCCAGAAAGTTAACACTGTTAACTTAGAATGCTTTGGAATTATAAATAATTTAATTTTCTCCCTTATAGTATCTTGTATTTTATAGAAAATTATATATGTATGTATGTATGCATATGTATATTCACATATACATATATACATGCATACATTAATGCATATTCCCTTTTAAATCAGGCAAGGAATTATTGCTCTTTGCTTGTCATCAATAAAACTATAGAAAAATTAAAATGCTTTTTGAAACAGTCAGACAAAGCCATGAAGTAAAATACACAGAGTGAGGGAGCAGAGGCAACCATGATTGACTCTAAAACATGTACCTATTCTATAAGCATTCAAATTGAAAACATTTCCAAACCTTCGATGCACATCTGCAGGCTGGATCCAGACAGCGAGCTACTAATAAGGTCCTTCCCAGTATAAACTTACACACCAGCACACACTGCTCCAGGTTGGCTAGACAAAGTCTGAACAACAACCCCTTCCCATCTCCTCTAACAGGTTTAAGTGATGTTTGTAAAGAAGAATCCTGTTGAAATGATGATCTACATAGGATTTAGTACAAGAAAAAAATTAGTCTCTTCAGACACATATGTCTCATTCCTTCCATTACAGAATAAAGCCACATACTGAACGGGCTTTCCTCCATATTTCTTGTGCTAGAAAGCATAGACACATCCCTAAGCCCGGGATTTCTAATAAATTTGTTGTTTCTCCCCTGAAGTTAGTCCTCATTCACTTGCTATGTTGGTTATAGTATGTGTATGCACTGTATATTAGAGGGAGTAGATATACACATATGTATTATTACTTGACAAGTTTTTGAACATCATATTGGACAGAAAGAAATACACCTGGACAAAGGCAACGAAAACACTAACACTAGTATACTATAAGATAATGGTAATGGCTTTCATAAACACTTGATATAATTTGGTGTATATCAAGTGTTCTTTATTGGCTAATTTTTAAAATAAGGCATAGACTACATATATTAATATGGGGGAACGTAGCAACTGACATGGACAAGAACCAGAGAAAATGACAAGAAGAAAAAGCTGAAGAGGGTGAAAGTGAAGTGAAAACTAAAGTGAAAGAAATGCATGATAGAGCATGTGTGTGCAGCAACTATTCTATGCCAGGCACAATCAAATATAGGGTACAGCGTTGTAAACCAGCACGTGGGGTTGCAACTGGAGGGTCAAGTTCAAGGCCAGTACATAGTGAGTTTGAAGCCAGCTCTATAAGACACTGTTTCAAAAATAATAGTGTCTTTGTTAGGTGGTTTCTAGTCCTAGCATCCAGCCTCAAGCACTGGCAGAGCCTGCATCTCTGTTTCCCTCTCCCTCCCGGGTCATTCTTCCTCTTGGGCACCTCTAGACATTACTTACCACCTATCCACAACTAACTCCTTTCTCAAATATTGGAAATGAGAATATAAATATTCCTCAAACTTGAAGTTTTGGGACTAAGGTGTTTATTAAAAATTAAAAATTGATGGTAGGTAATTACCAAAATGAAATGTGCTAGGATGAGTAATATTAAAATGAATTATTAAATATTTTAAATGGTATTTTTATATTTATAAGCTGCTCCTTTTTTTGGGAGTTAGAAATTCTAATGACATACTATTAAACTCCTTAAATAAGGCCTTTGGATAAATTCAAGGTATGCGCTGGATCATAAGTTTATGATCAAAAAGCTAAGAGTAACTCTGCTCAACTGGACACATGTGAAACAGAGAATATTAGCCAGCATCTTGTTTTTATTGTCCAGTAAAAATAAACTTAAGCACGTGAACTCAAATACATTGGCATATCCGGGTTAATTATAAGAAATATAATCTAAGCTATGTATTTTCAATTTATTAGAAGGCACTAAGCTAAACATCTGAGAAGTTGTGTCAGTAGGACTAAATTAAAAAGGAAATCTCTTCATTTAGATCAATTTGAACGCTAGTGGTGAGTGGTCAAAGAGTTCAGAAAGTTCAAGCCGGACGGGAAAATAGTGTCACCCCAGCACCTGGGCAGCACTGACGTATGTGACAACTTAAGATATTGATAAAAGACAAATTAGCCAAAAACAATAAGGAAGAAGTTTTACGTGTGCATCTGTGTGTGTGTGTGTGCGCGTGCATGCTTGTTTGTGTATGTGCGTGCGTGCGCACATGCATGTGTATGTGAGTGTGTGCGCGTGTGCGTGTGTGCGCGCGTGTGTGCGAGTGTGGGTGCGTGTGTGCGTGTGTGCATGTGTATGTGAGTGTGTGCGCGTGTGCGTGTGTGTGCGCGTGTGTGTGCGAGTGTGGGTGCGTGTGTGCGTGTGTGCATGTGTGCATGTGTATGTGAGTGTGTGCGCGTGTGCGTGTGTGCGCGCGTGTGTGCGAGTGTGGGTGCGTGTGTGCGTGTGTGCATGTGTGCATGTGTACACCAGTGGAGCCCATAAGACAGAATTTGACCCTCTGGAGCTGGAGCTACAGGGGGTTGTGAGATGCCAGTGATGCTGGTTTGTGGAGCTGAACTTGGGTCCTCTGCAAGAGCAGCAGTGCTCTTCATCAACAAGCCATTTTTCCATCTTCATATGCTTCTTTATACAACAAAAGTGAAGGGCGCAAACCAAATTCATAAAGACTTTACTAAAATGTGGTGGTTTTGTACAAACGAGAAAATAATAGAATAATAAAAATAATGGACTATGAATAATAGTGGAGTTTTCTGGGTTGCTAAGAAGATGAATGTGCAAAGTGAAGGACTTTGATGATATAGAGTATTCATGGCCATCAACATTCGTAACTATTAAAAGTTACAATGCACACACAGATTGACAGTCTAAACACAATTACTAGTGGAGTCAGGGAGAAAAACAGCGCTGTCATAATTAAGGTGCCAAAGTAAGTGAGCAGACAATGATCAGAGCATATTTCACCCCCTTAAGACAAGAAAGTGACAGAATTACTGGGAACTGTTAAAATATTATGTCTATGGAAAAACCTCCTGAAAGACAGATGCAACACTGCACCTTCATAAATGTGCTTACTGAATGACTTATTAGTGCCCAGAATACCTACAAACTCAGATACAACAAATTAGCAGCAAATTACAGACATAACAACCACATGACAACAGCAGTCCTTTAAATCAAACTCCACAGTAGAAGAAGCCAGCCACGGAGCTGGCAGCGGTTTGGAAGGAGCAGCAGCAACCCATAAAGCAACTTAATTTTTTTTGTCATTTAAGAATTAAGCCACTTCCAGTTCAAGCAGATCCTACCAGGTGCACTAAATTGATGTCATTATGATCCATCAGGAAACACCCATGGAGACCTAGAGCAGCACTGAGAGGTTTTGGTAAGCAGCTGTGTGTTTTAATTGATCTGTATTATTTAAAATAGGAAGAGTTAAAAGTCAGTTATCGGATATTGTGTAAAAGAGTTGTCTAGAGACTCTCTGGAGGCTGAGTTCAGGAGAAAGCTGATCACATAAGGCAGCTTTACTTGAGCACTTACAATTCTTACTAGAGGAAGCACAATTAAATCATCAGTTTATCAGCTATAATTATAAACCACCAGGCAACACATGAAGCTCCATTATTTAAGGCTCCTTAGCCAATGACTTCCTGCAGCCCCGAGACTCAAAAGGAATCTGTCCACCAAAGACACCTGAAGTATTTTTGTTGTTGTTGAGTATGTATGTACATATATGCCTTTTTAATATTTGAGAAACTTTATATACTAAGAAAATGAAACTAACTGAAATTAGCATACTTTTGCATGTTTTAGGAAAGTCCAAGCTGTCAAAATGAAGTCATGGTATATTAGGTAAAAAAACTTGTTTTACAAGGCTCCTCATATTTTACTTCCTGTAGATCCTTAGATAATTCTTTATTATTTTCACATGTGTGTATGTGGGAATGCATCTGTATGTATGCCTGCTTGTGTGTATGTGGACACATGTTTGTAAACACGCATGTGAAGGCTTGGGGTTGATGTTGGGAATCACTGTCAATTGCTCATCATTTTGCTCAATGACAGAGTCTCTCAATCAAAACTAGATCTCACCTATATGACTAGTCTCACTAATGAGCTTGCTCGGGAGATCCCGTCTCCATTTTTATCAGGCTAAAATTATAGGAGGACTGCCACAACCATTAGTATTTACAGGGATCTGGGGATCTGAACTCTGGTCCTCATGCTAATGCAGCAAACACTTTAAGCAGAGCTATTTCCCCAGTTCCTTAACCTGGTTCTGGCTCAGGACATGCAATGTAAGGATGAAAAGCAATCAAATGTGTCTTTGTAATTCCACCCATTCAGGACCATTCACTGACTTGAACTCATCCCCTGCAGGCACATAGAACCAGGAAACAAAGTGCTTCAAAATTTAAACCATACAGTTTGGGTGCAGGAAATAATGTATTTAGAAGGAGATAAGATATAGGTTGAGTTTCATACACAATGCTCCTGGTCACTGCTAAGAAGCAAAGCAGAGAGTTGGAGAGAAGGCGATTTTGAAAAAGCCATTACACAGAAGAGATTTGTGGGCATGTGTGTTGATCACTCAAGAGTCTGGAAACACATGTGTATATAAAATGATGAAACACAGTAGACTCCTTTGTGGTTTGGGAATTTGAAGACAGAAACAATATGTCTTCAGTACATTAGCTGCAGGGTTGGCAATCATATAAAGAAACATGCCTTCCAGCCTATATTTATGTGTTAACAGCTGTAGGTAGAAGTGATAACAAGACTAAGATTAGACATGGGAGGACCAACCAGCTACCGGACATGTCTACAACCCTATCGTGTATTCCTTAACTAAGGTACAGTACCTAGGGGCCATCTACCCTTTAGAGGCCCATGAAAATGTTTATATTACTTATAAAAATAAAAGAAAAACAACTTTTAGGTGAAATTAAATATTTTGATATGTGAATATAGGTCATCTCTATTACAGCACCTATAAAATTATAAATTTAGTACTTTTGTGTGGAAAAAGGAGCCTGCTATAGTTTGAATATGACTTTAGTCTGCACCCCAAACTTTATATACTGGAAATTTAGCTCTCTATGTAGTATTTTTGAGGTAGCTAGGTCTAGTAGAAAGATGGTTATGCCATCAGAGGTTTTATTAGTTACTTTCTTTGTGGCTGTGAGGTGATAAAATCCCTAACAGAAACAATTCAATGGGAGAAGCCCTGCTTTGGTCTCACAATTCAAGTGGGGACTCTCCATAATGGTGACACAGGCATGGTTCATGGTGTTGGGAGTAGTTAGTGTAGTGACCACAGGACACTGGTTAGCTCCCTTTAGCGTAAGAATAACAAGCAAAGATGGCCTTGAACCCTCTGACTTTTTTACTTTTTGATATGTGATCTCTAGCCCATGTAGGTGGCTGCCTCCCTTTCTGCTTTTTTTGCCTTGCTGTGAAGCAGCCAAAGACATCCTCATCAGAGGCCAACAGGTGGGGTTGCTCAATGGTGAACTGTCTGCATCCAAAATGGAAACCTAAATAAGCTTCCTTTGTATTTTTCAAAGCGAAGCACCCAGATTCAGATATTTTACTTTGGTACAAAATGGACTCATGCCAACCACATACATGTAAAGCTTTGATGAAAGGGAACGAGGGGAAGGTGGAAAAGAGTAAAGTAACCTACAGCAGACAGATCTTAAGGTCCACGCCGTAGACTAAGGCACAAGGGTTTACTATCAACTAAATGGGAAAAGAGAAGGGTGGGTCAAACCTAAACTTAATCTAGTTTATCCATGTTACTCAGCAAAAATTACTGAAATAACTTCTCCCAGAAGTAATGCTGACTATTTTTGTGTAACTTTATTTTCTTATGTTTCCTAGAAAATGTTCAAGTGTGTGTGTGTGTGTGTGTGTGTGTGTGTGTATTGAGTTTTCACAAACTCTGTAGATGCTAGTATCATCTCTGTAGGAAAATTAAACTAAGATACAAGGTGCTTCATAATTTGCTGAAGGTTCAGCAACTGTAAGTACTGATATTCAGAGTCTAGCTCAACACACACACACACACACACACACACACACACACACACACACACACAGACACAGACACACACAAACACACACACACACGGCTCTACCATTGGGCAAAGCAATCAGTCTTCCTTGGGAATAACTAATTTCAAATTTGACACACACACACAGACACAGACACACACACACACACACACGGCTCTACCATTGGGCAAAGCAATCAGTCTTCCTTGGGAATAACTAATTTCAAATTTGGACAGGACATGTATAACATGAATGTGCAATCTCTCCTACCATTAAGCAAAAAGACATTAAAAATACAAGAGTTGTATCAAAATTATTCAGGAGTTAAGGAGATGTTCACTAGTAATGTAAGACAAATTAAACATCAATAACAATAACCACTACCATGAATTAATACAAAACACTAATATTCATTAATAGAAATTCAATAAAAAATTCTTCTTCCTTTCCTGTGCTTCTCCCCCTCCATCTCTCTCTCTCTCTCTCTCTCTCTCTCTCTCTCTCTCTCTCTCTCTCTCTCTTCTTTCTCTCCTTCTTCCCATGAGGCCATTCTGTGCTTCCTTTCTCTCTCCTCTTGCTCTCTTCCCTCCCCTCAATAAAACTTCCCACATTAAAAAAAAATTCTTGGTGTCTTCTAGGAGTCTTTCTCAGGTAACTAAGCTGGTGGGAGAAACTTTGTCATTACTGAAATAATCTGATAAATAACGAATGACAGAATTAAAACCATAATCTTTGCAACCCTTAGTGAGTTAATGATATAGTCATCAGTAGATGCTAACATCACAAAAATCACAGTCAGACATTATGTACTTTCTTTTTGAACATAATAAAAGGCATTTATATGGAGTATTCCTGCCCTGCCCAAATTAAGTGCAAATTAGATCAAACCTTAATATCTAACTACCAGCTTACAAAACATACAAGGGAGAACATGTTAAACACGATAATGATGTAATCAAGAAAAATAATTGAGATTGCAAAAATCTTTCAGGACAAACAAACCTGTTTCTTCAACAATGAAATTACCATGAAAAAAAGAGGGAGTATGAAAATATACACATAATTTACATAGATTCATAAAGTTGTAAGTGATGTTGACCATTATAATTCATAAATTTTATTTGGATCTTGATTAAAACCAACTCAAAATATTTAAATAGTGTTTGGTTGCTTAATGATACTATACATTTTTCTCAATTTTAGTTATGATAAAAATCACCCATTTTTGAAAGCTTTTAGTTCTTTTAAAAATTTTCTATTATGAGAGAATTATAGCTTTGCATACAGCTGAAAGAGATGATATAAAGAAATCTTTTATAACCTATGCTCAGTTCTCCCAATAGCAACATCCTGTATAATTGTAGTACCTCATTACAAATAAGGCACTCATTAAGCAAAGATGGAAGAGCACAGTTCTTTATGCTACCTTTCCTACCCTAACACAGCCAGCCCCAGAACCTGACAACCACAAACCTGTTGTCAGTTTATGATTCTGTGATTTCAACAGTGTCGTATAACATGTAGAAGAATGGAAAGAGATTCTTATCTCTTGCCTTAAACAAAAATGAGCTCCAAATGGATAAAAGACTTTAACACAAAACCCAAAACTCTGATACAACTAGAGGATGGAGTATCCTACAAGACACAGACATAGATAAGAACTTTCTAAACAGAGCCTTCGTCACTTGGGAAAAACAGCTAACAATTGACAAATGGTACTTCATGAAATTAAAAAGCCAAGGCAACAGTCATTAAGTTAAGAATCAGGGCCTCACAATGGGAGAAAATCTTTACCAGCTTCCAACAAAGGGAGACACCCATAGGCATGGAGAATACATGAATTAAAAAAAAAAACAAAACATAAACAACTCAATCAAAAATAGGTTGTAGATCTGAACAGTTCTCAAAGGAAATACAAATATTTCATAAACATTTTTAAATTGTCAGTATCATTAGCCACCTGGGAAATGCAAATTGCAACTCCTGTGTCACTCTAGTCAGAACGAGTATCATCAAAGATTAAATGACAACAAATGCGGGCAAAGACCTGGGGAAGGAAGACCCTTCATTCATTGCTGGTTGGAGTGTAATCTGGTACAGCCCCTGAAGAAACAAATGCCATGGTTCCTCAACACTTTAGAAATACAACTACAATATTATCCAGCTATACCACTCTTGGGCATACACCCGCAGGGCTCTATCCTACTATAGAGATACTTGCCATTAACAGTCATCGATGAGCTATTCACTTTCACTAGGAAAGAGTATCAGCCTAGATATCCATTAACTGGCTTGTGGATAATGATGGTGTGGTATGTAAATAAAATGGAATTTTAGTTAGATGTACCGAAAGATGAAATTTGCAAGTAAATGTATGGAACTAGAAAAAAAGTTAAATTGAGTGGGATAACACAGGCACAAATGCTACATGTTCTTCTCCTATATGGAACCTAATTTTGAATCTAATTTTGTATTCTACTTAGAGTATTGTGGAAGCCAGGAAACTAGAAAGAAAAGCCATGGGATGGGGGAGTGCCTGAGGGAAGTAGGATAGAACACAGGGTAATAAGGTAGACATGGAGAACACTGGGAATGGAAAGGCTTAAGGAGAGGAGGAGGATGGGCTGGGGAAGATGAGCGGGCAAAAGGGACAGTTAACCAAAATGCAAGATGTTAAAGTGTCATTTTGAAACCTACTATTTTATAACCCAATTAAAAATATGAAGGAAGGACACAGAGGCATCCTGTGTGGCTTGATGATGCTGTTCCTAGAAGTTTTGAGCTATTACAGGTGAGGGGGACTTCTGTGTGCTTTGGGGCAGGCCCTACAGGGCCCTGAAACAATATCGCTTATCTCTTCTTCTTGGCTGAACTCCAGAACTAGATAAGGAGACTTTACTGCTGAGGAAATCACAGCTTTGCTTGCAAAGCTAGAGAGTAATCAGGCTGAAACTGAGCTGGAAAATGCCTCAGTGCTGGCTGGCATTTGTACTACCATGCAGATTGCTATGGGAAACAACTCATCTGTGGTCACATCCTGCTGTGACTCCTGTGCGTGACAGCAAGATACACCTACTGGTGTAATAGTGGCATGGCACTTATAAAGGTAACCAGCTTTTCTGTTTTCTGTTTGAGCTTTAGGTATGCCCACTCCCATAAAGGAACTCATCCATGGTGCTGTAAAACTGGGCAAAGGATGTGGATGAGGGCATGGTCCCTAGAGGGTAAGCTACTACCGTTGTATTGATAAATGGATGTGATATCAAACTGCTTTCAAAAATATTACGTTTTTATCTATAAATTAGTTGTGTTCAGCCTTGGTCAAAGAAGCTTTTGTATGAAGTGGGCAACAGTTAGTGTGGGGACTCATAACTGGCCAGCGCGCTGAAAACGATGGGACAACCATATCAACCTCCAGGGTGCCAAGTGAATCTCACAGAGGAGGAGCAGAAAGAATCCAAGACCAAGAGGATGGGAAATGATGCTGTGAATGCTGACTTCTGCATACAATATGGCTGTTGCACAAATCAACTCAGCCACTGTGGTTACCCGCACAGGACCTGTACAATATCGCCGTGGTCAAAATCCCACCATGGGTAGCAGAGTCTCCAAATGAGCTATTGGGGCATAATGGTTTGGAGCTGGGGTCATATTTCTCAATATATTGTCCTTTTCTTAAGCAATCCTCCCCCAAGACCCATCTTCAGGCAAGAAACCCCAATTGAATGCAGCGAGTTGCACACACACACACACACACACACACACACACACACACACACACACACCATGGAATGAAGGGATTTGGTGGGAAAATGAAGGGAATAAAAGGATAATGGGGAGTGACTAATTAAAAAAATGTGGTGTGTGTGTGTGTGTGTGTGTGTGTGTGTGTGTGTGTGTGATTGTAAAAGAATAAATAAACTTTGGAAAAAATAAATGTAAAAGAGAAAAAGGTGTTATGGAAATAGTATCATGCACTATGCAAACTTTGCAGGTTGTCTTTTTGCACTGGGATTGATTGTGTAGTGGTTCCCTCGGGTTGGTGTGCCATGAGTTGAAGCCTGTTGATCACTGACTAGCCATCCAGGGCAAGAGCGTCCCACAATCTGTTTAAACATTTACCATGGAAGGACACCGATTTTGTTTCCATTTGTGACTATTATAAATATATACCACTGCTATAAATACTTAGGCAAAGGTTTCACTTTCAAAAATGTATACTCAAATATTTATGGACGAGAAAAAAAATGATGCCTAAGGTTGTGTCCAAAAAATTCCAAACTGGATGAGATACCAAAAACTATGAACAAATAAAGCAGTCTGAGACTGGGGTATAGCTATGTGGTTAGGACATCTGATTATCACATGGGGGAAACCTAGGTTCAGCCACTAGTGGCTAAATAAATAAATGAATAAATAATTTCACCATAAGTAAGTATACATACTATCATCTATAATTTTAGATACGTTTGAGATTTCCTAAAATACAGGGTTTAAGGAAATAAGAAAGAACCTAACCTACTTATTTGACTATACATAATCCTTCATACACAAACTCCTTTTAAGTAAAAATTGAAAATCTGCTTTTTTCCTTAAAATCTTGTGACCTTTGTCCATGCTGAGATCACAAGACTTCTTTGTCCTAAAACACAGCCCTCACACCTTCAGTGACGATCACTGTAACATTCACTTTAGCAATTTAGCCAGATCCTAGCTAGGTACCAGTTAATTTTCTTTAGGAACTTTTTATTAGGCTGCAGAGTTGAAATAATAGCTAGTATGCAAGGTTGGACAAAGGCAGGTGAGCAATCACCATAATCAGATGTATGAGATGCATGAGTGGCTTGTCTACAAAAGAGAGAG
This sequence comes from Cricetiscus sungorus, assembly GCA_030556225.1. Taxonomy (NCBI): domain Eukaryota; kingdom Metazoa; phylum Chordata; class Mammalia; order Rodentia; family Cricetidae; genus Cricetiscus; species Cricetiscus sungorus. Next base: position 50,739,757 of record JANBXA010000398.1, read on the forward strand.
TTCATGTCTGACATGAACAAGCCCTTATCATCAAGACAAATGCTGAGAGAACAGAAGTGTGATTACTGAAGATGAAGAGGAACAAACTATATGAGCACAATCAGGCCTGAAAATGAAGTGAAATGCATTTTATATTATGCAAAGGCTGCTTTTGTTTTTAAGGCACTCTGGGGGACAGGATATTATTACAGTGTTCAGTCTGCAAGCTAATGATTCGTTAGTATAATTCTGCAAAACGGTGTCTACTACTTGGTGGCACCAATATTCTGTCAGCTTATTCTCCTCTAGGGTTGTAACATACCCTTCCACTGTGTCCCATTGAGGACACCTTGTCTCCCCCCCCACCCCCACGCAGGAGCTCATAAAAATGCAGATCTACTCTCCCAAAGATCTCAAACAGAGGAAAAGGTAAATACTAACCTGTTAGCCAATCTGGGATTAAGAACCAAGATCTTCAAAGGAAATATATATAATGACTTTCAAAAGCCCAGAGGTGCCCATGGCTACAAATGAGTTTTTCTTGCTCAGTCTTGACTGCTTGGACAGATACTTTGTTAAGTAGCTCCAAAGCTTAAATGAAGATTTTATGAGGAAGTTTATCAGGAGCAGTTATTTAAACTATCACAATCAAAATTTCAGTAAAAGAAATCCCAAAGTCCACCTAAACTTTATAGTTGGGCACACAAAATATCTATTATGTAAGCCCCATGTCAAGAACAATAATGTTTACTGATGTGTAACATGACAGAACTACGACAAATGGGGCAAGGCAGCATTCAAATGTCTACAAATTAAAATATGCTAGACAACCCTTAAAAAGAACATACAGACTGGGTCATTTGACTGTGTAAACATCTTAGATATTCCATTAAAGGAAAGAACTCTACTGGTAACCCTGGGTTAGGAAACAAAAGAAAGTTGAATTACAGATTCTATTCCTATGTCATGAGCTCTAACAGAGATATGTGGAATTAAAACATAACTTTGTGGGGCTGGTTCTCTCCTCCCTCCTTTCACTAGTTCTGCAGAATCAGATTGCCAGGCTGGTGCTGAAAGCCCTTTGCACACTGAGCCATCTCGCCAGCCTGTATGCAACCGTCTCACTTATTTATCAAATTACTGTATTCCTGGGAACCATACATCTACCCAGTCTACAGAACCTGGTTTGCAAAGGGAGCTGCTGTTGTTTGAGAGAAAGGAAATGTCCAGGCAGAAGGAAGAAGACGTCGAACCTAGAAAGAGTTTCAAAGCAAGTGACTTAAGATGGGCACAGAGAAATCAGTAGTCATGGTCTGCACAGAGTGGAATAAACGATGAAGTTAGAAAGTCAGTGGGCATCAGGGAGTAGCAGCCGCTGAAGGCAGGTAAGGCCTTTAGATGGTCCCTATGAGCACTTGGAGGGCAGTTGCAAGGCTGATGGGACTGAGCTGAGTCAGCAGTGCTGAAAAAGGCATGACTAATGGAAAGGGGCTGAGAAGAAAAGAGCAGAGAGCTATGGATGCTTGACTTCATTCAGGATGGAGAGAGGGGGCAGCATTTAGTCTGGGGATGGAAACTGAAAAGGAAAGGGGTAATCTGAGGACAGTGAGAAAGGAGCCCAGTGATAGTTTTGTCTACTATTAAAAACCTAGAAAACAGTCACTTGCAGCCTCTCAAAAGAAGTACTTATGTTGACAGGTACATAAACCGCCCTAACTATGATCAAAGCCATGGGGGAGGGGGGCATAGTCTAATGACTGATAAAGTCATGTTTAAAGGAATCTTTAATGAAGCTAAACAGAGACTTAGAGAAACTTTTTTTATGTACACAAAACTTATTTTAAAAATTATGATGTTTGCAAAGTAGTATTTTTAAATTTCTAAAATAACTATTGTTTTTAATAAGGCAGTAATAATGACATGACTGATAGGCCTGTTTTCTATACTTTTTCAAATTTGCTTTTTCTATCTCCTTTGTAAGTCTATTGTCATATTTTGCATATTGCAAGCCTGTTGCTAACCAAGAGTTCACACTTGTAGAATGCACCTACAAGTAAAACTGGGAAGTAATTACAGGCAACAAAAGCAAAAGCACCTACTTCTCTGGGTCAGCCAAGCCACACAGTGAGATGTTGTATCAAAAAAAGAATCAAATTACAGACATATTTTGCATCTTCCTACACCCTTTGTCATCTTCTTTGGCACTTAAAGGCAAACATTTTCCTCATCAAAGGTATACGCTTTTGGGTATTCCGTCTCTGTATCTGTCTCTCTGTGTGTAAAATGTGTGTGCGTATAGTCTAGGATCTCCATTGCAACATTGGGGGTACAAAATGCTGGGGGTTCAAATTCAAGTTTTCATGCGTGCACAGCAGGCCCTTTACAAACTGAGCCATCTCTCCAGACAGCTTGCTTTCAAGCTAGGCTGCTCTCTTCTCCCTCCCTCCCTTCTTCCCTCTCTCCCTCCCTCCTGCCCTCCCTCTCTCCCTCCCCTCTCCCTTTATTTTTGAGAGACTCACTAGGTAGTCATGGCTGTTCTCAAACTTACTGATATCCCCTTGTCTCTGCCTCCCGGCTGCTGGAAGCTCCTATTTCTGAATATGTGTGCCAAACCTAGATTTTATGTTCACCTATAAAGCAAATTTTTGTTGAGCAACTAGTATACACTGAGTACTATGCTGGTCCCGGGCATATGATGAAGAGTAAAACAGAAAAACAAACATTGTCTGTTCAAAAAGGAGCTCACAACATTGTTTTAAAAAGGGAATCATCCAAATATATAATTCAAAATTATAATAAGCCCCGTGGAAGAAAAGGATAAGGAAAGCTTATAATAAGGAGAATAAACCAAGCCTGCATCTGGGATGATGTTTTTAAGAAACTGACTTTGAATTGATATCTCTAAGGACATGAAGGATTAACAGGGAAAGAAGTAGGTAAGGAAACTAGATGGAAAGGCTGACCTGCTGGGTAATGGTGTCCCATGGTCCCTGCAGCAGACGCATCTTATAGCATTCGTGGACTCCTTCCCATATATCCTTCAGGGCTAAGGGTCTCCCATCTGTGGAAGTACATCATGAAAGCCTATGTTAGTGACCCATGAGACACGATGGTGCTTGCCGCTGCTCTAAAGTACCCTGAAAAATCTCTACAGGTGTACACACACTCAGGCATGTGGTTTCCATGTGAATTACTCTTTTCTTACCGAGGGAGGACTAAACACCCAAGCTTTTTCTCCTTTGTATTCACACAAACTACTAAGACTTGTCTATGACCTTTAGGAATTTTACAAAAGAAATAAAAGGTGAGCATGTTTCAGAGAGAAATGACAGATACAAGCGTAAGGGAAAGCTCAGGAGATGAACTTTCTGATTCCCAGAAGTCTGCTATGGATGCTGCCGGAGCCTTGATGATTCCTCTGGTCCTTGAAGAAACCGCACCCCTACCTCTTTACTCTCCCGTTGATTAACAATAATGCTCCAATCATTCTACTGGGTATCAGGAGACAAAAGAGGAAGGAAACATAATTTCTTGCAGTAAGTATCCTACCATTTACTGGGAAAACCACGAAAAGTATATGAATATCTTAAAATACTAACTAGAAAGAGGCTACTGCCAAGGGAAGCCTAGTTAGTGCTGTAGAGTCCAGAAGACAGAGGCACCTGCGTATGGTGTCAGTATCAGGGCAGATGAGATGCCTGGAGGGGAGAATCCTGACAGGCTAGCATGAAGGGATTAGCAAGAAACTGCAGTGAGCAAAATTTCTCGTTTTTAGTCACTTAGGAGTTTTAATCAACTCTCTGTACTTGGTGCCTATTCAGAGTATTCTATGAAGAGCACTATGGTACTTACAATGTACATAGATGAGAGGGAAAGTAGGTGGCTAAGTTCAAACTCAGAAGAAGAAAGGGTTAGCCAAGGTTTTCGAGAAGTACTGTTGGAAGGGTGTCAAGATGCTAGAATTTCTGTCCATTCACAGAAGTAAGGTCTCAGACAGCAGGTGGGCCTTTTGCTTAAACAAATATCTAATTGTATCTGACGAGAACACATCGTTTATTGAATTACTGGCCTCAACCGAGTGCAACGCAACTCTGGGAAATACTGTACTCAAAAAACTAAGTATCACTGTAGCGAGCAGACTCAGAGTTCAAGGAGAAATGTAGGTTGTGAGCAGAGGCAGCAGGCATGTTTAACCGTGGGGTCTGCAGTTGCCCTCTGTGTGTATCTAAGTTACTTTACTTCAGAATAATTCCTTGTTGTCTGAGTCTCAGCTTCTTTTCCTATACATGGCATATAACAATCCTTTCAGGGTTTTATGTACATGAGTGGCCTCTCATGGGACTGTGTCAGGAGCAGAGAGAATGCTCAGGAAGTACTCAGCACCACCCAGCCCCTGCTCTGCATTCAGTATTTCTCAACGCTAACAGATCCATTTCTGAACTGCTATTTCTTAGATGGTCCCTGTGTTTCCACACCACGCACACTGCCTTTGATGCAGTAATGTACTAAAGGCAAAAACAGGGCATTTCTCATGTCTGACCTGCAAAGCTGAACTTTCCCTCAACCTTTATTTTCAATAAACAGCACTGGAATATTTTGATACATTTTCAATAACTATCTTCATCTTGGCATTTATCTGGCAGCAGGAGACCATTATCTTGTGATAAATAGTTTTATTTCATTGGCATTTCCATGTCTGTAAAATGAACAAGATTTATTCATCCAATTAACATTTGAATGTCATGTTTAGCTACAAGTTGAAAACAAGCTGCCTTCAATATCTGTGTTATATTGTTTTCTGAACACATTTACAGAGTAGGCCAAACTCTGCTCTAAAGATAAGCACTACACATCTTCAAAACACGTGTGTGTGTTGAACCTGAAGAGGTAAATGAGATCCCAGGTACTACAGTGTCAGAGAGAAGGCTCACCAATCAAATTACAAAAGACAACATGCTTTCAAATAATGGTTACATATCAAAATTAGAAGGAATTAGTAGTAGGATAACAAAATGAGCTCTAGTAGGATTACTAATTTCATAAATAAGGTGATTAACACCTTGGGTGATACAAGTTTCCAGTTCACACTGTGATGGGATCAAAAGCCAGGATTAAGGACTCATAGTTCAGAGTTCTTCTTGAGCCATGCTTCCTCTGGAGACAGAAACACTGAAAATGCTTTATGTATATGTATTACAATTCTGAGTAAATAATACCTTCCTTATCACTAAACTTTTCGGCTCCATGGAGGAAAGCTGGATTTATTATGTGCTAGTAAATAATAATTTTAATTTTATCCCTTAAAATAGTTGGTAACATGATTTGCCTATTGCCTTGATCAAGAGCCTCCTATTTGGCAGGAAGTGTTCATACAAGAGCAGTAACGAACAGCCTGCAACACTATCAGGAAATATTACAGGGTTTCCATCAAATTTGATACTAGAATTGAGGGCCAGTGCTTACATTTCGTACCCCATCAAATCTAGAGACTAGAAAAGAAAACGTCTTAGAATACAGGGTTAAAAAGGCTACAGTTAACTACGAAAGCAATCACAAAGGTTAACGATAAGCTCAAGACAAACGAAAGAAGGTGCCCTTTTATTTATCTCAAAAATGCATGCTACCAAACAAGTCAGAATGTCTACGGCTCTAGAGGCAGAAAGACTAGGAGGCAGGGGCATGGCTGACACCAGGGAGCAGTGTCCTCCACAAAGCAGGACTGGTGCACACACGAACTCACACAGCCCGGGGCACAAAGCAGAGGCTGCACAGGCTCAAGCCAGATGGTTTCCCAGGGTGAAAGGGGGCAGTGGACATGCTTTCCCATCCATACCAAGACTCTATTCTCTAACTGACAAGTGCTCACAAAGGAAAACTCAGTATTCTCCCAGTGTGTCACTAGGTATACGAATCATACTTCAGGCCGCATCCCAGCAGTGATGACCACAAAATGGTGTTTCTGAGTGTTTTTGTTTGTTTGTTTGTTTTGTTTCTGGCCTCATGTTGCTTTTTGAGTTTTTATATTTTGTGGGTGTGTTTCTTATGATTTTTGGGTTTTTTTTTATTTTTAAGTTTCCCTATTTGTTTTCTATAGACACAGAGAGAGAAGGTGTAGAGCTGGATGAGTGGGGAGGTGGGGAGGATCCAGGAGGAGATGGGGGAGCAGAAACTATAACCAGAATATATTGTATAAATTCCCAATAAAAGCAAAGAAAGAAAATTCTATGGTTTTAGCTTTTGTAGCTTTCTAGAAAAGGAAGTCTAGGTACTTGGTCGGTTGTGTCCAGACTCTTTCTGTGACATTCAATAGAAACAGTTATTAGTATCAATACACTTATCTACATCCTTGGCATCAATTTCATTCACAAACTACAGAATGGATGTAGCATTGGTGCAGCATGTGGTTAGCAAGTACAAGGTGCTGGGTTCTAATCGTCCACACTGATACATCACCCTGTGTTTTCTTTACTGATCACATAGTGAGGAAAAACTGGAAGCCCAACATCCTACATCTATCTCCTTTTCAGCCATCAGTCTCATACTAAAAGTTATGGTATGTCCCAACATCCAACTTTCTCTACAGTGTGTGCTTGCTTTGTGTTTGTACGACTCTTAGGGTTTAAGTTCAAACTTCCAACAGTGGCCTTAGTTCCTCCTCCAAGCTCTAGTATGGACTGTCAACTCCTATAAACTTCAAATCACATCTAATGCATTTTTGTTGAGCCACACTCTAGTTTTCCTCTCCACACAGTGTGAAATCCAAATACACAGGCATTGCAGCCCCTTCCAACTGGTCTATCTGCACACTGCCCTTCTTCCCTAGGAACCAGCTCCTAAGGAAGCCAGTGAATCCAATCACCACACCCACAGGAACCAGTCAGCCCTTTGTCCTACTGGGCTCTTCCCATAGAAACAGCACTCTCTGAAGTTATCTCGCTTATACAGTCCTCATTTCCTGCCTTTCCTAACTATGGATCTCTATGGATATGGATCTTTATCATTCTTATTCCTGCATGGACCTTGTCACCTGGACCAAGTCATCAATAAAGATTTCTTAACCTTATAGTAGAGCTCAAAGTTTCTATATTTTTCATACTCAGAATAATCATTTCCCACACTAGTTAAATGCCATCTCTGTGACTTTATTGGTTATAGCATTTTGTACTCACAGCACACTGTAATTTTCTTATTTACTTAAGTATCTGACTGCTGTTGGTCATTTAAAATATCACTAGCTTTGAAATGGTACCTGGTACAAAGTAGACACAAGAAAGCCATACCAATTTTTCTTCTTTTCAATTATTTTCTTTTGACAAATTTCCTAGAATGGAATTACCAAGTCAAAGTGAAAAATAACTTTTAATTCAACACAGAAGAACTAGTATCTCACCCTTCAATTTTCTCCTTAGGGTAATGAGGAAAGAAGTTAATTTTAGAAATAGATATTTATATTATTTGGCACCTACTATATGCCAAACCTTTATGATATATCAGCTAGCAAAATGATATTTTTTCAGGAGAGAGAGAGCAGGAGTGTGACAATAAATACTGAGCATCATATAGGAAGCTAAGAAGCAATGCATACTGCAGCAGAAAGAACGCGGATGCTGCAGAGGACCAGCCAAGGGGCCAGGGCCAGATGTAAAGCAATGCATACTGCAGCAGAAAGAACGTGGATGCTGCAGAGGACCAGCCAAGGGGCCAGGGCCAGATGTAGACCTTTCTAGGAAGGTGACTTGTAGAGCGACGCTGCCTGCCTGTGGACTACTGTGATGCCTGGCTGAAGGGAAGAATGTTCTGGGGAGAAGGGAGGGTGGTGCTGTGGCAAAACTGAAGACAAGCAGTGTGAGGGAATTTCTTAGATCTTGTGCATCACAAAAAACATAAAAGACAGTTTTTTCAAGACACAATTCACATACTCATACTCCAACTCTCCTGGTTAAAATGTATAATTAAATGGTAGTTCAGAGTCTTGTAAGCATTACCTCAAATTTAGAATATATTTAGCACCTGAAAAAGAAACCACAAACTTATTAGCAGCAATTCTTCATGATCCCGCCATCTGTCTGATTCTAGAAAACCACTAATTCACTTTCTGTTGTTATAAATTTGCTTATTATGTACATACACTTATATAATATGACCAGATGGGTCTTCTGTGAATTGTTTAAGTTTTCCATGTTGTAATACACACTGACCCTTTCTTCTCTTTTATAGCTGAGTTATATTTCATTGATTATATGGCATATTGTGCTCATCCATTTGTCATATGATGGACATTGGTATTTTTCCCACTTTCCAGTTGCTATGAATAATGATCCATATACGAGCTTTTATGTGACCATGTCTCCTTTTATCTGGAGCAAACTGGCCAATGTGACTATAATTGATGAGTTCTGGGTTCAGCAAGAGAGCCTACATCACTACAGAAGGTGGAAAGTGATGAAGACAAGTCATATCAACCTGTGGCATCTACATGTGTGTACACATAAACATGTACACACACAGGCATATGTACCCACACATATGAACATTCACACAAACACATGCATGTGTACCCACATACATAAACATGCACCACACACAGAGGCATGTGTACCCATACACATGAACATGCACGCACACACAGGCATATGTGCCCCCATACATGAACATGCACACATGCAGGCATGTGTATCCACACACATGAACATACATACACACACAGAACATTCACACACACAGGGAGAAACAAACAAAAATTTGCTCTCTTATGCTTTCTCTCTAAGTCTCTGTGTCTCTCTGTATTTATCTCTGTGTCTCTGTCTCTGCTTCTGTCTCTCTCTCTGTGTGTATCTGCATGCATATCCTGGCTAGTTCTCAAGGGCCATGGCAAAGCCTCTTAGCACCTCTGGGGGTCTTGTGTTTGGCATCCTTTGCTAGATCATGACAGGCTTGATAGGACCAGAGAGATTAGAATTTAAGCATTTTAAACAAACATGCCAGGCATTAAATATTTAAAAGACCACTTCTCTTCAAAATAGTCACTCAGGGAGGCTAACTGATTCAAGTAATGCTACCAGAGCTGTGGGAGTATTGTTCTTTGGAACCAAATTCAGAGCCAGGTAAAGAAAACAAATACTTTGTAGTCATAATTGTATTTATTTTAGTAACAATTTTTCCACTTCAAATCTGGACTCTGTGATGCTACTATCAGCACCATTATTATTTTGCTGTGCACTTGTTTGTTTATTTTGTATGTGTGTTCATGTGTATAGCATCATGTGTATGTGAAGGTCAGAGGGCAACTTACTGAGTCAGTGCTCTCCCTTAACCATGTAGGTCCCGGGGATCAAACTCAGGCCCTCAGGTTCAACAGCAAGTACCTTAATCTGCTAAGGTATCTTAACGATTAACACTTAGATCTTAAAATAATGATGTTAAAGATATTCCTATCTTATTTTCCATACTGGGTTACAACTGATTTTGCTGTCATAAACTAAATTCCCCTTCAATGGGTAGCCATCTGTGAATGTCTAAGCATAAGGAGCAGGGAAAAATCAAGCCTATACTTTGATTTTTCTCTTAAGTGCTATGAATCTCTCCAGTTTCTGCTTACCACTTGACTCCAAAAAGTCCAGGAAGGTATAATTTTATTTTTTGACAATTTGACCTAAGTACAACATGTGTTATCTCCCCTAAGCTACCCATTCATGATCAAAGGCATGCAAGAATTAGATCTGCTACCTTTTATAAAAAACAAAAACACACAATCAGCAATCCTTCCAATTCTGACATACAATTGTGGGTACTTGACATGTACTCAAATATGATAACGATCCTAATTATTTAAGAAATTCCATTGAACCACTGAACTAAGACTGCCAACTATGTAAGAATCTCATCATACAAAAAATGCAGAATTTTAACTTAAAAACATGAGCAAAAATAAGTCCTGAGCTAAGTGCATTAAACATATTATTTTGTAGCAATATGATCAGGTCAAGGCAGACCAGGCTGTCCAGAGTCTACCAGAATCCTGGTCCCTCCTCCACCAATGAAAGAAGCCCGCCTTCTGGTGCCCTGCTCAGAACCTCCTGGGGACTGGGGATTACACACAGGGTAACCTGTCCAACTGGAGCAGCTCATTCGGAGTATGCCAGTGTCCTGGTCCCACCTCCAACCATGGGAGAAGTCCAGCCACCACCCACTGAAAGAGAAGCACCATCTGAGTACTGGACCTGCTTGTACCCATTGGAAGAGAACTTTGGTCCAGTACCCACCAGGAGAGGGAGAGAGCCCACCAGTATGCACTGGAAGAAGGGGTGGGTAGACAGTATAAGAACACATTCAACAACTGAAAGATCAATATAACACCACCAGAGTTGAGGGACTCCATACCAGAAAGACCTGAACTTCCCAACACAGATGAAGCAGAAGAGAATGACCCTAAAAACAACTTCATAAAGATGATAGACACTCTAAAAGAGGAAATGAGAAAAATTTTTAAAAACATGGAAGAAAAGACAAACCAAAAATTGCAAGAAACAATTCAAAGAGTGCAGGGTTTGAAAGCTGAAATAGAGACAAAAACAAAACAAACAAACAGACAGACAGACAGACAAACAAAAAACCCCCACAGTCTGAGAGAATGATGGAAATAGAAAAGCTGGGTAAACTACTGGGAACTGACGAAGTAAGCATAACCGAATGTAAGAGATGAAAGAGAATCTCAGGCATTGAAGATACACTAGGAGAAATAGATTCATTGACCAAAGAGAATCTTAAGCCCAACAAACCCCAATTACAAAAATATCCAGAAAATAAGGGACACAAATCCCTAATACAAAATATCCAGGAAATATGAGAAAAGGCCAAACCTAAGAAAAATAGGTATAGAAGAAGGTGAAGGAACCCAATTCAAAGGTGCAGAAAATATATTTAAGAAAATCATAGGAGGAAACCTTCCCAACTTAAAGAAAGACATGCCAATGAAAGTACAAGAACCTTACAGAACAGCAAATAGAGTAGACCACAAAAGAAAGTCCCCTCACCACATAATAATCAAAACAACAAACACAGAATAAAGAAAGAATATTAAGAGCAGCAAAGGAAAAGGCTAAGTAACATATAAAGGCAAACCTATCAGAATTATACCTGACTTCTCCATGGAAACTCTGAAGACCAGGAGGTCCTGGATAGATGTTCTACAAATACTAAGAGACCACAGATGCCAGCCCAGACTCCTATACCCAGCAGAACTTTCAACCACTAGAGAAGGAGAAACCAAGATGTTCCATGACAAAACCATATTTAAACAATAAATATCAACTAATCCAGCTCTGCAGAAAGTTCTGGAAGGAAATATACAACCCAAGGAAGCTAAATACACCCACAAAAACATAGGCAATAATCCCACTTTATCAACAGCCAAAAGAAAAATGGGAAATCCAAACACAATAGCACCACCACCAACAAATCAAAACAAACAAGAGTTAACAACCAATGGTCAGCCAGGCAGTGGTGGCCCACGCCTTCGATCTCAGGAGGCAGAGGCAGGCAGATCTCTGTGAGTTCCAGGCCAGCCTGGTCTATAGAGTGGGTTCCAGGACAGGCTCCAAAACAATACAGAGAAAGCCTGTCTCGAAAACCAAAACCAAAACCAAAACCAAAACCAAACAAACAAAAAAAAAACCCACAAAACAAAAAACAAAAACCCAAAATGAAAACAAAAACAACCAATCAATGATCTTTAATATCCCTCAATAGTAATGGTCTTAACTCACCTATTAAAAGACACAGACTAACACAATGGATATAAAGACAGAATCCATCCTTCTGCTGCATACAAGAAACACACCTCAACTTCAAAGACAGATGTTACCTCAGAGTAAAGGTTTGGGAAAAGATTTTCCAATCAAATGGACCCAAGAAACAAGCAGGTATAGCTATTCTAATATCTAATAAATTAGATTTCAAATTATAATCAATCAAAAGAGATGAAGAAGGTCATTTCATATTCACCACAGGAAAATCCATCAGGACAAAGTCTCAATTCTGAACAACTATGCCCCAAATACAAAAGTACCCACATTCATAAAAGAAACATTACTAAAACTCAAATCTCACATAAAACCTCACACACTTATAGTGGGAGACTTTAACAATCTACTCTCACCACGAGACAGCGCCATCAGACAGAAATTTAACAAGGAAACAAAGGAAATAACAGAATTATGACCCAATTGGGTTTAATATTTATAGAACATTCCATCCAAACACAAAAGAATATACATTCTTCTCAGCACCACATGAAACCTTCTCTAAAATTGATCACATACTTGGCAATATAGGAAACCTCAATAGATACAAAAGAATTGAAATAATCTGCTTCATCTTATCAGACCACCATGCTTTAAAGTTAGAATTCAACAACAACACAAATTGCAGAAAACCTACAAACTCGTGGGAATTGAACAATGTGCAACTGCACCATTCCTGGGTCAAGGAAGAAATAAAGAAAGAAATTAAAGACTTCCCAGAATTCAATGACAATGAAGACACAACATACCCAAACTTATGGGACACTTTGAAAGCAGCACTAAGAGTAAATTTCATAGCACTAAGTGACCACATGAAGAATCTGGAGAATATTCACACTAGAGAATTAACAGCACAACTGAAAGCTCTAGAACAAAAAGAAGCAAACTCACCCCAGAGGAGTAGATGCCAGGAAATATTTAAATAGAGGGCTGAAATTAATGAAGTAGAAACCAGGAAAACAATGCAAAGAATCGATATAACAAAGAGTTGGTTCTTCAAGAAAATTAACAAACTAGATACACTTTTATCCAAACTAACCAAAAGGCAGAGAGAGAACATGCAGCTTAACAAAATCAGAAATGAAAAGGGGGACATAACAAAGGACACTGAGAAAATCACGAGAATCTTCAGGTCATACTTTGAAAACCTGTATTCTACAAAACTTGAAAAATTTAAAGGAAATGGACAACTTTCTGGATAGATACCACTTACCAAAATTAAATCAAGAACACATAAGCAATCTAAATAGACTTATAACCCCTAATGAAATAGATGCAGTCATCAAGTCTCCCAAACAAAAAAGCCCAGGGCTAGATGGTTTTAGTACAGAATTCTATCAGAAATTCAAAGAGCTAATACCAATAATCCACAAATTGTTCTACATATAGAAGCAGAAGAATTATTGTCAAACTCTTTTTACAAGGCTAAAATTATCTTGGTACCCAAGCCACACAAACATAAAACTAGGAAAAATAACTACAGACCAATATCCTTCATCAACATTGATGCAAAAATACTCAATAAAATACTGGCAAATCAAATCCAAGAACACATCAGAGAAATCATACACCATGACCAAGTAGGCTTCATCCCGGAGATAAAGGGACGGTTCAATATATGAAATTCCATCAATGTAATACACCATATAAGGAAACTGGAAAAAAAAACCATGATCATTTCATTAAATGCTGAAAAAGCCTTTGACAAAATCCAACACACCTTCATGATTAAGGTATTGGAGAGATTAGGAATAACAGGAACATACCTAAACATAATAAAAGTAATGTACAGCAAACCAATAGCCAACATCAAACTAAATGGAGAGAAACTCAATGTGATTTCTCTAAAATCAGGAACAAGACTACTCTCTCCATATCTCTTCAATATTGTACTTGAAGTTCTAGCTAGAACAAAAAGAAAGCAAAAGGAGATCAAGGGGATACAAACTGGAAAGCAAGAAGTCAAACTTTCACTATTTGCAGATGATATGATAGCTTACATAAATGACACATAAAGCTCTACCAGGGAACTCCTACAGCTGATAAACACCTTCAGCAAAGTGGCAGGATACAAGATTAACTAAAAAAATATCAGTAGCCCTACTATATACAGATGATAAAGGGGCTAAGAAAGAAATCAGAGAAATATCACCTTTTACAATAGCCACAAACAATATAAAATGTCTTGGGATAACACTAACCAAACAAGTAAAAGATGTATATAATAAGAACTTTGAGTCCTTAAAGGAAGAAATTAAAGAAGGTACCAGAAAATGGAAAGATCTCCCATGCTCTTGGATAGGTAGGATAAACATAGTAAAAATGGCAATCTTGCCAAAAGCAATCACAGATTCAATGCAATCCCCATCAAAATCCCAGCACAATTCTTCACAGACCTTGAAAGAACAATACTCAACTTTATATGGAAAAACAAAAGACCCAGAATAGCCAAAACAACCCTGTACAATAACAGAATTTCAGGAGGCATCACCATCCCCGACTTCAAACTCTACTATAGCGCTTATAGTCCTAGAACAGTTGGTCTTGGCACAAAAATAGACAGCTAGACCAATGGAATCAAATTGAAAACCCTGATATTAACACACAGACCTACGAACACCAGATTTTTGACAAAGAAGCTAAAATTATACAATGGAAAAAAGAAAGCATATTCAACACATGGTGCTGGCATAACTGGATGCTGATGTGTAGAAGACTGCAGATAGATCCACATTTATCGCCATGCACATAACTTAAGTCCAAATGGATCAAAGACCACAACAAAATCCAGCCACACTGAGCCTCTTAGAAGAGAAAGTGGGTACCATTGAATGAATTCGTACAGGAGACTGCTTCCTAAACATAACACCAGTAGCACAGACACCAAGATCTACAATTAATAAAGGGGATCTCCTGAAACTGAAAAGCTTCTGTAAGGAAAAGGACAGTGTCAACAAGACAAAATGGCAGCCCTCAGAATGGGAAAAGATCTTCACCAACCCCACAACTGGAAGAGAGCCGATTTCCAAAATATACAAGAAGCTAGTTACTAAAACACCAAATAATTCCATTAAAAAGTGTGGTACAGAACTGAATAGAGAATTCTCAATAGAGGAATTCAAAATGGCTGAAAGACACTTAAAAAAGTGCTCAACATCCTTTCCATCAGGGAACTGCCAATCAAAACAACTCTGAGATATCTTACTCCTGTCAGAATGGCTAAAATATAAAAACATCAAAGATAGCTTATGCTGGAGAGGATGATGAGAAAGGGCAACTTTCCTCCACTGCTGATGGGATTGCAAACTTGTACAGCCACTTTGGAAGGAATCTACAAACTAAATACAATAACAGAAGTAATCTATTTAATCAGTATTTACTGAGTACCCATTAGGTGCTGTTGTTAGGTGGAGTGAGGATGATACACATTCATCCTAAAGTAGTAGAAAAAGGACAAGAGACACTGGACAGAAAGCAAAGTGTAATCTTTAGCAATCTCCAGTATCATCTAACATTTTTCACATAAAATCTCTAATTGAATAAAAACCCACATGTCAAGTAATCCATACATTACTCAAAATGTACAGCTTTCTCAAGTAAATTTCTCACTGCTATTAGTTTTTGTGACTCCAATAACATCATGAAATGTTTTCCTAGTATTAACCAACTCTAGTATAAGCCACATACTAAAGATAAAAAAGTAACTTCCCAAGTGATTAGAAAGAAAATAAATTATGCACAGTATGTTTAAGAGAAATATCCTAGATGTGGTCATTAGAAATGAAAAGGAAACTAGAATGCATTTCTTATAATGAAATATGCAATTGTTCAATAGACTGGCCTTGCACAGAGCTCTGACAGATATAAAAATTCATGTCATACTCCACAGGGAGGCAGACCTGATGCTCCACCAAAGGAGAAAATTCATTTTCGCTTCAGTGAGAAAATTACATTGTGCTATGAAATGAGTGTGACTGTTCATGTACATTCACATCAGCTATTTTGCTAGACGATTCTGTAATTTTCATTTCTTTCTATAAACATTTAATAGCTTGCATCTTCATTAATCTCAAGAAATCTATGTAAAAATTTTGAAAACACAGCTCATGGCAATTTCATCTACGCATATCACCAATCAATTCACTTACTTCCTATGTTTATTTGAGGGATCACAGTGTAAAATGGAAACAGGTATGGAGTTTGAGTTCACAGTTTTCATGCAGACTTAGTAAGTCATTGAACCCCTGAAAGAGGTCAGTTTTATTACTGTGCATGAAGACTAGAAAAGTTTCTATCTTCCCATAGTCCTGTGAGGAGGGCACACAGCACAGCTCCCAGGACATAAACATACTCAGTGCCAAACCCAGTTTCATGAATTAATTAGAATCCTCACAAATCTATGCAATAGGTATTGATGTCTAAATTTCCTTTCATGTGACAAGATAAAGTACACTGACCTAGTACCTGCCCCAAGATCACAGTCAGTAAGCAATGGGAAGCAAGACTCTTTGACCTTGCATTTTGTGCCGCCATACTGTGTGCTTGTGTGCAGGACCTCTCTGTAAGCTATAATTGTGCTGCTGTTGCTGCTTGTTAATAGTGGTCTCCACTAATACTGACTAAACCACGGATAGCTAGAACTTTCCTGTTTCTCTTATCAGGCCTGCCCTGCCTTCTCCCATCATAGTATCTACAAACCCCATGCCCTTCTAAGGCTTTCTTGATCACCCCAGGTCAAAGTCATCTGTCTTATCTCCCCCAGTACCTCCACCATGCATACTTGGGTGTTAGCTTTTAACCCCTCTTGAGGTGTTGAACTTAAGTTATTTCTTATAACAGTGGACTTCAGGCCTGACTTACTCTCTTTAGGCTGGTATTTCTCCTGAGGGCATCATCATCTCTGATTTCCCTTATTTATCTCTACATCCTAAAAACATCTTCATGCTGTAATATGTTTAGTATTTCAAAGATAAGGATAGATGAAAGCAAAGTTCCTCATTACTTCTAGAAAAATGGGCATGATTCTTACTAAAAACAAAGACAATAATCATAATTTAAAAATTAACGGAGTGTTTTGCATTTATATAAAACAACTTATAGGAATCCATATAAGCTGATATAGTAGATGTTTGAATTCTCAGTATCCAAACATATTTCAAGTTTGGGAGAGAAATCATGAACCAAGTGGAAGGCCAATCTCTCCCCATCACTAAAGCCAATCACTCCTGAACTCCACTGTCTTCGCTTGGCTCTGCGAGTCATTTCCACATCTCAGTCTGATTTTCATGATCATGTTCCATTATTTTCATCTCACTAATAAGGCATGCTTAAATTCTTTAGTGACTGTCTATTCATAATTATCAAACCCAACTGTTAACAGATTTTTTATTTTTATATGTGTTTGCTCACATATATATGCATATGTGTATGTATATACGTTTTTAAGTATGTATGCATGCATGCATGCATGTATGTATGTATGTATGTATGCATGCTTGTATGTGTTCCTATCAATCACAAGTGGGCCTGCTATCCACAGAGGCCAGGAGAGGGTGCTGGATTCCCTGGAACTGTGAGTCACCATGTAGGTGATAGGAAAAAAAATTCAGTTTCTTTACTGCTATGCCTTCTCTCCAGCCTAGCACACCCAATTTTTTAAATATTAATTCAAATAGAAAAGTGCATCTAATATGCTTTCTACACATGAGAAATTGTATGTACGTGATTGTCTATTTTCATGAGGCATTTTCCCAACAGAACATAAAAAAATAATTCTTGGTCCCAAACTGTTTACATATGGTATTAAGAACTCATAGGCCAAGTGGTGCCTAATCTCTCATTTAAATAAAATAAGGTATTCACCTTACGTGAAGACAACACATGAAGTTCCTGAGGAACTGCTGAGTAGGAAACTGTCTTAAGGGAAGCAACTGTGGCTCCATAGATACCTGAGATGCCGTTATCAACCAAGTGTTCTGGAGAACCATGGCCTGGCAGGTACCTAAAATCTCAGGCCTACTGCTTCTGAAACAGAAGACAACCACTTTCAATCCTGCCTAAAGGGCTCTGAGGTTCTAACTCCAACTCCCACTCTGGTACCCCACTTCTCAGCAATTTGGACTCCTGGCTTTTCTTAAACCTCAACACTTTATCATGGACCATGATTTAGTTCCTCCTGTACAAGCATCTTGACTATCCTCACTGCACACCCAACTTGGCTCCTTCACATAGAGAACACGGCCTCCATCTCCAGAGAGCTCAAAGAGAAGGTCAAAAAGAGCTCTGCTTTAACTGTCATTTGCCTGCAACTCTAATTATTTCATTTTTCTTAGTGGCTTCATAATACTGCACTGTGTGTATATGCCACATTTTATGCATTGATTCATCTGTGGGTGGGCTTTTAAGCTAATCCACGACTTAGCTATATTCTAGTTTAAACACATATGCGGAGATATGTCTGTTGTATGTTGCTTTGGAGGTCTTTGGTTATTTATCTACAAGTGTCATAGCTGGGTCATGCAGTAGTTTTATCATTTATTTGTTGAACTAACCTGATTTTCATAGTTGCTGCATTAATTTACATTTCTACCTAGAATATATAAAGGGCCCATTCTATTCATGCTCAGACATGCCTTGCAAATACATATATTCAAAATTACTCAACATAATTTTGAGTTTCGTTTTCCTCAAAGCTTAAGTTTTCAATGTGTTTTGTGTACTTAACTAGCTATTTGTACCTCTCCATTTTATGACTGCTCAGTTCACTTGTCCATTTACTGATTATATGTATACAAATGCACATACGTATACCTATACCCTATGTGTATACAAGTAACTGTGTGTATTCCCCCATGCCTATGAATATTTGTGCCCATGTGTACGTAGTTGTGTGCGTGCGTGCATGTGTGTGTGCGTGTGTACGTGGGTATGTGCGCGCAGTAGTGTGCACCTGTGTTTGAGACAAGGTCTCGTTTATCCTAGACTTGTCTCTAACTTGTCAGGTAGGGGAGGAGCTGAAGCTGAACTTCAAATTTCTGATCCTTCTGCCTCTCATTCTAAGTCTGGCTCTGGGATTGTAACCATGTGCCACCATGCCAGGCTTTGGATTCCTGTGCGTTCATGGATGTCTCAAGCTGGGTTCATTTTGTCTCTAGTAAAAAGGGGTTTACTTTATGGAGGAGTGCAGATAATCACCTGCCCAGCAAGCTACAGTGCAGTTTGGTACAGGCGAGGACATAAGCTTTCTTTCCCATGCGTTCTCTTCCAGGTCTCTGTTGTCTAGGCAAATGCGGTGTTTAGTAAATTCTGACAATGCTGCTTTCACTTTTCTTGGGTGTTATAATCAACTTGATTTTTTTTTTCAGTAACATTCTATTCCCATTATGTTCTACCACATATCCTACTGTTCTCTAAATTCTCAAAATATTTAAACATGTATAGGACTCAACAAATGATTCTTGCTATTTTTTTCCCTATGATTTTGACTTTTCAATTTGTACTTCTTTGCATTAGTTAACTAATTTTTCTTAATAACATTCACTATTTACTCCTCACAATCCATTTCAATCCCTAGACCCTTTTTGATCTAGCAAATTCCTGTTCTAGTCCATTAATGTAATTTTTGCTGAACTTACTACTGTTTATATAAATACAATATAAATTTATGAATTTTCTTAAAGGTTGTTATAATCCAATGAGATTTTAAGTTAAATTACCTGTTAATTTATTTTCCATCTTCTGCTGATTGTAATAATTAACTTAAAATCATTTTTGCTTCAGCCTTATTCACTTTTTTCTTTCTACTAAACAAGCTACCTTAACTCCCACTCAAGTGCAGCAATTTCACTATGGAGATACAGGCTATGTTCTTTCCGGCTCACCTTTTACTTTTACTCATCTTCACTATTGTGAGGTTGTAATAACTCTGACAACAGTAAAAAGCATCACATCCCTTGCCCTCCAGTTCACACTCACCCTTCCCTTATTCTTCTGTCTGATTTCGGGAAATGCAACCCAGCTCACTTTCTTTCATCGTTTATATGTCTCAGCTCCTTCCTATCCATTAGTTTGTCCATATTGACCATTTCTTCTGCGTTATCGAAAGCAGATACCCCTAAACCACACTGCTTTGCACTGATGTCCAAGCACGTCTTGCTCACACTGTCCCCCGAGCTGGGCATGCTCTCCACACTGTTCCTCAAAAGTCCTTGGACAAAGCAATGAATCCTTGACTTCCCTCTTTCAATTCCCTCCACTCACATCTTTCTTGTTCCTCTAAGTCTCCTCTTGCATCCCCCCCCATGCTCTGAATTCTGAACAACACTCTTCTATCTTCACCTTGACAACATATGCACTTGAATTCCAAATTTCATTATTTCTTATCTTAACCTTTTTCTTGCTTTGTTTTATCCTACCTTTGAGGGGGAATTGTTGCTTGGCTATTTCTTTCATTTCACTTCTCTAGGAGCATCTTTTAAGCCCATAACAACTTAACAAATCTTCCACATGAAGTACCTAGGGTGCATTTTAAATTCTATATCCTTACTTACAGAGCCAATAAGACAGACTTCAGTTGCTGGGTGGGAGAAATGTTTCCTTCCCCATTCTACCTAATTAAGGAAATATGTCAAAACAGCTCCCAAAAAGAATGCATATGTCAAACAAAGAATTAAATATTTGAAATGAGAAGAACAACTTGGTCCTATTCACAATAAAGATTAAGAACAAAGGGAAAGAAAAAATGGAAATGGAATAAATAAGTCAGAATTTAATGTAGAATAAATATAAAAGTCTCTAGTTAAGACTTCAGGATGAACATTTAAACCATAATTCTGGTGAAATCAAGGCCATCTGGCATAAATATACTCTTTAAGTCACATTTCCAGCATTTGCCATTTGCTACCAGGCAAGTCCATCAAGGAAAAAAATGAGACATAAAAAGTCCATACCAAAAAAATAAATAAATAAATAAATAAAAAACCAAAACCCCAAACAAAAACTGAGGAGGAAAGGAGGCTTTGTCATGGTGCAAATAACTTGAATACAGAGTGCTTCAAAAACACTGGGTAGAGCTAAGTAGGAGAGCACACCATAGCACATACAAGGCCTTGGGTCAATGTCCAGCAGCACGTAAGTGGGAAAGGTAGAGAAAGGGAATGCACCAACATGCAGGCTAACACTGGGGCTCCTTGGGGATGGACTCGTAAACACAAGGCATTACTCAAAACCAGACCATTTATGTCTTAAATTTGCAGCCTCTCAAAGGAAAGGCCAGCAACCTCTCAAATACTGGATGTCAAATAATACTAACTTTGCCCTGCCCAAACCTACAATGCCAACAGCAGTCAGAGAAACAAAACACAAAGAACTCACTTCTCTTCAGTCCATGGTATCTCTTTGAGAACCTAGCTCCTGGGTAGGCATGGTGCTACTCACCCATATGCAAACTTTTGGGAAGCTGAAGCAGGAGGATTGTGAGTTTGAGGACAGCCTAGATACAGAGTGAGACCCCCTCTCAATAGTAGTGTAGTAGCAATAGTAGTAGTAGTCATTGTAATACTGAAGATAATGTAAAAGGGGAGGAGGAACCATAATTCCTATGGGCCTGATTAATATGAGAGGCATCTAGAAGTAAAATGTTATCTGAACTTGGCTATCTGCCTTCAAGAATCAAATAAAGAAATGTGTTTACAGAGAAAGCACAGCTGCTCAGCTAGGCTGGATTCCTGCTTTGGGTCCTTGGGATGTTGCACTTTTCTCAGTGCAACATAGTCTATAAAGAACAACAGATGAAACTGTAAAGATGGATAAACAGTTTGGACCCTAGGCCTCCTGAAGAGGACAGCATCACTTCCCCCTTACCGCCTGTCACTGCAGTAGAACAGTACTATAATCACAATATTTTAGTGATCTATTTATAAATGCTTAGAGATTCTTGACTATTGATTCATCCAATGAGCATTTGTTGAGGCTTCCCTACAGTTGACATTGTGAGTAATTAAATTAGCAAGATAAGTGGTGTATGTGTGTGTCAAAATGTCATGTAAGTACCAGGCACAGACCCTAAGACGATGTTTCTCACTTGGTAGGTAACCAACATTAATGTCCTTTACTGCTCTTTACATGTTGAGGATCATCTAGTAGGGGCAAACAAACAGACACTTCATTATACTGCAGTTTGTGCGGTGATGGGATGATACAATGGGGTGTAAGATACAGAACATGGGGGTAATGAGGAGTCTCAGGCAGCAGCTGACCTGACAGACACTGTATCACACAGAGGAATAAAAGGAACTCAGAGTACAGTGGATTTGCATTTCAAGAAACAAAAAAGACCTGAAAAAAAAAATCTCACCCTGTTGATAAAAGGGGCAACATCAGTTTCAATGGGAACTACCTTCTCCTTGCTTTGCTTTTGGGAAGAAAATTCAAAGTTAAGCAGAGAAATTGATTTTTACTAACAGACACAAAAGAAACTCTAACTTCTGTCACAAACAAGACAAATGAACTATTATTGCAACATCTAAAAAAAGAAAAAAAAAAAAGAAAGAAAGAAAAGAAAAGGCCCTTGGGTGAAAAGTTTTACAATCGTCCTGTTTCTAGGTCGGATTTTCTCAGAAGAGACAAAGAAAAACCCGGGCTGGAACAAGGAAGACATTAGGAACACATTTCACACCATTGGAGTTTGTTAACACACAAACAGCCTAACAGGCTGTTAGCACACAAACAGGCTAACATGATAGCAACAGGATTGGACTGGGGGGAGGGAAATAAATGAAAAATAATGACTCATGAGTAAAAAATGATACATTTTTAGAATGCCCTGAGTTTCAGTTAGGTAAAAGCAAAAAACTAAAAGTACAAGAATGATAAAGGAAAGAATCATTTTTCATTTTTTTTTCCTCCACAAGAAAACATTCCAACATGCTTTAGAAAAACAATTCATATTTTAATATGTCTAAACAAATGCTACATGAATTCCGGAATAAAAAGAACTAAATAACCAATTCTATACAAGACAGAGTGAGAGGTAAGGGAAACATTCCCACATAAAATAAACGGCCTCTTTGGTTTTCTTTACAAGCCAGGAATGGAGGGCATCTTAAAATTCTATAAATAGAATCAAGAATGCTACTTTGTGTATGTATGTTTTAAGAACTAAAATCATCATGCAGAAAGGCATGCAGGCGGCACACTAATGTCATTACAATACAATTGGCCTTGCAGGGGCGATCATTGTGCTGTGCTGTGCTGTAAGGGGAGCTGTTGGCACGCCAGAGCACAGCGCTCATCCGCCAGCCTCAGCGAGACCCACTTCCAACGAGAAGCAGCCATGTTTCAACACCTCACATCCCTGACGCTGACAAGCTGAAGGACTTGTTTTGGTGATTTTCTGCTTACAGCGAATACTGACTACATCCGAGAAAGGTACTGACTGAGGAACTGGAACCGCCTCCTGTGGTCTCTGCCTGCAGCCCCCACTTGGCCTTTGAACCTAGAAGGTGCTAGGAAGAGGGAGGACTGCAAACTAGAATCAAGAGGAAGGTATGCCCCACCATCTCCACCCCATGCAACAAATACAGGAGAAAACACAGCAACAGACAAGGGGTCCTTTGTGACCTCTGGTCTCCATATCAAACATAATTACGAGAAGACCAGTGTTTTAAAGGTCAGTAATAATCATATAGACAACTCTGTCCCAAGGGTGTGAGACTTAGGGAACCATTAGTGTCCTCAAGTCCCAGGTTGCAAATTTACCCCAAATTGTCAGTTCCCAGGAACTGCACCTCAGATTAAAACCATCTCACCAGGGAGTCTCTAAGAATTTGCTCTTGTTCTAAATCCTAAGTGCTTGTAGAACTGCCAGCACTTCAAAACTAGAGACCATTGAACAATATAAGGCAGCGAGCGATTAAAACCACCAAATTCACATTCAAAGCAGCTTAAGCTACTTTTTAATTAAAAATAAAATATCATTGGCTAAATTCAGATGTCTTAGCTACCCCAAAGTCTCCTCCAAATGCAAAGTGTGGCTGAAAAAGTCAAAGGCCCGCACAGAGTAAGAGGTGGGCTGGGCAGGAGTAGTCTCCAGGCCACACAAGCATCCTGAAGCCAACCCAGTTTAGCCCGTGCATATTCAGAAGTCTCCCTGAGCTGCCAGGCAAGGACAACTTGCAGCTGCCACTGAATAAGCTTTATTAGCAGGGGCCTCTAAGGAGACAGGGTGTATTCACCTTCTTGGCAGGAGAATGACTTAAGTAACAGCACAGCAAGACAGCTAGGCTTCTGAGATGTAGAGATGGCTAAAGGAAGTTCTGGCACTTTTAAACACACCTTAAGCTAACATAAACATTTCTTGAGCAATCATAAGCTCTCGGTGAAGGAGCCTGGGTGCTTCTCAGTTAACAGCATCGTTTGAGATGGAAAGAAAGTTTTACTGCAAAGTTAGAAGTAAATAAACATTGCAGCTTTAAGTTGTTCCTACTTGTTTAAAGTCAAGAAGGGCCGGGGCTTAGTCAACTTCAGGCAAGAGGCCAAAAATTGTCAAGATCAGGTTTAAGGTGGGGATGATGTCACTCACTATGAAGTCTTGATTTTTCTTTCTGAAGCATGAGAAACGTTACTGGTAAAACTTTACCTCACCCACAGCTTTTTTTTTTTTTACATTTTTAACTCTATTTTTTTCCTTTCAAGAATGATTTTCCAAGTATGTTTCCTGTCTTATATGCAAATTATATGAATTTGCTTTCAGCTTTAGACATGGTCTCACCTAAAAAGCTTGCCCTAAAGTAAAGAACAGGCACTTGGTAGCTGCAGGAGTATAAGACATGATACTCATATTTAATCACTTCGGATGGTGATGCAGACTCCATCGCTTCGGAATCATCCGCAGGTAGCTCTAAATTCTCCTGGAAAAATAAACAGAGATAAAGCCAAACTGTCAGTTTTAAAAAACAAGTACAATTATGGGCAAGGAAAGATTTTTCTTCTTGCAAAATAAGTTAAGTAAATACAAGGCTATGAGGTAAGAAAAAGGGAGTTACCCACACTAAAACTTAACATTTGATTCCTAGGTAAACAGTAAAGCCAGAAAACATTAGCATTTAGTAAATCCAGATTGTTCTGGGGAAGCAAAGCAATTCTGGGTAGAGATGGGAGTGTGGAGTGTGGAGCCCAGGTGGGGGCAGGGGCTGGGGAAGAGACAGAGGCAGGGGCAGGGGCAGGAGCAGGGACAGGGACAGGGACAGGAACAGGGACAGGGACAGGGACAGGGACAGGGACAGTACAAAAACTAGTACAGCAGCAACTGTGATTTCAGCAACAAGATGGTGTCTATGCCAGCTTACCTTATTCTTTACTTGTGAGAGCTAATAACATCCTAACAATCGAACCAAGGCTAGGAAATACCCCTGAAGTTTCTATTGTACTCGCTCAAAGATGACTCATTGTGTGCTGAACAATCCCCAGTTCCATTCTGAATAAGAAAGTTATTTTGCAAGGGTCTGAGTTTGTTAGGTACATTTCAAGTCCCGAGTGATTCTGTTGTCTTCATTATTGTGAGTATCTTTGATAACGTTCAATAATACATGCTGATTTAGAGTAGAGCTGCTGGCACATATTGATAGGAAGTTAAACAAGGCTTTGTAAGCAGCTTTATGAGAGTCATTTCACTTCTCAAGTAATTGTTCTGTACTGGCTGCGCTCTCTCTCTCTCCCTCTCTCTCTCTCTCTCTCTCTCTCTCTCTCTCTCTCTCTCTCTCTCTCTCTCTCTCTCTCTCTCTCCTCATGCACAGACATTTCTTAAGAACAGATCTTGACATGTAGAAGCAATTGATTGGATGGACATGTCGAATCAGGGTTTCTGGGTGCATCCATGTGCACATATTTATTTGGGCTGAAGAATTTTCCCTTTGAAAATAAATTAGTAGAAGGAATGAAGCAAGTGGGTTTGGCTCATTTCAGCTTCTCATTAAAACAGGAGCAACAATGAACAGTCAGAAAGATCCAAAGAAGGGATGGCAAGCTTTATCAATAGGAAATAAGGCTGCCTGCGGAGATAAGGAGTGGGCTCTGCTCTCCAGATCTCTGTCTCCTTTACTAATTCCCCACCCACAGCCAGCTGGCTGGAGAGACACCACAGTGCGCAAGTCACAATGGGAGTTTTAGTTTTAACCTGTAAACACCTGTAAACACTGTCAGCTAAACACACTGAATTAAATAACCACAGAGAAACCACTGAACTAAATATTCCAGATAACAATGAACACAATAACAACACAATAACAAGAAAGAGGGTTTTTTTTTTTCTTGTTTATTTAATTTTAGCCATGAGAATCGAGATCTGTTGCAATAAATTTTTAACCAAATTTTTTCTCTTTGGTCCATAACTGGGTTATTTCATATTTATAATTTCTTTTGTTCCTCAACATAATAAAAGCATTATAACTTGTTATTTGGGGTTGTATCTTAAATGTCCCCATAGGGCCAGGTATTAAAGGCTTGGTTGTCAGCCATGGGACTATTTGGAGGTAGAAGCTTTAAAAGAGGTATATTTTCAGCCATGTTTGCTGGAGATACAACTTGATACAGCTTTTTTGCTGAGGACCTTTTGCCAGTATATCTTAAGTTTGTAAACATACAAACTCTTTGATACCCTGGTTTCACTGTTGGGAGTCTGCACCACAGAAAGTCCAGAGTATTAAGGGCATAGGAGCAGGATAGTCATTGCAGCTTAATTTAGTAGAAGAATATTACATAATCAACCTAAAATATTTAGCAATAAAGAAATGGTTGTTTTGTTTTTTACAATGCTGGCTGTGACATAGTTCTGCAATGGCATAAAGTGAAGGCATTAAGTTTGCAATGACATAGCAGAAGATGGCAAAAATCTGTATATGACCATATTATATACTTCTCCATATTTAATGGAGAAGTAGAGGGCGAAGAAGAGATACATATGTGTGTGTACTAAATAATCTAGAAAACGCAAACCTTGCTTGTTTACAATGCTTACAAATCTGAAGTGGTGAAGGGCTAAATGTTAGGACTCTCACTGTTTATGTATTTGTACAGTATAATACATTTTTAAATGACTACATGTATTAGTCAGCTTTCCAACAAGACAAATAGCTGAGGAAAATAAACCTACAAAGAGGAAGAAGTTATTTGACTCCTAGTTTGAGTCCACAGTTGTGTGGCTCTGCTGCCTTTGGACTTGTGACAAGACAGAATGCTATGGTAGAGCCTTCCATGAGGCCCCTCTTCCACATATAATACTGAATATTGGTTTCGTTTTGTCTACTTGATGAGTGTTTACATTTCAGTGTTTGTTTTCATTTCTGTTTCTTGTGTCTTTCTGAAGGCAAATGTCTACTTGTATGTGATTGGTAATGTGTATTCTTCTGTGAAGTGTTTGCTATTTAGTTTGCATTTTCTTGTGGAATTACAACTCTTTGCATATTAGAAATAATAACTTATCAGAGACAAATATATTTGTCTACATTCTAAAAAAATTAACTTGCAAAAGAGTATGTGTGACACATATATAGGTGTATGTTTTTACTCAGTTTTCTTGCAATTTATTGAAATTTTGTTACAAAGTTTGTAAAATATTTATACAGTCAAACCTGCACACTTCCTGTTTGCAGCTTCTGAGTTCCATGCATTCAGTAGAAAGTCACTCGCATAACCCAACTTTTCTCCAATAATCATAAATATAAATATATTAATCTTTTAGAAAGACAAAAGTTTTAAAATTAATATTTAGATCATTAATCTATCTAAATGATCATTTTGCCTATATTCCCAGATGCTTTCGAGACAAAGACTGACAATACAGCCCAGGCTAGACGCAAACCCATGATCTCATTGTCTCAGCTTCCTAAAAGGGACGATGACAACCAGCTTCCCAAATGTTCTTTAGTGCATCCTTTACTCTTGGATTTGAAGTGCTTCTATGACTATAATTTAAAGGTGTGGAGGGTATGTATATGTTTATAATCTTGAGTTACTTTTCATCTTAGACCACCACTGGTGTGAGTGTGTGTGTGTGTGTGTGTGTGTGTGTGTGTGTGTGTTGCATGTACTCTCAGGCACATGTGAACAAGTGAAGGACAAGTGTCCTCTTCTACTGCTCTCCATCCTATTGCTTTGAGACAGTCTCTCACTAAACATGAGTTATCAGCGAATTCTGGGAAGTGCCTATATCTCCCCCAAATGCTAAGATTATAGGGACCCACATGCCTGGCAATTCCTGTGTATTATGGGGTTTGTATTCATACACTTACACTTATAGAGTAATTGTCCCTGGCTCCATCGTTTTGGAATTCTTCAGACACATTTTAAACATAAGAAAATGGGTCTTTTTGTTTTCTCTTTAGTTTCTCTTTAGTTTTAGAGCCTGTCCTGGAACTCACTCTGTAGACCAGGCTGGCCTGGAACTCACCTGCCTCTGCCTCCTGAGTGCTGGGATTAAAGGAATGTGGGACTTAATTTCTGTAGAAAATTGTAGAAGCAGATTATCTGAGAAATAGCCTTACCAGCAAATCAAGAACTCAGGAATGTGTTGGGGGGTAGACACAAGACATTTACAATTATGGTTCTCTGCAACAGTTATGAAGCTCAAGGAATAAGGGAAAAGGAACAAACAGGCTTTGTGGAGAGCCTACCAAAAGTCTCAAGCCAATCACTGTTCTCTCTGGCAGCTACAGTGTCTGTGACCACAAATACACATGAGAACATTTTAGAGACCCACACACACACACACACACACACACACACACACACACACATTCAAGTAAAACAGGGCATTTGAGTAAGCTCAGTCTTGTAGCGTGTATGTTTCCGCCGCGCCTGCCTGTCTGGGCCCACAGCCGCGCCAGCCCCAAATAACATTCAGAGACTCTGTATTTGATATAATCCTGTTGGCCAGTTACCATTACTGTTTATGAGCTAGCTCTGTCTTAATTATTAACCCATTTCTACTTATCTAAGTATTTCCACGTGGTCGTCTTATCGGGGAGCCGCGGCTGGCGTCCTGCTTCTTCCCGGGCTACATCTCGACTCCCCCTACTTCCTCTTTCCCCCTCCTAGTCTCCTAGCCCCACCTATCTAGTTTTCTATTGGCCAACAGGGCTTTATTAATTAGTATGAGAAACATATATACAGAATAACATCTCCCATCACAGTCTATTGTGTCAGTGTCAATATTCCAGTTGCCATAGTTCATAGATTTACAAGAAACTGAGGAAATGCACATGGAGCCTTCCTGACAACTTAACTACTGCTTGCAGGACGCAAAGGTGCTAGCCACACAGATGGCCGAGGAGTCGTGCAAACAAATTAAGGATTTGTTTAAAATAATTTGAGTAATTAGTAGGTCGAAGTGCAGAGGAGCATGACAAGTCACAAAGCAGTGTTTAGGGCTTGCTTGATGGACCCAGTGTATTCATTTAACTGCTCTACCAACTCTTGTGAACACTTACATCCTCCAAATTAAAAGAGGGGGCATGTTCTGACATCGTGTTACAGTAAACAAAATCATAATTAACAGTACAGGGAACTTAAATCTTTCCATCTAGCCCAACATTCTCCGTTCATATGTACAAACAAGACTCAGAAATACAGCTGGCTTCCCGGGAGTTGGGGGCACAGGCTGGCACTGCAGTCACTACATTTTGTACTGTTGCATAGCACCTATCCTCTGAACTGAAACTTGCCCTTCTGGAGGAAAGGGGAAAACTCATAAAAACCAAAAGCTCAGAAACGTCTCCAAAGTTACTCGATTCACAGAGCTCATCTCCAAGGTTATATAAGCAGCATACTGGAGAAGAGGGGCCTCCTGGATGCATCGTCTGCACGCAGGTAGGAAGCTCCAGGGATAAGGCATCTCTAAGAAGCCAGGGTAGAGCAGCTTTTCAGTGACTCGGTTGCCTTGTGTCACTCACGCTCCTGAGAGCAATCCCAAACGCACACTGGTTCACCATGGTGGCTTGTGGGGAACTGTTGCTTGGCTCTCCTGTGTTGCTCTCTACGGACTGAAGGGATGTCCGTTCACTACAGCTCAGAAGTCACTCAAGGGCCATACTAAGCCACTTCTCAATTACTACTCCAATGAATTTTGGCTAATACTCAAAATATAATAACATTTTTAGTTTAATGTTTTGCTCTTTTCATTATGGAGCATTTAAATATTTGGATTTACTTGATTTGATATTAAGAGTTATTAGGAAAAGAACTAACAATACATCTATTTTCCTTGAAATGTTACAAATTCATCAAATGAGAAGAAAACTATGTTCAGAAAATTATATTCACTCATGGAGCTAAAAGACTAAGTAGTTCCCATTAATTATAGAAAACTTGATTTTATTGAATTCAATTAACAATAAGTTGACAGTGATCTCTCATTTAGTAAATCTGACATGAATTAAGCTTAACAACTAAATCCCATTAAGTAGGGATCATGCTGAAGCCACTTCATAGATATTTTATTGAAAGCAAATCCAAATAGAATGTTGAGCTTTGGAAATGAGATCTGTATCTGGGTTTATCCTCCAGGGAGAAGTAATTAAGGGGAGAAAAGGTAAACTCCTATCACCAGTAATCTCCTCCTCCTACGAGCAGGCATAAGGATGAGCTCTGTGCACAGTGTCCTGAAAGTAAAAAAAGGATCACTTTGTTTATCTTCTGGCAGGTCATGGATTCAAACCTAATGTCAGTGGCTCAAAAAACACAGCCATGAGCCAAGGAGGGGCAGTTGCCCCGTGCTGGTTCCAAGGCTGCCGTGTGCTGTGTTCATGCGTAGTCATATACAGTATCTAATCACAACAGCAAGATACACTATGTAATAAATTATATGCTAAGATTCCTGAACCAAAAACCATGTAGTATTTTCAGAAGACTGATGAAGCCTTTTGACAGACCCAATGAAAAGGCAATTGCTTAGTTAAAAAAGGTTGTGATAATATTCGATCTTAGTTATAAAAACAGTCTGAGGGACTTGAAGTAAGCAGCTCTTATTTTCTCCACGGCTCATCATTTTACTGCAGGTGGTCTTTTCGCCATCCTCATTACTAGAGTGACTTTTTTCATGACCTCTGAGGCTTCGGAGCTAGTGACTATCACAAGAAGTTTTGCAAATGATGTCATCTCCTTAGAAATGCACATGTTGTGTCTGGCACATAGAGGGACAGTGTTCCTTGCAAGGCAGGCAGCACTAAAGCTGCAGTGGTCACAGATGGTCCACAGGGGGCGCCTTAGCGAGGGTTATTATCACAACTACCAATGTAAGAAGGGAAAAGAGCTGTGAGGCTTTGCTCGCCTTTTATATTAGCATCATCATGACCGATGTGGGTTCCCACTGAGAGGAAGATTCTCTCTCCAGTGCAAGATTAAACCCTTCTCTGCACTGTGTGCTGAAGCGGGAGGTGGGAGGGAGGGGCCCAGAAACCTGGCAGAGCACATCTGGCAGTTTTCTGGATGTTTATAGCTATCCCAATTGTGTGGTTCTCAGTTCTTGTTTCCTTAAAGACCACACAGGAGACAGCAACCCTGTTAATGCCTGGAGCTAGGAAGCAAGCAAAAAGGCTGAGCGTAGGGTACAACTGTGAAAGGAAGAGGCTGACTACAAGAGTCCACTCCAGAGAGTTCAGCAGCTCCGGAGCAAGAAAAAATACTGCTTCACAGAACCTTGGATGTTAAAGGCAGTTACCTCTCCGAGAAACAAAAACAAAACTCAAGGAGCACTCATACAGCCCTTTAAGAGTGGATATTTTTTTTCCTTTTATGATGTCTACATAGCTAAGTGCAAGAGAATTAGCAGGATCAGGAATTTGAAAATGGAAATACTCATGTAAATAATGGCAATCTAAAGGAAGATGTAAGATTTTCAGGTATTTTACATTTCAAAAATTCAGGTAGAAGAGTTTCTTTTCAGTTGCCTTTTATATGCTACATAAGAAAGCAGCAATGGTAGGATTTAAATGACATAATAATATGTATTATGCTATTTGTTCCTTTGCTCTAGGAAGACTGTCCCCAGTTACCCAGCAACTAAGAACCCAAGTCAAGACAAAAACCTAAGGCTTTAGGCTCCAAGCCCAGGCCTCCTCCACTCTGCAAAGACCATCATATGCCTGGGGAGGCTGGATGTTAAAGATGTATTTCTGGGTTCTGTTCTCAAACTATCAATTCGGTAGTTCTAGTCTGAGATTGAAGAAGTCACCTATTAGTGATGTTCCTGATGATGCTCATGGAGGGCTCCAGAAAGCCTCGCCTTGCACATGCACAGGACCTTCTCTGGGATTCTATCTCTCTGAGCTACAGGGCTGAAAGTTAGCAAAATCCAGTCACCAAGACGCCAAAGCATGCCTCCACTACCGCCTCATCTGCTCTCCTCTGAGAGGAAGCCTAA
The DNA here is from genome assembly GCA_030556225.1 of Cricetiscus sungorus. Lineage (NCBI taxonomy): Eukaryota > Metazoa > Chordata > Mammalia > Rodentia > Cricetidae > Cricetiscus > Cricetiscus sungorus. The sequence continues at coordinate 50,771,950 of JANBXA010000398.1, forward strand.
TAGACCTCAAGCGACTCAAATCCTCAGCTATTGCTCTCCCAGTTCACTGTCCCTATCCTTTATCTGATCCTATTAAAAGTCACCATAACTTCCCCCTTTCCTCACTTAGTTATTCTTTCATAATGGCCATTAGTGGCTTACCGTGTTAGTTTTCAGTCAATTATTACATCAGATCTGTGACCGATAACCCTATACAACATGAATTGCTAATAGTGGAACTAGGGATGACAAAGAGAAATAAATTTTATACCAGGCATAAGCCCACTAGTATGAGAGATTTGCCTCACGAGGCCATCTGTTTTAACTTAAGAACCAGAAAATGCTTTATTGTTACCTTGTGACATAGTCGATCCATTTCCATTACACTTATCTCTAAGGAAAAGTAAGAACCAAGAGTTATTGTTTATCATATAATGTCCTATCAACATATGAAGTTTATTGTCTTCAAGTTTCCCTTCCTTATATTTTGCAATCCTTTTACTTTTTCTTAGCTCTAGTTTCATAGACCTGCAACCTTTTTCTTAAAGGGTCAGATAATAAGTAGTGCAGGCTTTTAGGCCATAGTAAGGTAACTGTAACTGTATCATCAATCCATAAATAATGAACAAAGGAGTTGGAGAAATGGCTCAGTCTTTAAGAGTGCATACTTCTGTTATAGAGGACACAAATTCAGTTCCCAGTAGCCACAGAAGCTCACAATCATCTGCTACTCCAACTCCCAGAAACCTAATGCCCTCTTCTGGATTCCATGGGCACCGGCATTCACAGATACATATGCTTGCACATGTGTGAGCACACACACACACACACACACCATTGAAAACAAATCTTTGAAAATGGACACAATTACATGCCAGTAATACTCTACAAACAAAAATAAGCAGTGGTCCACAGACATTCACTTGCCTACCTCTAAAAATACACCCAAAGATCTTTACTTAATTTTATTGTGCTTTTATAAGCAGAAACTAATTAAAGGCCTGAGCATATACTTGATGAACTACTTCTATTTTGTCTATCTTAGGACATTACACTAAATTTCCCAAGGGGAAAGGAAATGGTAAACCTTAAAAGGGTGATGATAATTAAATCCAATAGGCTAAAGTTTGGCTGGGACTATTTTCTAAAGAAATATACCATTCCTTTAACTTAAGCAAGTAGGATTTCTTAAGTCATGATGAATCAACTGCAACTTTTTTTCATATATAAATAAAATTATATACTCAAATTTAAAAATGAGTAAGAGTGAAGATTACCAGGCTGTGGCAAACCAAAAGGCAGGCACTGTGGAATTTCCATGCATCTTGAAGTAGGAGCCCTCTCACTAGCCACACAAGCAATGCCACTTGTGTCACCAAGAACACTCCTAAAGAGCCTTCAGAAAAGCCATTCATTTCGTCCCTGAACTCAAGACTCCCTGGGTTATAGCAAGTGAGCAGGGGTCTGTTTGTTTGCTTGCTGTTTTGGGTTTGGTTTGGTTTTGGTTTTATTTCGAGACAGGGTTTCTCTGTGTAACCCTGGCTGTCCTGGAACTCTGTAGACCTCTACAGTGATTTGAGTGTCTACCATTTATTAGACACAATGCTTGTGCTGTGGCAAAAATGTGATTTTTGCTCTTAAATATTATTTTGTCATAAATGAAAGCAAAATAAAATTCTCACTTTCCTACTGGATCACCAGAAGACATCTAAAACCTCAGATAAAAACATCAAAATTTTAGTGCAAGTAAAAGGAGAAAAAGGACATGGAATCTGAGTTTGAACTTGAGTTGCACTCTGGCTCTGCACTGGTGGAATGAGGAGGTCAAAGTTTCAGCTTCCCCACTTGTTAAATAAAACAACCCTTTACTCTTACAGTGTCTGTGGTGGTTTGCATAAGAATGGCCCCATTAGCTTCATATATTTAAATGCTTAGAGAGTGGCTCTATTTGAAGGATTAGTAGGTGTGGCCTTATAGGAGGAAGTGTGTCACTGGAGGTGGACTTTGAGGTTTCAAAAGCCCAGCCAGGCCCCATGGGCTGTCTTTCTGTTGCCTATAAATCTGGAGATCCAGATGCAGAACTCTCAGCTCCTCCAGTACCATGTCTGTTTTTATGTTGCTATGCTTCCTGCCATAATGATGATGGACTACTTCTCTGAACTGTAAACCACCCCAATTATATGCTTTCCTTTATAAGAGTCATCTTGGTCGTGGGGTCTCTTCGTATCAATAGAACACTAAGATAGCCCCCTTATTCAATGTACATTAAATAGGGTAGTATAGAAAACTGCCTGGCACATAGAAAGTTCACTATAGACCCATTCATTCACCAACAAAAGTTACAGAGTATCTCTATGTTCTAAATCAAGGTCACAAAACATTCTCTTAAAGGGCCAGTAATAAAGACCAGGCTTTGTGTACTCTATCTAAATGCCCAAATCGTGAAAGCAGCAGAGAAATATACAAATTAGCAAGTGTGGTTTTGTTCCAACAAAACATTATTTATGGACACTAAGATTTAAGTTTCACATAATTTTAATGTGTCAAGCAATACTGTTTTGGTTTTAAACCATGTTTTTTATAGCTTGTAGGCTATATAGAAATAGGCAACATGAGACTGTCTCCAAGAAATGGCAAGGAAGCTTCACCCATGATAACACAAAAATATAGCTGCCCAAACAAGTACCAATTGATCACAATTGGGTAGACATGCTAACTTGCCAGTGGGGAAATCTCAGAGGACTCACCTCTTAAACTAAGAAGCACAGGCAGCTAATGCCAGCTACAAAGGAAAGTTAGCCTTCCCCAGTGATGAGCCCCCTAACCAGTTATCTAATACAAACAGCACTGACATCATATACTTTCAAGCTACATTAAATGAACTCAGGAGGTTCTACGTTACGGGCAGGTTTTTCCCGCCGGCCTGCCGGCCCGCCAGCCCGCCAGCCCGCCAGCCCGCCAGCCCGCCAGCCCGCCAGCCTGCCCGCCATTGGTCTGGTGGGCCGGCCCCAAATAACACTCAGAGACTCTGTATTTGATATAATCCTGTTGGCCAGTTACCATTATTGTTTATGGGTTAGCTCTGTCTTAATTATTAACTCACAAAGATAGGATAGATGATATTTTCTTTCTTACAAAATGTTAATAGACTAAATATTGTTTACTGTGATTCTTATTTGATAACTGTTGTATGTTATATTTTACTATATTAATGTTAAACCCCTTCTTTTATTTTAGACAGAAAAGAGGAGATGATGGGAGATGTTATTCTGTAAATACGTTTCTCATACTGGTTAATTAATAAAGCCCTGTTGGCCAATAGAAAACTAGATAGGCAGGGCTAGGAGACTAGGAGGAGGAAAGAGGAAATGGTAAGGAGGAGTCAAGATGTAGACCAGGGAGGAAGGAAGACGCCAGCCGTGGCTCCCCAATAAGATGAGCCACGTGGAAATACTTAGATAAGTAGAAATGGGTTAATAATTAAGACAGAGCTAGCCCATTAACAATGATAGTCATTGGCCAACAGGATTTTATCAAATACAGAGTACCTGAATGTTATTTGGGGCTGATGCAGCTGTGGGCCCAGACCGGCAGCAGGCGGGCTGGCAGGCTGGCAGACGGGCGGGAAAAACCTGCCCGTAACAGTTCTATTTATGTATTTATGTATACACACATTTGTAACAATGATAACAAAAGAAAAAGAGGCCCATGAATTTGAGATGGTGTGAGAGGGGGTAAGAGGGGAAGGGTTGGAGGGAAAAGAAAGAGAGGGAAAGGAAGTAATTATATTTTAGCTACAAATTTTTTTTTTTTAAATAGGCAGCAGACCAATGTTTGTCAGCCCCTAGCATCTGGAAATCAGAAAGGACAGGAACTATAGTTCACCCTGAAGTGAAGACATACAAATATTGATCAAACAATCACACAAATACTGAAAACTGATAATTACAACAGATGTGGTTTAGATAAAATGTTCATTGTCATTGGAATATATGTGATTTAACCTCTTCTATAAATTTGGTTTGTAAGATTAGCATATTTTTCCCCAGTTTTCCATGTATAAACTGAGCTTTCTATAGCAGCAAGCCTCTGCATATTTTAACGGCTCTGCTCCAGAGACCATGTTTATTTCAGTGAACTCACGACCTGTCCAGGCAGATTTTTAGCAACTCTTCTTGTGAAAATGCACCAAACTGTCATCACTGAGACTCCCTCTCCATCATCTGGAAGCATGCAAACGTCTTAACTCTTGCTGCATCCCTCTGCAGCCTGTGGCTACACTCCGCTTTGTTCCAGGTCTAGGTGCTAGCAGCAGCAACAGTTTCTTTCTCATCTTTACACAGACCTATGTATACCCCGGCAGGGGTGTGCAAACAGGTCACCACATGGTGGCAGTGGGACATGTCACACATGCAAACAGGTGTACCTGGGCTGCCAAGTGGAAGGCCTGGGACATAGATATGAGAATAGGCACACACTGGCTACAAGTTGGATGCCCTAGGACATGAAAAGCATACCAGTAAGCCTACATAGTGTGCCACGTGGTGATGCTAGGATATGACAGGTGTGTGCACAGGTGTGCCCTCCTCTGTTTGTGCAAGGCTGGTTCTGGGTGCTAGCCCAGTGATTGGCTAGCCAGTGATTGGCCCACGCCACCTCTAGTGCAATACACACACAGGGATAAATAAGCCATCGTTAGCAGTAAATTTAAGTTCATGTTTAAAATAACTGAATTTCAAACTTGGGCAGGCAAGTTTTGAAAACTCTGCTCAGACTTTGCTTTTATATTATACCTTGTGTTGCTTACTGGGGTTTCTTTGCAGGATTCATTTGAAGCCTGGAGTCTGAGAAATGACAGCTGCACTAACTGAACAAGGCTGAACGTGGGACTACCCTGTTAAATCCAGAGGACAGGGAGACTGCACTCATCTACAAACAGAGATGATTGGTATTTAAACATCAGTAATGTGAACGTAAGAGTAGTTACTGCGCTATATTCCCCACATCTCAGTGAACTGTTTTGCAAGCATGCTGGTCCCTAGGCTACTGTTCAGCAAAGTTACGGGCAAAATTCATCTTTGGCCTCCTCTCCTTGATTTTCCTTGCCTTGCTCACCTCTTGCAGTCTGCTCATCTGATCTCCACAGTGAAGAGCCTGACAGAGTTGCCCCTGGTAAATGGCACAGCCTGGATATATCAATCCTCTCAAGAATCTCTGAGAAGTCTTGAAGAGACAGTTTCTTGACCAGAGGCCTCATGTACCCTCATGTATCACCAACCAAATAGTCTGTGTAGCACAGATTGGTCTGTGAGGAAGTGGTGTTGCCTTTCCTGGAACCCCTTGGACTAGGCCCTGAGAAGAGGCAAGTTCTGGCAGTGACTGCACAAAAGGATACATGGACATCACAAGTGCCTTGCAACCTCTCTAAGATGACAGAACTTGGAGACTGAGTTTCTGTTCTGCCTGGTCCCACAGCCATTTATTCCTAAATAGACACACTGACGCTTGTATTTATTATAAACTGTTTGGCCGATGGCTCAGGTTTCTTACTGGCTCGCTCTTTCTTAATTATTAACCCATTCCCATGTGGTCTTATCTTACAGGAAATGCTCCAGCACCTTACTCTTCCAGCAGCTACATGGCATCTCCCATGTAGCCTCTCCCGTTTCCTCTCCCAGAATTCTCCTAGTCTCGTAGTCCTGCCTATACTTCCTGCCTGGCTCCTGGCCAGAGTTTTACTCATCAACCAATAAGAGAAACATATATACAGAGGGACATCCCCCATCAAGCACTTACTCCAGGAAGGTGATGCTGGTCTTCCAAGTGCCAGACTCCACATGTCCCTGTTATCAGGACATTACCACGTCTCTACTCAAATTGCCAATGATAAATCAACATTCACCATAAGTTTCCAAAGAAGAAAATAAAATAAATTTAAGTTGGTAATACTGAATCAGTGTCTTTTTTCTGGTCCCTTAAAATAACAAATAATTATCTGCATAGTAAGAAAAATGCTAATTTTATTAAAACCCTATCAGACGAGGCTTTTAGACTAACTCCCAGCACTCTAAAATATTATACGAGTGATTTCATTTATCAGTTCTAGCATCTTTGGGATCATTTGTATACACAGTTGCCATATTTAGAGAGAAAACCCAAATCCAAAACTGACTTGTTTTCTAAATGAATTGGGAAGTTGTCATTAAGAAGCATCTGCCACTTTACTGCATTCATGTAAAAACATTCTCGTGCCTCTATAATGGACTATTGAGCAGCTGTGTTAAAGCACTACAACCACAGCAAAGCATGTCATAAAAGAGATAAGGAGCCACAACACAATTAATGATTTCAGTTCCTCTATAAATTAATTTCAGTTTTAATAGGTGCAACTCATCCTTACACTCAACATGACACAAGTCTGAAGAAAAAAAAAAGCCTCCAGATTAAATGCCCACCTTCCCATGTACATCTTAGGGAATTTGTAGATTGATTTCTTTGTTCCATAAAGGTCAAACCAAGAAAAGTTTCTTTTACTTTGAATGTGAAGCAGATATCTTAAATTATTATAAGCTTTAAAAAAAAAAGAAGAAGGAAAAAGAAAAGAAAAGAAAAAGATACCTTAGTCAAGATGTTAAACCTACAGTGGCCTTGCACATGGAAAGTAGGAGCAGTCCCTAGGCAGCAGCAACAGGAAGGCCTAGGCAGCAGCAACAGGAAGGCCTAGGCAGCAGCAACAGGAAGGCCTAGGCAGCAGCAACAGGAAGGCCTAGGCAGCAGCAACAGGAAGGCCTAGGCAGCAGCAACAGGAAGGCCTAGGCAGCAGCAACAGGAAGGCCTAGGCAGCAGCAACAGGAAGGCCTAGGCAGCAGCAACAGGAAGGCCTACTGTGTCTATAAACATTCACAGTAATCCCCGGAAACCAGGAATGGGCCCCTGTTACTCAACACAGGATCCTACTTTAACAGGAGAGAGGTTAAAACATAAAAAAGTGGTTAACAACCACACAAAAGTTTGAAAAAAACCTTGAAGTTCCATATTGTGTGTGTGTGTGTGTGTGTGTGTGTGTGTGTGTGTGTGTGTGTGGTGTGTGGTGGGGTCGGTGTGTTAGCATGGGTTACTCCAAGAGGCAGACCTTGAGACAAGGATTCGAAAGGCAGTTATCTATTTGAAACTGGTTTCAGGAACACTGGTAAGAGAAACAGGAAGGAAATGAAGTCTGCACAAGGTGCACGGATTATGTGTTGAGCAAATGAGACTCATTCCTATGGGACCCTCTGAGAGACAAAAGGGTTTCCTGCCTGAGCTACTGGGAGTGTTTATTCATTACATCTCACTACTTCTGGGTGGTGAGTTACTTTGAGATGTTATTTCCTAGAATCACAGGACTATCTTACTCTGGAGCAAAGTTTCTTCTAGCTATGCTAGAGTAGTGTTGGGGGAAGTCCCATGCTCATGCCACTGACTGGTATACACGGGGATAAAAGATATGAATGGGTCTAGAAACCAACAACAACAACAAACAGTGTAATAGTTGGACAATAGTTCCCAAGCTCGTATCCCAAACTGTGATATCTAAAGTGCTCTGAAAATTGTAGGAAATAGCCAACAACTGAGTTTGACTAAGACTGACCGGTGGCAAATTCCTAACTCAGACTTTCTAGATTCATCTATTCTACTTTGTATGAATAGAATTTCAGTAAAGAAATATTAATGTGTGAGCATGGGGTACAGCTACACCACCACTAGGAATGTGATGCAACACAGAATTTACCTTTATTTATAAAATTGTATACTTTTATAAACTAAATTTATAAATTAAGTATTGCCTATTAAAGATTCTCCCAATTCTGGATCCCTAACAGTCTATGAAGATTAGACATGTAGTTTTTGATGTCTTCTATCTCTCTGCTGAATTTGTCTAGAAAATAAATATTCCAGGAAGAATTATACTACCTCCCTAGGGCAGCTATTTAAGAAATCTGGGTAAAAAAGAAAATGAGCTGATAGGAGAAGGGATAAAATCTAAAATTGAACTACAAGAACACTTTCTCAAAATTGAACTACAGGAACATTTCCTCTGTCTGAGATGACAAGAGCCCTCTCCGCATCCCAGCCTATAGCAGTGAACGACATTAACACCCTTGCATAAACTATTAGAGAGCTAAACTTTCAAACTCCCCCAGGAGAGCATGAGTATTAATAAATATCTTACACATTAAAACTTGATCTCATTTCATTTCCATGTTAGCTTTTCCAACTCAGAGGCTTCAGAAACTCAAATCAATCATCTAAATTATTAGTAATGAACATCTGCTCATTCAATAAATGCTTAAGTATATAGTATATGCCTAGATTTTAATAAAAAGAAACCATTAATATCACAATATTAAACCAGTTAACATCACAACTGTTCATTTCAGTATGGTGCCAGAATTATGACTATAACACATAGATACTGTGGTAACAGTTATATGAACTTTGTACATGTTCAGGGAATCACAGATAAAGTCCTCAATCTTAACTGAAAAGGACACTTGGTGTCTCAGTTTAAAACAGCACTAAGCCTAAATAATGAATGATTGTAACTGGTAGGAATGAGGCACAGGCTAATCTGTGCAGATGTAATGGAAAGAGAGAGATCTGATATGTAAGATGCTGAAGACCGTAGACAACTTAGCACACTACCCTATTTTTCTGAAATGTAGTGTTATATAAAAAAATCTGAAATAGGACAAAATTACTACTTTGACAACAAAAACATAGAAAAAGGTACAAAAAAACTATAAATCAATATTCTTCGAAAATATAGATATAAAATCATTAATAAAATCCCAGCAAACTAAATCTAAAAATACATTATAATATTGAAACATGACCAAATAAAATCATCACAAGAACACAGTTAGTTTAAATACTTAAAAGTTGATTAATTCACCAGAGTAATCAAATAAAAGATAAAATCCACAGAGATTTCCTTTAGATGCAGAAAAAGCTCTTGAAAATTGAATTTGTGATTCAAAACTCCCATCAACCTGGGAACAAAGCAGGCCATCCTGTCCTAAGTAAACTACACATTGAAAGTTCCACTAAGGGTTTGGGAGGAATGGCTAAGGGGCAGAGCCCTTGCTATGCGAACATGAGGATTTGAGATTAGACCTCCAGTGTATGTGCATGCAATCCCAGAATCTGGGGTCAGAGACAGGCAGATCTGAAGAGCTCATTAACTAGCGAGTCTCACTAAAATGGGGAGCTTTAACTCTTGTGAGAGACTCTGTCCCAAGGGAATAGTGTGGTGAGTGATAGAAGAAGAAAGACACTTGGTATTTTCTTCTGACCTCTGTAAGCAAGTGCATGGTCACATGCACCTCTGTATGCATGTATAAATATGCATTCAATACATGTACACACATGCGTGCACGTGCGAGCACACACACACACACACACACACACACATGTACACAACTCACATTTCTTTTTTTAAAGAGAGAGAAAGAAAACTCTAAATACCCCTTTCTAGACTATCCAACATTGTCTGGAGGCAATGCAGGGAGACAGGAGGGGAAGGGGAAATAAGGGCATGAGAAAGGAAATGAGAAGAAATGAATGAGAAAGAGAAAGGGGGAAGGAGAAAAGAAGGGAGGGATGATGGAGGCAGGGAAGGTACAAAGGAGAGAAGGAGCCTGGAAATGAAAAGACAAAACTCTTTCTCTAGAAGACACACTGCTGAGGCAGAAATTGTGTGATCTCCAGAGCAAATACTTAGGCACAGTCACTTTGCAAGGTTGTACAATTCAGCATTAATATACAAAAGTCTTTTGTAGTGTTATATAAGAGCACCCAAACCGACAGTTAATAATGGGTTTAGCAACAGATTTGCATGGCTCTATGGCGCCAAGCACAAAGCACTGCAAAGAGAACTCTCTTGGGCCTTCATAAGCTGAGTACCAAATCATGACCTTCCACCAGGAGACTCAGCATTGTTAGGGTATAAATTCTCTGGAAATTGATCTGGGAGATTTAGTGCACTTCCAAATGAAGCTGAGCAGAGGTGTGGGAGGCAATACACACTTCCATTTACCCTTCACTATACACAGAATTGACAACATGGACATAAGTCCAAAAGCAAAGCTGAAATCATAAATTTCCTGTAACAGAACATGGAGTTGTGAGGGTGTGGTTCAGTAGTAGAACTGTACCTATCATGTGCAAAGTCCTAGGTGATGGGGGATGTCCTTCTGCATATATATTTCTCTTATTGGTGGATGAATAAAACACTGATTGGCCAGGAAGCAGCAGGAAGTATAGGTGGAGCTACCAGATCAGGAAAATTCTGGAGAGAGGAAGCAGAGAGTGAGCCACTGTAGAGACAACATGTAGCTTCCAAAGCAGTAACAGGTCCGACATTCTCCAGTAAGTTAAGACCACGTGGAGATACATAGTTTAATAGAAATGGGTTAATAATTAAGCCTGAGCCATTGATCAAACAGTTTATAACTAATATAAGTGTCAGTGTGTTTACTCAGGTCTAAACGGCTGCAGGACCAGGCAGAAGAGAAACTCCATCTACACCTAAGTTTGGTCCCCAGCACATTTTCATCCCCAACACAGGAAAAACAAACAACATAGGAGAAAATCTTTATGGTATTTGGGTGAGCAAGGATTTCGCAGAACACAAACATCATGACTCTTCAAAATTATAATGGACTTTGCCAGAAGTAAATCTTTTGTCCTTATAAAAGTAGGAAACTACAGACAAATCATAAAATGGGCAAGAGTTCATAACATAATCTGAGAATATGTAATAATTCTTACATTTAAAAAGACAGAATATCTGTTTCCAAATATGCTAAAATTTTTGACATATGCTTCCCAAAGTAAACAAAAATGGCTAACAAACATATGATATCACAATGGGGCACCAGTAGGACAAATTAATTATTTACATAATAAGTTCTGACAAAGACATGCTGATGTCAATATGAAATGCTGTAACCATTTTGAAAATTGGCAATTTACAAAAGTTAAACATAAATCTGAATGTGACAGTGTCCACTGCTAGATATTTCTCCAACATAATGAAAACATTGCCTGGGCAAGCTGCACACCATTATCTATAGTTCCTTTACTCAGAGCAGTCCCACGTGGGAAGTGGCAAATATTCATTAGAGACAGGTAAAGTGTACTCCACCACAATAAAACAGAATTTGTGATATGCAATATAATGTAGTTGAATCTTGGGTTAATTATGTTAAATAAAAGAAGCCAGGTACAGAGAATGTATATTTTATTATCTCTTTCATATAAATGCAATGCAGAATGGGGGGGAGGGGAGGAAGAAGGACAAATAATGGAAGCAATGCTTGAAAAAAGCCAAGGGTATTACATATTGACAATTATATATTAATATATACATACGTGTTAAATGAAGTTATGTCACTTGGGCTGATAATATAGCCCACATGAGCCACAGACTATCTAAGCAAAATCCCAATACAGGCCCAAGAAGCCTGCTTTTGAGTTGTTGGTCAGGGTAGTTCAAGATACTCATAAAGCAATATAGGTTGTTTATTTATGATGTCCTTGGTTGCCTCTTAGAAGTTGAAGGCTAAGTCCCTACTGCAAAAACACCACATACTTTGGACAAAGAACTAGGGACATTCAAGCTGGATGTGACCTAGAAGGGAGGAAAGAGAATGGGGAGAAATGGTGTACTTCTATTTTTATTAAAAGTAAAGAAAATGTACATGCAAATTAATACTGAATCAGTTACCAAAAACACAGCAGTTTTGCCAGAGGCTCAGGATAGACTACAGAGATTCAGAGACTCTTTAAGAGTGAGGTGTAGTTGGTGAGACTATATCATGACTATGACGGTGCTGCAGTGTGGCAGTGTATGGAATACCATACATGGTCAACTGCTCACTATAAGTAACAAGTCTATAGTAAATTAGCTATTTTCCCAGGAAGCTTATAAGAAAAAAGTAACTTTCAAAGTATTAGGCTAGGACGGAATGCAGGGTGCTATCCAGCAGCTCTAGGAATGAATGGTATCTCTAAAGACAAAAGGTGATGGCATGCATGAGATCAGAACAACAAGCTCAAGCCACAGCAAATCCCAGCATGAAGAGGGGAGGTAGACATGACTTCTCACCCCTAGCTAAGGAACTACTGGCATCTGATAGATGTTGGGAGAAGAAAAGTCAGTTTTCTATAAGGCTGTAGAAGGTTCATCTACTTTTACTTGTTAGTTACTGTGTGATCCCTAGCAAATATATAATTCTATTCTTTTTCTTCCAAGCATTTACAGTGACCTCTATTCAGGGTGGAGACTTTCTCTTGTGTACATTACATAGAGCAAGATGCTCCTGTCATCAGTAAAGAGCCATATACTCTTTGTAACCATCTAATCAGAACAGTACACAGTTGTCTACAGAAGGAAAGACCCACTCTTCCCTCCATTATAAAGTGCTTGGCCGCTTTGGTTTTGAAATATCATTTCCCCTGGCACAGTTTATGTCAAGTTGACACAAATCTAGACATAGTTGGGAAGAGGGAATCTTAATTGATAAAATGCCTCTAAGATTGGCCCGTAGGCATGTCTGTGGCATACTGTCTTGATTAATGATTGATGTTGTGGGGAGCACACACTGTGTGTGGCACCCCTGGAGAGGTAGTCCCTAGTTGTGAAAGAAAGCAGCTGAGCAAGTCAGTTAGCAGCATCCTCCACGGCTTCTGCCTTGAGTTACTGCCCTGACTCCTCTGGATGACGGACTACAAGCTAAAGGACAAAATAAGCCCTTTCTTCCCAGAGTTGCTTTTGATCATAGTATTCTATCACAGCAATAGAAAGCCTAGCTAAGACAGCTGCCTTGTCCTTGTGCTGGCCCCTGGCCCTCACAGGACTGTTCTATGTGCATAAAGAATCTTGATTCTATTTACACCTTAAATCCTCTAGAGGTGGCCTCCTACTTTCCATGTGCCCACTGTTCACCTCAGGGTGATGGTCATGCTTCCTTCTGATTTATCCCCTTGGCTGGGCACGGGACTCTGCCACTCTGGACAATGGGGCTTGCTCCCCCTCACTTATCTGCTGGCTCTGACTTTCCTGTGACGATGCTTTCACTCACTCTCAAGGTTCCAGTGAGCACCTCAGTACAGACAATGTTACTTGCTCCTCTTGGGCCCTGTGCCAAATGGATGAGCTCACTCATCCTCATGCCTCTGGTTCTCCCTCAACAACTCTTGCCCCATCAACAGACAGCTCAGCACTGACCCCTTGCTCAGTCCCTTGCCTGATGACTACATCTCCACCAAAGAAGCTGACCACTGTCATCTCAGCTCAGATTGAAACCACACTGCCTACCCCATCAAGCAAAACAAGACTGTTAGTGCTCCCGCATTCCCTGTTTTAGAAATGGCATGTGCAGATGTCTAAGCTTCTTCCCAGACTTAACCCTTTTCTACCCCCAACATATTGCCAAATAAAATGATTCTTCCCTGAGTGCTGCCAGTAATCTCTTCTCCCTTCCATAATGACTGTCGTTCTTCTAGTTCTGCCTGGAGTATTACAGTCTCTATCCTGATGTACTCACATGCCAATGACTGCCTAACCCTCTACACATTTCCCCTAACATCCGGTAATACAATCACACTGTCAAGTCTTTTTTGTTTTTTCATTTTCAAGCCCAGTATTTGAGAATCTTTGCTAGCAGAAACACTATAACCAATCCACTTGTCCTCTGTTTTTATCTTTTGTCCTGACTCTGCATACTTTACAGATTTCTGCTCTGTTGTTACTCACACACACACACACACACACACACACACACACACACACACACACTGACTAGGCTAATTAGAAAGAGTCTCCTTCGCCTACACCCAGAGAGGGCCGACTCATCCCACTGAAACCCTACCCCCACTGGGAGACAGCGCAGGTGCTCTGGTAAGCGTATGGACAGCTGCTCCGCGGTAGCACAAATCTTATTGGGAAACATTATTGCACCTCATTTTCAGTGCTTGAAAGGAATCTGTCCACTTGACGAGTTTGAGAGAAGTCGAAGATATCTGATGATGAAATAGTTGAAGTCATTCAGGGCTTGTTCCTTCCCTGCCACTGCCTAGCTGCAGTTTCCAGTTCTAATATTTATGTTCCAGAATGTGTACAGTACCACAACATTCGCTAGATAGAGGGAGGATTATTCTATACGAAAATGAAAATAACTCATGTTTTACAATTTTTAAGGTAAATTTAAGTTTTTGAAAAGTAGACCAGGGGCTGGAATAGGTAAAAAAGTTTGCCATTCAAGCGTGAATGAATGTTCAGATCCCCCAAACCCATGTAAATGCAAGGCAGGTCTGGCAGCTGGTCTGCAATTTAGCTTTCTAGAGACCAACAGAGGGAACTGGGAGCAAGCTGGTTGGAAGCCATGAGATTTGGGTTCAAATTAGAGTCCCTGCCTCAATATGTCCGGAAGAAAGTGCTCAAGGAAGATCCAAGGTCAACCTTGGGGCTCCACAGGCACACACATACATGCACACCATGTGCACATATGTGAACACTTACACACAAATACATTCATATCACACATGCCCCCACACCCCCACAGAAGACTACACAGGTATTGTGACTCATGTCTGCAATTTCAGCAATCAGGAGGCTAAGGCTGGAATGTTGCCATTTAAAAGCCAGTTTGGATTACAGAGTGAGATCCTGTCTCAAAAACTGAGTAAGAAAAATATAGAATTGGCTCCTCAGTGACACATATGACTTGTGATGCAATATGAGGCCATCTTCCTGGCAATGAAAAGATTTCTTCTTCAATTATTTTTAGTAGCCTTACTATGTTTCTCTGTGTAACTGCATCTTTCTGTCTTAGAATTTTGTATTATAAAATATATAAGAATGATCCCTAAGAGCCAGGCAGTGGTGGCACACACCTTTAATCCAAGTACTTGGGAGGCAGAGGCAAGTGGATCTCTGTGAGTCTGAGGACAGCCTAGTCTACAGAGTGAGTTACAGGATAACTAAGAAACCCTGTCTCAAAAAACAAAAACAAAAGCAAAAAAAAAAAAAACCAAAAACCCCTTAAGACAAGATATTGGGGTTGGAGATATGGTCTAGTAGTTAATAGTTAATAGTCCCAAGTTGGGTTCCCAGCACCCCAGTCAGGCAATTCAGAATTATTTGTAGCTCCAGTTCCAAAGGATCTGATGCCCTCTTCTGGTCTAGTGGGCACCTGCACTCACAAGCACATACCCTAACACAGACATACACATAAACAAATGATTTCTTAAAACTTAAAAGAAAAAAAAAGAAGAAGAAAAAAGAAAGAAAGAAACAAGAAGAGGCCTATTCTAAGCAAAGGAAGATATTTCTGAATCCAATGTATGGATTTTATGTACTTTTAATATTTTTGTCTAATGTAAGCCATACTTGTTGGCAACTCTGGGCATTTTGCCCAGTTTAGTTTAAATCTTTTCATCTGTTCAGTGTTTTCTGGGTATTGCAATTGATACGGTTAAAGGATAGCTTAGCATTTCTTGTTTACATTTTTGCCTCCTCTAAGCAGGGACTGTGACTGAGGCTAAAAGAAGGTGTTAGGCATAAAACACATTTTCTACATGGTCCAAAGGAGTTTTAAGTAAAGGATGCATCAAAGCTTAATCTCAACAAATACTTTATTAACCAGCTTATAGTAACTATTAGTAATTATAGTAATCAGACTAAGCACATTAAATCAAGAAACCATTTAAAGGTGACAGATTTCAATAATAAAAAATTATTAATTTATATGCCAGTCCACATCATTAGCTGTCTCTCCATTGTTTCCACTAAACCAAGTCCCTCAACTTAAATAGTTATGTTACTGTCTTGATAGTACTTTCCATAAATGTGACAACAATGTTTTAAACTATCAAATATACTAAATAGAAGACACAGACTATAAGGAAAATGCATTAAGAAGTAGCTAGCTCATTTTTAGCTCAACTATTTCCTTTGGTTTTAACAGTAGTTTAATGTTAGACTAGGCTCCCCAAACTCCACCTCCAACTTTTAACTGTAAAAAAAAAAAAAAAAAAAAACAAACTCAATAAATAAAACAAAAGAACCTTCATTCTGTAAGGGTCCACTCAAGTCATGTTTAACTGTGAACAGACAAACTAGAAAATGTGTGAAGAGGTCATCCATGTTCTGTATCACCATCTCCACGGCTCCTATGGGCAGAATACTGGATTGAAGTTCTCTGTGATGACCTCATGAGTCCCCATGACTCCCAGGTTATGATGCCTGTTACACACAATAAGAAACTAATTATAAAAGAACTGGCTCCATTATTGGATTATTGGGTGCTATCTGCTAAATAAAATCCTATCATTTCACTCATTTAACAGATATTTTGATTTTCTGATATTCATTTGGCCTCTAAAACCTCTTATCATCTCTTGTCTCTGCCCTATCTCTTGGCTGAGCTACAGTTGTTCTTCGCCTCCAGTCCTCTGCTCAGCCAAGGGAGAGAGAAACATCTGGGGTACATGTGTATATAATATCAAAAAGGACAGTAAGATTTAGAATAAGTGGTTGTTCTAATAGCATCAAAACCAACAGAAAACATAAAGCAAGGATTCTTTCTAATCTACTCTATGTCCACCATAAAACACATCAATATGCTATTAGACCTTCTGCTTCATGAAATCAGTTCCATTTTATTGTGGGTTATGATTTGCCTAAATCAAAAGCCTACCCCAAGCCTGGTGGCAAGGCCTATTATCCTAGCTATTCAGGAGGCTATGGTGGGAGGATAGCAAGTTCAAGGCCCTTTTGGACTACAGCATAAGTCAAAGTCAATCTAGGCAACTTGGTAAGACCATGTCTGAAAACAAAAAGTAAAAACTAGGGCTAGGCACACATTTCATATAGCTTTTGCTTGGAGCTTGCAAGGCCATAGGATCAAGCCCCATGACAACATACATACATACATACATACATACATACATACATACATACAACCAAGCAACACCATCCAAACAAAAACCACATAAGTGTTCTTCCTAGAATTTTGTCTTTCCTGGCTAGTTCTATATTTATCTTGTGAACTTTTTATCAACATATATCTCATAAGTTCTCAAATCTTCCATTTCATTAGTGGGACCTGGACTAACCATGGTCTTGTGGAAGGCTTTCCTGGTACCTGGCCATCATTCACCAGTGGCTCCAGTCTGCCCATCCATTGGTCAGGAAGTTTTTCCTACACAAAATAGCTGGTGAATTACCAGAATGATGGATATTTAACACACAACTGCAGTGAATCCAATGTCTTTGGAAAACATTAGGGGGTGTCTAAATCTTGTCAATAATCAATTTTTTTTAACTCCAACTTACTGATCAGTTAGGGAAAGCAAAGGACAGGAGATGTCTATCTCAACAATGTGTCATACTCATAAATGAATACTGGCCTGTTGGATTTTTAAATTACAAATTACCAAACAGACAGTTATTGGGATGAGGGTTAGTTTTCTTTTATGGTGACAGCGTATCATTATCATTCCAGGCCAGGCCCTACTTCTAAGACTACTTGAATAACAAACTGAACTCAACAGGTTTAACTTTTAAAAATGAGAGGAAGAGGGAAAGGAGAGATGCTAGCGGGGAGGAGAGGGGGAAAGAAGGGAAGGGCAGAGAAGCAGAGGGGGGGAGGAGAGAGAACAGCATGTTGAGTAGATAGGGAGGTAGGGGAGGATCTAGGAGGAGCTGGGGGAAGGTATAAATATAGTCAAAATTGTGCTGACGGCTTTTATGTCAACTTGATGCAAGCTAAAGTCATCAGAGAAGAGAGAGAATGCTTGAGAAAATGCTTCTGTAAGATTGGCTGTAAGCTTGTAGGTTATTTTCTTAATTACTGATTGATAGGGGAGGGTCCAGCCTATTGTGGGTGTTGCCGCCCTGGACTGGTGGTCCTGCGTTCTCTAAGAGTAAGCCAGTGAACAGCACTCCTCCATGGCTCTGCATCAGTCCCTGCCTCCAGGCTCCTGCTCTGTTATTGTTTTGACTTCCTTTGATGATGAACTATGATGTGGAAGCATAAATCCATAAACTCTATCCTTCCCAAGTTGCTTTGGTCATGGTGATTCATTACAGCAATAGTAATCCTAAGACAAAAATACAATATAGTTCTCAAAGAATAAATAAAATCAGTATTTTTTTAAAAAGGAGGAGGAGAACAAGGAGAAGATGAGGAGGAGGAGGATGAGGAGGAGGAGAAGGAGGAGGAGGAGGAGGAGGAGAAAGAGAAGGAGGAGGAGAAGGAGGAGGAGAAGAAGGAGGAGGAGAAGGAGGAGGAAGGAGGAGGAGGAGAAGGAGGAGAAGGGGGAGGAGGAGGAGGAGAAGGGGAGGAAAAGAAGAAGAAAAGAAGAAGAGGAAGAAGAAGAAGAAGAAGAAGAAGAAGAAGAAGAAGAAGAAGAAGAAGAAGAAGAAGAAGAAGAAAAATTGAGAATCTGACTTTCCTAGTTTTCTAGGGATTCAAAATTTTCACCTAATCCATGTCAAGACCAATTCTTCCTTGAATTCTCTACTCCTTTCCTTTTGATAGAAATACTACCCTCTAATTTTTCTCCTATAGCCCTTGACATCATTAGTTTCTGTAATTTCAGCACCATTTACATAGCAAGCTTGAATCCCTCCAAAAGATCACATATCTGAAGTCTAGCTAGATTTGTGTCTTTGTTTAGATGCCCCATGGCATTTCTTTTCCCAATTCTTTCATAACTTTATACATATATGTGCTATCACATTCCTTTTCTCGCTGCCCTAACCCATTCCTATGGAACTCCCAAAGCCCTTCTTCTCCCCACCCACCTTCATGTCTTATAAATGACTATGGTTGCTTGCATGAGCATGGATGGGGAGTTATTTAGCTGAATGACTTGTAAGTGGTTACATCACTGAGGAATATGACTCCTCTTCTCCCAGCAACCATTAATTGCCAACAGCTCCACAGGGAGGGGTGAGCCCCGCCACCAATTTCTTCCCAGTCAATGATAGAAGGTTTACGGGACTTGTTCAGGTAATCACCACTGCTATGAGTTCAGGGGTGTAGTGATGTCATGTCCAGAAACCATCATTTCACAGTGTTCCTCTGGATCTTACGTTCTTCCCCTTCCCCCTTCTGCAATGTTCCCTGAACCTTGCAGGGAACCAAATCGTACTCTTCGCTTCAATATGTTCAAAATATAATTACTCACCTTTTCACTAAACCTTCTTATCCTCATATTTCTTGTCTTAAAGGTTTTAAAATTCATTTGCAGTAGTGCCTGGTAGTCAATAAACAGTATTTAACGAATAAAATAGTCAACAACTGTTAATTAAGTGCAGAATCACTGGCTGACTGGTCAGCCAAAACCAACACAACCTTTTCTGAGTCTTAGTCCATCAAAAAGGCTTACTGATGAGCCACAACCTACAAAGGGCTATGCTACCAAAGTTTACATGTAAGTCATTTTGAGATGAAATAATTTTATTCAAATTTCCAGACTACTCCTAAAACCCATTAATTCAAAATATATTTGAAATTATATTGAAAGAACAGCATGAAAAATGATTATTGTTATTTTTGACTAATCTATAAACTAAATAATTATGCACAGTTAATTCTTACATGTATAAATGTGTTCATCCTAAGTCACTGGAAATATCTCATATCTCTTCTCCTTTCTTACAAAGATGAAGCACAAGAACCAACTAGGAAAACAGAAAGTCGACTGGCATGAATATGTTCCAGCAGTTTCCTAGTCTGGGCCAAAACAGCTGATCTTTTATCAAGGTATCTAAAAATGAGTCATTACAAATTTCTTATAACTTCTTCAAGCTAAACAATGCAAAAAGTTTCCTAGATTATCTCCCTCCTGCATCACAGTATCAAAATAAATATAAAATCATATAAAGCAGGGCTGTCAGATCTTAACAAAAAAAAGAAAATCACAGAGTGGTTATTAGATTTAACTATAGCTATTTTTGAAAATTTTGTATGACAAAA
This sequence comes from Cricetiscus sungorus, assembly GCA_030556225.1. Classification (NCBI taxonomy): domain Eukaryota; kingdom Metazoa; phylum Chordata; class Mammalia; order Rodentia; family Cricetidae; genus Cricetiscus; species Cricetiscus sungorus. The sequence continues at coordinate 50,791,962 of JANBXA010000398.1, forward strand.
TTCTACAAACAAAATTAAACAAAAATTGAGCAAAATATTTGTAACCCACAAAGTACTAGACTTTTAATAATATCATAAATCAATAACAAAAGTACAAGAATAAGCAAGGAAGGTATCAAAGAAAAGCACACATGGCTACATGAATAGTTTTGCTTCACTGATAACCTAAGAAATGTAAGTCAAAAAAGAAAGGTAATTGCTATCAAATGATCACAAGAGTTGATGCTGTAACTTATAGACTTGCTTTGAGAGACACCTGCTAGAAAAAAACATGGCTACTGGTGACTCTGAGAGGAAGCCGGTGCTTTTGAAAGAGTACAGGATGCTGGAAGCAAATGTTCACCCAATGTAAACGCCAGCCCCACATACGATGTGAAACACGTCCCCAGTAACTGTGGTGAAGGGTTTGACTGAGGTGATGGGCATGGAAAACTAAAAACAAATTGACGCTTTACATAGCATTGCCTTACATGTATTGTGGTTTGCATTGAGCTATTTGAAGCCCTACAGCCTGCCTGTCTTCATCTTCCCTGCTTTACTTCTTAGCACTGACTCATTAAGTATTCTTCATCTGATTCAAGGCAAATATGCTTCTGATCAAATATGCACTCACATGCTCTTTGGCAAACTACAAACCAAATTAGAAAAATCATAAATCTGCTACTAAATGTTCTGGAGGAATGGTATATGCTATACCTTCCTCATCAGAAAAGCACACATATGGGTTGCAATATGTCAACAAACTGCGTCTGTGACTTTTCTCACTCCTAGTTTTAAAAATCATAGAAAGATCAATAAAATGGGCTATATTACTATATTTGGATTAATAAAAAATCTAGCACATTACTTCTCAAATGGAAATCATTCAAACACGTTTTGAAAGACATTCAAAATGTTCTTGAAATGTACATTTTAATGAATATATCTGCATAAAAGTTAAAAATAAATACATCAGATATCCCAAGGTTGATACCAACTTTAATATCACTAACTATACAATATGCTTCTCTAAATAAAATATGCAGTTAAACAGCCTATAAAACCATCCTGTCACTTTGAATATGTACCTTGATTTAATAAAATATTCAGTTTTCAGATTTAAATGAACAAAACAAAAATGATCAGTTATCACTAATCTCTAACCGTGTACACAAAGCACAATTTCCTGCCATAGTTTTGTCATTTTATATTACATTATTTTGTCATTTGAGATATGGCCTCACTATAAACCCCAAGTTGGCCTCAAACTCATGCTACTCCTATGCATGTCTCCAAAATGCTGGGATTATGGGTGTTTGCCTATAATTATTTTTTAAAGCTCTTAATAATTCCAGAATTCATATCCAATAAATCATTCAGCAGTAAAAATAATTTCTTTCAATTTATTGGAATAACAAATGATTTTAATAGTTGATAAGAATTCCTATTTATTAAATATTTATTTCAGAATCATTACATATGGCTTTGGACAAGGCACCATGAAGAACAAAAAGACTTATAAGATGAACTGAAAGATGCACAAGACATCTTCCTGAGATTTATGAAGGACACCCTGTAATAGCAAGAATGAGACATAAACATCCCCAAACCAATATAATTGATGGTCTGAAGAATTTCATAACTTGGTGGGATGTTAAAAGCTTATTTAATCTAATAGCTAAAATTTATCATGAGAAATCCCTTGTTTAAAACTTAAAACCTAATTTCTTAGAAGTTCCCTTTTAAACTTAGATAAAATGAAATTTTCCTTCTATTGAATTTCTCCACTTGTGAAATAACTCTCTCTGTACCATATCCACAAGTGTTTGGTTGTGTTCATTTTATAATGAATGCAACACATATACTCTTACATATACAAGTATTACCTGTCATATGTCATATTTAACTTGCAATTTCCTGCTCCATAGGCTGTTGTGCAATATTGTGAAGATATATTTCTGTGATTGGTTTAATAAAGAGCTGAACAGTCAATAAATAGGCAAAAGGATTAGGTGGGACTTCTAGGCAGAGAGAGGGAAAGTAGGAGATGAACCAAGGTGCACAGGAGATGCCAAGGGGACACAGAACAAGTCAGACACACAGAATTGGAGAGAGGTAAACCATGTGGTAGAACACAGATTGATGAAAAACAAAACAAAGCAAAAACATGGGTTTATTTAAGTTATAAGACTTAGTTGAGAGAAGCCTAAGCTTTCATAATTAATAATGTCCCTGTGTCGTTATTTGGGAGCTGGCAGTTCTTATGAAAAAGTACTATATAATAGTCACATTTCTTTTTTTTTTTTTTTTTTTCTACCTTTTCTTTCCTTTTGACTCAAGAGCACATGATTTCTTTATGGTTTCTATCTTGGGGCTATTTGTTGAAGATTACAGTGTTTCCACTTGTATGTCTTTTTAAAAAATTTTAATTATTCAGTGAAGTTAGGGTTATTTAGGAATATACTGTGAAGCATGCTCAGATTAGGTTGTTTTTCACATGCTAGTAGTATTAAAGTTAAATATAGGGCAAGAAAATAAAAGTAAAATGAGAATGAAGAAAAAGAGAAATAACACACAAAATAGAATAACCAGGCCAGCCTCACACTTTTCTACAGAAGTTTTGGAGACCAGAGGAAAAGGGACCAGTACCCACAGAGCTCTAGAAGGGATAGTGTCCACAGAGCTCTGGAAGGGCCAGCATCCTTAGAGCTCTAGAAGGGATAGTATCCACAAAGCTCTAGAAGGGCCAGCATCCACAGAGCTCTAGAAGGGCCAGCATCCACAGAGCTCTAGAAGGGAGAGTGTCCACAAAGCTCTAGAAGGGCCAGCATCCTTAGAGCTCCAGAAGGGAGAGTGTCCACAAAGCTCTAGAAGGGCCAGCATCCACAGAGCTCTAGAAGTGCCAGCATCCACAGAGCTCTAGAAGGGATAGTGTCCACACAGCTCTAGAAGGGCCAGCATCCTTAGAGCTCCAGAAAGGATAGTGTCCACAGAGCTCTAGAAGGGCCAGCATCCTTAGAGCTCTAGAAGGGAGAGTGTCCACAAAGCTCTAGAAGGGCCAGCATCCACAGAGCTCTAGAAGGGCCAGCATCCACAGAGCTCTAGAAGGGCCAGCATCCACAGAGCTCTAGAAGGGCCAGCATCCACAGAGCTCTAGAAGGGAGAGTGTCCACAAAGCTCTAGAAGGGCCAGCATCCACAGAGCTCTAGAAGGGCCAGCATCCTTAGAGCTCCAGAAGGGATAGTGTCCACAGAGCTCTAGAAGGGCCAGCATCCACAGAGCTCTAGAAGGGCCAGCATCCACAGAGCTCCAGAAGGGATAGTGTCCACAGAGCTCTAGAAGGGCCAGCATCCACAGAGCTCTAGAAGGGCCAGCATCCACAGAGCTCTAGAAGGGATAGTGTCCACACAGCTCTAGAAGGGCCAGCATCCTTAGAGCTCCAGAAGGGATAGTTTCCACAGAGCTCTAGAAGGGAGAGTGTCCACAAAGCTCTAGAAGGGCCAGCATCCACAGAGCTCTAGAAGGGCCAGCATCCTTAGAGCTCCAGAAGGGATAGTGTCCACAGAGCTCTAGAAGGGCCAGCATCCACAGAGCTCTAGAAGGAATCAGCACCCAAGAGCAGACAACTGAGTTATGTCTGTAGTAAAACAACACAGAGCATTCTCAAAATAGACACCTGCAAGACTTTTCTGGAAATCCCTGCCCAGTTATGAGGATAATTAAATTATGAATCAAAATAATTCAGGGATGGAAAATTCAAACTAAAATGGAACTTACCTATGAAACCAAATGTAAATATAATCAAGTTTGAGAAAGTAACAATACTATTGTGACAAACAAAAACAGATAAAATGGTCAGGAAAGACAAATGTGTGGAAGCATCTTTCAAAGATAATACAGTGTTTGGCCTTGGCAGAGACAAGGTTGTGTTTCTAAAATAAGGTTGTACTTGGTTATCTAGAATAACTACTAGTCAGTGATCCTTGAGCCTCAGGCTCCTGCATAACAGATTTTCAGGCATGTGCCACCACGCCAAGCTGAGCATGAACTGTAAAGCCATCATCTTAACAGTAGTATATTACAACTTCCTCTCTCAATGTGTGTGTGTGTGTGTGTGTGTGTGTGTGTGTGTGTATGTGTGCATGTGTGTGTGTGTATGTGTGTGTGTGTGTAGTGTGTGTGTGTGTGTGTGTGTGTGTATGTGTGGGTATGTGTGTGTGTGTGTGTTGGTACATGTGTGCCATGGTGTATGTGGAGATCACAGGACAATTTTCTTTGCTCCCACAATGCGGGTTCCAATGGTCGCATTCATACTGTTAGGCCTCACAGCTGTGCTATCTAGGGGTATGTCACGTTGACACAAACTAGTGTCATTCTGGAAGGGAGAACCTCAGTTGAGGAATGTTCCCACCAGACTGGCCTATGAGCAAACCTGTGGTGCCTTTTCTTGATTGAAGACGGATGTGGAAGGGCCAAGCTCACAGGAGCTGTACCACCCCTGGGCTGGTGGTTCTGGATACTACAAAAAGACAGGCTGGGCAAGCCATGGGAGGAGCCAGTAAGCTGCTCCCTTCATGGCCTCTGCTTCATTCAGCCTCTGCCTCAGATTTGGACCTGTTTAACTTTCTCAGCGATGGATGGTTACCGGGAAATGGAAGAGAAATAAACCCTCCCCTCCCATAGCTGCTGTTGGTCACAGTGCTTTGTCACAGTAATAGAACCCTTAACTAAGGCAGCAGGCTCACACAACCATCTCACAAGCCTCTCTCTCCATTCAACTTCAAACAAAAAACCTTTCCAATTAAGGGAAGAGGATGGGCATTGGCAGAAATGGGTGGAAGATAAAAGGATGGCAGTGAAGTTGACTGAAATACATTATGTACATGTATGAAAATGTCATAGTAAAACCCAGTTTTATATAATTAATATATGATAATAAAACATTGTACACACACCTCCTCTTGTAGTACCAACAAGCACATATTTAAACATTCCAGATTTCTTTTAAGCAACATTAAGTTTTTTTTCAACTTTAAGTTCTATTTAAAACAGCAGGCATAGTGTAAACACTAGATCAATAAGAAGGAAAGACAGACAGGAGGTACATTTGGGTTTAAACATGCACTGTCCTCTGCAGGTTCATGTTTGAACACCTGCTCCCCAGACCAGGGTGTGCCTTGAGGTTTCTTAGCCACGCCCCACTTCCTCTCTAGCCTCCCCTTCTTGATGTAGGAGCAATGTGACCAGTGCCCCAGCTTCCTGGGACCCTGTCTCCCTCTTCCCCCTCACAGCCATGATAGGAATCCTCTTGAACTGCAAAGCAAAACCAAGCCTTCCTCCATTAACTCAGCAGCAACTAGAAAAGTAAGTTCCAAGAGTGAGAAATTTGAAGGGAAGGAAATGTGTAGTTACTGGTATTCTACAATTCGTATTTGTATTTGAGGGTGCCTTTTTAATTTCTTCTTTGAAATTCTCAGTGACTTCACACAGCGTTTTTCTCCCCCCACCAACCAAGGAGAAACTCAAAACAGAAAAAAATAAAGATAAATAATCAAAGTTCCAGACTGTTATACATATCTACTGACAGTCACCTCGGTTCCAAAGTTACAGGCCCCATCTATAGGGCGGGCAGGTATTTGTCCTCTGAGATCTGTCTTCTTCTAGACAAAGCTGCACGTCTGCTCCGCACTTAGCACAGTGCTAGCGTTCTGCCAGGACATAAAAGAAGTCTGAGCTCTAAAGCGAACAAGCCTGGTGGCTTCCCCTTAGTGGTCCCTTAGACTTAGTGGTCTGGGTGTGCTGTTTCATTCTTTGCCACTCTGGGTAGAGGCTTCGGCGCCCTGCACTCAGCAGTGAAGGATGCTCTAGCTGCTGACGACTGCTCTTTTTGGTCAGTGTCCGCCCAGCCTCCCTCTGCCTCCTTTCCTCAGCTGCCTGCATATAGACATCCCCAAAGTCTGCTTCTCACTTCAGTCACCAGGCTATACTTGGTCCCTGAATTATCTCAGCCATCCCAAGGCTCTAGCTCTGGTTTCTCTTAGGAGCGCCAAGCCTAAAACGTAAGTATGTGCTAGACATCTGTAGAAGATATCCTCCAACATCTCAGATTTGACATGCCAAAATAGAATCATCTTCCCTCTCCTGGCTTGTCATTTACTTGGTAACCTGACCTGCTTATGTTTTCTTCGTATTTCCTGTGGGGGCAATGACAACATCGTTCTACTTCCTAGTCACATAGTCTGCACACCTGGGGGTTACCTTCACCCCCTCCTCTGCCTTGTACTCACACACTTTTATATTCTCATACTGTCTCCAGTGCACATCTGGCCCCTCCTACCCATACTGACGTCATTTAATGCAAAATCAGCAAGCACACTGAGAAAAATCATTAGGTTTGACTCAAAGCCTTAGGAACTGAGTTCCAACTCTGCTCCAAATTTGCCATTGAATGTTTTACATCTTACCATACCCATAATGGAAATGACTGATCTCCAATCTCTCTGTTGTAAAGCAACCTTTCCCTCCCAAAGGCACTGTTGATAAAGACTGAACACAGATGGACACGAGGTCCCGCACCTATCTAAGCAGCTATTGGCAACTGCTGGGTGCTGGGGGGGGCACGGAGAGAGTCAATTCCTTCAGGGATATGGGCCCTCAGAGGCTATCTATGTTCCAATCACAGTAGAAGGTCACACACATGCACATACAGGAGGTTTAAAAAGAAAAGCAGAGAGAGAGCGAGAGCAAATCAAATGAAGTCGGGGGATGGTGGTGGAAAATGGGGAGAAATCCAAGGGGAGGGTATGAGGATAGACTGGTCCAAATGCATTATAAGCGTGCATGAGTATTAAAAATGTTTTTATTAAATAAACAAATCCTCATGTGTGCCCTGCCAGAATAAATTAAGAAGTCCTTAGCACTGGTTTCCACAGCCCTCGTCATCTAATGTCACCTTACCCCTCCAACCATCTGACATACCCAGGGCAACCCCTTTACTGTCCAAGTTCTGGGGAGCTTCTAAACCTACAGGGTTTTTTTTTTGCCCCAAATATACTCTGCATTTATGATGTTGCATCCAGCTCACTCTGAGAAACTTTTTCTTTCAACATCCAATTCCAATGAACCTCCTTTATAATGGCGCTGTTAACTCCTGATCAAGAATTGAACTATATTTTACCTTTATCATTCTGTCTTGCAAAAGATCATTACCTTTCTTCCTCTTTAACTAAATTAAAGACATTTTGGAGGATAGAGGTTGTGCAGTGTTCACCTTTGACTTTGTATTACATTAGCTGTCTTAAATATATTAATTGCATCAAAAAGGCCCCTTCAAGCCTCTTGATTTTAAAAAGTAACATATTTATAGTTAAATCTACACAATGAAAGTGTATAATCAATAGATGATTAGTTGCATACGTCTTTTTTGAATGAAGGGGAAAATGCAGTGCATTATTAAGCTTTAAGAGAAACAAAAATGTTGTTTGGGGCTCCATCTGCTGGCTTGCAGCAGTAATTTACAAACAGTGAACAATAACAGCACAAAGGAATAAATCCAGATGCAGCTTTGCTGCTGCCTGAACCTCCTCCAGCAGACAGCCAGACTAGGGATTCACCAGTGATCTCACTTGGAAGCCATCCCACCTTGAAGAAAAGGTTTGTCTTTGAAAAGCATTTATAAAGAGGAAATACTGACCTCATGGTTTTAATGATAATTTCTCTTTATGTCTGTTTTTGATTTTTCAAACTACGCCATCACTTTTATGTGTAAACATTTTTTCTATTTTAACACGACTAGTTTGAGAAACAGAATAGAACAGGGTCTTTTTGCTTTCTAATTCATCTTTGTGTTTTAAAAGACTGATCAGGAACATAGGGAGTTAAACTCTTCTGTGTTTCTAAACAGAGTTATTCTGAGTACCCTGAAGGCATTTAGTCCAAAACAGGAAGCCACAGAGAGGAACACTTGGTTCCACTAATGTTATGCAGATCTTTTGGAACATATTTTCCTAAACACTTGCTGAAAGAGCCTTTTCTACAGAGTGTGTTATCACATGAAGCTGGAGAAAGGTCCCTGGTTTCCACAGCATGCTGCCACATGAAGCAGGAGAAGGGTCCCTGGTTTCCACAGCACCAACTCTCCAACTGTTCTTTCTTACTCCTTTATTTCCTCCATTTCCTTTACTTTAAAACGGCTTTCTGTTTGTTCGTAGAAAAAGAAATGAAACCAACTAGGGGTCAGGGAACGATTCTTCACACACTGCAAATATTCTGCATAACTGTATACAAAAGCTATGAGTAGCCTATGATGATTTTTTTTTCTAAAGATGACAGTAAGATTAACCCAAAACCAGCATAGGCATCACTGCTCCAAACCAATGTCCTATTTTAAAACAAATAGCTGCTTTATATGTTTTTAACTCAATTATACAACCTCCCTTGCCTAGCATGACAAAGGAGATCTCACCCTTGTACTTGAAACAATGGACAACTACAGGTGAGTAGGGAAAGCAGTGGATTCCTGTAGCTAAGAGGCTAAGAGGTGTGCAGGAGGGAGGCTACCTCTGCTACCCAGCAAATCTCTTAACATACTGCTGTGGCTGCTCTAACACTACTTGTGAGTAGCAAGCTGCCACCTACCAATCCCACAGCTAACCAGGTGAGTTAGGCAGGCACACTTAAAGTTGCTAAGGTATAGGGTGGACAAAGAGCCCACAGTAAGGGGGGTAAGCTTTCAAAGCCACAGACTTCATACAGGATTTCAAGGCCATTTTAAAAGACAGCCCCCTTCCTCACTCTCCTGCCTTGTATTCAGTTGTGTTTTAGAGAAAGCCAATGATCACTGAGCAATTATCCTTCTGTGCTGGAAATTAAGGCTTCATGTGCATTCTTGATTATCCATAAAGATGAAGTGCAGTAATATTAAGAGCACTAGTCTAGTCAGAAGAAGCTGTATAGGAGAAACAGCTTGTACACTTGGCTCTGCTTACAATTACATTCAGTAAGTTTACAAAAATGTTTGCTCCATTCTTCATTTTAGGCACTAAGAATTTTGTTGCAACTGGATTTTTAAAAGTTCACGTAGTCTTCTTAACCCATTCCGCATATACTGAAAATCATTTTTTCTTGGAAAAAATTTTTGGATTAACAAGAACAAAGGTATAGCTACTATACCGGGTGCTTCTGTCATTTTTATACGAAGATGCCTGATATTTAACCTCTGCAGATCCCCAGGGCAGAGGCTGCTTGAGGAGTGGGTGCCTTACTCTTAGGTGAGTGCTGAGGACCAATGGCAGCCAGACACAGGGTAGATGGCAGACTCTGGTCAGAGTAGAGTACAAAGGGATATTTTCTGATTCACTCTGTCATCAGCCTTGAATTGCTGAGACTCTATCTTCTGAGCAAGGTTGTCCAATCCTTAGATTTAAATTTGGACTTCCAGCTCATGTATAATATGACCTCTAGTGTTCAGAGGGCATCCTCACCAAAATGCACAATTACATACATGACTACAGAAAAAAAATACCCTTACATCTCAGAAGATTTAACAGCAATTTTTTATTATACAATGATTCATTTCACTTTAAATTACCCAGTGCTCTAATCCAAAGGAGACAACAAGGTTCTGGAACTGTAAATTAGCTGGCAGTTAGACAATACCTAAAAAGACATTTTCAAGTGTGGAAACATATTCAGAAAATGATTTCTTTTAATTTAGTATCATATAAATCCAATGATGAATGAGCATAGAAAACATAAGATGTAGTTTTTTATAAAACAGAAATAGTAGTATTAAAAAAAATTATGCCTTTTTCATTCCTATGGTAAGCCACCTGCCTAATTAGCCAGGAGCACTATGGGAAACTACCAATGAAGTTCCTTAAAGACTTTTGAGGCTCCAACTTTGTTGATGTCATTACATGTAAATGAGCAGTAGTATCAAATACTGACAATAGTAGGTTTTCATTTCAATAGCTAGTTCAACATAAATGACCACACACACACAAAAAATCAAACCAATAATACCATGGCTATTTCAAGGCACCTACAAAACCAAACACAGGACATTCTGAACAAAAATCTATCTAACTGGATATAATGCTGTATTCAGATATCTTCCTCTAAATAATAGTTATTCTCTATGATTATTCAATATAATCTCCTATAGCTTCAACAAGAAAGTGACTTCTCCCTCCCCTTAAGACAGCAGGTCTCCTAAGGTATAGATCCTTAGACCCCCTCTGAGACATTAACTGAATACAATAATGTATCTGAGCTTGGAGTTGTACCTTCCTCTCTGTTTTCCTTCAGTTAATCCCAACCTAACTCAAGCCAATGTCATACAGGATCTCACCGACTGTTCCGTTAGTAGGAGATTCACAGTAATTCAAAACCAGGCTTAAATGAACTGTTTAATAGCATATAGATAAAGTTATACATGTACACTTGCATACTGCTATTTTATAATTGCATACATTTTGATAAAAATATTTAAATTGGTGGTTAATTTAAAAAACAAAAAGAAAATCAGAATAAACTAACATCTATATAAAAAGTGGATGAGTTTTACAGATAAAAGAAAACACAAGAGAGTATTCAGCATATGCCATATTCATATAGGAAAAAGAGGCAAAAATCAATCTATGCATTAGAAGTCAATCAGTAATGACTACTAGAAAATATAAAGAGAAGACCTTCTGATTCTTGATACCCAGATCAAGACACATGACTGTCAACCCTTTGTGAAGACTGTGGAGCTTTAACAAAAAGTTAAAGATGAAGACCATGCTAGGCAAACATATTTAATTACAATTTAGCATAGATTTCTGAAACCGTCTTGGGAGGAGACCTGAAGGCCCAATGGAAAGCTAGAGGAGGGGGGAAAGCTGAAAATGGGCCTATTAACACACCACAGATATGCGCGAGACATTTGTCAAAACTCAGTGTGGAGCAGCTAACCAAAGTGGTCTGATGGGAGATGTTATTCTGTAAATATGTTTATCATACTGGTTAATGAATAAAGCACTGTGGCCAATGAGAAAGCAAGATAGGTGGGGCTAGGAGACAAGGAGGAAAGAGGAAGTAGTTAGGAGGAGTCAACATAGAGAGCCCGGGGAGGTAGCTAGCCAGTACTGCTCGGGCCTGTAAGATGAGCCATGTGGAAATACTTAGAATAGTAGAAATGGGTTAATCATTAAGACAGAGGTAGCCAATAACAAGCTAGTACCTGGCCAACAGCCTTATATCAAATACAGAGTCTCTGTGTGTTATTTGGGGCTGGCATGATGGTGGGACCAGGCAACTGGTGGGCTGGTGGAAAACATACACGCTACAGTGGTCCATGGTGTAAGAACGAGGTTCAATGTGATCCTCATCAACAACTGTTTGTGTCTCTATTCTAGATGATGTGTTGCTGTGCTTAAAGCTTTACAGATTATTTTAATTTACCAAGAATATGGAAAAAGTTCAAAACTTTTCTAGAATATAACTTCTCATAATTCTTACATGCTAACAATTAATTTTTAATTTACCATTATTATTATTAGAGTGTGGAGACACCTGTCACAGTCCATGTATGGAGGTCAGAGGACAACTTTGTGGCGTCATCTCTCTGCATTTACCTTTCGATGGTGATGGAACTCAGGTCACCAGGTTTGTAACTGTTGAGCCACCATAACAGACCAATTATTATTCTATTTCCACATTGCACTCCATCATTAAAGGAAGCATAGGAATTCATACAAGGCAGGAACCAATTGGTAGGAGCTGATGCAGAAGCCATGGAGAGATGCTTGCTTATTGCCTTGTCCCTCATGGCTTGCTCAGTCTGCTTTCTTACAACATCCAGGACTACTAACCCAGGAGTGGGTCTTACCACATCAGTCACCAATTAAGAAAATGCTCCACAGGCTTGCTCACAGCCTGATCCCATCAAGGTACTTTCTTAATTGAAGTTCTCTCTTCAGCGTATGTCAAGCTGACACAAAACTATCCAGCACATGGTGCAAGGTACAATGATGCCCTAGAACCACAAGTCATAACTCTAATGTGTACAAGAGCTCACAACTGTGAATATGAATCCAAAGTACTCACAGTGCCAACATCTGAGTACTTTCCTAAAAATTATATAATTCAAATACAACAGAAGAACAAGAGCAGCAATTAATTTTGGATAATATATCTCATGCCATTGCCTACAAAGGTATCAGTCTTATAACTTGAGTGAAAGAAATTTCCAACCAATGAAATAAAGTTTCCCTGTGGCTAATTTACCCAATAACCAGCACAAGACACAGGGTTTTGTGTATCAGAAAAATTTCTAAATATGCATAAAACAAGTGGTATTTGTTCATTTTTAAATTCTACCAACTGGAACCATTCTGCCTCTGAGTTAGACATGCTATATACAATGTTACTTGCCTCTCAACATCACTGTCCTTTGTTCCTACTTGTCAGCATGTATCTACAAAGCCCTAGTTCACTGGCACCATCCATTAAATGAATATGCTGAGTACAACAAAAAAGGAGTAGTGTATGCTGAGTATTTGTTCTCAGGAACACTCATCATTATTGATTGCAGTAACAGAAATCTTATTTTACTGGAATCTCTTGTAAAAAAAAAATTAAAACTCAGCATGGCTTCTAAACATGTATACTGAACAACTGAACAGCCTTGGAACAGACCAGTGTAGAGATCGTGCAGTCAGGACCCCCCTACTTGATTCCTTAGTACCTAATTTTTAGTTGCTTCTGAAGGTTCAATATTAACAACATCAGAATCTCAAAAGAAGTAGGTTCAATATTGAGTTGATAAGGCTACTAGGAAATTCTTTTTAAATTACATTTATTTATTATATGCATGTGTGTTTATAATTGTGTGTGTGTGTGTGTGTGTGTGTGTGTGTGTGTGTGTGAATGTGGGCATGTATATACCACAGTACATGTGTGGAAGTCAGGGGTATTTGTCATATCAGTCCTGGCCTGCCACCCACCCTGTTTGTGACAAGGTCTCTATGTGGTTTTCCTGCTGTGACATCAGCCTAGCTAGCCCATAAGCTTCAGGGGTTCTCCCATCTATACCTTTCACCTTGGTACAGGAGCAGTGTGTTTAAGTATACTTAACTTTATGTATCTAGCTTTTATGTGGGTTCTCCGCAGTGTTTTAGTTACTTTTCTATTGCTATGAAGAGACACCATGACCAAGGCAACTTAGAAAATGAATGTTTATAGTCTCAGAGGGTGAATTCATAATCATCATGTGGGAAGCATGGCAGTTGACAGGCAGGCATGATGCTGGAGCAGGAGCTAAGAGATTATATTGTATCCACAAGTAGGAAGCATGGGGTGGGGCACATGGAACATGGGCTTCTGACACCACAAAGCCCACCCCCAGCAACACACTTCCTCCAAGAAGGCCACACCCCTAATCCTTCCCAAAACAGTTCCACCAACAGGGAACCAAGCATACAAGCACAGAAGCCTATTCTCATTCACTCCTCATGCAGCTGCAGCAAGGACATTTATGCATTAAACATCTCCCTCTCTTCCTGTACATATCTGGTAACCCATCCCCCTCCTCTAAACTTGTATAATTTGACTCCATTCCACCTTATAAGTTCAGATATGCTGGATGAATCTAAACTACTTGCTTTTCAACATCCATTTTCATTTTAACCAAAGTTTCTTGGTTAAAAAAAATGGTGGTGTGTGTGTGTGTGTGTGTGTGTGTGTGTGTGTGTGTGTGTGCATGCGTGTGTGCGTGTGCGCATGTGTGTTTACAGTTACAGCTACAGCTACAGCTTCTGCAGTAGCTAAGTGTGACCACAGACAAAATCATGACCAAAAAGATGCTATATATGAAAGCAGAAACTCAGGGACAATGTTTTCAATGGGAGAAGTGTGTCACTCCTTCACACCGCCCATCTCCCTTCTATCAGAAATACACATGTGACTGCAGGAGCTTTGAAAACTTACTATGAGGTGATCTTGAGGATGAATATAGTCATACAGCAAGTATCAGAGTCAGAATCCTCAGTGACATCATGAAGCTGCTTCAGCATCTCAGGACCTCCAGACTTTGTTTACCAGAGAAAAACTCTTAGATGTGTCTCGTTACCTTGCATCACATGCTGCCTATATGCTCTACCTGAAGTGGAGCTTTAGCTCCTTTACCAGGAGTCACTGCCTTTCTACAGGGTCAAGCATTTTAGATTAGAGCCCAGTGCAATTCATCAGATGCTGTCTGGCCATTAGAGAACAGGGTAACTATCAGGTCCTCATCTCTTTCACTGCAAGATAGCCTTAGAATAGCTTCTCCAGCAGTCTTTAAAATGATAGCTTCATGCTGAGGTTACAGACAACCAAAACACTAAATCTTCCTAATCTCAGCGAAAGTGATGTTAAACCAGACTTTCTCCATTTTGTATGTGCTCAGTCTGGTTTTCCTCTTCAAGTGTAGAACTTAAGACTTATCCCATTTCAGTCCATGGTTGTTGTAGATTATTTATTATGCCATACAATGGAAATAAACTTTGAATTATGATAATGCAAGTGGGGGACTTTGGTGGATTTCATGGTGGGTGAGGTTGACTGATGCCAGGGACAAACATGCCAGGCAGACAGAGCTTAAGTGAGAAGTTTTATTAGAAAAGGGAGGATGGGGGAAGGAAAGAGAAAAGAGGTAAAGAGGCACAGAGACAGAGAGAGGACAGAAGAGAAGAGGCGGACAGGAAAAATCCTTTCTGCCACGGGAACAGCAGGAAAGAGCATAAGTGGGCACGGTTCTTTCTTTTAAAGGGGTCCTTTGCAGCTGGGCTGACCAGGGTACTGCCTGAATGCATTCTGCCAGGTGACAGGGGCAGGGCATTATAATTTCTGAAATTTTACATCCTCTAAATAATTACCCATCCTAGCATACATACCTCCTAGTTTACTTGGTTAGCAGGTGTCCTGTGTCACACTCAGTTTTCAAGGATTAGAGTCATGGCTAAAAAGCTCTTGGTGATCACCCAAGAGGCAGGCTGGGAGTACATTGTCACTGTTCTGTGGAGAGTGGGTCAAGCAGCTCAAGTTCCCAAAGGTCTGCTCCTTCTCCCAGGAACTCACATCAACATCAGGAACACAGAGGAGCAGTGGTTGAGTTTAAGAATCCTTCCTCTCCAATTAGTATGACTATCGATACAAGCTGACACATGGTGAAGGTGAGCAGACAGGTAGGAAAGGGTATGGGGTGAAGATAATCAAAGTAATAGTAGCCATTCACACAAAATATTTAGATTAAAAAAGGAAATCACTGTCCCTTTAAAAAGAAAAAAATTCTATTAGTACATTGAGTACAGAGTGGGGACTCCAGTGGTGATTGATTGACAATGCAATGTAAATTCCAAAGCCACCCCATTTGCATAGATATTGATTGCAGTGGGCTTCAAAAGACTGAGCATGCTGCTTTACAGATTGGAAATGAGTGTCTTTTACCTTAGCCTGTCAAAAAAAGAAACCCTAAGACTGTAATGTTAAATGTTATAAATATGCACATGTGAAAATGTATTTATTTATTTCTAATGATAATTTATTAAGTGTAATACTGTGCTAAATTAATATATGCAGAGTAAGATTGACTTATGCTGATTGGATTATCTTGTTTATGATTATTGTTATTGACTTTCAGAGTGCTATATAACTATTTTCTGAACAAAGGTTCAGTGTATCACACACAGTTCAAAGCATTTGAATATTGATTACATTGTTACATTTATTTTAAATAGTTCAGTCACTATAAATTAAGCATTCTTTGTATTTATAAATATCATCCCATTATAATATTATACAAAAATATTTAAATATGTGCCTACTACTATATAAGGCTCTAAGTGAAATATAAACATACACATCCAATTGCAATGATTTATTAATTATTATATAAATGTCACATAAAATGTTACATTTGTACTTAAATGATACAATACTTATTAATTGGTTTAAAATTTAATTTAACTAAATAAGTCTATCAAACATATTTATGTCAAACATATTCACACAAACTTTAAATCAATTTGTTAACCTTTAAGACAGAGAACAAATTTTATACTTTCTTTTCTCTTTGGATATCAAGATTTTTCCAATTAATACATTTAGCTTTAGCTGACATTTAGATTTTAATTATTTTTTAAATGAATAATTTGAAAAATGCAAATGCTAATTATGTTACAGTTTGAACCACTCTAATAACCCCCACCCCTTTCTTTGATAAGGGAAAGTTTTCCAAATTAGGGTCTAGATTTTTGGCCATGGGCAGTGTCTAGTCACTAGTCAAATTTAAATTAAATTTGAGAAGTAAAACTGTCTTATTACTCTAAAAAGGTTCACATTTCACATTCACCTTAATGATACTAACTAGACTGCATGTTAAGGAGGAGCTGGAAGTACACTCATGAAACTTAGGTAAGGATGACATAACAGGGACTGCTTATTGTTCCTTAGGCACCGTTTACCTTAGTTTTTGAGCAGGTGTTTCTCATTGGCCTAGACTTGACAGCTAAGATAGGTTAGGTGGCCATATAATCCCAGAGATCTGCCCACCTCCACCCCACCACCACTGGGATTATAAACCTACACTACCATGCTTAGCTTTTGTATCTGTTATTTTTGTATTTATGTACTGCATGTGTGTGTGTGTGTGTGTGTGTGTGTGAGAGTGTGAGTGTGTGTGTGTGTGTGTGTGTGTGGTGTGTGTGAGCGCATGCGTGCGCGCGCACTCATGCATGCAGAGACTGGAAGTTGACATCAGGTATCTTCCTTTATAGCTCTCCACCTTGTTTTAGAGACATGCCTCTTGTTGAACCTGGAGTTGACACACTCAATCAGACTTGCTAGATAGCAAGCTCCAGTGATCATTTCATCTTCATAATCCTGGTGTTAGGGTTGCAGTGTATGCCACCATGCCTGCCATTTGACATGGGTTCCTACTGTTAAACTCAAGCCCTCGTGTATATAGGGCAAGCATTTTACTCACTGAATTTCCTGAATTTCCTTTTCAGACCAATAACTTGTTCTTGAAGATGACTTCACATTGTTACTGTAAAACTTAATCAATTCTGAATCATCTGGAAGGAATTTTATTAGTCCCATTAGCTAATACATTTGTCTTTAAGTCATACTAAATATGGAAGTATAGAGATGACGATTCCTTCATTTGCAATGACAGTCAAAATTAGCAGCAAACAAAAAGAAAATTCTAAGGTCATTTAAAAATAAATTAGGACAGAAATGGTGGCACACACCTGTAATCCCAGCAAGTAGGAAATTGGGAACCAGAGGTAGGAGAATGCAAAGAGCTGGAGGGCACCTTGGACAATGTATCAAGACCCTGTTTCAAGGCAAACTAACACAATTAAGTTCACTGTTACCAGAGAGCATGCTAGTTTAGACACTAAAATACTAGTCTTGAAAACAAATGTTTCCCTGCTGTATCTCAAACTTATGATTTAAAACAATGTAACACCTTCAATGGACTAGAAAACTGTTACCACCTGGAAAGAACAACCATGACAGCATGAAAACCTGGGCCTAGGTCACTGTCAGAGTGGAAAGGAACAGTTCTGCCTTTCCTATGATATCTTCATTGCTTGTCCTCTCAGCTGTGGTGTTGTCAGATCTGCTTCAAGATGTCCATTCTCACTGTTTTGGTCCTCCAGCCCCACACTCAATTCCCGTGATGAACTGTGCTTCAGACACATTACTTGAGGACATGGTGAATAACACTCCATTTTACAAGACCGTTTTGACTTTATGAGTAAAATGAAGATTTTTTAAAAATGTTGCTATAGTAGAATATACACATATATATATATATATGTATACATATATATATATATGATTCTAGTATATCTAACTATTAAAACTTAATTCATTTAATGGAAATTATATGACACCAATAAGATGAAGAAATGATTCATCATTTGTAATTGGAGTTTGCCTTTATATATGGCTTCCTTGCTGCTGAGATGGACTTCCTTATAGTACAGGGAGGTAAGCTAATCTGGGGTTTCTCTGAGCAAGTATTCTGTAGCAATTTAAGATGTTGTGAACCTACTGATAATTTACACATAAATTATGCAACTGTGAAATTTTCTAAACAGTCTTCATGTTACTCATGGTAAATTAGATCTAGAATACACACATGCATACACACCCACCACTTATGAACATATATGTGTGTGTGTGCCCTAATACAAATATACATGTATGCACACAAGTACACTAACACACATGCACACATACACACTCAAGCAAGCATGCTCACACACACATGAACAAACATACATACACATACAAGTAGACTCACACACACATGTATACATACAATACACACAAATATTTTCACAGACATGCATATACACACACAAATATACACATGTATGCACACATATACACATGTACATATGTGCATGCATACACTCATACACAAATGTATATGCATATTCATGTACACATACCCAAGTACACATACACATACACACACAAAGTGTACTCATCACATACATAAGGACACTCACAGACACACACACCTATATGCACACACATGCAGATACGCACTGACACACATACATAAACATCAGGGAAGATCAAGTTCCTTACAGAAGAAAATGGTACAGTAAATGCATATAGTCTTATTTATGTACACAACACTTTAATATTTTATTTCTTAACCATTATAACTCTGTGACCTGTAATAATTGTGAAGGTTCTTTATGTTTGGCAAAAAATGATTTTAAATTTTAATGCTAATATTTACACTGCTATCCATAATCACAGTGATACTACAACTTCTTTACATGCTATTCTTCAAGAAAAAAGTTCCTGATTTAACCAAAAAATTAAGGCTTATTAAAAATTCTGTTCCATAAAATATGTAACAAAAGGTATTTCACTGCTAGGGTGAGGTGCTTGTCTGTAAGTCTGAAGCCTCAGGTTGGATCCCACACACGTCAAAAAACAACCAGAAAACTAACACTGTATTATATAAAACTAGTCGTAATTTTTAAGAGGATTTAGTCTTCCTAAATTAAAAGTAATCTATATTAAATAACTTAAGACACCACTGAGTAGGCTGGACATAGATGCACACACCCTTAATCCCAGCACTCCAGAGGCTGTCTGTCTGAGAGCTCTGTTTTTGATAACACCCTGGTCTACACAGCGAGTCACAGACCAAATGGGGACACATAGTGAAACCTTGTCTCAAGGCAAGCAAGCAAAAACAAAAAATCCCCACTAAGTAGAGCCAATTTGTCTTAACCTTAAGGTAACCCCAAAGATGTTTTTGTAGGTAATTTGGAGGTATAACTTTCAATTTCTTTTTAGACATCATAAGATAACTGAACATAATAATATATCATACTATTATGATCCATTATAACATGGATACAAAAGACAGTACTTAAAAGACATGATATTATTTTATCAGATGATTTTACAAACAAAAGACTAAGGCAATAGAGAGGTAACTACACCTAGTCTGAAAATATAAAACGTTGCTAATTAAAGGCATTAGTTTATATAACCTGCCGAAAGTGTCTTACCACGAAATGCTAAACTACTACGTCAGATCATAGTCCTCAGCAGGACTGTGACCCCAACAGTAAACAAACTTGAACCATTTCAGACAGATGGGCACATTATAAACCTTCAAGACTTCAATACCAAAGCTGCCCCACTTAGCCAAGACCCCTTCCTTCAACATCCAGAGCCTGACACAAGTACTCATCAAGGAAGCACAGTAATAGAAGGCGAAGCCACAGGGCAATAAGGCAGCAAGAGATATTGGCAAGCAGACTGGGAAAGACTGAGGCACTGACACAGCAAAAGGGAGGGGGTTCCACTTTGAGCAAACTTGGGTTTAAGTCGTTCCACAGGAAGTATATCTTCGAGGCGTATGGGAACTAACTTTTAAGCTGTTCTACTAATAGCAAAAATTGGCTTAAATTGACATCTGCAGAAATTTTCAACCCAAATCATCTGACAAAATAGTCAAATCTTAGAAATAGATGTGTGAGTGCACCTGCTTTTCTCACCGCCGTGCATAAAAATATTTCAAACCCAGACATGCCATCCATCTGATGGCTGGTGTGCAAAAAAAAAAAAAAAAAAAAAAAAAAACCCACTCATTTCTAATTTATAATATTGGTGACAAGAATTTCTATTTGATGCCATGGATGGAAGCTGATAGACATCTCACCTTTGTGAAGCCTCTGGAGCTAGGAGCAAAGCCATAAAGGAACGCATTCATTTAAAAAGCTCAAGATCTTTAATATCCTATAGTATTTCTATTAAGCACACCTTGCTATAAGACAAGCATAGTTCCCTTTTGTCATCAGATCTAGCTTGTTGTAGGCATGGAGTGGTCAGAACATGTGAAAGCCTGAGCAGTCCTAAGCTTGTGAAAATCCACGCTTAAATCCAGGACTCTGAGCCACAGACACAAAATTCTCAGTGAGTTTGACTGTGGGGTGGGGGTGGGGGTGGGAGTGGGGTTTTCAAACAACTGAGTAAAAGGATGCCAAGAAAGTCAGTTAGTTGCAAACAGGGATATTGCCAATAGTAAAAATCAAATGAAACAAAATTCTCAGTGATTTTTTTTTCACTAAAAGTGATAGTTGAGGTAAAAAAAAATGGGGTGCTCAATTGAAATTGAAGATGTCAGCCTTCACACAGAGATACTTAGTACTACATAATTATGATGCAATATTCAAGTACGTCTTATATTTGGTAGAAACTACTCTGATTCCTTTACTTAATTAGGACATACCCACAAGGCTCAGGGATCTCTAAGAAAGGGGTGAAAAAGAGCTAGAGATGGTGGGTAACACCAGTGAAAAATTGTCTTCCTACAGACACAACAGGACCGATACACACATGAACTCGTAGAGATTGTAACAGCATGTCAAAGACCTGCACAAGCTCAAGGCAGACAAAATCTCAGCACAGAGGGGAAAGGATGGGTGTGAATTCTACCCACTAGCTGAGGAGCCAGGAGAGGAAGAGTCAGTTTTCATTAATGGTGTGACCCCGGATGGTCCAACCACATATCAGGGCAGCCCTCACTCCCAAGACTAGCTGGGCAACACAAACTAGACTCTGTGGTGAGAAGTGGGGGTGACAAAGAAGAGGAGGAGGAGATGAGAGAAGGAAGAGGACTCAAGGGATGGTAGAGAGGTTGCTTTTGGAATGACTTGAGTGAGGTGGGAATATGTTCAAAGTATATTGCATGAAATGTTCAGTCATTAAATATCATTTAAGACAGATTATAAAATAATGTACTCCTCTTTGAGTATTTATATACCATGTACATATAATAATTAGTGCATATGATTTGAAAACAATTACTTTAAACTTTTAAAGTCAATGATGTTTATAATCTTCCCATGATAAGTCTACCCTCAAGGAAAAGAGCCAAGGCTTGTTTGTAGGTCTAGCTTTTTATACCACTCAAGGCACAAACGATGAATCACTAAACCTTAGCTTCTGCATGTCTTATGGGACTTTTCTAAAAAAGTCTCCTTCCTATTATCATCCTCTGCAAAACACAGTAAGAACTGGCTCAGGATTGTGGAAAACACACCTATAATCACAGAACTCAGGAGGTGGAGGCAGGAAAATTACAAGTTCAAGGCCAGACTGAACTAGAATGACCCTGGAAATAGCTTCTCTTTCCCTTTACTTCATCATATCTTTCTTTCATCTATTTGCTAACACTAGAAAGCTATTGTTCTTGTCCTTGGCTTCTCCCCACCCCCAAGGTTAGTCCTTATAGCTGAAGACACCATGGACTTCAGAACGAGGGCCCAGAGGCCCTGATCTGGAACTGACCTGAATACCTCCTCCCTGAGGGCCAATGTTCATGGTACCAGAAGGCACCATGCAAGAAGCTAATAAAGGAGGTGTCTTAATTAGAATTCCCTCACCTCTCCCTCCTTTTTTATTTTGAGACATTGTTTCTTAGTGTAACAGCTGTCCTGGAATTCACTCTGTAGACCAGACTGGCCTCGAACTCAGAAAGATCTACCTGCCTCTGCATCCCAACTGCTGGGATTAAAGGTGTGCACTACCACAGCCCAGCCTCTTAGTTAGGGTTTCTATTGTTGCAATTAAACAACATAACCAAAAAGCAAGTTGGGGAGGAAAGGGTTTATTTGGCTAACAATTCCACATCACTGTTCATCACTGAAGGAAATCAGGACAGGAACTCAAATAGGGAAAGATCCTGGAGACAGAAGCTCATGCAGAGGTCATGAATGGGAACTGCTTACTGACTTGCTCAGTGTGCTTTCTTAGAACCCAGGACCACCAACACAGAGATGGCACCACACACAGTGGGCTGGGCCCTCCTACATTGATCACTAATTGAGAAAAAGCCTTACAGCTGGATTTCATGAAGACATTTCTTCAACTGAGGCTCCTTCCTCTTTGATGACTCTAACTTGTATTGAATTGACACACAAAACGAGCCAGCACAACAGGAAAGCATCCAACAGTCTACATAGCTATAGTGTCTATGAAACACATTAATGACCAGAATGGCATACTAGCCCTAAGTAGGTGCAATAGAAGCACGCATACTTTTGCAGTAATCAAGAGCTCTCTAATTGAATTTAAGATATAGTCAAGAGGGAAATCATGCCTGGTACTGAAACCTAACTAACTACTCAGTTCTAGGGAAGTCACAAATATTGGAGAACAATCGATAACCACTAGTTTACTAAGCTAGCATAATTCCTTATAAAAATCTAAGCATTTTCCTTAGACCAACAGGTAAGTGTAGTCCTTACCCTACATCAAGGAAACTTCTCTTTGCAACAAATGGAGAGCATTAAAAAAAAAAAAACCCACAACCAATCAAAATTGGAGCAAGTTGTGGTGCCCATTTCCAATGGATGCAACTACAAAACATTCCCACACATAGGGCTCAGGTATCATTGCAGAAAAGGGGGTTGAAAGATTGAAAAACCCAGAGATCAGAGACTTTACTGTGAGATTACGCCTCCCAGAAATGTCAGAAGCTACACCCACAAAGTCTCACCAACACAACTGGCCAATTGTAAGCTGAACAAGGAGAACATCAAAGAACAAGTCAAAGAGGACAGAGGAAAGCCCACAGGCCTTAACCCTACACAAAGGATCAGGGATCTATGTGGAAGAAGGGCCAGAAAGATGGTTAAGAGCCAGAAGAGGTGGATGATTGTAAGGAAACAGCCTCTTCTGGACACAGCAGGAGTGATATGCATATGAACTGAGAGACTGTGACAGCATGCACAAGACCTGCACCAAGATTTACAGGCAATCAAGAAATGCTGAGAGCAGGAGACTAATCATCCCTGGGGAAGGGTATCCAATACCAAGTGGTCAGTCCTGAAAATTCAAGTAGCATTATACAGACTGAGCAGATTGTATTTAAGAAAAAAATCAGGGAAAAAAAAGTGTGTGTGTGTGTGTGTGTGTGTGTGTGTGTGTGTGTAGTGTATATGTATATATGTATATATATACACATATATATGTATATAATGACAATTAATAAAAAAAGAAGCCATGAATTTGAAAGAGAGCCACTAGGAGTACAAGAGAGTTCAGAGAGAGAAAAGGAAAGGGAGAATTGTTGTAATTACATTATAATCTCAAAAAGAAAAAGAAAGAAAAGACTATACATTCTTATTATTTTGATATATTAAAAATATAAGAACAGCAACTAGAAAATCAGAAATATTTATAATCCTGTCAGGAGAATATTACACATGTATTTATCCATGTGTTTGTGTTTATGTACATTTTTTTCACATATACATACTAAGATGTATCATGCTCCCCCCCCCATTTCCTTTAAGGCATCTTTCATGTTTATAATATATCCATCTCATTACTGGTACTAGAACAGTGATATTCTGGGTGTATTTACATACATAAACTTTACAACTGAAGAAATAAATTGCAAAATATTTGCAACAATAATTACAATTTTTTGTTGTTGTTGTTTTGTTTTGTTTTGTTTTGTTTTGTTTTGTTTTTCAAGACAGGGTTTCTCTGTATTGCTTTGGAGCCTGTCCTGGAACTAGCTATGAAAACTAGGCTAGCGTCAAACTCATAGAAGTCTGCTGGCCTCTGTCTCCCAATTGCTGGGATTAAAGGTGTGCACCACCAACTCCTGGCTAATTATAAAATTTTGAAATTAAAATTATTTTTTACATATAAAAAAACTTTGCTGGTAAAATTATTTTCATGTTTTTAAATAAACAATTCTGTAAGTCATTGAGATTATTTGTTAAGAATCAATTTCTGGGTTAGAAAAACTATCACAATCCACATTCTCATTAATATCATTAATATGTATAAATACTGTGTCACACACACAAACTATCATTCTTTTTTGAAAAAATGATAAATGAAAGAAATTGTATTTCTATATGATTTCAATTAGTACATTTTCCTTAGCGTTTTCTTTTTCTTTTCTTTTTTTTTTTTTTTGTCCATTGTTAGTTAACAAAACCAAACAAATGAAAATACTCTTCCTGGTTTGTATTTAGATGTCCACTTTTAGCTGGCTTCTAAGACTTGTTTTATAAATTAGAGTTTTGAATTCCCAGGCTGAAAGGCAATCTGTCTTTCAACCTTGTTCATGCTGTCTTTTATAGTAGTATCATTTACATTTAATATGATAAAGGTACAAATATCTCATGCCATCTAAAATTATTACACTTGTGGTTATTTCAAGATTCAGTCAAGGCGTGACAAGGACAAGGTTTATCTTTCCATCTGAAATAACTAACATACTGGGCAAGACATATGAGAATTTTTTTTAATAAAAAAAAATCAAGCAACAAACTATAATGACTCCTGAGATACAAAAAATAAATAAACCAGGCAAGACCTGAGATTGGTCATCCTACTGCCTACAGAGAGGCAAGCATAACCAAAGTCTTCCTGAGTTGAGGTGATGCAACAGGAATCTCAGGAGGTCAAGATAATTTAAGAGTTGGCTAGGAGCAGCCAATCACATTTTGGCTGGATTTAAGGCTCACTTTGGAAGATAGAATCCATATCCGCTACTGATTAAAGTGGCCACGGACCTGAGACTAGATAGGTCATGGGCCCCAGGGGAAAACCCAGGGCTAGTATTATCCAGCCTAGGATAATCTACTAGTATTATTCTGCTAAAGATACACAGCAATAGATGACTCCTAACGACAACCCATAGATCAACCAATGCATCGCTCAACCCTCATCAGAGAAGCTTCTTCCAGTGATTGGTAATTAACCCACAGACTCACAACTGGACCATGGGCAGAGGGTGAGAGACTTAGGAGTGCTGACCATAAGTGGGATCATCAAAACCTCCTGAAAGCCTGTGTGGAAGAGAGGGTGGAAAGATTCTAAGAGGTGGTGGACCACTGCAAAGAAACAGCCTCTTTCAGACACACAGGAGTGATGAATACATGAGCGAAGAGTCTGTGATGCATGTACAGCATGTGCAAGGCCAGCACAGGCTCAAACCAGACAAAGTCCCGCACTAAGAGGAGGAAGTTGACAAAGTCAACCCCTAAAGAGAAAATTGGTCTTTGTCTTCTCCAATGGAGTGTCACTGGGTATATCAACCATACTCCAGGGCAGGCCCCAGGTCCCAGGATTGGTTATCTAACACAAAATGGATCCCATGCATTATTTCCTTAAACTTGTTATCTTGTTTTGGTAATTTGGGTGTTTTGTTTGTTTGTTTTTTTATTGTGGTTTGTTTGGTGTATGTAGAGGGGTGAATTTTGGGTAAGGAGGATCTGTGAGGAGGTAGGGAAGAGAAGAAAGACTATGATTAAAATATATTACATGAAAAAAATTAATTAAATAAAGTGTTAAAAGGGTAAGGAAGGTAAGGGGTGGGAATATGAGAACAGTTGTTAAATAAGAAGAATGCATGTGTATGCATATATGAAAACATTAAAGTCCATTAACTTATTTAACTGTTCTGTGTCAATGAAAACTAAGCCAAGAAGAGTGTCATACTTCTTTAATCCCAGTACTTAGGGCGGAGAGGTAGGTTCTCAGTGAATTCAAGGGTAGCCTGGTCCACATGGTCAATTCCAGGCCAATCATGGCTATAAAATGAGCCTCTGTCTCAAAACGTAATAAAATAAAATGTTTTTGAAGCCCACAAAATTAAATTTGTAATTAATAAACTTAAGTGGTCAAAGAATCAGAAAAAACATCTACACAAAACTGAAAAAAAAATTAGTCAGTTAAGAAAAGATTAACCAGGTCAAGAAAAGAACCATCCAAAAGAATTAAAGCTAAATATAGCTGATACTTACACAGAGCTGAAAATAGTTCAGGCTCCCAGCAGCCATGCTTCATGGGACACTGGGTAAAGTTCCTGGAGGAGCTTTGCCACAGTGATGGGGCAAACGACCCTGAGACCATTAGCTGCTCTGACCCTTTATGTTGGTGGCTTAACAATCAAATGTTTTCCAGCTAATCCACACACTGAAGAACAAGCTTCAGGGATGTTTACAATGAGAAAATATCAAGAATTACCAAAATAAAATTCACCAGCATCCAGTATGTTATCATCAGGCATATAATGAAGCAAAAAATATCACCACACAGAGAGAAATGTTATCGATTAAAGCCAACCTTGAAACACACAAACAAATACACCTGACTGTTGATAAGTTTTAAGTGTCTTTCAAGGGAAAACAAGTGCTAAAGACTTGGTTATCAGCCTGTAGTTCTACTGGAGATGGTAGACCCCTAATAGGTGAGGCCTACTGAGAGCAAGTTAGTGACTGGAGGCTGGCCCTTGATTGTACCCGCCCAATGTACCCACCAATGGATTTCGAGAGTATCTCGACTTAAAAGACATTGTTCTGTTGCCATAAAAATTTTCTTTCTGCCCTCCCTCCCTCTCTTCCCCATCTTTCTCTATCACTCCCTTCCTCATGAGATAACTAGTTTTCTCAGAAACATTCTTATTGTACTGGACTTCTTTCCCACCAGCTACTAGGCCAAGAAGGATGGAGGGCAGAGAGAGGCCAGGACATCAAAGAAGATAGGGAGCTGCTGGCAGATGCCACATATTTTATTGACTCTATTCTGGGCAAGAGCATGTGCCCCTGGTCTCAAGGACATTTTATATAGAATCACATTAAAGTGGATTCTTGCTAGAGCTAGTTACATAAGAGTTAGATAACAGTCACATGTATTGCTTACTCATAGCTCCCCAGACATCAGGAAGTGGCCTTTTAAACAGTCATTTTGGATAAGCACATCAGGTGCCATGTTGTCTAAACCTTCAATTTGCCCTTAGGCCTTTATTCCCTATACTGCGCCAAGGTAATGCAGTCAAAAGACCCTGGAATGGAGGCTCTGAAACTAAGAGCCAAACAAATATTTCCCCTTAATTTACAAAAGCAGGCTGTAACGAGATGTGCTGGTACATGCCTGTAATCACCCATACATGGTAGGTAAAGGCAGTATGGAGTTCAGGGTCATCCTTGAACTTAGTGGTAGATTTGGCTCATTTAGCTAGAGGGCTAAAGAAAAGCTGAACATGTTAAGAGGACTCATTGGAGAAAGACAGACAGTCATTAGATACATACACAGATGATGATGATGATAAAGATAGATAGCTAAATAGGTAGACAGAAGATAGATAGATAGATAGATAGATAGATAGATAGATGATAGATATAGATAGTTAGATATATAGGTAGATAGATGATAGATAGATGACTGTTTCAAACATCTAAGTGAACCTTCAAGAAATAAAAGTACTGAAAAGGATTAAGGAAAAATCAAACATTGAAGAAAAACTTAATGAACTTGATGATATAACAATAGACACTATTTTAAAATGTAAGATGAGAAATCAAGCAAAGATAATAGGCAGAAGTCAATAAGCTCGCAGGCAACCTCAAGTTGTATCCAAATGAGAAGAATTGAGAGGATAAATGCTTTTAAGAGTACAGCCTCACATGTTTAAGAAGCAAGCTCAATAAACTATAAGAACAATAACATTAATAAAACTACATCAAGACACATCCCAATTTTATTTCCAAGGTCAATGGTAAAGCTGTAACACATAACTGAGTTATAACAGTACTATTATGATGGCATGAGTGGAAACGAGATGACCTGCAACTCAGTCTATTTAGATGTTGGATTTTGGATAGCTAAGCAGAGATGCTGACAGAGATAATGGTTTCCAGGAAGGATGTGTTACCACCTCCATATTATCTGCAATGCAATGCTGCTACTAACAGTGCAATCTACTTACTCATTCCATTATATCTAGACCATCTTGAAACTTATTCTGACCAATGAAAGTATAAGTTTTAGAGCCTAGACCGTTCCCAAACCCCATCAGTTTCTACCTTCCCTATCTTAGGAATGAGGTCTCACATAAAGACAATAGAAGTATATGGTTAATAAATAGGTTCCTGGGAGGGAGAGGTCACAGCCTCTTAGGCTTCTCAGCCCTGAATAATTTATCAGATGTAGTGAATTCAAGGGAGAACCATAAAGGCCTGCTTGAAATCTTGAGAAATAATAAATCACTCTTGTTTTAAATCATTATGTTTGGGGAAGGTTTGCTATATACTAATAGCTAACAGAAACATACTTTTTAAATCAGTATCATGATTAGAAAGTCTCTATTGTGTCATATTATAAAAAATATAAACCAAATTTCCCTTTAGTCCCTTTACACTTTAGTTCTATATGTTCAAGAGTTTGATTTGCCCTGGTATATGATAGGAATATGGCATCTAATCTTATTTTTCTCAATAGTTATTCTAATAGCATTTCATAAATAGCTTGCATTCCCCATATTTATAGCATATTCTCCTTTCATTTCACATAATATATTTTGGTCATAGTTCCTTCCCCTTGTCCAATTGCTGACACACTTTTCCCAATAACTTAATGAGTCCACAGCAATATTCAAACTCACTTTTTTTGAATTTATGAAACTAAATCAGTAATCCCTATTTTTATTTTTTAAGTTTTTTATTTTTTATAAATTTTATTTAAATTGGAAACAATCTTATTTTATATATCAATCCCAGTTCCCTCTCTCTCCCATCCTTCCATGCCCTCCACTAACCCCCCCATCCCATCTCCCATCCACTTCCCAGGGAGGGTGAGGCCTTCCATGATGGATCATTAAAATCTATCATTTGGGGTAGAGCCTAGGCCCTCCCACGTGTACCTAGACTAAGGGAATATCCCTCCCTGAGAAATGAGCTCCAGAAGTCTGTTCATATTCTAGCGATGCATCCTGGTTCCATTGCCAGAGGACCCGTAGACTACCCAGTCCTCCTAGCTGATACCCAAATTTAGAGGGCCTGGTTTTTGTCCTATGTTGGTTCCCCAGCTGTCAGACTGGAGTCCATGAGTTCCCACTTGCTCAGGTCAGCTGTCTTTGTTTGTCACTCCTCGGTCTCTGAATTTGGATTCCAGGAGTTTGGCTCAGTGCTTGGCTGTGGATCTCTGCTTCTGCTTCCATCAGCTACTGGATGAGGGCTCTAGGATGGCATTTAAGGTAGTCATCAATCTCATTACAGGGGAAGGGCATTTAAGGTAGCCTCTCCACTACTACTTAGATCCTTAGTTGGGGTCATCCTTGGGGATCTCTGTAGAATTCCCTAGTACTAGATTTCACTTTAAACCTATAATGGTAGGAATAGCTCAGCCACTAAGGGCTAGGTTCACAACCATAACTCCTATTCTTAAAATCCATACTTTCATTTTAAGTATGCATATGCAAATTTTATTTTTAAATATTATTTTTCTATAATTCAAGAAGAAAATCAGAAACATGTGTCTACTAACATTTGACACAAAACAGTCTTATTCAGAAGTGTTTCCCTATGGTATTCTCTGTAATATAATTTACAGGGTCTAATTAATCTTGGTCTTGTGATGTGGTTGCTCCAGCTCCCCTACTGTTATTAACCAGTGACCCCGAGTCAGTACTTCAACACCAGAAATGCTTCTTGAGAAGTGTTCCCTGAGTCTACAGTTTTGACATAAAACTCAACCCAGTTTCCCCTTTTGCAAAAATATGGGGAAAACATATCTCATTATAATCCAGGTGGAATTTGCCAACTGTAGGCCTCCTGGGAGCTTCTTGGTCCCACGGTATTAACTCTTTAGGAAGACCTTGTGTAGGAATTACCGTAATAGCAATTGGTTTTGACTTTGCCCAAATACACGGGAGAAAGATAGTTAATTCTTAAGCCATTAAGAAGAGAATTATTAGGCTGAGAACAGCTCAGAGGCAGAGCATTTGCTGAACCAGATAAATCACAAACTCAGTCCCCAGAAACAAAATGGCAATAGTGTTAGTCTTCTTTATCAAGTGATAACACTACTCTAGTTTTCTTTTAGTTTGTATCATAAATTGGTATCATACTTTGTAAAGCGTTCTTTCTGTATGATAAGTATGGAAGACGGAAGGTTCCTGTCCCGCCTGGTCCCTCAGCCATTTAGTCCCAAATAATTATAAACTGTTTGGCCAATAGCTGGGGCTTCCTATTGGCTAGCTTTCTCTTAATTATCAACACGTTTCTATTAAACTATGTATTGAGATGAGGCTGTGGCTTACCCATAATGATCCGGAATATTGCTCCTTTGGCACTACATGGCATCTCTTCCCTGACCCTCTCTCTGTGTTGTTCTTCCCAGCACTCCTAGTATGGAAGCCCTGCCTACACTTCCTGCCTGGTTACTGGCCAATAAACATTTATTCATCAGCTAATAAGAGAAACATATATTAACAGAAGAGCACGCCCCATCATGATCATGTGATTTTCCTCACCCTGCTAATGTGGTAAGTGACTCTGATTCATGTTTTAAAGGTGAACAAGCCTTCATCCCTGGAATATATAAGTCCTTTAAAACATTATTTTATCTATTTTTTACATGTATGGGTGTTTTTTCTGCATGGATACATGTATACCACATGCACCCTTGGTGCCCTCAGAGGTAAGAAGAGGGTGTTGGGTCCTCTAGCACTGAAGTTATGGGTTGTGAACCACCATGTGGGTGCTAGGAACACAACCTAAGTCACCTGCAAGAGCAGCAAATGATCTTAAACACTGCGCTATCTCCAGCCCAAGTCCCTTTTTGTATTGCTGAACTCTATTTCTTAGTATGCGCTCCGACATTCTGTGGCTCTTGTCACAAGGCTACACAGGTTTATGGTTCTCTTTTGTTTACTGGCTCCTTTTGATTTTGCAATCAGTACAGTACTAGCTGCATAAAATGAACTAGAAGATGTTCCCATTTCCTCTAGTTTCTGACAAAGGCTAGAGAGAATTTGTTCTTGTTTTCCCTTACATGTTTGGTAGGATTTTCACTTTCAGATGCTTCCCCTGTGTACAAAATCTTTCCTACTATCTAGGCCACTCAGGCTTTTCATTTGAGCTTTCTTCAGAGTACCTAACAGAAAAAAAAAAATAAACTCCACAAGTACATCTGAAAAGTTAAAGGCATTGTACTCATGTTAATCGTGCACTATTTACAACAGACAACTTGCAGGCTCCTACTGATGAATAAAAATCTCTCTCTCTCTCTCTCTCAATCACACACACACACACACACACACATACACACACGGGGCGGAGGGGGGGAAGATTGTTATTCAGCCATTAAAAAAAGGAAAAAGCATGTCACTGCAGGAAAATATACTGAACTGGAAATCATCATGTTAAGCAAAATAAGTCAGACTCAGAAAGACAAAGACCCCATGTTTTCACTCATGTGGAATTCAGATATTAGAGTTATCACTGTTAAAGAAAAGGGAGCAACAGGAATGAGAGGGGAACAAAAGGAAGTAGTAGGATATGAATATGATCCAAGTGTACTATTTATGCTCATGGATGTGCCATAATCCATTATTTTATAAAATTAATAAACAATAACAAAGATTAAGAAGAAAAGGCATACTTCTCCCAATTCTCAAAAATGCTAACAATGACCACAGCAGATGGGAATTTATCAGTTGGTTCCTGATTCTAAGGAAACAAACTCCTCAACAAGAAACACTGAGCATTCAGAACTAGTCACGATTCATGTCCCCTGGAGACTTCTCATAACCCAAATTACCTCTCAAAGCCGCTCGCCACTTTGATAATGGCAGATTCTATCAGTAACCCTATTCTCCTCGTGATTTTTGTTTGCTTTGTTCTTGTTACTTCATTTCCAAAGAAAATTATATGACTAAACATTTGCAATCCTTTTTAAGTAGAGTTCAAGTCTAGGTATTTGAAGTAATGAAGTACATTGTGACAAACGCTGCTCTGATCATTCCTACATCCAATCATGACCAAGGCATTCCTTTTTTTGTTTTGTTTTTGGGTTTTTGTAATTATCAACCACAGGCTTGGACTAAGTAACAGAGACCCCTAGATACCCCTGTGAATTCCAAGGCAAAGTCACAAGAAGCCCATTAGCTGCATTTTGGTCTCTTGAAATACGGATGAGGATGAACGCTACCAGCTAAGACATCAACTATCCTGAACTGAGGATATGGGGGGAAGTCTTAGATAGCCATGTGAAGAAGAGAGGAAGAGATGGGGAGAGAGGACATCCACACACAGAGAAAGAGCAAATGAGAAATGGAGGGAGGGGGAGAGGGACAGAAACCCCCGAGGTCCAGCCCCACCTAGTTCAGTGATCTCAATGGAGGTATCAATCACTCAAGTGAAAAAAGTCATGTGGAACATGTAGCTAAGTTGAGGCTTACACTGACCCTAGCCACAGATTGTTGATTAAAGATACTGTATTTTGTTGCTGTTATTATTTGTAGCAATATGTAAATAAAATGTATACTTAAAGTGCAATCATTCTACCACATATAAAGTATGACTAAAATAAACATGTGCTTTTTATTTCAGTCATATTCCTAAAGCTATTATTTATTTCATCTACTGTTGCTGTTTTTCATAGTTTATTGTGTTGATTTTATTGCCATTTTAATTTTATTCCATTATTTTATGTTACAAGCTATAATCACATTATTAGTAACAATAACCAGAAAACATTTTTTCTTTGTAGAATTCACTCATTGTTTACTGAAACATGTGGTTTGAAAAAACCTTTTGGAAATAAGGATAACATCTTGATTATTTTTCTCTGTACTAATTAGTACATAGAACATATTCAGTAAATGTTGAGAAATGAATTGGTAAGTGATGGGAAATGAACATTTGGTGAGAAATTCAATCAAACAATTTTATGGAATCCACCACTGACCCATTTAGGAATTTTAAAACACAAGGAGAGTTTTTGTTTGACATCTATTCTTTGTCTATTTAATATTTTAAGCTTTTATTCTAATTCAATAGTACCCATTCTGGTCCTTCATTTCTCCACAATACATATTATAATTAACTAACAATCAATTCAAAAATTAAAACAAAATAACTTGACATTTTAAATGCATTTTGAAGACCTAATAGAAATAATTAGAAATAAATGTAATAGTTTTTAATATAGCTTTTGAAAATGATGTAAAATCCTTTCTAAAAGGCTGTCTGTACTATTTACTATTTTTGCAAGTGTTCATAGTTTCTGTTAGCTTAAGAGAGCAGCATCGTGATAAATGCAGTAAGCACTCACTGAAATACTGTTGTATATATACCACAGATAATTTTTCCTGTGCACTTAGTTGTATCTGTTTAGGCTTCAAACCCAGCTTCTAAGCACAGTTTGATATCATTGCCTAGGAAGTAATAAAGACATCTCCATCACTAAAGCCTGTACTCCATGTGCTCCCAGTGTGCCTTCTGTCTCATAAAAGGAAGTATGTTTTTAACCTCTTCATTACTTTTAATAAATAACACTAAGTATATTTCGAGAAAAGCTATAGGGAGACACGTTATTTTATGTTTACTTAAAAATATATACATACACACACATATATGAAGTATAAGTGGATACATATACAAATATGTGATTTAGATGAAACTCTATCACTTGGAGTAGTAATGATTCCTCACAAAGCCTTAGACTATTTAACAAAAATTCCAGTGCTAGAAATGGGAAACCTCCCTTCAAGTTGTTGGTCATGGAAGACCAAGAGACCCTTCAAAATAATACAGGCTATTACTGTTACTGTTGACTTCCCAGAAATGGAAAAGACCTATTGCTGAAAACACACACCACACACCACACACACACACACACACACACACACACACACACACACACGAAGAAAGCACGCACATACACATTCATGAATACACACACATACACAAATGCATGCACGCACACACAAATGACAAATGCATGCACACACACACACACATCACACACACACACACACACACACACACACACACACACACACACACACTGGACAGAGAACATGGAGCAATAAAGCAAGAAGAGACCTGGAACCCTCCATCCTGAGGACTATGCAAGCTGCCAATGGACGCCCATTTGTTCCCCTTGCCCCCAGCTCTGAAGCCTAAAAAGCACAGCCAAAGCCAGCAAGGCAAAAAATCCCCGAGGATGCAATTGTGGCATTTTTATCTTGGGGATGACCTGAAGTGGGACTTACGGCCCACTCAATGAGGGAATTCTTGCTTGGTACTATAAATCCACAGCTAGTGAGGCCATGGATCCTAAAGAAAGACCTACTACTGCCACCTTCACAACTTGTTCTAAAAGTCATCCCTACACCCACAGACAAGTGCAGCCCTCACCCTCATCAAAATAAGCTTTTTTAACAACAGAGGGGGAATGTCACAAATATCTGCAACTGGTCACAATGCAGAGCACAACTGACTGGAGAGCACAACCCCATTGATACATCTACCCCAAAGGCTCGGGGACTATCTCACAAGAAGGGGCAGGAAGTTTGGATGACCAGAGCCACTGCTTCAAGATAGTATCCTTATATAGGACAGGGCAGCTGCACACACAATCACCCACACAATTCCAGCACAATGATGACATGTGACATTCCAATGTGGATATGGGAGATTTCACAAACCCCCCACCACCCATGAAGGGCTGTAAGCGATTAATAGCTGCTGAGACAGGGAGAATCGGTCTTCTCTAGAGATGAGCTTCCTGACAGGCTACCCAATCCAAAGGGAGCAGCTCTAAACACATTGGCATATAGGCAATTCTAAGTGGACTCAGCAGGCTACATTTAAACATGCAACATATAAGAGGGCAGGGTCATATAAATACAGTACTCAGGTATGCAATTCAAAAAACAAATATTCAAATGAATAACAAAGAAAGAACCAGCAGAGCATAGTGACACAGGCCTATAACCCTAGACTGTGGAGTAAAGGCACAAATCTATGCTCACCCTCTATCACACAGAGAGTTTGAAGTTAGTTAGTTGAGACCATGTCTCAACCACAAACAAACAAACAAACAAACAAACAGAACATGTCTGCAGATGGTCCAGTGGTTACAACACTTTCTGCATAGACAAGATGAACTTGACCTCCAGAGTCCACAGAAATGCCTGGTAAAGGTTGCAGCTAGCCTGTACTTCCAGCCACCGAAGGCAGAGACAGGACCCCACAACACATTGTACTGCAAAACTAGATCTACCAGCAAGTTCTGGGTTTTATTGAGCGACCTTACCTCAGGGGATCAGGGGGAAGAACAATTATGGGAAGATAACAATATAAATCCCACATGCACACACACATCATGAGATCACGCACACATGTACACACACCGTACACACACATAAAAAGAAAGAAAGCAAAACTGAAATGTTACTAATAGTTAATAAAAAGTTACCTTAGCCTCAATGTATTTATAGTATACTTTTAAAAGGCAGATAATATACAATAAATAGATTTAAAATAAATTAAGCCTTTTCAAAAACCCTCAATAAGGACTCAAAATGAAAATGCCCATGAAACATGATGTCAGTAATGTAGCAGAAAGAAAAGAACAAGAAAGCAAGTCCAGCCTGCTCAGGTACCTATTTACTGAGCTATTTCTGGTTCAAATGAGAAGCTATAAAGAAGCAGGTGTTCTGGTGCTGCTGAACTCCACCCCTCACATTCTCCCTCCTTTGCTGAATTTCAGACAACATCGATTGCCATAAAGCCGTGTGGTCAAGAGGCCTAGAGACTACATCTAAGTCTACATCTTAGACTCAGTGGTTCGCACAGCGCCCTACTAGAAAAGAAAATTTACATTCTACCCACAGTTTATCAATGGATAAATCCACTAACACAATGCCCGTGTTAATCTTACACACCTAACCCAAAGGGTCACGGTGAGGGTCTTAGCCATCCCAGAGCCACAGTGTTGAAAAGGCTTTCCTGGGGTTCAGTGTTGAAAAGGCTTTCCTGGGGTTCAGTGTTGAAAAGGCTTTCCTGGGGTTCAGTATTGAAAAGGCTTTCCCGGGGTTCAATGCAGCAGTGTTGGTGCTAACAGCTGAGTGTGCCTCGGCCTTGGGTACCTTCTTATGGAAGAAATCATCAACTAACACCAAAGAGGTAAAACAATCGCTTTTTCTCCTAAGATTATTTTGGAAATAAAGTATATCTAAGCTCTTTCTCTAAGAATTAGAGTTTTAAAAAGATCAAAAGGAGGGGAACTGTTAGTCTAAACCATGCAATGGATAGTGGAGAGGCAGAACTGTACATGCTTCATATAAAATAAGTCATAGAAACTCAGTATTAAAGACATCTCAACCAGCTGAGATGCTTGATGGTGATGGATGAAAAACGACTGCATTACACTTGTGTTAGAAAATCAGTGCTTTACTGTTGCTAAATACCACAATTCTGGTGTACCAAGACCTTACTGCCTAATAATAACTGTCAGGGATGAGCGGCCGCTTTGCTTACATGCCTGGTGTGAGTGAAAGGTCAGGACCTGTAAAAACTTGGCAACAAAATACTCCAGACAGCTGCAAAAAAATCTATGAAGGATAAAAAATTACCAAATAAACATCTTACCAAATCACAGCGAAGAAAATCATATAGCTTATTCTAAAGCACCAATCACATCAGAGTTAAGTGCCACAGAGAAGATTCTGGATCGTGAGTGCTGGCTCCCTTCAAGGTCACCCATGACAGTGAGGCAGAGATGTCTGCAGTGCTGGCTTTTGGACTGGGCACTGTGTAACTGCCTAGGATCCATACTGAATGGGTTTACTCTCTGAGCTCCACCTTAATAGAAGCAGTTGAGATCTGAAAGCAGACTTATTTACTCTCAGTTCAGTGAAGAGTTTTTCACAGAAGTAGTGGATACTGTATTGCAATGAGCATCGCACCTGAAAGCTACTGACTATTAAACAGCACTAGTTTCCCTCATTTATTCACCTGCTCTAAGTCTATGTGAAGTTGTCATCTTTTAGCTGCCTTTTCTGTTGCTTTCCCTCTCTCACTGGGATACATCCCATTTGCTAACTCTCAAAGGCTCTCAAAGTCCTACAACACTAGACTATGAATCGAGATCAGAGCTTAGCAATCTGAAAATAGAGACTTAGAACACACACACACACACACACACACACACACACACACACACACATGAGTGTGTGTGTGTTTGTGTATGTATATGTATACACAGATACATGCATGCACTTTTTACTATCAGGGTGTACTTACAAATCAGAACTGAAAAGGAAAGGACTATTGAGTCCCTTGTCTCTAAAATATTACTTCACTACTGAGTGATTTCAGCTTAATTCATTATTCTATAAATGGTTTTTAGTTAATAATCTTAAAAGACAGGATTTCTCTGGCTATCCTGGAACTCATTCTGTAGAGCAGGCTGGCCTCGAACTCACAGAGATCTGCCTGCGTCTGACTACTGAGTGCTGGGATTAAAGGCATGCGCCACCACTAAAAATCTTGCCTGCTTTCCAGCATAATGTGTATCATTGACAGGCCTGTGAAATGCTCAGCAGGTAAAATAGCTGCTATCAAGCCTGACAGACTGAGTTTGATCCCTTACCCTATGCAGTGGAAGGAGAGAGCTAAGGCCAGACCTCAGCATGTGTGCACACAACTACACATACAAAAACACAACAAAAAATGAATGAATAAACAAAAAATTATTTTTTAAGATTTCTCATTGATAGCTCACCCCACATTTACTGAACTCTCTGGAAAGATCCAACTAACCACACTAGCCTAGCATTCTGGTTCTGGGAATATTATCATCAGAGGCCTGCAAAAGCATCACCAAAAGTGTTTTTTCTCTCCTGATAGCACTTAAGTTATCAAGCAAGAAAATGTGCCACATAACAGTGATACATTCAGCACAGAGCACCAATGTGGACTTGTATGTTTTACAGAACTCCAGGTTTTTAGGATGAGAGGAATGTCTGATTCTCTCTTTAAGTATAAACACATGCACGCATGTACACACACATACACACACACACACACACACACACACACACAGAGAGAGAGAGAGAGAGAGAGAGAGAGAGATCAAGTTAACTTGTTGAAAAAAATTAACATTTAAAGATGCCATATTAAGTCATATTACATTACTCAAAAGACTGTATTACTCAATACAGAAACAAAAGAAGACTAACACAAAACAGAAAATGTTTTGTTTCTAGCTCTCCTGAAAAGTCACTATGTCCAAGCATTTCATTCCTGGGACATCCTTGGACACAGGAATTCTTGTTCAATAGGCACTCAAAAGTACCAATGCAGAAAAAAAAAAAAAAAAAAAAAACGAAGTTACAAAACTACAGACACTAACTTCAATACATTAATGGAGCATTATTTAGTATGCAGAAGTAATAGTTTTTTTAAGTTAAAGCAAAACCAGAGATCCTGGAACATATAGCTAGTCCATACAAAAAGAAGGTTTAGCTTCAAAATAATTTCAGTAAAGAATTGCTATTTGGTCATCTAGTAGCTGATGGAAACAGAAGCAGACACCAACAGCTAAACACTGAGCTGAACTGGAATCCAGAAGCAGAGAGGGAGGACAAGACCAGGCTACAGAAACACACAGAGACAGCTGACCTGAACAAGGAGGAGCTAATGGACCCCAGACTGATAGCTGGGAATCCAGCATGGGACTGACTCAGACCCCCTGAACATGGGTCTCAGTTAGAAGGCCTGGGCAGTCTAAGGGACCTTGGACAGTGAAATCAGGATGTATCCCTGGTGCACAAAAGGACTTCTGGAACACATTCCGCATGGAGGGATCTCCCTTAACCTAGAGACAGGAGGGAGGGCCTAGTCCCTACTCCAAATGACAGATTTTGTTGACCCATCCTGGAAGGCACTACCCTCCCTGTGGAGTGGGGGAGGGGGGGGAGGATGGGATGGGAGAGTGGTCAGGAGGCATAGGAGGGAGGGGGAGAGGGAAAAAGGGAGAAGGGAGGGAGGGACAGGCAGAGAGGGAACTGGGATCGATATGTAAAATGAGAAAAAAAATAAATTTAAAAAAGAATTACTATTTGGTTACTTTTCTTACTAAGTGACAAAGTATTTATATTTATACATAAATATAAAATGATACTAAAAATCAGTAGTGCTTACTAAAACAATTATAGATAAAAATTCTAAATTTCCTAAATATAATAAGTAGTATAGTATAAAATTTCCAAAATATAGACAATCTATTCTACATAATTTTCTTAATAAGCTCAATAAAATTGAAAATACTTAACGTCATGAATTTACATGGCTATTAGATACTGATTCATAACTTCCTTTCATCTCTTTTGCCTGAATGTATCCAGACACAGAAAAAGCCCTAGCCTAACCTCTTTATGTGCTCCCAGCGAGCTCTTTCTATCTTGCCCTCATGATATTTTCCAACTGTCTGCCTTAAACAAAGAGTCCTTGCAGGCACAGGCTTGTTGCTAGCCAGTATTTAGCTCCCTCTTTCTGTAGCTAAGACAGAGCAACCATCTGCTTCACACAGCTTTTCATTCCTGTGATAGCTTTCTGCTCTTTCCTCTTCCAACTTAGACACAGAAAGCAAGAGAGAAAACAAAGCATTGTAGGTCCACAAGAAGCTGCAGATCCCACAGGAGAGTTTCCTCCCAGTCAGGATAATGCTTCCTTAGCAACCAAGTATCTAAGGCCAATTAACCTCCCCTCTCTGTCAATATTCAATTTACATGGAAGCTCTTTTTGGTTATACCCTTCAGTTTTACAATGAGCTTTCTGGCGGAGGAAAGGATGCTTCTGCCTTAAAGGAGCCAGACCCTTTCTCCTGGATGCTTCAAGTACAACGCAAACTTAAAAAGTGTTTGGTACGTTCCTAACATGGTGCAAGAAACTGGAAAGAGAAAAGGCATGGGAATTAGGGCCACCATCAACATACGCCTGAGCTGAGACTGGAGCAATATTTCAAGGCAGTCAGCACTTGGGTACCAGGGAGAGTGAGCCTTACAACATTAAGGATGCCTCGTAAGCTGTCACTGTTTGACACTTTCCCAGGCTAATTTATGTCTTTCCACACAACCAAGGAAGTGTAGGTTACACCAAGTAACCATGACCTCAGCAGAATTCAAGAAAACACGAATGGAAGAGGAGCAAAGACCTCACCAAAACCAACGAATTTCCTTCAAGTAAAGAAATTTCAGGACTAAAAGTAGTAAGGAACTGTCATTTCAAAGTCATAAACGATTTCAAAGATAATAAAATTTTCACCAACTTACAGAAAGGTAGTTTTATACGTAAGTATGATGAAACGTCTCTCCTTCCCCACATTTTCAGCTTGAGAACCAGGGGTTGTATCTTCTAATTGCA
This sequence comes from Cricetiscus sungorus, assembly GCA_030556225.1. NCBI lineage: Eukaryota > Metazoa > Chordata > Mammalia > Rodentia > Cricetidae > Cricetiscus > Cricetiscus sungorus. Next base: position 50,832,701 of record JANBXA010000398.1, read on the forward strand.
TAATTAAATTATTATACTATATTTTATTTAAGATAAAGAAAATATTATACAAAAAAATTATACAAAGGGCAATAGCCACAATGGCACAGACCTTTAACCCTGGACAATGAGGAGGTTGTGTAGTAAGTTTCTTTAAATTATATATTTAATATAATGTAGAATTTCAAATGTATATTGAAATGTGTCATGTATACTAAAATTCTTCCTTCAATTTTCAAGCACCATTAACAAGCAAAGGAACCGTTATTTTCAGGCAGTTCTTGCTACAGTTGTGATGTGGGATTTCAGAACCAGTTTGTTACTTGAGAGTTGCTGAACTTGCCATTCTCCAAAGTTCTATTCCACAACAGTAAAGTTGCTCTAAGGCTGCATTATGAGAACTGAACAAATATTAATCCTTGGCTCCCATAATCCAACCTGTAAGGTCTCATTAATAACTATGTTCTCCTCCAGCTCAGGTGTCTCATGATGGAGACAGGCAAAGAAACCAAATATGATGGATAACTTGTAACAGTTTGTACATGGTTTCCATGATACAATGACACAAAGACCCATTCTCACCCGAGTCTTGTGGGTATTTGAGACCCTGTTTTACAGAGAAGAGACTTGTAGTTTAAAAAGGTTCAGTAACATCTTCCATGGCACACAGTGAAAATCAGTAAAAGTAGGGATTTAAAACCAAATGTACCCAACTCCAAAGACATAGCACTTTAAACCATGCCACACCAACCTGTCACACAAATCCCCTGGCAATCTCATCACTCTTTTCTGTGACTCCATTCCACAGACATTAGCAATCATTAAGTGTCAAAGGTTATAGTCTTCAAACGTGGCTCATGAGCCATTAATAGTTTCTGAAATCAATTGGTTGGCCTTGCCTAAAATTGAAATAATTTTAGGCAAGTAGAAGAGATTAACAGAGTAGCTCAGGAGTAAGATCTGTGTCACAAATCTTGATTGAAGAGAGGTTTGTGTGTAATCCTAGGTCCTGATGTAGAATACATTTTTTTTAATGATGTGTTATTACAGAAAAGCTTAGAAGCCACTGGTCTTAGAAGATACACACCCAGGAAATGGGGAAATGTATGCAGGGACAGGGCTCAACCCTTTCCTCTGAAATAACAGCAGGAGATACAAGGGAGGGAGCTGCTTCTCAGCCTAGGCTGGAAGAGGATTGCCTGGAATCAGCATAGGAGGAAGCCCTGATTGTATAATTACATGCCTCCTTCACAGCAGCCCCGTCCATCAAGCACATAGTATGGTTTATTTTTTACAGCGCTAATTATGTAATTATCCATAACATTAAATCAGCTCCACCTGATTTGGTCTATCACGGATTTCCTGAAACATTCATTTGTTTATTACTTTCTAAAAGAACACTAAACTACCAGTCACATGTAAAAGTTCCACCGTGGAAGCTGGATAAAGTTCTAAAAGAATATGGTTTGGGTCTTGAGACCTGGTGATTAAAATTTTGTTTTAATATGCCTTGTCATTTTTACAAACAACAAAAATTCTCAGTTGCATGCTCACTTTGTTATTTATTATTTCACAAAGTGCCTGGTATAGAGAGCAGTAATCCTACAGGGGATGTTGTCATAAAGACTTAACTTAAAACTTGATTGCTCTTTAAAACATTCTTTCCAGTATAAAATTCATTCAGGATTATTTCCTGAGAAAATACTGTGAAATAAGCTATGTGTCCGGAACTTATGGAATGGGTTGCTGTTGATAGGAATTATAATCCTAAACATATAGCTTCCACTCAAATGATTTCAAGCACTTCTGAGGGAAGTCAGACCCCTAGCCGCTGGCCAACACTGGCACCATCCAGAAGACCACCAGATCCCTCTGAAAAGCAAGCAGTTAAGATGACAAGAACCAGGTCCAGGAGAAAGCGTGTGGATTACAGACCCATCTGGTTCTCCAGTCCAGAAACCTGTCTTGACAGTCATGTCCCATCCACCCATTAACTGAAATGAACACCCAGTATGCTTCTAACCAGTCAGAGCAATCACTCCTGACCTTGTTCATTCTTTCCCCACCAATCTCATCTCTCCTACAGCAATCCATTTGCACCATCCCTTATGTTTGCATCTCACCTTTCCTCAATGGTCTGCTCCTCTGGATCTCACTATGTCTTACTTTTACAGGAATCCAGACTCAGTTATCTAACAACAGAGTAGCCACTTGGCTAATACTCTATTACAGCAACCTACTACCACTCAGTAGAAGAAATTCCCACTAATTCTCCTAAAACCTTTGACCGTTTCTTAAATCAACCAAGATCAAACTCAATATCCTCATACTCCCCCCACACACACACAATTGTTTTTCTTAGTTCAGAGTCTCTCTTGCCAACCACACTACCACTATCTGTACACACACCTTCCATAGACATTCCAAGAATTCAGGAAGAAGGAGTATGATTTGGAGAAACATTTTTGGAAATTGGTTCTCTCCAAGAAAGCCTAGGGTGTACTACAGCCTGTGACCTTAGGGTCACTAGAGACCCAGGGTTGGATAATGGCTACACAAGACAAAGCAGACAAAAGAACTGTTGCTAGAATCCCATCACATGTTTCTTAGTCACACTGATTTGTGAGGCTGCTAGCTGTCAAAGGGCACAGCTATGGATACTTCCACTGCATTCACATAATTGCCCAAGATCTGACTTACCACCTCTATCATATTGATGATTCGACTTTGATTCTCATTTTTAGTCACATGTCTTCCTCCTCTAGATTACCCTGGTTTGTCTTTAATACTCCATAAAGACCATGAATTAAAGAAAACATTACAGCTATTACCATAGCATAACGGTGGAAAGATGAATGAGAATTCATTTATCCCACTGTGTTACAGACAAGAACAGTTAATTTCATGAAGAAAGACTTAGTCAATACGGCCAGAAGTTATAATAGGGTCAAAGAAGATGAACATAGGATTGGCAAGTGAAAGATTACCAGTAACGAGGGAGGCCACTTCCATCTCTTGTTTTTAATGTGAAGTAAAAGAGTTAAAGGTGGAAATAATGATTTTTTAAAAAGAGGAAGTGTAGTAGAGAGCACTTACAAAATTTGATAGTGAAGGAGCAAGATAGGCTTGTAGTGGAGGACCAGTAGTGGAAACACGGTTTCAGCAAAAAAGCTCAGGGCCAAGATTTGGACTTGGCTTCTGTGGTACTGCTTAAAGGGCCCAGGTCATGGCAAACATGTTACTTTCCTCACCTCGTGACAAGAAACTCTGAAAGAAAATGCTGAGGGAGGAAGGTTGTCCTTTTGCTCACAGTTCCATAGTGTGGCGTAGAGTACAATAGGGGAGGTGCAGTGCTCAGGGACACAGAGACATGCAGCAGAATGTCACAGACCTCCACTGTCACAGAGTAGGAGGCAGAGAAGGCTGGAAGCAGTCAGTGACCATGCAAAGCCTATGTTTGCTATCTGTATGTACCCAAAACTTCTAAACAGTGCCTCAGCTGAGACACAGACACTGACACCTGAGTCCACGGAGTCCACACTCAGCATAGCATGACAATAAAAGTTGACTGATGCCCAGAGGTCACTGACATCGAATATATAAAACATGGTCTGGGGAGGCATCCATTTAGTTGAAAAGGAGGACTTTGTAAGCAAAGAGGGTTTTGGAATTTGAGTTCAGTTTATTTTAGTAGTTTAACTTAGCGGAGAGGTATATCAGAACACAATATAAACAAACGGAAAGCATGACAGACAGGAACATGTTCCATAAGCAGTTATTGTATTATGCCCAGTTTGCGGAACCCCAAAAATCCACCAAAGAGATGACTCACTGAATGCAAGGACAAAAGTTTCTTTTGTTTGCAAGCTGCAGCCTGGATTCTTCCCACTCAGGGGCAGGCAGAATATGGCCTGCCGCTGAGGAAGGTTTTTAAAGGGAAAGTTCAAAAGACTGAAAGTATTCAGATTACAAAGCTTCCATGGTTACATAGGGTGAAACACTAACTGTATGTTTCAGGTAGGGTGCAATTAAGCAGGATATTGCAGGGGAAATAAGTTTGTTAATTATCTCCTAGGCCAGGGGTCTTCCAACCATGAGTTGATGGCCATCTGATCTTTAGGGAAGGGAAAGGTTGACACAGCTGGGGTGCGTTATCAGGTCTCAGGTTTCTAGTCACATACCCAGTTCTTTGTTTAGCCTAATCTGTCAGGCTGCCTTTGGGGAACTTAGACAGTCTTGAAATTTTTTCTCTTTCCTATATGGGTTTTGGAGTCTAAGTTTTCAGACGTTTATTAATTTCTCTCATTTTACTCCTTTCAATTGGGGAAGGACCCTCAGAAGAGTCGGCAGCCATTTTAACTCTTGTCCAAAGCATAAACTTTGGTGATTTGCTTGTACAAATAAAGCCTGTCTGGGGGTCAGAGAATGGAGCTTGCCACTAGCTAACCATAGAGGTCTGGAGGTCTGTACAGACAGACAGGAAGTGAGGTGGCTGGGCAGAAACAGGATATAAGCAAGGAGAAACAGGAAACCATTCTCTTGTCTGCTGAGACATTAAGGAGGTAAGGTTTGCTGTGTCTTGGTCCTTCTCTCTAATCTCTCAGCATTTCCCTCTATATCTGACTTCCACTTTTTTATTATTATTATTATTATCTAGACCAATTAAGAATTCCATTTACAACAAACAGTCACTTTCAGATTACTACTAGTGGCTGACTGTCAAGCAACTAGAACACAAGCTGTCACCTTCTGACCCACTGGTCACAAACACATTTCCAGGTATCACCCAGGAGTTCTTCAATACCACTGCCAGCCTGATACCTCCCTTCCCTTTTCTCTGCAGTCTGCTGTATAGCTAGACAAACATAATCACTATCTGGAGGCTCTGTTGAGGTCAACAGGACTAAAGGCACAGCTCCTCAATGCTTATCTCAAATACCTAGTGCTTTATTTAGCAAACCCTGACCTTAAAGAAACATTGCAGGAGCTGAGAACATTGTTAAATACCCTCTATCCCATCTATGCAATCTAAAATAATACTCTATAGAATATTTTAAAATCAACATTTTCAATTTAACTAAGGATGACAATTAATTTAAAAGACAATGAGTAAATTTTTAAATTGAAGTATTTTAGATTCATATATAATTTCTTGTAAGAGAAAATCCCATTGCAATACATTCTAAGCAATGTATACTTCTCCACACCTGATATTTCTACTGCCTTAAAAACAAAATCAAAAAGGAAGAAATACTAAGTCATGGTTTCACTTTTATTTATTTTAGTTTGATAATAAAATCAAGATGTCCTGCTTGGAAAGCCTTTCTACATGAAAGGCTCAAAAAATCTGAAACCTCCAACCCATTAAATGTCCTTTGAAAGGAAGTATGGGAAGCATGTCAAACTCACTAAATGGATGGACTGTATAGCTAGAGCAACTTAATTAAAACAATGTTCTAATAGCCTCCCTTAGAAGCAATTGGCTGCTGCATTAGACTGACTATAAACGACAGGGTTGTTTGTTGCTGGGAACCAAGTCCATGGCCTGGTGCGTGGCCTCGTGCGTGCCTGGTGCATGTTAAGCATATGTTCCACACTCAGCTATATCTCTTATCCCTTGTCAATTTGTTGTGCACAAAAATGGTCTTAGTATTCTTTTTAAGTATACACTTACTGCCAGAAATAACCAGCCCTCTCAACACTAGAATTACACACAAAGGAGACTTTCTGATACACTTCACTGAAGAGTTCAACTACAATGGCTATAGCAGGTGTCTTAGCAGGTTTTTTTTTCCTAGCTTGATAAATAGAAAGATAATTAGTTTGCATCTATGGATTTATTCAACATGCAACTTGATTTCTCTCAAAATGTAAATCCTCTCCAAGTTTTGCCAAAGGGAACAGAATGCCAGAATTCTCGAGGTAAAAGTAGCCCTCAGAAGCTATTTAGGTTACAGACTAACTCAATATCTTATCTGAATTTTTCCAAATGGTACAATGAGGTACCAAGGGCCTAGACATGAAAGGACACAGAAGAATGCTGAAAATGACTCTGCACCTGTAAACCTACCTGCTTCACAGTAGAGCACTAAATTGCATTAAGACCTCTAAGGCAGATTTCATTAAACCGTTCAAATAGTTTTCCTCCCACACCTGCATATGTGTTTGCTGATGAACTCTAGGAAGCATATACAAACACTTCCGCCACACACTAGCTAAAGAAATGGTCTGTTACCACCCATCACATCTCCTGGAATAATTCTAAACCGTGCTGCAATTCAAAACCCTAATCAGACATGACTGGCTTTCAGAATGTTCTGTGCTTATCTCCTCGCAAACAGCACACTGTGCTATGGCATGTGTTACCCCTTAAGTGAATCAGAGGGGCTGGCGAGATGGCCCGGTGTCTAGTGGAGAGCACTTGCTGTCTGGCAAAGGACCCAGTGTCCCCAAGACAGTTCACAACTGTCTGCAGCTGCAGTTCCACATGGCCAGACACCCTCTTCTGCCTTCTGCAGATCCCAGACACGCGTGTAGTGCAAAGAAATGCATGCAGACACAAACCCACACAAAAAAGTAACATTTAAAAGACTAACTAGGATTTACCTTGTCTTTGATCTTTCACAATATATTAAGGACAGTCACAAAGGTGTCAGCTGCATTGATAGTTATTTCCTTTAGAAAGAATCCACCTTCACCAAGTCTGGTGGTGCACACCTGTGATCTCAGTACTTGGTAGGCAGGGCAGGATTACATGTTAAAGGACAGCTTGGACTACACAGTGAGGTTGAGGCCAGACTGGACTACACGATGAGACCCTATCACCAAAACACATAAATAAGTAAGTAGAGAAAGAAAGGACAAATTTTAAAATTAATTCATCCAGAAACACTAGGTTTGTCAAATAAGCCAATAAATAACACAACTGCAATGCATGTTCCCATTTACTCATATCTACAGACATTAAACATAAACTTTTTGATATTTCAATGCTGCTTCAATAATTACATTTTCAATTACTAGGGCTAATCATGCTTATTACTCATCATTTACATTTATCATCATACCCATACTTCAGTCTAAAAATAGCAATTGTTAACATTTACTGAGAACTGTGTCTTGTCATTTGATCCATTATAAGAAATAATAGTATCTTAACATATGAGTCTATTTTGGACATAGAAAATAGAACTCATCCGAGAAGCCACTTAATGAAGCCCCACAGGCAGGTGGGCATTTGTGAAGCCCAGCATCCTCAGAAGACCATCAGCCCCCGAGCGTGTTCTTGACCACTGAGACAATCTCCTGCTCAGATTCTTAGATGTGTGCTTCAGGGGACTTATGATAGGCTGTTTTTCTTGAAGGCTTCACTCTCTATAATATTCTACCTGTGCTGGTTCACCTTAGCTGGTGAACTATAAGACTCTAGGACAAAAATCTATTTGATTTTTTTTTCTTTTTCCAGTAACATACTATTGCTACTTTTACGATTCTGTCGTTTTCATAGTTTTAAAAAATGAAATCTGAATGTGCAACCTGAGGCTCTTCAAGTAACTAGGGTAGGAAATGAATAAATAAAATATGTTCAGTGCCCATCACCAATAGCTCTGCAAAGAAATGGAATGTCAGGAATCAAACTTCAGGAAAACTCCAAATACAATGATAGAAAATAGCATGAGTATTTGAAGTGCAGTAATCAAAGGGCAAAACATAAGGTGTCATTATTTCTTGAAAATGATTCAAAACTTACCTCAAGAAGGAATTAAGAGACAAAATGAGGGCAAGGCAGTGTTAACTACAGAAGTCCAAGCAAAGACTGGGAGAATTCCCTTGTAAGTGTGTAAGTGTCCATTACTAATTTCTCTCCTGATTACTATCAATGTTAATGCTGTGTGTTCGCCTCACTATTTCCTCTTACTGAGTGGACCAATACTGAGTGTAATGGAAACCCTATACCATGTTTCTCCAACCTTGTATTTTTCAGCTTCATTGAGGCCAGCAAGTTAATTTAGAATATCACAGAATATTTTCAAAGTGTTGCAGTTACTTTTCCAACAGCACATACATATGAATTACAAAGATTAGTAATGATCTTTGGGCTATTTTATGACTTAAAAGTTACAATGAACTACAAGTTAACAATGTCTTTCATCAACAGATAATTATTTAATTGGAATATAGAGAGGGTGGGGACAAATTAATCAGAAATAATGATGTCTCTTTACAGAATCCTACTATTTTGTTGACTAATTAAAAAATGTAATTTTTAAAGTAAGTTTAAACGTGGGTGTTCTGCGTAGGTGAACAATTCTTCCCCCAGAAGCCCTGGGTTATTAAATGAAAATCTCAGTACCAGGTATGGGATGCCTTTCTATGAGTTATTGGCCAGGTCTCAGAAGACCCCCAAACAACCCAGGTCATTGTCATTACTTTTGTAATGTAATTACACTGCCATTGTCATAACAACATAATAAGGCCTTATTGCTGAAGGTACAACACATTTGGTGGCAGGACACAGAGAACTAAAGCCACGGGTGACATGAAAACTTTCCTGCCAGCTAGCTCTCATAGAACCAGAGGTGCTCTGCAGGACACTGGAAAACAAGATATCAATGGTCTTATACAGCGTTGGACCCTGCATTGCTACAATACTGACCAACAAGGCAAAATGTACCCACTGGTATAATAGTGGTGTGGCTACTATGGGAGTAACCAATCACTTTCTGATCAGATGTGAGGCCTGCTCCTAAAGAGGCTCCTAAAGAGGCTGGTACTTTAAACCTGGCAAGAATTCCACAGGCAAGGAGGTCACAGGCTCTAGCAGGGAACCTAGTGTTGCTTTGTCAACTAGATTTGTTGTGAAAATTGCCTCCCAAACATTTATGTTCTACCCATGGGTGAGCGATGCACTCAGCCCAAAGAAGCTTCTTTCTATAGGAGGCAGTAGTTAGTGTGGAGACTCATAACTGGTCCAAGTGTTTTAAGAACAACTGAGTACTGGAAATTCATCCACATAGAATATCTACATCAGTATGCTCGGGGAACATCATTAAAGGGGGAGCAGAAAGAATGTGAGAGCCAGAAGATGGGAAGGAATGCCGTGAAACGCTGTTTTCTGGGTGTGGCTTGGCTGTTTCACTCCTGCACTGACTGCAGCTACGGTCACCTGAACATGAGCTGCCCAAATCAACAGGACCAGTTAGCATCCCAGCAGACAGCACTGACCGGACTCAGTGAGTGACAGAAGGAGGGCAGGAAGATGGCAAAGCGATGGTTGAGGGTCATCAGAGAGGGAAAGGGGAACTGGAGGTGGAGAGGTGTAAGATGTATCATACACATAAATGTATGAAATTGTCAAATGATGTATAAAAGATATTCTAACAGATAAACAAGTATAATGTTTAGGAAAGAAAACTTACCTAGTTGGAATATACAGTTTGTGTTCCCACGTCTATCTCTATCACCTCATTTATCTAAATGATTTTGATAAGATTTTTCAGTACAAAAAAAATCTATATTTAACAAATATAAAAAAAAGTATATATTTAACAAAGCAGACAGTTGATGGTCATTTTTTTAAATTAATTAATTTTTTTTTTTTTACTATTGCCAAAGGATTATACCCCATTTTTACCATGAAAAGTCTTTGGTCCAATATGAAAATTACTAGTTGATAATGGGAAGCACAAGCACCAATATGCATTTATGAATACAGTGTCAGACAAAACACGCTATCTCCAGGAGCAGATCTGATTACGTTAGTCCCTTAGAAAATCCTCTTCTCTACTTGGTGGACCGTAAGTCACGGCATGGGTCTGGCAGAAGGGCTACTGGTAAAGACAGGGTATTAACTATTTCACAATGGCAAGTGAATCACAGCAACGATTCTATAAATGTCTCACCGACACTGACCATCTTCCAGGAACTCCTGCTTCCCAATGCTAGCACAAAAGATACTTTGATGCATTCAACCCATTTTGGATTATCATCTATTCCAACTATCATTTTAAATTGCAGTCAGAAAATTACAGTCAAAAAGGTAGAGATCATGACTTTCACAAAAGACTTCACTTTCCATTCTATTTCACATCAAATTTTTATATTTATCTGTGCATGAGGGTGGGGAAGAGACAGCAGACATGCTATAGTGCATAAGTGAAAGACAGAGAACAGATTATAGGAGTCAGTTCTTTCCTCCCTGTCTGTCCCCATCATTTCCCCCCTCCGACTCCCTCCTACTCTCTATGTTGGTTTTCCTTTTTTTTTTTTTTTTTTAAATAATCTTACACTCACTCCTTGTCAACTGGTTGTTTGCTCCACCTCTAGACCTGTGGTTGATTTTATTTGAGCCTGTTTATAATATTCAAGCAAGAAGCTCTTGGATTAAAGATGTGTGCTAACACTGAGCCACATCACAGCTAGAAGCAGGTTTCTCCAGCAAATAATGCAATCCTGGGATTCACAGTGTGATCAAATACCCTGCAACAGTTATAAACTGATCATCTAAGGAACATTTGCAGATTAAATATATAGGTTCTTTGAACTTCATGAAATGCTTCCTCAAACCATTCTCATAAAACCCCACATCTCTGCCATCCTTTGAAGCTAAAGAGGTGGGGTGCCATGAGAGGTGGGGTGCCATGAGAGGTGGGGTGCCATGCCCCTCCCTTTGGTAGCATTTCTCTTCAGTCACTCATCATCTGCCTGGGCAGCTCAGCGTGGCACCCCTGTTCCAAAGGGGGTTGTCTTGATCGCAGCTTGGGGTCTCCACTAAAGGAGATGGAGCTCCTAGTTCTGCATTTTCATCAGTTTCACTGTGAGCAGTGCTAGTTCTAGACAGATCTGTCTAGAAGAGCTGCCAGGCTCTGAAACTAGTCTCACCCTCAGAAACAAAGCAAACATACTCTCCCTTCGGCAAGAAAGCCTTCAGATAGCTGAAAACAACTACACGCTGTTGGTTTTCTGGTCTGTTGTTAAATTCCAAGACCACCAATATTCTCTTTTTATTTTCTTTTGTAAGTTTTTACTTTTTTAAATCTGTTTTTCATTTTACATACCAACTCCAGTCTCCCCCCCACTCCTCAGGGTTTAAGACTTTCCTTGGAAAGTCAACGAAGTCTGGTATACCAAGTTGAGGCAGGACCAAGTCCCTCCCCCCTGTATCAAGGCTGAGCAAGGTATCCCACCATAGGGAATGGGATCAAAAACGCCAGTGCATGCCCCTGGGTTAGTTCCTGGTCCCAATGTCAGCCTGCCCCCACCCCCCAACAGATCAAGTCACATAAGTGTCACCCACATTTAGAGAGTCTAGTTCAGTCCCATGCAGGTTCCCCTGTAATAGCTCTGGGCAGCTGTCTCTGTGCTTTTCTCCATCATAATCTTGACCCCCACCTTGTTCCTATGATCCCTCCTCCCTCTCTCAACTGAACTTCAGGAGCTCAACCCAGTGCTTGGCTCTCAATGCATCTACTTCTTTCTGCTATTGGATAAAGGTTCTTGATGTCAATTAGGGTAGTCATTAATCAGATTAAAGGGGAAGGTCTGTTCAGAAACCCTCTCCATTATTGCGAGGAGTCTTAGCTGGGGTCATCCTTGTGGATTCCCTGGAATTTCTCTAGCACCAGGTTTCTCCCTAACCCCATAATGCCTCCGTCTATCAAGCTATCTCTTTCATTGCTCTCCCTCTCTGCTCCTCCCCCAACTCGGTCTTCTTGATCCCTCATGTCCTCAAGTACGCTGCCTGTCAGGTAACTCTATAATTTACTTCCTAATCTACTATTGATGAATGAATGCATTGTTTATACACATTACCAATGTTTTTCAAGTGTAATAATGTAATACTTTACTTGATCTAGAGCAGTGGTTCTCAAACATTTTGATCTCCATTTACACCTTTAAAATTCACTGAGGATGACAAAAAGGTTTTGTTCAAACATTTATGGATACTTGCTATATTAAAAATTAAGTTCCAAATGAAAATATTTACTTAATTTAAATATAATTAACATATTTCTATAAAAACACTTTCCAAAACAAAGAAAAGAATTAGTAAGGAAGGTAGCCTTGTTTCACATCTTAACATTTTTTCAAGTGTCTGAGGTAGTAAGACAACTGAATTCTTCTATCCACATTAAATTTTTTATTAATTACATTTGTTCTCCAGCAAGTTCACACAGGTACATAATGCAGACTGACCAATCTCAGCTCCCACATTCTCCCACTTCTCTACTATTCCTGTCTTCCTGCCCCCACTTCCCTACAAATCTCTCAAATTCAAGTCTATGTGTTTTGTTTTGATCCACTGATTTTAACAGGGCCATCTATGTGACCATGGGTTTGGCTCTTGTACCTACTTTTACATATAATATGTTGTACTATCACAGACAGATCAGGCAACCTCTGGAGAGCCAGAGGAAGCATGAGAGCAAGCATCACAAGCAACATGTTCATGATATTATGAAAACAGTTTTGACTACACAGATCTCCATAAAGTCTCTGGAACTTGAGCATTCCTAAGGATGGATATATATGAGCCACCCATGCTTTGGTCAGTGTATCCAAAGTTCTAATCAGTTTGCTGGCATCTTTAATGTTCTTTTAATTTTGTTGACCTTGAAGACAACTAAAACTACAATTTTCAGAAAACCTGCCCTTTTTTATGTAAACACAAGTTTTACACATAGAATAGTAGCTCTAGGTATCCATAGGTGGATGAAAAAATCTGCTGATACTCATTGCTTCATATCCTTGCATACTTTTAAAAGTATCTCTATATTGCTTATAATATCTAATATAGCACAAATGTTATACATATTATTATTATACTGGTTATTTAGGGAATGGCAACAAGACAATAATCTGTAAATGTTCAATAGAGATACAGTTTTCTTTTTCCAATATTTATGTTTCTCCAATGCGGAATTCACAGGTGTGGCAGGCAAACCATTTCCCCCTATATTCCATTTCATATCATTTCTTAGTAGTGATGTGTTTGATGCCCTGCCCAGGTCTTCTCTGAGGCTGGTTCACTCGGGCTGTGACTGTTGGCTGATAACTCATAGTGGACCTCTTCTCTGGACAATTACTCAGTAAACTAGAGCTACCAACCTGAGGATTGGCTAATGAATGATGTGCTGATGCTTAGTACAGTACAAAGGGCCATCCCAGTGGCACGTGGTAGAACTAATTCTCTGATATGAATTAAAATAAAGAGCTGAGGTGATAAAGTTTGTCTCTCGTTTGTCTTCCATGGCCCTTTCCTTGTTCTGCCCTGCTTTTCCTGCTCTTCTTAAGACAAGAGAAATCTTTTTATCTTACGTCATGTTTCTGGCAAACCCATCCTAAGACACTGCAAATTCTCAGGCCCCACATCAGACCTACTAAATCAAAAATTGCAGGAATGGACTCAGCAATTAATTCAAACAAACTGTTAGACAATAAATTGTTTTTAACAAGCCCCCAGGTGATCCTGGTGTCTACTAAAATAGTATCCACTACTTTTCCAGTATTCAAAGCATGAGTTCTGAAGTCAGACCATAATCACAGCCTTGCCTTTGTCCCTGAGGAAGCTTCTTAACCACTGTGACTCTGACTCCATATGTGTACAATGATGGGAATAAAAGTGTCTGGGTCATAAGATAAAATGAAGTCATGTAGGCAAATCACTCAGAGCAGGACCAGCAGTTTGAAGTTAATTCCTGTCCTCCTTACGTACATCATTGAGTTTTCATCCACTTGGCTGACATCATGTTTAAATCCATCATTACTATCTTCTGTTACAGAGGTTTTGTGAACATTATAAGATAATAGAGAACTAATACAGGAAATTGGCACATAATAAAGAACCAATAAATGGCCACTGCAAGTATTTCTTCATGAGAATTAAAATCTTTTTTTATAATTAAAATCTTAATACACAGACATTAATACTGACACAAATGTTTGTTTAAATGGAATTTGTTAAATTCACTGATAGAAATATTGATTGGGGCTAAACAAATAAAATTACCAATATCACATAAACTTTTCCTTCTGGCTTGAAATCCACCTATCAATATAGCTACAGCCCTTTGGCATGGTTATTCAGCTATCTACAGGCACAGTTAGCTCCTAACAGCAAAAAGTACAATTATTTTAGCCATTTGAATGTCATAGTTTTAGTGTTAACAGAGTGTATTTGGCCTAAGTATGTGTTTTCTAATGCTTCCGACCATGCCTCTGGGCTCTTCCACTCTGCACATAGACTATAGGCATCTTTTGATAGTCGATGGTTGAAATGTTGTTTTATATCATTGTTTAAAGATCATTAATCATCATAATTTTCATGACTGACAGATCTGAAAGTATAGTTATAGCTAAATTTGGTAATGTTCACGAACTAAGATTATGCACTCCCCTGAGTTGTTCTATCATGAGAATAATCAATCCTCATCATGAAATTTGTTTAAATACTGAAACTCAAAAATTGCTAAATATGAACAGTCCATTGCATTTTAAGAGAAACAATATATTCTCCATCTAATTACAACCCATCCTAAGTATATATTTAAATTGTCATAATATTTTCTACACTGTCACAAATGTAAGCATGCTATTAAGATAAAATATTAATTCTGAGATATCTAAAAATGAAAAACAGCAAATTGTACATCATCATACCCATAATAATACCACTGAATAAATAGAAATTGTGCATGAATCTTGATGGAGAAAGAAAAAAGGTTATACAGAAGAAGAATACAATATAGTCCAGTACCTATCAAGGGAAGTGTGACAGTGAACACACTGTTTTCATAGCTGTTGAGATGTCCTAGACACTGTGGTTTCCTGATTAGAGTCATGTTCAGTTGCTTCTCAACAACTCTGTGAGATACTGGTGGCTAACTGTGGCTCAAGAAATGGTGTCTTCCCACCTGGGGGCTCTTCCCAACCTTTGAAAGCATGACAGCATAGAAAGGAATTGTTCAATGCTCACCCTTTTATTTCCTCACTCACTTATTGCCTCTTATTGTATGGCCAGGGGATATTTGTCAGGGTTACTAATAGCACTTTTGTATACTGTATCCAAAAAAAGAACAAATAGTTGAGGTATGAAAACAGGTTTACACAAGGTCACATTGCTAGAACATAACTAAAAAAATTAGAACTTCTAAATATAAGTGCTCTCTTCTACTTACAATCCACATTAGGCAATCTAATTTACTATGAGTTACCAAGCAATTAAAAACAAATTACCAGCATTGACTAGCAAGCGATAGACTGAGCAGAAGACTCCACTCCAACTCCGAAAATATACACTCCTAAAACCTTATGGAAGTCTCTCTTTGCAGACATTCATAACTTTCCTAAGTAAATTGGTTATCAGAAAAATATCACTATTCTACCCAAAGTAAAATCCTTTTTTAATCCAATGAATTCAAAGTAACCCACCTTATTGCCCACCTTATATCAATATACAGAAGTAAGTTGACTCTGGTGGGACTCATAGTCAAAAGTCTAGTTAGATTATAGATATTTATCATGTAATTCTATATGGATGGGTTTATAGAAGCAGTCTGGCTCCAAAAACAGTGAATACAAGTCCATGTTTTAAAATTTAAGTGCTTCCTGAAGTAACAGTATATAATTATGGTGTAGCCATCTAATGGAATGCCATGCAACCACCAAAGAGAATGATGGACCCTGAATTTACTGACATGGAGATGCCCTGATATTCTTCCTTGGTACCAAACACATGTATAGGAGAAACCTAAGGAAAATAGGTAATATTTTCCAAAACTTTAATAGGGGCTATCTACCTAAAGATATATGAGAGTTCTTTCACTTTTATATATTTTCCTAATGTTCATTTTTCAGAATGGATATCTACAACATTTCTTAGGAATGAGAAACATATTGCCAGATGGTAATGGCTCACACCACTCAGGAGGCAGAGGCAGGTCGATTTCTAGGAGTTCAAGACCAGCCTGGTGTACAGAGTGAGTTTTAGAATAGCCACAGTTGTTACACAGAGAAAGCTTTAAAAAAAAGAGAGAGAGAGAGAGAGAGAGAGAGAGAGAGAGAGAAAAGGGAAAAGAAAGAAACATATTAAAGCTATTTAAGCTATTTACATTTTGTTTAAAAAGGAAACTGAAAATATCCAGAAAGAACTCAGCACTTAAATAACATTTAATTTTATAAATTTCTCAAGTCAATAAAATATCCTAAAGAATGAGACCCAGGTTCTACAAAGTTCCATATGGCAAGAAAAAGAGTCAAAGGTAGTCTGGACAGACTCAGAGATAAGTCTGTACAGGTTGAGATATCATCAGATAAAAATCAAGAGAAGAGAGGGTATTGTGCATTTTCAGGTCCAAGGAAACGTGTGACGGGTCATGAGAACTGAAAGGACTCATGGTGGATACCACAATTCCTGTTTTCATTGCTATAAAGAAAATAAACCCTCAGAAATGAAGTTCATGCATCTACCACCAATTGATGGCAGATGTTATTCTGTAAACATGTTTCCCATACTGGTTAATTAATAAAGCACTGTTGGGCCAATGGGAAAGCAAATAGGCAGGGCTAAGAGACAAGGAGGAAAGAGGAAGGAGTGAGGAGAGCATGTAGAGCCTGGAGGATGCAAGATGCCAGCCCGCAGCACTTGGATAAGATGACCACATGGAAATACTTAGATAAGTAGAAATGGGTTAATAATTAAGACAGAGCTAGCCCATAAACAATAATAGTAACTGGCCAACAGGATTGTATCAAATACAGAGTCTCTGAGTGTTATTGGGGGCTGGCGTGATAGCAGGGCGGTGTGCCAGACCAGCGGCGGGCGGGCTGGTGGAAAACAACAAGCTACAACCAATAGTCCCAGGATCCAAGGGCTATTCTTAAAAACATATATATGTATGTCTGTAGTGTGTGTGTGTGTGTGTGTGTGTATACATATAAGACCGAAAGTTTTAATTGCTACTTTGTGAAGACTGAAAAGGACCATGGCGCACTAAACTACTCACCTCTACTGGAAGACATGTGTGTACACTGGCAGGTATTCCCAGATGTGATGTTGTTGTTCCATGTTTTATTTGAAACTGTGTTTTGCACATGTAGCCATCAGAACAGTCCTGTGTTTCAACAACAAAGAATACATGTAAAATGCCAATTAATTTATGAAATCATCACTTGGAGAGCTACCATTTTACTTAAGTTCTAAGCCATGCAAAGAGAAAGTAGCCACATTAAATAAGATGATATGGATAAAAAGCCTAACCCAGTATACACTGTTTCACTTTAAAAATGCGCATCTCGCTTCCCTGACTTCCTGCTCATTAATGCCCCTCTTCAATTCTTTCCTTCTGCTAGCTCACAACACCAAGGTCAGACAGCAAAACTTCAGGATGGTGAACTCTAAGAAAATCACTTGACCTCACACAAAGAAGTGTTATAAGTAAGGAAGAATGTCCACTGGGAGATTTTAGGGTTCGGCCACACAGCTGGAAGTGAGCAGGGCCCTCTGTTGTCCCTTCAATGGAAGAGATGTCACAGAAAGATAACTGTATTGTACCCACCTGAGCCCTGTGGGGAACCTACACCTTCCACTTCCTTATGGTGGCTCCCAACATTCCGTGCACTATAACTTGAGGAAGTTTTTGTCTCACACTGCACTATTCCCGTTAGTTCAGTGGTTCCAGTTCTGTCTTCATGAGTCAAAGTCCTTTTCCACAGAACTGCTCTTCAGAGAGCTCAAAACGACCACATCATTTTGACATAGGGATTACAAGAAAGAGTTCTCAACCCCTGTTGGTTTGCTTCTTCTTTTGAAAGCATTTTATTTCTGTGTGTGCAAGACTGGGGATATGTGTTTCTGTGGTGTGTGTGTGTGTGTGTGTGTGTGTGTGTGTGTGTGTGGCCGTGGAGGCCAGAAGAGCAAGCTGTGCTCCTTGGAGCTGGAGTTACTCATGTTTATGAGCTGCCTGATGTAGGCTGGGATCCAATCCCCAGTCCCCAAGATTGAGTAGCAAGTACTCTTAACCACTGAGCCATCTCTCCATACCAACTAATTGTTTTCTTTCCTACTTCCTTGTGCTTGCTCTTAAATACAGCCCATGTATTGTGTTCACCTAACTATAATCAGTTCCATTTTAAGGCAAAACTTGCTTGAATTCCATAAACTTATATGAAAGAATATAATATATCCCCATGCACAGATATGTTTGCATTCCAAGGAATATTAATCATTCTATAGTGTCAGCAGCATTCACATGTTAACAGAATTTAAGCAATGATAATTAGGGAAGAAACGGTTGCTTATTCTTTTTTATAAGAAGAGGGACATTACCAGGTGGTAACGCATGTGCCTTTAATCCCAGCACTCAGGAGGCAGAAGCAGGAGGATCTCTGTGAGTTTGAAGCCAGCCTGGTCTATAGGGCCAGTTCCTAGACAGCCAGAGCTACACAGACAAACCTTGTCTCAGCAAAGAAAAGAAGAAGAGGGACATTTGGAGACAGAAACAGACATACATAATTCTGAGAAAGCCACATGAAAATGGAGAGTTGAGCAGTGCAACTACAAGCTGAGGAATGTCAAGGACTGCTGCTAACTACAGAAGCCACAGAGGTGACAGGTTCCTCTTTAAAACGTCTGTAGAGGCAGCATGACCCAACACCTTGATTTCAACTCTCTAACCTCCAGAACAGGGAGAGAGTACACGGTTCTCTGCCAGTTTCTTCTGTTCATCTGCTGTGGAGTACTTTATTATGGTACCTCTACCGGAAAAATGCAATCACCACAATTTTAAAGAGACTTAAGAAGCAGGGATATAGTGCAGTGTTAAACCATTTGTCTAGCACACACAGGCCTATGTGTGATCCCTAGAGCCCCAAAATAAGTTTAAAGTTTTAAACACATTACAGAAAGATAGACTTGGTGGCACTTTAAGCATATCTTACAGTATGCTGGGCTGAGAGCCTGCCAGTCCTCACTTGCAAGCCTGCTACTTATAATTCAACTCTGAATGGCTGGACCCAATTTATTCTGGTTAGCTAATGTCATGTCATAGGTTATTAAGTATGCTGAATATCATACCTGACTGGAAAGTCAACTACCAAATATAAAAAATTATTACTTTTAGTTATTTAATTAATATTAAACATTAGAATAACTGTGGGAATTGTTTTACATTCCATCTATATGTCATCCAACGTATACCATCAAAATCACTCCATTTAGACAACATAAGTTTAGGTAAGCTACCAAATTTCATATTTGCCCAAGTAGCAGATACATGGAATGACTAGGTAAGTCATCTTTACTACTCTGCTTTTGGAATAGTAGCCAATTTTCTTCTAACTCATTGGGTAAAGGAACTTTGTGTGTGTGTGTGTGTGTGTGTGTGTGTGTGTGTGTGTGTGTGTGTGTGTGTGTGTGTACCAGATCCAAACAGTAGCCATTATGTGATTAAGTAGATGAGAGTGATGCCAACAATTGCTGAAGAACGCCCTGTAAAGACAGGCCAATGTAAAAGCCTGACAATTGGCCCCTGACGTTGTGCAGACTGTCTAGAGCAGGACACAATGCCTGACTCAATCTCCTGTTTGCAGACATCTTCTGTTCCAGTCACCACTCTTCCCTGCCTACTCCATATATTTACCATGCTTTAAACTTAATTTGAAATATTATATCAATTATTATCAAACATCTGGTTTTATTTCTCCCAGTAAATTATAATGAACTCAGGACCAGTTGCTCGGGGAAGCCAGTGTTCTAACTGCAGACTCCAGACTACTGTTCCACAGAAAATCCCCATCCATGTAGCCTGAGAAAATCCTGGCTCATGTGTGAGCACGAGAGAACAAGGAAACTAACACACCTCACCCAGTTGAACCATCTCTTTAGAGACAAGAAGATGAAGGGATGAAGCACCTTCAAGAAACCTGTTTTTCTATTCATTAAGGGCAGAGCTAGAATTGGAAATCCAGTCTCTGGACTTGAGCCATTTTTTTTCCAAGTTCACAAAGCACAATCAATCAGAGAACAAGACTTACCAGGCATAAGCTAGTGTATACACTCATGACTGACAAGCTCAAGCCACCCGTGAATGTTCTGGGGAAAAGAAGCATTATCGTCACCTGAGCACAGGACATGAGAATCTGCAGCACCAGCATCAGGCCCCTGAAGCTGTATTATCAAGGTTCCCCAGGTGAGTGGGTACATATCTAGAGGCACTGGGACAGGTACAGCAAAAGCCTTTACTCAAAAGGGTTGCAAACTGATTGAATTAATGCTCAACCCTAGCTGCAACAGACTCCACCCCAGACTGAGTTCTAAATGCTGCTGAGGCTGGGGTCTCATCTTAGACCAATCAAGCCAGAACCCACATCCCAACAGCTTCTGGTTCAGTACCAGGGTTAGGAACCACCTGAGCACCTGACAAACTCAGAATATCAAGGAAGTAATTGATAGCTGCCTAAAGTGGCAACTCAAAAACTTGATGACACCCATAGCTTAGCCAGACCTTTCCAAACGCTGAAACCTGCTCACTTCTGCTTGCCGTGATGGTTTCACCAAGCTGAGACAGAAAGTGATCTTTGCTACCTTAGATCCTGCTTCCCAGCAACATGCTCAGCCATGACCTAGTCTTCTGAAGTCACCATAAATTGTCTAACCTCTGGCATAACTGAGGATGCCCTTGAATTACATGGCTAGTGTGAGATCAGTTTGGGCTACAAGAGACTGCATTTCAAAAGAAAAGGAACGAAGGAAGGAGGGAGGAATGGAGGGAGGGAGGGACGGAGGGAGGGAAGGAAGGAGGGGAAAGAGAGAGAAAGGGGGAGGGGAGAGAAAGAAAGGAAGAGTCAAAACCCAGAGGATTGAAGCAATCTATGCCAGAGGTCTGGATATGGCTGAGTGGTTCAGAACATTTACTGATCTATCAGAAAATTGGAATTTGGATCCCAACGCCCATATCTCATCAATACTTAAAAGGGATCCAAAACCTCTTTCTGGCCTCCATGGTCCCTCCCCACACATATAAACATGTACATACACTACATGAATACATACAAAATAAATAATAAACTATGTGTTTAAGATAAAAAAGTAAATGTATGCTGCGTAGAATAAAATGTCAAAGAACAAATATAAAAATGTCATAGAAAATAAGCACTAATTTTCTCAATCTATAAACTGCTTTTGATGGGAGATGTTATTCTGTAAATATGTTTCTCATACTGGTTAATGAATAAAGCACTGTTGGCCAATTGGAAAACAAGATAGGTGGGACTAGGAGACAAGGAGGAAAGAGGAAGTAGGAAGGAGTAGTCAGCATGGAGAGCCTAAAGAGAACAGCATGCCGACCCATTGCTCCCTGGTAAGATGACCACGTGGAAATACTTAGAAAAGTAGAAATGGGTTAATCATTAAGACAGAGCTAGCCAATAAGGAATTAGAAACTGGCCAACAGCCTTATATCAAATACAGAGTCTCTGCGTGTTATTTGGGGCTGGTGTGGTGGTGGGACCAGGCGGCAGGTGGAAAAAAACATACTTGCTACAAATGGCGCCCACTTTCACTTAAAACTAAGAAAAGCTTTAAAAATGTTTTAGAAACAAAGAAACAAAGACAAGCAAACTTCTTGGTAGTAACATTTTTCTGGTTGGACTTTGTTTTGCTAGAGACAGAGATTTGGGCAGCTCCTTTAACAGAGGTTTTCAAAATTAGCATAAGGGACAAAAAACTGCACAGCTTGGTGTGTACGAGAGCTACAATAAAGGTTTACACTGTGTTTTTAAAAATACGTTGGCTTGGGAGAGAAAAAGAAACAGAATACAATGGTTTAAAAAATTTTGTTTCCACAGAAAATAAAAAGCTGTGGATTCCTTCCAGACTAATGTGGCTTGATCAAGCAAGACCCTCTGAAACAGTGTCCCAAGTGATCCAACATTCAAAACAGTTGGGATAAGCCAGCCTTGCAGCCAAGATTTCTGAGTCTTCTTAGGATTCCCCATGACAGCACACCCTACCAGCAGGAAGTAGTTTGGAAAGAACGACACCCAAATTCCCAAATATTGTTTATAAATGTTTGTTTTTATTTAAATGGGCTTGGTTATAAATGGTTAATGATCACAACCAGTATTTTTAAAGGTAAAAGGGGAATATGGTATAGATATGAATACTTTGTTTTAAAAAAGATTTTCATTTATTGATACAAATTTAAGGTCAATTTTGTGATATGTATATTTCTCCTCTTGTTTAGGTATTGTGTTTATATAGCTCATTGAAAAATGTAATGTATAATTTAATACAAATTATAGAGAGTTACCTATGGTAGTCAAAACTTGAAGTTAAGTTAGTTAGGATTTCTAGATATGCAGAGATGTATTTGATATGAATAGGCATTCTTCAAACCTTTGAAAGACCTACAGAATATGGCATTTAAAATGGTTTAGGATTTTCTTGACAATGAGACATAACCGCTCCTGGCAACACCACCTGCATCAGAAAGAAAGATGGACATTGAAGAAACGTGTTATGGAGTTTGCTTTCAATATGGCAACATTAGCCATATGGGCAAGATACTGCTCTTGTCTGGACTGTTTGACTTTATGCTGTATAAACTAGACGTGCAGGACCCACAGAAAAGTAACTGCTAAAACAAGATGGACATTGCTACAGGATTCCTGCTTCATGGAAGGGGATGCCAGACAGTCTACAGGACACACACACACACAAATGACTAACAAACTGCCAATACAGATGGACAGTTTTCTGCTTTGCTAAGGAATCTGCCAGACACACTATGGCCTCTGGGCTGAAGATGGAACATTACAGAATTTCGGGTGACTAACCAGGCAGTGAGTTGTCTCCGTCATTTCTAGAGTTTATATTTTATCCTTCTGTGGTCTTTGAAGGCGTTAAAAGCAGATAGTTATGGTTATAGTTTTCCTTAGTTAGAATTAAAGATAAGTTACATATAAGACTTTAGACTCACAAAGATAGGATAAATGATATTTTCTTTAAATCTTACTAAATGTTAATGGACAAAATATTGTTAACTGTGATTCTTATTCAATAACTGTTGTGTGATATATTTTGCTATGTTAAGGTCAAAACTCTTTTATTTTAGACAGAAAAGAGGACATGATGGGAGATGTTATTTTGTAAATATGTTTCTCATACTGGTTAATGAATAAAGCACTGTTGGCCAATAGAAAAGCAAGAAAGGCGGGGCTAGGAGACAAGGAGGAAAGAGGAAAGAGTAAGGAGG
Organism: Cricetiscus sungorus; assembly: GCA_030556225.1. NCBI lineage: Eukaryota > Metazoa > Chordata > Mammalia > Rodentia > Cricetidae > Cricetiscus > Cricetiscus sungorus. The sequence continues at coordinate 50,855,932 of JANBXA010000398.1, forward strand.
GGTCATCATGGAGAGCCGAAAGAAAACAGCTGTCCGGTCAAATGAACCACATGGAAATACTTAGAATAGTAGAAATGGGTTAATCATTAAGACAGAACTAGCTGGTGAGCTAGCCAACAGTAATTATATCAAATATAGAATCTCAGTGTGTTAATTGGGGGCTGGCATGACGGTGGGACCAGACCGGCGGCCGATGGGAAAACATACTCATTACAAGCTTTAAATTCTTCAAAATGCAAATAGTTACAACAAATCAACAAAAAAGACTAACAGCCCAAGAAACATGAGCAAGGATGGTTGGAAATGTAGACAGAGAGCCTCCCAAAAAGGAAATACATGTGGATAAGAAGTTGTTCAGAGTTACCTATAAAGAAAATGCAACTTTAAAATAACATGATAACTTTTTAAAACTATTTGATTGACAAAAATCAAGAAACTATGATGTGTAACATGCAGACAAAAATGTGGATGAAACAGGTAGGGACTCCCCCACACATTGCCAAGAGCAGAAAATTTTAAATCAGTATTATATCCCTGAAAAGCAAGTTGGCAAAAACCATCAAAACTTAAAATATACTTCAGGGTATGGTGGTGCACACATTTAAATGCCACACAAAAGGCAGAGCCAGGTAGATCTGTGAAAGTTCGAGACCAGTCTTGTCTACCAAGAGAGTTCCAGGGCAGCCAGGGCTACTTGGGGAGACAGTCTCAAAAGTTAAAAATGAAAAGAAAACAACATGTACACTCACTGCAGTCAGAAATGCCACCTTCAGGAATCTATATTACAGATACAGGCACCTCTGTAGCAAGTGAAATTCATGCAGTGGCACTCACTTCAGTTTTGTTTTAATAGCCTAAGATCTAAAAATACTTGAATAGTCATCAATAAGAGTTGATAAAATAAATAATAAAACTCAAATATTAAAATTCTACAAAACTATAAAAAACTTGGTAATACTACATAAGCATTGTTCATTACACAAGTTAGAGTCTTAGATTTTCTTCAAGCACTCATTAGATATGTTTATATACTACATGTGCCTCAAATATGCATGTGGAAAGACACCTAAAACCCTAGTCTTTGGTAATCTCTGAAGGTGTTAAGTGACAAGAGAGCATAAAAAGTATATTACATTTTTTAAAAAGTGTATCGATCTTTGTGCCTTTGTGTAAGTGATGCTTACTTCAAAGAACTGGCTGTCTTTCACACATCTGCTTCCAGGTCATCATGTTCCCGCTGTACAGACAAATATTAAAACTTTTGGAGAGAAAATATCCCATGGGTTCTATAGACTCCCAGAGAGACCAGCAAGCTTTATGGTGTAGTGCTGATGCATTTTGGACAGAGATCTAAGAATTTCCCAACAGAACATGCTTGGACTTGCTTTCTTACAAGCTCTCATAGGGCTATGCCACCCACCCAGAGAGCTAGGTTATGTCTGCTATAATCCAGTCACACAAATAATTATGAGGCTTCTCTTGCTGAACTTATTAAAGTTTTTACAAATTCTCTCTCTCTCTCTCTCTCTCTCTCTCTCTCTCTCTCTCTCTCTCTCTCTCTCTCTCTCTCTCTCTCTGTCTCTCTCTCTCTCTCAAGCCCTTATTTAAAAAAAAAAAAAGGTATCTAAAAAATGCTCAGCCTTCCTTTGGAATAGGCGTGGCACTGGAAATGAATACAACCATCCAGAATGACTGGCTGTAGAAACAGCCCAGTAAGGCCAAGGCAGGAAGACAACTTAAGTGTCCAGGTCACTCCTGGAACTGATGAACAAGGCCTTCAAGGTAGGCAGAGGTCTGGGGGACAAGTCAGACCTGGGACAAGTCCTTGAAGGTGAGACTAAAATCACCACCAGCTGCTCAATCTGATCAATGGAAAAAGGAACAAGAAGAAAAATTCCCATTGAAAAGCAAGGCTAAGCAGAAGCCACCCTGGTCTACAGAGTGAGTTCCAGGACAGCCAGGACTACACAGAGAAACCTTGTCTCAAAACAAACAAACAAACAAAACAGCAATGTACAGTTAGTTAGGTCAGACACTATGTTACATCAATAGCTGTTCACTTTTAAACAAGATAGATGCCTGGAAAGTACCCATTACAGATATGGAGATCCTTGGATTTGCATATGTTTATGTATTTCATCCCACAGGCATTCCAATGCCCACCTAATAGCCCTGGCTTCAATTTCTGGTTATATATCACTTTGCAAATGCATGTATGGGTCTTGCCTTACTCTGATATCTCTGGAAATATTGAATACAGAGGTTGAGTTATTATAGTATAACCAGATCCAGTCAAAGTTACTCAATGGCTCATTTTGATAAAAACTCGAGAAATCAAACCTTTAAAAGTGGAAGAAAATAGGGATATATTTCATTTTTCAAGAAGACTGTGTATGTCTAGTGAAAGTCTGACATGTAACCTGGTCACAGGGTATTTTGAGGGTCATTAAACACGACTTAGTTGTTATATCAGGGTTGAAGGCACACCCTCAGGTATTCGGTTCCCCCTGAGGAAGCTAGTTCTGTCTTTCTATGAGAAGAATCACATCTGATGTACTTGGTTCAGCTTTCCTCTGGCTCATCATCTGGACAGTGTAAGTCCAACCTGTCCCTTAATCTATATGGGTTATCTTTTAGAATCTCTATTCCACTAACATATTCACTAGCTGGAAATTAAAGGATAGTAAAACATTGTGACCATTGACCCTTAATTAGAGGTTGTCCAACTCACCCAGTTTAAGAACCCTTTTTTACATAGTGTGGAACAAAAAAAAAATCTGTAGACTTTTGACCTGAAGTAGTTACATTTGCCTCAAGTTAACAAATTCATAGAACAGTACTGAACAGAACCCAAATATCATAAAGCTTTATGATATAAACATAATAACATGATGACTGGGAGAGAATAATGGAAGAAAAGAGGTTCAAGTAAGGGGGGGAAATCACACCTGCCATAGGAGTAATCAATAGTTTACTGCTCTAGGACTCTATTGTTTTAACTTCTAAAAGCAACCGTAAGATACCTGTAGTGGTGACTAGAGAGCTGGCTGCCCCTGCAGAGGACCCAGTTCAGTTGCCAGCACCCACACAGTGGCTCACAACTGCCTATAACTCCAGTTCCATGGGGATCTGATGGGCTCTAGCATGAAGATGTCACACACATATATACATAAGATAAAAATTTAAGGATAGCTTTGTGAGTCGAATGTGAGATGTCCTGCATAGGCACATGTGTTTGGACACTCCCTCCTCAGCTGGCAGCTGTTTTTGGAAGGTTGTAGAGTCTGGGAAGTAGAGCTTGGCTGGGGGAAGTGAATCACTGGAGGAGAGTTCTGAGGATCACAGCCCAGTCTCACTACCTATTAATGCTCTGCGTACTCATGGCTGATGCAAGGTGCTTGGCTGCCTCCTCCTGTTGGTATGCCTTCCCTATCAAGATGGACTGTATCCTCTCAAGTTGGAAGCCAGAAGAAACCCTTTCTCCTTGAATTAGCTTATGGTCAGGTATCTTGTCACAGCAAAGAGAAAAATAACTAAAATAACACTAAGGAATTAGTTATCATTAGGAGTTCCATTAGGCAATTAAATCCCCTACACAATGGAATACTAGATAGTTATTAGTAATAGATAATTATGTATACACTCACAAAGAAAGATATCAAAGACTGGAGTATGGCTCAGTAGAAAAATGCTTGTCTAACATTCCTGAGGACCTGGGTTTAATCTTCAGCACCTCATCGCCCCAAAACCCCAAACCATGAACCAGGCCTGTAAACCGGCCGTGTGGTAGGCAAGGAAGAAAGGCCATGATTTTGAAGGAAGCCAAGGCTATATATTGAAACATACTACCTCAAAAATACTCAAATAAATAAACAGTCAATGATGTGATGTTACAAAGAAGAAGTAAGTTACAGAACATTAATGCCACTTATTGACATATATGTGTTGGGCCAGAATTGGGTCAGAGAGGGAAAAAAGAAGCTATTTTCACCTTAAATTATATATATTGGAATTTTTACAATAATTATATATGATTTACCTAGTAATGTTAAGTAAAATAAAGACCCAATCCAAGAAAGAAAAAGTAATAGTGTTCCATTTATGAACTGAGGATTTCAGCGCCAGATGTATGAACTGAGGACATGACCATCCCGCGGTATAGTTGAGGGGAAGCCTTGTACTATAGGTAGGAGGGAGAGTTCAGCCACAGGCATCTGGAAGAGCCAGAGCAGAGAAGAGAAAGTAGTAGAATGAACATGGCCAGCAGACTGGACTGGGCCATTAGATGGGCAAGGGGGGAGACAGAGTGATGGCAAGAGAGGAAGACAAGGAGAGTGCCAGCAAAGAAGACCAAGAGAGAGGGCAACAGAGAGGAGACCAAGAGAGGTGGACAAAGAGGAGAGGGGATCAAGAGAGCACACACACATCAAAAATGCCAGGTTGCAAGGGAATGAGAAGATGGGGGAGGGATGCCCAGGAGGTGCAGAAGCTTAGGATAGAGGCAGGGAGAGAAGAGCTAAGGAGAGTCACTTGTGATTCTGAGGACGCCTGGAAGCCAGCATGTGTTTTACTATGCACCAAATGTGCTGCCATAGGCAACACAGATATCCACTTGTTTCTTTTAAACCTGACACCCCAGGGGGCTGCCATCTAGGTTAGGAGCTGGCAAAGCCCAGGCTGACTGACTCCCATGTATTCTGGGACCAATATGGTTCTGAGATCATGAAATACTCTATAAACAAAACTCACTTTTGGCTTTTTGTTTTGTTTTGTTTATTTTCTTCCCTTTTTGGACTAACCCCTTTAGGTGCTAAGCTGTAGGGAGACCAGTACCTCCTGATTATAGCATCCTTCACGGTACTTTACATTGTTTGATGCCTCTTAGGGCTTTCAATTTTCAGTTCTATCTAATACAGCCCTACTGCGAAGCCCAGCACTATTTTCATGTATGTAAGCCAGTTTCTTGCAACAGTGCTACTCCCTTTCCTGGCAAGACTTTCGAACTACCAAGCCCATCTTCTTGTCACCTCCAATCCATTCCTGAGTTTCTGAATAGGCAGGAGAATCACGCCTTTCCCAAATCCTTCACAAGGAACACTGGCCCCAGAGAAAGGGCAGTGGAAGAAAACTAGCTCTTTGTAGGTGAAGAGGAAAACAGGAAGTTGCCCGTGAAATCTAGCACCATTGTCTACGGAAGGCATGCATATGCTTACAAGCTTTTAAAGGAGAGTTATATCTTCAATGATGCTAAAGCTCTCCTTGGACACAGCATTGAAAGTGACTTTAAACACACAGGATCCCATTCTCCTCACCTATACTTCCAACTACACAATGTTGGGTTTCATTATTAAGCATTTTCTTTCCCTTCTTCTTCCTCTTCTTCTTTTTCTTCTTCTTCTTCTTTTTTTTTTAATAATGTTTTGCTTTCAGATTTTCCAACTTGCCCATTTTGAGTTTTCAATTTCCAGTTCATAGATGTGGGACCTCCATGTGTGCCCTCATACTTTTTATTATATTAAGCAATTTGGTTTGGGCTCCCAGAGCATTCCTGCTTATTTGTGCCAGAGGAATGGCCAAGGGTGTTATAACCAACTGAGGGCCTGCTGGAGAAAACTAATTTTTTCTCTTTGCTCTTGCTTCCAATTTAAGTTCGTAAAGATTTTACCATATTTTGTCTGTTTACTCTCATTGAAATGTTCTCAAAGGTTTGGCTTTGCTTTTCGATATCAGAGATTTGAAAGGGGAAAAACAATCTCTGACTGTTCCTTTTTCTCTACATTTAAAGTTCCTCAGAATCTTACCCCTTCCATATACAAGTTATTTACCTTTTAGCTGCTGGCTGTCATGAGGACTTAAACATTAGTTAATTTTATACTTCATTAAGTCGAAAGAAATGATAGTTCCAATAGTAGAAAAAAACCAGGTTGCCAAGGTGCTGTTCTGGTTGCAAAGCACTATCCATGTAAAGCAGTACGAACAGTTTGTTCAACTGCCCAGCTTTTAAGGGAACAAAATGTACCTGAGCTTTGTCAGCTTAATTCTTCAGAAAAGGGCCTTGCTGTAAGCAGAGGATAAAGAGGAGGTAAGACTGTCCCCTCTGGATCTGAGCCATCAGAGGCATCAGCTCAGACTTAAAACAACAGATACATCTCTGCACAATTCTGGAGGGTAGAAACCCAAAAGGAAGACTGAGAACTATGCCTTGCCTTGTTCTGGATAAGCAGTTATAACCTAATTCCCGTAGGGGTGTGTGTGTGTGTGTGTGTGTGTGTGCGCGCACACACACACACACACACACACATTCACATGGAAGTCTCCCCAGGTGTCTTTCTCTGCCCAAACATCCTTCTTCTTACAAGGACATGGGTCACAAGAGATTCAGGAACTGTCCTAATCCAGTATGAGCTTGTTTTAATCTTGATCACATCTACAAAGACTCTATTTTCAAGTAAAGGCACATATACAAGTCCATGAACTTGGGTGGTGATGGGAAGAGCACACAGGAACAGCCTTACCCACCCCTGTAATGTGAGAGGCAGACAGAGTGGGAGAATGTCAACCCCACACCCCTGCACCTAACATGGACAGCTTGCTCAGATTAACAGCCCAAATTGCAATTGCCCAGCCTGAGATTCAGCCAGGGGATGTTGCTGGAAACCCAAATGACATTAGCCAAAAAGAGAGCAGAGGGTACCAGCGGCCATTAAAGAAGACTACACTCCAGTACAAGACTGCTGTTTCAACTGTGGAGCCTGGATAATGTGAGACTAAAGACTTTCCTGAGGCCGTTCTGCCAAAAAGAGCACTTAAGGCTCACTAACCGAAGGGCAGCAGATGTGCGGCAAATTCAAATGGTCGTCAGAGAGGAGGAACAGGAAGGAGAGGTGGCTAGGAGCCACTGTCTTTTTTTTTTTTTTTTTTTAATGTAACAAAAGTCTCTTGACATCTTCCCAGAATGAGTCACAGTCTCTGCCCTCCAAGCCATCTCCACTCCAAGCCTGTGCATGTCGAAAGCTCTTGCACTGAATTTCTTCTCTTTCTTATTAATCAGAGCTCAAAATCAATGTCTCCAGGAAATAACCTGGGGCAAGGGAGAAGGCAAGGCCTGGCTGATGGCAACACACAGGCAGCTGTCGGCTCCTTGCCCACCACAGGCTGTAGGCTTCAGAACCCTCCTGTAATGCCCATGTCTTTCATTCACCTCATGCCCTCATGAGGTGCTACTCATGCCCTCCTACCACGAGGCTCCACATACAGGGGCTATACACAGACCAAGTCAACTGATGACTGCATATTTAATGTCTTTCCCTAAAATGTCTACTTATTTAAAATTCATATAAATGGGGGAACATGCTGGTATCATGCAAAATGTTCTTCTAAGTGCTCTTCCAGTGTACGAGCCATGTTGAAATGAGACACTAGATTTATCCTCCCACACTAAGTAACTAAAAAAGGGATGAAGAATGTATTTTCAGACCTTGAATACAGAGTCCAGGGCAGTGATCTCTGGGAGAAAATAATAAACAAGGGCACCCAACAAACATGGCGGCTCACAGAAAGTTTTTATGAAACAGTACTGGCGCAGCAAACCCAAACAGTGTTAGAGCCGCTGAGTCTGAAGAGCCAGAGTTCAGGAAACAGAGTGGGCAGACACAGGGCAGGCACCGAGAGAATTCTGCAGACTGCCAGAGCACTGTGTGTCTGACTGCGTAGGGCTCTGCACATGCGCACGAGTAAGCTACTGGGGCCTGAGAACCAGAGTGAGATGAGGTTAAGCAACATATAATCCCCAGAGCCCACACAGGGCCAGGAGTCTTTCATATGCCCAGCTGCCAGAGCAGAAAGGCGTCCTAACACGCACAGTAGTGAGCAACACCCTCAGCATACGGCAGTGGTGGCCCAAGTGAGACCCAATCTGCAGGCTGGTTGAGACCTGCCCCACTACATCTTAAATACGGTCCCTGAAAGAATCAAACTGATTGGCAGGGAAAGGCAGAAACCAGGAAAAGGGCAAAGTCGGTCAATAGGCACCAAGTTTTAGTCAGCCAGGAACAATAGCTGCTGCCTTAAGCAACATGACTGTAACTACAGTCACACTGCAGACTTGAGCACGGCTAAAGGGGGACTGTAGATGTCCTCGCCACCAAGAACTGACACGGATTTGAAGTGATGGATATGTTAATCATCCAATCCAACCATTACACAGTACAGACATGGACTGTACCTTCCAAATACATGCACAAAACAAAGCAGAAAGTTTCTAAAGAAAAATAAATGGACCAAACTCCAGGGATCCTCACTGCATTTTTCAGGAAAAGGGAAAAATGCAGCATAAACAATGTCTGAGATCCAATAAAAATAAAAAAAAAAAAAAATGACCAGGCATGCCCAGAAGACAGAAAATCGGACTGAAACAATGAGGAAAAACAATAGTCAACAAAAAGGAACAGAAATATGCAGCTGATGGGACTGAGGGCAGCGACATGAACCAGCTGTGAGGAGTATACCCAGGGGTTCCACAACGTAGGGGGAAGGATGAGAATAATGAGCAGGAAAGGAAAACTGTGCAAAATGGCGCAAAGGATGGCGGAGCTACTAAGAGCACTAAGAGCACTACTAAGAGCACTCACTAAGCCAGCATGAGACTGGAGGTTGTAATCCAAGCCAAGAGACTGGCTGCTCGGGCCCCTGGCCCCAGCACGGACCGGAACTGACTTACCCAGGAGGATCATCAGTGTCTCCTGAGTCCAGTCAAACCGCAAGCTCCTGGTTCAGTCCGAGGCCCTGTCTCCCTGACTAAGGCAGAGAGTGGCCATGCACAATCGCCTGTGCACACACACACACACACACACACAAGCTCACACACACAGGCATATGCATGCACACACACACACAAACACACACACACGCATACATACATATGCATGAACATACACGTGCATAAAAGGAAAGCTTATTTCTTTAAATCCAAGTTAAATTTCTAAAGATTAAAAAAGCTAAGTATCCGAACTGAAAACTATACTAGATAAGATCTACAGCTTATTTAATACTCCACAAGAAAATCTTGCTAAGCCTCAAGGTGCAGCAACAGGGTCTAACAAGTGAAACACAGAGGGAAATGCCAAACAAGTAAAGCTCTATGAGCCACACAACAGAGAACACACCCGTGTGGAGTCCTGAATATCATTTTGCGTTTTGTCCAACTTTGAGCCATCTAAGAGTTTGGTGAGCCAATTACCCTAAGAGCAACAGGATTTCATTTTTGCATTTCTAATCACTATTACTAAAAAGAAATGTGTTTAACTTACCATGACTGCACCTAGTTTTGTATTTTTAATTCTTTTTAGGGGTCATCTAAATACCCAGTTACTCTAAAATCTTTCAAGTTTGGTAGACTACCCAATGTTTGTCTGAATATCTGGCAAATACCCATAAAGCACTACTCCCTTGCATGTGACCTGAACCCTCCTGGGTGTCCAGAAGCACTTGTTGCCTAACTACTACGCCTTGTGACCCAGCAAAGCCACGATGGTCTGATACAAGAGACCTCTCCTTACCAGATAACATCTTGATAGGAAAGAGAAAATGGATACACAAATATATCACTTTAGGCAGAAATAACAGTGGAAGCAACATAAAACATGAAACAAATCAGAGGACAATACATACAGGAAGTCTTACACACTACTGTACCACACTGATAAGGGCACTAGACTGAGCTAGAGATAACAGCAGCTGGGGAGTGTGGGGAGAGCCAGTCCCAGACAGAGAGAAGGCAACGCCTCCTGGACATACTGGACGGGAATAGCGGAGAACAAATAAGGCAAAACACACAAGCAAAGTGGAGGGAATTCCAGACAGAGAAGAGCTAGTGCAAAGGTCCTGTGGCCAGAAGGAGCCACACATGCAGAGGGGACCGTGTACACATTTATTGGTCTTGACAAAGAGATTAGGTTATTCCCAGTTTATGGCAAGTGCTAATGATGAAATTATTCCGAAATCAAATCACTGGGTCACAAAACACCATTTCTTCTTCTTCAACAAATAAAACTTCAGTGGAAAAAGTATACTTTAATTACATACAGACAAAACTCATTAAAGTGTGGTATATTTTCTTCCAGTATGTTTTTAATGAGACTTGTTTAAATTAGTTTTTAATCACACCATAAATACAACTGTGTAACCTACTTCTTTCATATAAGAATATTATATCACACAAATGTGCCTGATGTCACAAACACTAAACCACAATTGGGAGAAGGAAGCTTGGCATTCCGCACAGCAGGGTGATGACAGTTATTAACAATAATATATTATATACTTGATGTCTAAAAGAGGAGTCTGAACATTTGTGCACAGGGGAAGGGGGGAAGGCTAACTGTTTGAGGCACCAGGCCTGGCAGTTACCCCTCATTGCTGAGTATTTTCACATACTGAAATGTCACGGTATATCCTGTAAGCATGTTCAATGTGTCTCAACTGAAAACAGTCAAATGTCATCATGAGATTTCCTACATTGGTGGCTTTGCAAATATTGCAACTAACAGCCGTTTATGATTTCAAATGGGTGGCTCTAGAAGTTTCAGGGAATACAAACTGTTCACAAACTGTATCCTTGTAAGTAAAGTATTTCCCCCTTTTAATTTGAGGGGAAAATAGATTGTTTTAGTGTTTCTGACACACACTGCTAAGATCTTTTCAAACTCTCCCAATGCCATCATCCACGTATATAAAGTCCTGTTCTGCTGCCCGGTGCTCTGATAATTTCTTTCATTCTGTTTTAAATGTCTAGTGTCTTACTCCTTGGGTGAAAAGCTGCATTTCAATGATGCTGTTACTTCTCATTTCCTGCAGCACTTAGCAGCTGTGTAAGCTCTTAACCTGCTGGAAAACTATGTGAAAAGACCCAGGCTCCATATAAGAGCCTCACTCACACTTTAACTATGTCCAGCCTAGCATCAGGCACATTAGTCACGCAATCTTGGGCCTTACAAACTCACCTAACAGCAGGCAAATGCTACCAAGTGAATTTAGGTAGCACCAGAAGAAATGGAGGAATTATAAACCCTGCCCTGGCTGAAGGTCTGACTGCCAAAATGAGAAACAAGAAATCACTTGCTTCCTCTTTTTAAAGGGCTCATGTCAAGATGACTTGAGAGAGAGAGAGAGAGAGAGAGAGAGAGAGAGAGAGAGAGAGAGAGAGAGAGAGAGAGAGAGAGAGAGAGAGACTTTTTCTATATGAAGTTCTGGGGATCCAACTCAAGCTTTATAAGTGTTAGGCAGCCATCCTTCTGCTGAGCTGTAATCCCAGCAAGACATTCCTGGAACACAGACTGTATATTCTTTTCTAGAAACTGTCTGCTTATGTGACACACTTATAATCATTTATCTATCGGGGCACCAATGCTTTCATAATATATTCCCGTTTCTCTAGAGATGCTAATCTTTATCTGTCAATATTTCTAACACAGATTTGCATTTTTATTTTCATTATACATTGATCAAAAATATTTTAAATATTTTTAGCATTTCACTTCAAAGTTTAAGGAAATCTCTCCAAATACAGTGACTCACACCTGTAATCTGCCATGTGTTAGGCTGAGACATGAAGACTGCCATGAGTTTATAAGTTTGTAAGGGTACATGGTGAGTTCTAGGCCAGCCTGTACTACAGAATGACACCCACTTTAAGATAGAGAAAGAAAATGATTTTAAAAAGAATCTTCCAAAATGATATTTATTACTATTTTATCTATTTTATTACCACGTTTCTTAACAGGTCCTTACAACACAGCTCTTACACAGAGGAAGCTGTCGCTGGCTCAGCAAGCTCAGCAGCATGCCCCAGTCCAGCCAGCATCACACAGGCCTGCAGGTCCCCTGCACGCTGCTGCATCTCCACTCACTCTATATGCTTGCACACAATCCCGCTCGGTGGGTGGGAAACACTGCGGGGGCCACCTTGAACTGATGAGTGAAGGAAAACCATAGACAAATGCTTCCCTTTCGGCTCATGGACAGACTGCTTTATTCCACAATTGTCCATAGATTGGGGACAGTAGAAAGCCAGGCACCAGGAGAAACCCCATAGGACATGTCTGTAGTGGCCCCTCCTTCTCTGTGTCACTACCTCACTGTTGTGCAATTGTGCATGAGAAACAGTTTTCCTCCCTGATGTTACTCTTGAAAATGAATACCTGCACACAAACCTCTACCCCGACCTTAAAGAAAACACAGGCAAAAACATTTCATATCCTGGAAATAAATCTGTTCAGGCTAAGATTGGCCTGGTTACTGCTTTGGTGGACAAAAGAAATGTTTACCATATACATAAACACTAAAAAGTAAAGTTGAAAACTGCATTAATGAATGGCAGAACAGTAGCATAAAATTAAATGAATGAATTAATAAAGGTAAATAAGAAAAGTGAGTTAATCCAGAAACATGTAAGTGAATTAGGTATCACCTCCAAGTAAGATCTACACAAAACCTTGACGATGGTTCCTTGACAGAAACCTTTTGAATTTGGAGCTGCATACTTGCTAGACTAGTACTCTACAATCAAGCTACAACCAAGGCTCTAGATAAACTACTGATGAAACCACAAAGCTAACACACTGAAGGGGGAAATACGTCATAATTACCTTGACATACGTGAGCGAACAGTCCACAGAAATCAATCAACACTTGGGTCCAATGATTTCTTTAATGCTCTTAAGAAATTTAAAATTACATATTTTTAATTTGATAAAGAAAAACTAATAAAAAATTATAATATGCCTCAGTGGATAAAGGTGCTTGCTGCTAAGGCAGATAGCCTGAAGTTGATCCCCAGAACACACATGCTGGAAGGAGAGAACAGACTCTAGCAAACTGTACTCTGACTTCCACACATGTCACACACATACACATGCACACAATCAATTAATCAAATAATATAATGACATTTTTAAAATTCTAAAATAAGATATCTAAAGCTAGTTAATAAGTTAAAGATTAGTAAAAATCCTTCCATTAAAATAAAGAAAAATAAAAGGATGTTTACTCTCACACCAGAAGTTAACTTTGAACTTGAATACAATTAGATGTCAAAATTAAATGAGATTCAAACATAAGGGAAAACTGATGGTGATTTGATAATTTATCTAACTGCTCTAATAAGTTGACAAATTAGCAAGACACTGCTTCAGAGACTGGCTAGGACTAAATCAATATACTCAAATAACTTTTACAATAATAGCCGATAACATTTTTAAAGGTAAATGTCTCGTTCCCAATATGAACACATAGTCACCAGGAAAAAAATTCCGTCATTTTATCAAGAGAACTTTACAATTTTAATATAAGGCATGAAAAATACCGAAGTTTTTAATGAACTTAAAATGTTACCACAAGCACATACAATTAATTAATTAATGTAACATAATTACTAAAAGTCTAAAGTTACCTGAAATAAGTTACATACCAGATTTTTATCAAAAAGAATATATGAGTGGCAGAATAATCACAGATGAAAATCAACTACAGAGCATAAGTAAAATAAACTTCCTGGGACAGATTGGTTCAGCTAACAGAGTTTAGAAATGGGCCTCTTTATGTACAAGGATTAGCATCTGGTCATGGAGAATGTGGGATCACACACAGAAGAACAGATGAACCAAGCAACCCACCTGAAGCCAATCTAGTGACCACAAAGTAAACAAATAAGCTAAGATATCATAGCACATGCCTTTCCACAGCAAGTTCCCAATGGACCAGTGTCCTACCTACAGCAAATAGGACAATGACTGTTGAGAGCAAAGTACAAGATTATGCTTTCTTTCATGGTCTAGAAGCTAAGGAGGAGTTCCCAAGCAAAACACCAGCTCAGAACCATAAAGCAAAAGAGTATCAGATTCATTAAAAATTTAAAACTTGTCTATGAAAAGAATACTATTTTCAAAGTTAAGAGAGAATGAGAGATGGAAAAATATTTTCAATAACCAGGAAATATGAAATATTATAGCAATAATACACGCTGCTCCTATAAATCAATATTTATAAGATTCCTGATCCACAACAAAATAAAGTGCATAAATAAAACATTCCCAAAAGAAATACCCATGACCAATTAGTGTATAAAGATGTGCTCAACAACAGCAGTAAAAACAATGAATAATGCTATCTAAAAAGATTTTTTAAAACTAGTGATATCCAATCTTTTTGTTTTGCTTTGTAGACTGAGTTTCTCTGTGTAGTCCTGGCTGTCCTGAAACTCATTCTGTAGACCAGGGTGGCTTCAAACTCACAGAGATCCACTCTGCTGCCTGAGTGCTGGGATTAAAGGTGTGTGCCATCATGCCCAGTTGTTTGATATACAATTTTATAGATCACAAGAGGAAGTAAGTGTGGCCGTGTATTTTGATAGGAATGTAACTGGGTACATTACGCTGAATGGAAACTTTCCATTACTGAGCGCCTGCTTTATGCCTTCCCTGTGTTCATCACATGCAAGGAACACAAAGGTTGACAAAACAGACAAGAGCACTTGCCCTGGCAGAGCTTGCATGCAGGAGTCAGGGTGCTGGACACAGGTAAGAAACAGCTACACATGAGAACAAGTGGTGTCAAAAATAATACAAGCAGTAAGCCAAGGAGAGGAAAACTGAAAACAATTAAGCTGCAGGGGGCTGGTAGCTGACTTAGGTGTGCAGTAAGACTTCAGAGAAAGAATGACATTCGAGCAATGGCCTAAAGGACAGAAGGGAGCATCATAAGGCTACCTGAAAAACACAGGACACTAGACATGCTCCAACTTCTCCTTCAACCAAGATACTCAAGAGAACCTGTTACATACAAAGGTATTAAAAAAACATATGCAAATCAAACACTCCTTGATAATACACCTTTAAAAACTTATTTAAAATAATTCTTTGGTAGACATTTAATTTTATTATTTATTAAAGATGAAAGCAATTTTGCACAAGATGTTTATGCTTGTTATAAAGAACTAAGTCTTGGCTGAGTGTGTCTCATAAGTAATTCTAAATCTACTCAAGTTGACAATGAAGGTTAGCCATCACAATAAAGACCCATGTAAGACTTGGAAGCAAATGTCAAAGCTTTGGATTTCACTAAATGCAAAGCCACTGGAAGACCTTCCAAAAATGTGAGTTCTAGCTACTGGTTAGAGACCACATATATACTACACATTAATTAGGAAGCTATTGTAATAATCAGGGGGGAAATGATAGAAGTCTGAATTTAAATGATATGATGGAGGTAAAGAGAAATGACTGAACACAGTTATGTTTTTATGATAGTTATTGGGTTGTATGAATGTTGAACATGGGAAATTCTAGAAACAGAGAATGAAGGATTACTCCAGGTCTTGTCCTAAGCAACCGGGAACTAATGCTGATTGATATAAGAACACATAAGAGAAGAGCAAGCTGTGGGTAGTGGTGAGAAAAACAATTCAAATTCACGATGTCTAATGTTGATTAGATTAATGGATACAAAATCTGAAGATCAGGGCTCACACACACACATACAAAATAAAAAAAAAACAAAACAAAACCCATGAATCTGTGTGTGTGTGAGAGAGAGAGAGAGAGATACAGACAGAGACAGAGAGACAGAGAGAGAATGTGTGGTATGCTTATGTGTGTGACTTGGAGGCCAGCCTGGTCTACAGACTGAGTTCCAGAATAGGCTCCAAAGACACACAGAGAAACCCTGTATCAAAACAAACAGACAGACAGACAGACCAAAGAGTGAGGCAAGAGGCATCCCAGTGTTGTAGGTGACAAATGAGGGGGAACCAGTCAGGAAGAGTCTTCAGGTGGAAGGAAACCAAGGAATGGGTACCCCAGAAGCAAGCAGAGTAGCTGTGATGACTGTGCCAATTCTGCATCATCTATCAAAAGGTAAACTGAGCAGCCTATGGTCTCATTTAGCAATTCTATTCTAAATTATCCTCTCTTTAGAAATATATATGTACACAAAAAATTGTATGGTACAGATGTATCATTTGAAACCACAAATGAAATGTCCACCCATAGAGAAATGCTTAAATTATGTTTAATGTGGCAAGGGCATCAAATGTGACGATTTTAAAGGCTGGCAAAGAAAAGATGCTTATATAGAATGTCTTAGAAAATATTAAACTGTAAAACCTGCTTGAATAACTTCATAGACTGAGTGACTTAAACTATGCAGGAAGACATGTTTACACGTATTAGCACCAGAGCAGAGAGCATGGTGTGGGAGAAGCCACACTCTCCGAAGCAAACTTCAGAAATGCAAATGTGGAGAGCTGCTGTATACATGCTTCTTAGCTCCACTTGGCTTCATGTCGCCTCTTTTCAAAGACAGATTCTGAGGAATACACAAGTCACCATGCAAAAAACAGAACAGTATGAAAACTATCCGGGACACAGCAATCCATCCAATACACATTAGGCATCCATGTCTTGAGTGTTTGTTTTCAACCGTAACAACAGTTGAAGGGGCACAGAAGAAGGGGCTCTGAAGTTCACCTGTAACACGGTTTACCTCTGCGAAGCTTGGCCTGGGGGCCTGGTGGGCAGACTGAAGAAAGACCTAAAGTGAAATGTTTTCTATGCTACGTGGGGCTGCCAGTGGAGCCCAATGGCAGAGTTCTGTTCAGCATGTGTAAGGCCAGCAGTCAATCCCCAGAACGATGACAGCAAAAAGACATTTTACAATTTTTTTTTTTTTTTTACAGTGGTAGAGGTTAAAACCAGGTCCCATTCTTGATAAGCAAGTGTTCTATCGCTGAGTCATATCCCAACTTATCATATACTATATCACTCCATTTTTAAATAATACACTAATGCAATTTTTAGATAAAAGATATGTGCTTCATTGTGAACTTTTAAAATTAAGGCATGAAAAAGTGACTCCATTACCACCACCAACAAGACCAGAGAATTGGAGTAGTATGAAACAAGAAATTTGTTTTCTAGCCATTTCTACGAAAAAAAAAAAAAAAAAAAAAAAAACATACCGCAGACATATGGCAATAAAAACAAAAGAGCTGAACAAATAAAATAGAGAGAAGAGAATCAAACTGAGCCCAGATTTGTAGTCACTGATTCTAACCAATGAGTCAAATCAAAACCTCTGAGTGCTGCTTGTGAGAGGCAGGGTCTTCCACACTCCCAGCGCTGTGACAGCATGCATTTCTAGTCAACTACACCTTATATCAACCCAACAGTTTCCTTCATCAGCCCTACTTATCTAAACGAACACAACTGTCTTCTCTCTCGTCTCTTCACAGACTTTTGGCTACATTCTCTGGTCCTCTTGCCTTGTACAGGCAGGCCCAGCCCTGCCCGGTGTGGGCAGAGATAGAATGCCAAGCAGCAGCATGCTGCATGAGCCCCAAAGCTTAGCCACAATACAGCTAAGATTTTTTTTCCATCCCATGATGCCAACAGGTAGAACGGGTGAAGCAACGTGGACCTGTAACCCCAAGGCTTCTGACGGACTAAATTCTGCCAGGGACAGGAGAGACATCTGTGGGTCACACATGCTAGAAGATCTGTGAGCAGCCATCATTTAGCCCTTCCTGCTGAACTCAGATGCCTTCTATGCCTTCTTATGCCACCTCTTTGTCTCCAACACAAACCCTTTCCCAGCTCCTCCCAGGCCTTCCCAAGGTGGGGCTCCCCATCCCATGTATGGCTCTGCCTCTAATTACTATTTACTGCATTTGCATGTGTGGTTTTTTTTCTCATTATAATGTCATTAGCATTCGAAGGAGCCCGGTTGCCAGGGCAACCAGGAGTGGTGAATGCACAGCACAGCCTTTAATGAAAACTTAACCCTCCTTCGTTTAATTCCCAGTGTGTTTTGGCTCACTCACTTTTGTGGTCAAAAGAATGGAAATACTCTACAGTCCCTCTCCTCCCTCTTTATTGGCTATGTGGTGTTTGTAACCTCTGTGTGTGCTCCTAAATACACTAACACACACCATTTTCCTAACCAACCTTGATGATGTCCCTCCCCACAGTAAATTCTCCTCAACAACACTGCTCCCTCAACCCAGCGCTTTAAATACCTGCAACCGACTCCATTTTCTACACGGTAAACAGGGTGGGGACCTTCAACTTTGGTGATTTTCACAGGGCTACTAGGCTTCTGAAAGCATTCAGAACCTGCCTGGCCTAGGACTGCACTCACTCTTGTAATGCACGGTCCTCATCAGAAAGCAGTCTTCAAAAGGCGCTTTGGATGTGACCTTTCTAGCGCCCAAAGGGTCTGCTTATCCAAACCTTGTTCAATAATAACAAGGGCTTGTCAAGTGAGCAGGTCAAGGATTAATGAAAACAAGTCATAACAGGCAAAATGAGATAATACTTAGCACATGTAAAAATAAAACCCTAAACTTAGGCCTAAGAATCCTATTAGACAGACACTGGAGCCCCTTTTCAGGAAAGCAGTGTTAAGCCACAAGAGCTCTATGTTATCAGGAAGAACAGAGTATGCCAAGCTGCCACGCAGGGGAGTTTTACAATGTTACTATACCCACCAGACAAGATGAGAGCAGAAGGAAAGCAGTAACATACAAGCACCTTAATGGAAACAACAATTTACCATGAATGAGCAGTGATCACCCCCAATGTCATTATTCGCTTGTTAGCATTCTTTTCAACAGGAGAGAAGAGAGTCCAGCAGCAGACCAGCAGGAAGGGCACCCGTAGAAGCTGAAGGCCAATGGGAATTGAGCCGTGGCTTATGCTCCAGCTGACTGGGAAGAGGGAGGCAGACCCCTGAGAATGCCTTTGTCCAGTAACATGTTTGATGATGGAACTAGCCTTTGCCCTATCTAAGAGGTAGCAGTCACTACATGAAACCACCTACTCCAACTAAGGAACCAAACTTCTTAATTTTATTTAACTTAATTTTAATTACCATTCACAACTCCAGCTATCATATTCTAAAGTGTGGCTACATGGATAACAGGCAACTCCAGAGTTAATGTGACAATGCTAGAAGTTAATGTGACCTATGTTCTCCAGCTTTCCTACAAACAATAGAGGGAGATGTAGAGATACCTGTACCACAGCGGTGGAGGAGGCCCAGAGGAGCAGCCACTGGAAGCCACATCGTCCACCCAAGTCCTAGAGCAGAGTAATCCCCTATCTTTAGACCAGAGGTGAAAGTTCGGGAGACTGGTGGCTAGTCACTGCAGATTTGAGGGACAGATCAGCAGAGGGGTCACTACTCAAACGCTAAGGCCAAACTACCGACTTCATGCCCTAGTCCCATGTGAGCTCAGTTTCTTCATCTACAAAATAACACTAGTAATGACTCTTATTACCTACTATTGTCGTGACAATGCACGTTCACATGTGCAAAACACTTAGATCAGAGCCTGAAATATAGTAAGCACCAGTGAATGGGGATTTTCTAAAGGGCAGGATTCAAGAGTTCATTTATTTTGACCAGTCTACAACAGTAAGTAAGAAATAGCCAGAGGGCTGGAGAGATGGCTCAGCCGTTAAAGGCTAGGCACACAACCAGAAATAGCTAGAACAAAATTTCTCTTCCAGGCCTTTTATGTCATCTACATCTTCCAGAGGCCATCTGATCAGCTCCTGACAGTCCCAGTCAGGCTGGGTCATCTCCCTCCAGACCCCGACCCCATTCCCTCTGACTATCCTCTATACCAGTAATACACAAGACGGAGCAGAGTTCAACCCTATCACACCTACACAGTTTGCAGTTTTATTTCCTTAAGCCTTATTTTCTTCCAAGTCTTGGCTGTTTTCAAATTGTTTTAATCAACTCTTTAGTAAACACATAAGTTAATGAGTTTCATACTACATTTTCACTGCCAGTCTGACCCTCACTCCATTCACTAAGATCTCTTAGCTGAGAATCTGGGACCGACCATAGCTGGCAGTCTTGCCTCATCCATCTAGATTGTCATATGAATCAGTTCATTGCTTAACCCTTTTCACTCTCATAAAAATTCACATTCAACAGTACAGTAGGGGTTCCTGCACAGAATTTGGTAATATTTGTATGCAATGTTTTGAAAAGCCTTATTTATCCTGCTTTATACTGTACGACTGTTGGCAGTGGCCTTCATTTCTTCCCCAGCCCCATGCAAGGAATCTAGAGAAAGGAATACTTATCACTCTCTCCAAATGATGAAAAAGTCTTTCTCATCATTAACCAGAACTGGATAATTCTGATCTGAAGCCTGCTTGAACAGTGCCATCATCCAGCAAACCAAGCAGATCCTCCTCTACTTTCATTGACAAATGTGAATATAGAAAACGTTGTGATGATACTAATCAATTAGGAACAAGAAGGCTGGGTGCACTAAAGTGTGCCTGCAACCTTGGCAGGTTAGGAAGGTGAGGCAGGAGAATCTTGGGATGATAGCCAGCCTGAACTAGTTGAGAAAGCTCAATTAAAAACAAATGGTGAGGGGCTGGAGAGAAACCTCAGTGGTTAAGATCACCTGTTGCTCTTCCAAATAACTTGAGTTCAGTTCCCAGCACCCCCACTTGTGTAGCTCACATATGACATGACCTGGAACCCTCTTTTGGCCTCCATATCCTCACATATGGCATACATAGACAATGCACACCCTAAAAAAATACAAAACTAAACCTTTTTCAAAAGTGAACATAACTAAATTCATTTACTCCAATCAACAATGTAATGTCTCCTCACATAGAAGATGTTGCTCTACTTGTCTTGATATTTGTATATTTGTTCCCAGAATTTTGGAGGCTGAGATAGGAGGATTGTGGGCTTGAGACCAGCCTGGGCAATGTCTTGAGTTACTATCTCAAAAGAAAGAAAAAAAAAAAAGAAAAGAAAAAAGGAAAAAAGAAACAAATGTTTCTTCATTATTAAAACTGTGACATGTACAAAACTATTTAAACCTAACATTTCATCTTATGCATTGTGTGTGTGTGTGTGTGTGTGTGTGCGCGCGGTGCGTGCGTGCTATGCATAATTGTGTTACTGTGTATATTTTTGCATATGTGTGATGCAGGTATGTATGTGTACATGTGTGTGAAGGCATGTGGAAGTCTGAGAGTAAAGTCAGAAATGATCCTCCAT
Source organism: Cricetiscus sungorus (assembly GCA_030556225.1). Classification (NCBI taxonomy): domain Eukaryota; kingdom Metazoa; phylum Chordata; class Mammalia; order Rodentia; family Cricetidae; genus Cricetiscus; species Cricetiscus sungorus. The sequence continues at coordinate 50,877,025 of JANBXA010000398.1, forward strand.
CGCTTTTCCATCTTGTTCACCGAGGCAAGGGCTCTCAATCAAAGTTTATTAGCGAGCTATCTCTGCGGGTCCTGTCTCTGCCTTTGGAGGCTGGGATCACAGTCAGGCTACCATACCCACCTCACCTTTCCATGCATTTCTGCAAATAGGCACTCCGATCTCCACCCTCTGGTCCTAAGGCTGGCACCAGGAGTGCTTTAACTGCTGAGCCTATTCCCCAGCCCATAACCCACATTTTTGAGACAAATATGCCCTTTCATCCATCCACTTTAACCAGAACACATGAATACATTGTCATGAAGTGATGACATTTTCTGCTATTCGTTCATTTAGCTAATTTAATTACTTTTGTAATCCAACATGCTCATTTTTGATTCTCCTCGTTCATAAACTTTTAAATAAATTTATTTACTTATTTATTTATTTATTTTATATCCCTGCCACAGTTTCCCCTCTCTCCTCCTCCCAACCCTCAATCCACTCCTCCATTTCTGTTTAGGAAAGGGCAGGTCTCCCATACACATCAACCAAACATGGCATATGGAGCTGCAGTAAGACTAAGCACCTTGTCATGTACTAAGGCCAGGCAGGCTGACCCAGTATGAGGACTAGGGTCCCAAAAGCCAGTAAAAGAGTCAGAGACAGCCCCTGTTCCCACTGTTAGGAGTCCCACAAGAGGACAAAGCCACACAACTGTAACATGTATGCAGAGTGCCTAGGTCATTCCCATGAAGATTCCCTGGTTCAGTCTCTGTGATCCCCTACGAGCCCAGTTGATTCTGTGAGTTTTCTTGTGGTGTCCTTGACCCCTCTGACTCCTAAAATCCTTTCTCTTCCTCTTCTGCAGGGTTCCCCAAAATCCACCTAATGTTTGGCTGTGGGTCTCATCAGTTGTTTAATGAAGCCTCTCTGATGACAACCGGGTTAGGCACTAACTTGGCCACTGGAGATGGCCAATTCAGGTTACATATCCACTATTGCTAGAAGCTGTAGAGAGCTGTGTAGTGCCACACCTTAAAGTGGCACTGGCTTCTACCTTACACCTTCCCGCTGATAAAGACTGGGGTTGGTTAGCTCAAGGGTATTTAAGCCTGTGCAGGGGTTCTCTCTCTCTCTCTCTCTCTCTCTCTCTCTCTCTCTCTCTCTCTCTCTCTCTCTCTCTCTCTCTCTGTGGGCCAGAAGCAACATGTTTAAAGGATCCTGATTAAAACTGCATGAAGAAGATCTACCCGGAGTCGCGTCTTCCTTGCTGGCGAGGGCAGGCGCATACAAGAAGCCTTAGCTGGGGTCATCCTTGTAGATTCCTGGGAGATTCCCTTGTACCAAGTTTTTACATGACTCCAAAGTGCACCCCAATTCCAGTAGTATGTTTCAGTTCCTCCACCTCCACCCTCCCCCAGCCTGATTGCTCATGTTCCCATCCCCACAGCCCTCAGTCAATTCACAAAATCTCTGGTATTTTCTCTTCCCAGGGAGATCCATGTGTCCCCCATGAAGCCTCATGACCTATTCTCTCTGGGTCTGTGGACTGTAGCATAATTATCCTTTATTTTACAGTTAAAATCCACTTGTGAATGAGTCATACTTGTTTTCTGGGTCTTGGTTACCTCACTCAGAATGATTTTTTTGTTGTTGTTCCATTCATTTGCTTTCAAATTTACTGGTGTTCTTGTTTTTTAACAGCTTAGTAATACCACATTTTTTTTATTCATTCCTTTTTTGAGGGACACATAGGTTGTTTCCAGGTTCTGGCTATTACAAATAAAGTTGTTATGAATAGTTGATCAAATACAGACCTTGAAAGAACAATACTCAACTTCATATGGAAAACCAAAAAAAAACCCAGACTAGTTAAAACAATCCTGTACAATAAAACAACCTTTGGAGGTATCACCATCCCTCATTTCAAGCTCTACTACAGAGCTATAGTAACAAAAACAGCATGGTACTGCCATGAAAACAGACAGGTGGCTCAATGGATCAAATCGAAGACCCAGACATAAATCCCCACACCTATATGGACACCTGAATTTCAACAAAGAAGCCAAAATTATATAAAGGAAAAAAGAAAGTATCTTCAACAAATAGTGCTGGTCCACCTGGATGTTGGCATGTAGAAGAATGCAAATAGACCCATAGCTATCCCTGCACAAAACTCAAGTCCAAGTGGATCAAAGACCTCAACATAAATCCAGATACACTGAACCTGAGAGAAGAGAAGGGGAAATAATCTTCAAACACATTAACACAGGAGACAACTTCCTGAACAGAACACCAATAGCATAGGCACTAAGACTGACAATTAATAAATGGGACCTCATGAAACTGAAAAGTTTCTGTAGGGCAAAGGACACCATCAATAGGACAAAATGGCAGCCTACAGAATGGGAAAAGATCTTTATTAACCCTATATCTGACAGAGGGATGATTTCTAAAATATATAAAGAGCTTGGGGATTCAGAGATGCCTCAGTGGTTAAGAACACCAGCTGCTCTTTCAGAGGACCTGAGTTCTAGTCCCAGCACCCAAATGGCAGCACACACCTGTCTGTAACTCACTCTAGTTTCAGGGCATCTGCAATCATTACACATAAAATAAAGGCACATAAAATAAAGTTAAACAAAGTATTTAAAAAGAAACTCCAGAAACTCGATGTCAACATACCAAATAATCCAATTAAAAATTAGGTACAGATATAACAGGAAATTCTCAACAGAAGAAACTTGAATGTTCAAGAAATTCTTAAGGAGGTGTTCAACATCCATAGCCATTAGTGAAATGCAAATCAAAATGACTCTGGGATTCCATTTTACACCTGTCAGAATGGCTAAGATCAAAAAACACAAGTGACAGCTCATGCTACAGAAGATGCAGAGCAAGGGGAACACTCCTCCATTGTTGGTGGGAGTGCAAAATTGTACAGCCACTTTGGAAGTCAGTGTGGTAGTTTCTCAAAAAACTAGGAATCTATCTCACGACCCAGCTTTACCACTCTGGGGCATATACCCAAGGGATGCTCAATCAAAACACAAGGACACTTGTCCATAAACTTTTGAGAAAGCTCTCTAACTATAACAAAGAACTAGAAGGTCACATTCAGTCCTGTTCCTCTACACACGTATGTTTGTGAAAGCATCTGTGGATGTTCCTGGGATCTCCATTTGGATAAAGGATACCCTGGAATTCATGAACTACTGAACAGCCACTTCTCTGTGAATAAAACACATATGGTTGGCTCTCCCTCAGTGCCCTCATGACTGGTGTGAAGCCATCATCACACCTTCCTGAAACGTCAGTTTCCTCATCAGAACACAATTTCACACAGGTTTCCATACCTTACTTATTCCACAGCATGAGCTCACCACTTCAATATCTCATATGCTATGATTGTTTGTACTTGTTTTTTTTTTTATAAAGTATTGATATTCTCCCCAGCATTCCCTTATAGGATCCTAGCTTATGCTGTAATCTAGAAGTGTCTAAGGTATGTGTCTATCTGAAGTGAAAAGCTGCTCCATACATTAATGATACAAATTATGCCTTTATGTTATCTGACATATTATTATTGGGTTTATTAACATTATTTGAGAGTGCATCCTTCTCAGTTTCCTTTACTGTACTGGTCACTAACAATATCCATAAGATGAAATTAGGATTTCTTTTTGCTGTTGCTGCTGTTGTGATAGTGGTGGTGGTGGTGGTGGTGTAACCTCGGCTGTCCTGAACCTCACTCTGTAGACCAGGCTGGCCTCTAACTCAGAGATCCACCTGCCACTGCCTTCCAAGTGCTGGGATTAAGACATATGCCACAGAGTCCAGCAAAATTAGGATTTCTATATTTGTTTGATTATAGTTTGGGTTCAGCCTTTAGTGGCACAGCTTCACAATGTGATTATTTAGCCCAACATAGCTAGAAGCAACCTTAAAAAGAAGGCTATCTTGTTGTTTTGTTATGTTTTTAGTGTCTTTTAGATTGCTGAGATGTTTCAATCCTTTTCTGATGAGTTTTAGTGGTGATGTGGCAAAGCAGTCAGCATTACACTATGTCCCAGGTAACTCTTTACTGCCTATGGCTGAAGGACAAACTTGTCATGAGCATAGCACCTGGGCTGGAGGTGACATCATCTTTCTAACTAAAAATTCTAAGGCTTTAGTACCATATCCACATTTCTAGCTTTAATGAAAATTATCTATTAATATTGAAAAGTACAGAATACATGACAATTAAACATTTTATTTTTTTATTTTCAGATATGGGTCTCACTATGCAACTCAAGCTTGTCTTGAACTCAGGATCCTCCTGCCTCAGTCTTTCACATACAAGAGTGAACTACCATACTCTGCCCAGGAATTAGTTTCAAAATACAGAAAACTAATGGGAACAGTAGAGATTCCTTCCCAACCCCGTTCAGAGGCTTGAACAGAAGCCTGACACACAGGCAAGTGTCCTATCCCTGGCCTGCCTTTTGTATCTACTTAAAATGGATTTATAGGAATAGGGACTATTTTGCATTCATTTAAATGCTTTAAAAACAAATTTCAGGAAGATTCAAACACACACACAATGATAAACAAATAAATACATACATTTTAATTGGCATCATAACAGAATCACTCTGCCATACTTCCCAGGTGGGAAAGGAGATTCTAATCAGGAAAGCCTAATAACAGGACAATGTTTGTGAGCAAGTAATAGAGAGCTTTTACATATGCTAAAATTAAATTAAATATAAGTTTGTTTTTTATTTCATTTTATATTATTTTGAGTCAGCGTCTCATTAGATAGCCTAGAATGGCCCGCTGTCTCAGCATCCTATAATAATGTGTGTAGTACAAAGCTTTTGCTATTTTATTGCTTCTGTTGTTAATTCTTGTTTCTAAGTTCACAGTTACAATGAGTTTGAGTATGTACATACAGAGCCTACTTAATGATTAATAGGTGATACTTACATGGTACTCAGAGAAAGCTATGACCGATACCAAAAGAAGCAGGGAAGAGCTGAAGTGGAACTCAATGGCAGAGCAGACACTTGCCACTCAGGGATGGCGACTTAGCTCTCTAGCACCATAGAAAGAAGCTTTCACAAGAAGCAAGGACACTTGCAAGTAGCCACCTCTAGATCAGCTGATCAGGGCATGGGAAGAGATGACAGAGCTGTTCCATACCTTGTACATGTTGATGCATATTTATTTTTCAAATTAACTGTTACATTATTTTAACTGAAATGAAGGTGATGTAAAATACACTAACATTGGCTACTAATGTCTGCCTGTGAGCTCCAATTTAATTTAAATCATCATAGTATTCTAAACTGAACATTATTGTTGCTACCTTACTACATTCTCCTGTTTGCGTGTGTGTGTGTGTGTGTGTGTGTGTGTGTGTGTGTGTGTGTGTGTGTATGTACATGCACACATGTGCTTCTATGTATGGGGGCACCATGTTACCAGGGTATATTTGTATGCAAGTCAGAGACCAATACGAAAGATTCCATTCTTTCCTAAATGGCATATGGGTCCTGGGGATAAAACTCAGGTTATCAGTCTTGGAGGCAGGTATCTTTGCACACTGAGCCATCTCATCAGTGAGGCCTAGATAAGTAAAATGATTTGCTTAGAGTTTCAGGGTCTTTATGTTTAGGTCAGGATCAAGATTAGAACCAAGTAATGTCTGGTTCTAAAGACTGTAGCAGGGGTGGTGGGATGTCTCAGTGGTAAGGGTGTTTGCCATGCAAGCCCAGTAACTGAATTTGATCCCCAGAACCATGTAAAGGTAGATGTCTTGGAGTTACTCTCCACACTAATGCCATGGAATGCAGGCTGACACACACTCATCATGTATACTCACATAATAACAAATATATAAAAAATTAAAAAACAATATTAAGACCACCTAACACCTATCTTATAATAATTGAATATTCATCAACTGAGTTAGAGCTCAAATTTAATCAACCACATACCACTGTAATATAACCAACAAATACAACAGAAATGCATTCTTCTTCAGGCCAGCAACTTGAGTTGCTATTTATCAACATCTCAATTGAAATGGAAAAAGTAACAATTAGGAAAATTCTTTCAGTGAGAATGACAGATATCAAGCAGGAATAAATTCATCCTATGGGGAGAACATTTAATATTTAACATAGTAAGTATTCTATTAGATTGGGAATATTGGAGTACACTAGCACATATGTTTGGATTCTTTTTCAGGTATACTTTTAGTGCATGTAATGAAAGATTTTCAATTAGGGATTTGACCAAGAAGAAATTATTTACTTCCAGGAATTTTCCAAGTTACTAACTTCCAGCAGTACTATCTTACTTGAAGTGTTAAATCTGATTAAAAAAAAAAAAAAACAACTTCATATACTAATTGCCTTAGCAGATGCTGTAGATATTTGTTGCAAAATGTCACTGAAAAGAAAGATTAAATATATTAGTTTAGTACACATGGTGATTTAAAGATTAGAATACATTAAATAAACTGTGTCAGAAATTATAAATAGACTAAAATGGGTAAAATTATCCTTACATCGCTAGACAAGTCTTCCCATTACTGTTACGTTAATGAGTTCTGCACAGAGGCTGAGTAGAAGGAAACCCTTTCATCAGATGCTGCACATATGTTTTCGCTGTTTGTTTTTCTTCAAAGTAAAACTTAATGAAACAGCTAATAAAACTCAATTTTCCTCCTGATTCCTGAAAGAAACAAGCCCTTGAAGTGCACTCGCTGTTTATTCTTTTTACACTGGTTTTTGCTACTTTCAGCATGTAAATTTTCGGGTAATGGAAAACAGTCAAAGCCGTAAACCTTTCCTTCCCAGTCTTGTAAACCGTGTTTACTTCTTTTTTGTCAAGCAACAGTGCAATGGAGACACACTTTTGCACACCTACTGAGAGCTCTGGTCTCAACTCATCAAGTTCACCTCCTGCTGGCTTCCCAAGAATGTAGTGCCTGTGTATTTAAATGAATCTTCAGTGTGTAAATAACCAAGGCAAGAATAAGGGCTTTAACTGGCCTTAAATATAAGACATTTCCAAGAGAGGCATGTATGAGACTGCTGCAGACCTAATTACTCCCAAAACGAAACAAAAACTGCAATTGAAATAGGCTGGGGAAGTAGTACAAGCAAAAGCATCAACTTTCATGGCTTAGCTCTGTCCATGGCAGATGCATACGAATCCCAACCGACTCCTTCAATGGCCAAAACACACAAGCTCTAAGCCTTCCAGCTTCTTCCTGGAAAAGCTTTGACTCCGGTAACAAGGTGGATATACATAAGCAGGCTGGGATGAAAAGTTCTGTTTGGGGTAGGGGTGTGTGCCGGGGGATGAGGATCAAAATTAAAAATCAGTGGCTAGAAACTGTTAAGCAATATGACATAGTAATTTTATGTCTGTCAAATCTAATAAAAATTGGGGCTTATATTTTCCATGTTTTGGACATTTGAAATTCATTTTTTCTAGTAATTCATTTTTAGCTTTTTTTTTTTAAAAAAAAAAAAAAAACCAAAGTATGTCTATGACAGATTGGAAATAAAAATCTTGATCTTTCATCACAGATGGTTTGAAAAGCTTTCAGTTGAGGATAAGATTTGCAAATGCTGTTTACCTCCTTTTGCCCCAAAATATAACATTAGGTACCAAGCTTTGGGATAAAGACCGCCATTTAGAACCCTTCCACAGACACCCTAAGAAAACAGCCTGAGGACACAGTATGCTTAAGGGAAAGGTTGGACAATGGCACCTGTGATACAGGCATCCTGTGCTTCCCGCTAAGGACAAGTCCACATGTACTCCTGTCCACAGGACGGAAGCTGGAGCTGACAAAAATTGGAAAGTCTAAACAGCATCTGTGTGAGTGGAAGTCGGCAATTGTCAAAACAAAATTTTAAGTGGCTGGGATTTGGGGAAGAAAGGAAAGAATAGAGAAGAGTGCAGTATTTACTCTGTGCTAGTTTTATGGGTAATGTAAGGCAGAAGCTGAGGGCCACCATGCAACATTTTGTAGGCTTTGACAACAGATCTGAGGTAGAAGTGGGAGCACATCAAAGACAGGTTTCATCTACTCCTCAGTTTTGCAGAGGAAACCTTGGTCCTCCTAAAAATCATGAGGCATGCATCTTTGGTACGTATTTTATTCATTGCAGACACCCAGACAAGCAATCAGAGTATAAAGCTGAGATTAATGTGTTTTATAACCTTGGGTCATAAAAATGTTCATAAGCCACGGAAACGGAGGTTTGGAGTTAGAAGGTCATATAATTCACCTTGTTCCAGACACTGCTTCTATTAAGACTGCTTATGATGCATTTTGTAGCTACTCTCTGGGTTGTGCCAGGAGTGTGGCGTCTGAAGTAAGCTGTCCTTGGGGACAATGTTAAAGAAACAAGCCTGCCAAGCCCTGGTTGAGCTAGGATGAGATCTTCTCAGATGAGTGTTAAAGAATATACTGATCATGGGAGGGATGAGCAATTGGTGGGGGCGGGGTTAGGGGGAGCTGGGGGTTAGACACAGCTTCCTAATTGCTGTGTGTTACAGGAACATGCTATAAGTACATTCAGGATACTAATGGCCAGAGCTAGAGATACTGCTCAGCGGTTAAGAGCACTAGCTGCTCTTCTAGAGGACGTCAGTTCAATTTCCAGCATCCACATCAAAGTTCACAATCATCTGTAACTCCAGTCCCAGGGGATCTGGTGCCTTCCTCTGGCTTTTGAGAGCACCAGGCACACATATGTGTAAACACATCAAGCAAGCAAACACTCATATACATAATAAGTTATTTAATGGGTCTGGAGAGATTGGCTCAGTAGTTAAGAGCATAAACTGTTCTTGCAAAGAACCAGGGTTCTGCTCCCGGCACCCACATCAGGTGGCTAACAACAGTTTCTCACTCCAGCTCCAGGGAGATCTGATCTCTTCAGCACCTGCCCTCAGGGGCATATACACATACACATTCTTAATTTCAAAAAGAAATCTTTTAAAGGAAGATATTCACGGTCAGAAATCATTAGCAGTGTTTTATACTTTCAGAAGTTTAGAGTTGAGACATTCAATCGCCACTTCTTGCATAAACCCTCCAAATCCATTAATTATTTTGGAGCAAAAAGCTTTATGTGACATTTGTGTGTAGCCTTTGAATTATTCTCTTTATTCCTATGTTATTTCCTGGCTGGCATAGAGCACAACGCAGGCTAGCCTCAAAATACAGCAGTCTTCCTCTGCATCTAGTGCTGAGATTTAAGAAATGCATGCTTACTATACCCGAGTTCACTGGAAACAGTGTTTCATTTTTATTTTAGTTTTACTTTTGTGACAAGGTCTATTCCATGTAGTCCAGGCTGACCCAAAACTCTTGATACTCCTGTCTCAACCTCCTCAGTGTTGGGATTATAGGTGTGTGTCACTATAAAGTATCGCAACTGATACTTTTTACTTTAAAAAAAACTATACTATACCTAACACTAACACTATTTCAAGTATTTAAAAACTTAGATTATGATAGGAAAAAAATTATGACAAACTTGGATTACGTATGTACTGTCCAGTGTATGAAGTACATTCACACTGCCTTGTAAATACACTGCCGTCTTTCTCCATAACACGTTAATCTTCTGCAAGGAAATACCACCCATTCCCTTCCTCCAGTCCCCAGAAACCATGTTACTTTCTACCTGAAGGAACTGAACTGTCTTCTTAATTCACAGTAGTAAAAGCCATAAAACATTTATGTCTGGGTTACTTTACCTAGCATAATATCTTCAAAGGGCATTACTGTTGTAAAAGAACGTCCTTCCAGTCTTGAAGAATATTTTATTTACCATTAGTGCATGTGTATGATGTATAAGTGGGCATTCCATAGTATGTGTGTGGAAGTCAGAGGACAACTTTCAGGGGTCAGTTCTCTCCTTCCATCACACAGGAGGGGACTGTAACACAATGACATTTGTCTGTCCAAACATGGAAAGGACACAGTAAGACACTAGATGGTAGGAATTTCTTACCTTCAGCATAATCTTATGGGGGGTCACCGTTGTATACTTTGTCTGTGATTGACAAAAATGGTATATAGCACGTGATTACATAGATCCGGCATTTGATTTACAATAGGTTTACACCCTGATAAACTTACAATGAATTTAACTCCCTAAGACTTCACACACCTAGCTCATTCACCATCACAGCTCAGCCCAAACGCTCCCCCGTGGCTCTGTCACTACCCAGCAAGAAAGTATCAAATCACAGACTCAGCCTGGGGAAAATCAAAAATTTAAATTCAGAGGGCATTTCTACCAAATATATGTAGCTTTTAACCACTGAAAAGCCAAAAAATGGTAACAGGGACCATCTGTATCTCTTTCCATATATACATTTTGTGGTAAAGTTGAATTTATAAATTAGGCACAGCAAGAAATTAACAGAGATAACCAGTAATGAAATAGAACTATAGAGTTATAGAGTATAGAACTGCAGCCTTGTTTTGTATGCACTAAACTCACCTTTGATGACAAGAGGCGATTCTATGCCTACATGATGAAATAAAGTGAAGGAAATGTCACAGTTCAGTATGAACCATTCATTACTAGAACAGAGCAGCTTCTGGCTACTGATTAAATAAGTGAGTAGCACATGCAGCCTTGGTAATTCCAGACATAACTTCTTTAACTGACATATAATTGAATACAGTGGGGGGGGAGGTGTCCATGAAATCCTTGAACACAGAAAAGGGTTTCTGAATGTGCAATGACAAAACTTAATTTAAAGCACACTACTTAATGAGCCTGCAGCTTTTACAGCTGTGTTAACCTGTGCTGCATGGAGCCTCTTCTCTGCAGACACCTTCTGGGCACAGTGTGTACACCTTGCATTGAACATGGCAGGGTGCAGTGCCACCACCACCCTGCCTGACACCAACAGATTCAAGACTACGAGTGCGAACTGCAATGTTTTCACTGGGCATGTCAAGTTTCTGCTCTTCTAGAAAGTGTATAACTGTTTAACAAAGACTTTCAGTATTTTCCCGTCATTCCTTCAGAATGTATCAATTTAGTATATTTTGGAATAATATTTAAACTCCTGTCTTAGTTGCAGACTTGAGTTTTATTTTCAAAAACTATGAAATTAATTTTAGGATGAGATTAGGAAAGAACTTCCAATGATTTCCGAAATGGCCCTAAACATACCATTTTGTATAATGTATTTATAGAAAGTAAGAGTTCTCAGCACTGATGATTACAAAACCAAAACACTAATCAACAACAAATCACTAAAGATGCCCTATATCCTACAGTATTGGATGTTAGGCCAAGATTTAATTATTCATGTGAAAATAAACAAGTACCTCCATCTCATTGATGTAAAGTGTGATTTAGTCTTGACTGAAATTGCTGAGTATGGTGGCGCACATCTTTAATTCCAGCTTGTGAGAAGCAGAAGCAGGTAGATCACTGTGAGTTCCACACCAATCTGGTCCACATAGCAAGTTCCAGTCTAGCCAGGGTTACATAGTGAAACCATGTCTCAAAATAAATTGACAGACGATGACAGATGGATTGATGATCATCATCATGATTGAAAGATAGATAGATAGATGGTAAGTAGATATAGAATAAATATATAAATGATGAAATTATATATACATAATTACATATATACAAAATTATATACATATATCATTATGGCTTATTATCAGGAATGTTTGATTTGTATACCTATTTTATATAGCTATGTACTGAGTACCACATGAGAAAGAAGTCTTGGGTAAAATGGGTCAGATCAGCCAGAAGCCCTGTGCCAGTCTAAGCAACAACTGCACCTAACAAGGCGGGTGAGGGTCCATCACACTGCTCAAAAAGGAATGGCTACACCCAGGAAGCGTTTTCTTTGTTTTAGGAATGTTCCCATGTTTTATTTTCAGGCCCATGTTTGAGTTAGGCCTCTCTATGGTAACAGGCTTACCTGGTCTAGGAGCTCCCAGCCCCTGCAAGGATTCCTTAACCCATTGCTAGTCTTTCTGAGTAAGACAAGAAGAAAACAAAGGCAGGCGTAGATCCTCTCTGAAGTGGCCCTGTTAAACACACCAAATAGTGCCGCTTCTCCCCAGCCTTAGATCCCACCACTGCACTCACTTCAGTTCACCCGTGTAAAAGCCAGAGAGAGCACAGCGTGGGAAATCCCTAACAAGGCAAACTGCAGCGAACACCAATGACATAAATGACCCTTCCTCCCACAGCGGCTGGCACCCTGGTCTCCACAGAGGCTCTCTGACAATGGAACCATTTATGGAATAGAGGCATCCTTGGGTTGGGACCTGTGCTCATCCAACAACAGGTTTGGGGGCCCCGATGCTTCAGGTACTGTCTCTTGAGATGGTTTCTACGCGCAGGCTTCTGGCTCTGTTGGCTAGTAGAGCATTCACAGCAATCCAAATATAGAAAATTAGTTACTTCAGAAACTTTTGTCTCAGCTTAGGGCCTTGATTCACTTCTGGAAGAAGATAAAAAGGTCCCACTCGGAACACTATCACATGGTTATTTTTAAATCAAAAGTATGCATCATGTCCTATCATGCTACACACTATTGTGGAAACAGCCCATGCCTACAGAAATAGCAGTTTTATTAAAAAAGACTGTCTTAAAAAGATTATTTGAATGATACTCATTAACTTTTTATGCTAATGTTAGGGTGTTTTCATAGATGCTAATCCACCAGTTAAAAGATGAAAAGGAACATTGGCATTCTCTTAATTTCTTTAAAAAGTTCAAATAACATCCTTACCCAATAAAATTCTTTTAAAAAAAAAAAACTGTCTAAGTTCTATGATGGCAACCTACAACACAGACTAATGTCTTCAAATAAAAGATAAAATCATTCAAAAAGCAGGCATTTAATCAGTTGTTTGAACTAACACTTATTTACATGCTTTCTTTCTAGACTTACTTATTTAGGGCATATGAGCAAAGAATGCAAAAGAATGAATAAGGAATGAAAGAACACAGGCAATAAATATAGGTAAAGTTTAGAACAGACTAAAAAGTGAATAGGACTAAGAAAAAAAGAAAAGGCAGAAGAAAGGAGAAATCAGGAATGTCTAGGAGTGAGGCTGCTACATAGATGCTAGGTGTTCAAAATGCTGAATACTGTAGTGAGGACAGCTTTGTTAAAGTCACAAGTGCTAAACGCAGTGGCACTCATCTCCCAGCACTTGAAAATCTAACACAGAAGAATTATTAACATGGATCAACTTAAGTTATGTAGCAACTTCTGGGCCACCATGGGTCATACAGTGAGACATTTTCTTTAAAAAAAAAAAAAAAAGAGTTATGGGGGGGGCATGTGAGCAACTAAATGAAAGGCCTGGGCATGACAGTCATGAGTGAAAGAAGAGTATCCTATGGAGAAGCCTTCGACACGGAATGGCTTGGGTTTAGTAAGGCCATACTAGCTATAGGAGAGATGAGAAGAATGCATAGCTTGCCTTGCTAAGTAATTGTATCTCCCGATATTTTTCTGGAGCTGGTTAGGCATCTCTGGGCTCCTCTGCCGATTCTCTTTCCTCCATTGATCGGTAACTTCTGGATAATAAGACTTCATAGCAATTGCATGCCTTTCAGGGAAAGAGTTTTCAACTGAGCCCCTTCCTGCACTGCAGTATGAAAAAGGGGACATTTGGATGCAGGGGTTGGAGGTAGGAAGGGAAGCACTTCTCCTTCTGTCCCATACTCCGGGCTTTGAGTGCCGTTTTCCTCAGATTACGAGGCTGATGCACTGAGAGGGCCACTGGAGTACTGTTTTCTGAGTCCTACCACAAAGACTGAAAGGGGAATGAAGCACAATGCAGGAGGTGAACCAAGAGACTGAGGGCACCAAGAGAGGGGAAAGACGACCCAGCTTAAGTGCTGCAAAACGATCCAAGATCTTACAAATGAATTTGGCAGGCCAAATGTCACGATAGTACACACTAATATTAACCTGGTGGCTCATTACACCAAAAAGGAGTCTCATGCCTTAATAAGTTCTTATACAAATGAACAGGCTTTTAAACACCTATGAACCACTCAGCTCAAACAATATACAATGAAATGAGATACATGGATGGAGCTACAGAGGGAGGGGCATCTTGGCTGACATATTTCTAGTCTGTATGCTTTTACTTTAATTAAGCAGATGCACAGAGTGTACTCACTGTCCTGAGGATCAAGGATGTAGAAAGAAAGACACAGAAACAATATGACTGCCCCTGCCATCATGGGCTGTGTGGGAAACTGGGCAGGAATATAATCACCGCAGCCAGGGATGTGGCAATTTATGGAAGACAGCATCTAAGCCAAAGCCGAGTAGTCGGGATGGTGGCCTTAAATTTAGTCTCAGAAAATCCTGCAGTGATTATGTGCAAAAGACTTATCCATACAAATCACAAAATGTGTTGATCAACATGTGAAAACGTGTTCAAATAAACAGGACTTAGGGAGAGATGCAAATAGCAATGACCATGTACCCTCAGGAGGCACAACTTCAAAGTGTCTTCTCTAAGAACCAGGAATGGAAGTAACAAGACAGGTACAACCACCGTCTCAGGACAGAGAGCCACCGAGGCAGCTACTGTGCTAAGAAGCACTCTACTCCATCATGAAAAACGGTTGAAATTCATCTCTGGGGCTCTCTGATCTTTCCCAGGTGCTCAGCATCCTCAGGCGATGAAAACAGCAACCACTCAGTCCAACAGTTCAGAAGCTCAGAGAGCGATACTCAAAGCAGGCATCTCAGAAACTAGCCTGAGGTAGGGCAGTCCCACAGAAAATAGTCCCAGTTAGGACAAGCTACTCCATAGCAACACAGAGAAGGAAAGCCCAGAAATGAGAAGGAGCCCCAACAATCTGCCCACCTATGCTTACAAAACCAAGGAGGCTCCAAATATCCTGGGTAAAGGGTGAAGGGCACTGTAACATGAAAAATAAAACTCAGAGATGGGGTTCAAGCTGAAGGTCAGATAAGCAAAGCACCCAAGCCTGTAGCTCTTACCTCTGCCCAGCCTGAAGCAATCCTGCCCTCAACATGGCTGGGGACTAACTGCCACATGAGATCCTTTGCTTCTCCCGTGTATACATCCCCAGTGCTGGGATGAAAGGTGTGGGATCCCAAGTGCTGAGTTCGCCTTTGTGTCAGCTGTTTCTCTTGTAGACTGAATCAGTTTTGTGTAGCTCAGTGTGGCCTTGATGCAACAGAGATCTGTCTACCTCTGTCTCCTGAGTCCTGGGATTAAGGGTGTGTACCACTACTGCCTAGCTTCTATAGCTAACTAGTGTGGCTTTGAATTCTGATCCTTCAGGCAAGCTTCATTAAATCATAACTAATATATCACCACAGGGGACACCTGCACAATTGTGGGGGGCATTCCTCCTGAGCCCTACACCAGGCACAAGCCACACCCAAACGCCTGTTTTCACAGAGAGATCCTTTATTAAGCAGTGAAGAAAAGTTAAAGCGGCTGCTTTCTGACTCAGGCAGAAAACAGCAGCAAATGACCTTGCAGGTGTCATTGTTAAGAGGAGAAGATGTGTTAGAATGAGCTAGGATGTGGTGGTAAAGAGATGGGAGACCAGAGAAAGGGGCAAGGGAAAGGGGGAAGGGGTATTTGTTAGAGAGGGACAAACGGCTGCCACTAGATAGAGAGGAGACAAAGGTGTCACATGGGAAAATGGTGGTTTCTAATGGTAAAAGGGGAAACCCCGTGTTAGGGTGGGATGTTTAATTTAATGGGGCGTGTTAATTAGGTGAACCAAAGGGGACTTCCGATTGCTGGACGTTGGTATTCAGCCTCAGGAGGAGGAAGTGGCCAAATAAGGGAATAGACCTTGGTGACTAGTTTTTAGCAGAAGACAGAAGGAATGAGGAAGGACAAGTTCCATCAGAGCCACAGACTAGTGTCCCCTCAAAGCTGCCTGGGCTCTGCATGTGCTCTCTATCCCACAGCAGACCCATGGGAAAGGTAGAAACCTTGCTGAACATAGTAGGGCCTGCTTGGGAGTCCGGCACTCATGGGACTGAAGCAGACCGAAGGCAAGTGTGGGATCAGCCTGGAGTGTGTACCAGGATCCAGATCCAAAACAGTAGGGAAGACACTTTAACCTTACACATTTGAACCACAGGCCCTCACTGGTAAGGCAATCCATATTACAAAACAAGATATCCTGTCATCAGATATTCATTCATCTAACTATGCATGGGAATTTGTACTCATTCCTGTTCACACAATTGAGATTCGGTCACCTACAAAACACTGCAAAGTCTATGAACTGAGCTATCTTGGCAGCTGTTAGGTATCGGTTTCCTCCTAAAGTATTTCTTCCTGCAGGAAGCTCCTTAAGCAGGAAAGTAAACAGCTCAAAATAGCTTCAAGAAGTCCCTGAAACTGAGCAGATTCACTGTGCTTCTACCTCCCAGAGTAAGCAATAAAAGCTGAGTGATGCCCCACCACCACCATCACCAGACAGAAGGGAGCTAGGCAGCAAAGAAGACTCTCAGACTTCAGTCGTCCAGACCTGTAGGATGCAGAAACCAGCTGAGCTGTCAGGTAGAGGGTTAGAACACCCGAGGCACCTGGAAATGGTACTCTCTACCCTGTTGAGCTGCCTAGAGGCTGTGCAGTGTGCTCCAGATTTGTGTGTGCTGTCACCCATGCTGGCTATGGAGCTGTCTTTGGGTCATTTCTGCTCCTGATAAGTAACCCCAGCAAAACCCACAGGCTCACAAACTTGGACTCTGGCAGTATCCGTACTTTGGTCTGTCAAGGGATTCCTGCCTAGGGTGAATAGGCATGGTGTGTTCAATCTCCTGAGGTAAAGTTCTGTCACACAATTCTAGCCTCATGTGACTATTTATAAAGCAAAAATGACCATCATACTGGAAGGTATATTACATCAAATAATCTTATTATAAATTATGAAACTGCACATGTATAGTTTTATATATGTATATATATTCATATATATGTATATATATACACGAATACACATACACACACAGTGGGATAATCCTTCTGTACACTGTAAATATTTATTACTCTCACTGGTTAATAATAAAGCTGACTGGCCTATAACAAGGCAGGATAAAGTTAGGCGGGACAATCAAACTTGAGGACAGGGATGAAGAAGGGCAGAGTTGAGAGAGATGCTAGAGGACAGGTAAAGCCATGAGCTATGCAGTAATACACAGATTAATAGAAATGGATTCATTTAAATGCAAGAGCTACTTAGTAATACGGCTTAGCATTTTGTAATTTATATAAGCTTCTGGGTGTTTATTTGGGTATGGGCAGTCAGGACAGGAAAACTCCACCTCCGTTTACATATATGTAATAGTAAATCTTTTGGCTCTGTTTAATATTTCACAGATCCTAGGCTTGCCAAGACCACTACAAGACAACCTTCTTATAAAACTTTTGCAATGCAGACTACAACCTCCCCAGTTAGCTAGGGGAGGTTGTACACATCACTACAACTAAACTCATGCTCTTATTTGTTAAACTGGAATAATTGCTACATTATTTAAATTTAACCTTATAAACTTGCAAAGTATTATAGCTTTCATTTCTTACTCTTGGTACTACTTTATAAAATGTTCTTGGAAAGTATCTAATTCACAAGTGGTACAACCAGTACTTTGTGAAATGATCACTAAAGACTTGTCTATGCTTAATACACAAATTATATCACAACATCCAGTAAGCTATGAATACAAAAGCAAACCATAGTATACACATCCAAGTACACTCTTCTCCTAATCACCAAAGATAATTGTCTTTTAAAAAAATCTAGTCCCAAGAGATATGAGTGCAATATACTTCATTATTATCAGTGAGATTTTTGAGCCAGAAATATTTCACCAACTAATAATGAATGATTAAACAAATACATCTATGATCACAACCCCAGGAAACAGTTATTAGTAAGAGGATATATAAATCTATAAAACAAACTAGAAGAACAAAAATTAAGTCTTGCAAACTAACACATGCTTTTGGGGGTTTGGTGGTAGTGGTGATGGTTTAGTTTTGTTTAGTCTTTGGAACAAGATCCCATGATGTAGCCAAGACTGACGTCAAAGCTGTAGTCCTCCTGTCCCAGTCTCCAAAGTGCTGGGCCTGTATCACCACAGCCCACACATGAATTTATCTGTTACTCATATAAATCAACATTGTTCTTAAGAATCACTAGGAAGTATCTCTCAGTAAACTTTAAAACTGTCACTAAATTTTAGTTTATCTTTGGATAAACTACCACAGCATGGTAGTTTGACAAATTTATAATCTGTCACCATAAGTTCACACATTTAAATACTTGATTCTAGTTGTCAGACTATCTAGGAGAGGTTATGGAAACTTTCACTGGGAGAGTGTTGCTGGAGGAAGCATGTTATTGGGGACAGGGTTTAAGGGTTTATAGTCTCACCCTACTTCCCCTTGCTCTCTGCTTCCTGCGTGGGTGAAAATGTGATCAGGCAGCTTCCTGCTCCTGCTGCTATTCCATGCCTTTCCCACCATTGTGGACACTATCCTTCTAGAAATGTAAGCTAAAATAAACCCTTTCTTCCCTAAGTTGCTTTTGGATATGGTGCTTTATCACAGCAACAAAGAAGTGACTAATACAAACACTGACATTTTAAGAGGACAGTTAATACTTCACCTTTGAAGTGATAAGGATTACTTCCAAGAGGTTAATGTAGAAACAATACAACTTTGAATGACTTATGTTGTGTGGGTATGCACCTGTGATCACAACTGTTTACAATCTGAGACAGGAGCCCATGCGTTGGAGACCAGATTGGGGAACATAGCAAAACATCAAAAGAAAACAGTGAATGGTCAGGCAAATTATGTAATAAGTTAGTTGTTTACTCTATAATCTGATTGTATTTCTCATAGATTGATCTATCAGCAAACTGGATAAATACATGGAAAATGTTTTTAAAGACTACTAGACTTTTAATTATGTGTATGCATGCACATGTGTCTATGTGGGGATATATGCAAGTAGCTGTGAGTGCCCACAGATGTCAGAAGAGGGTGTCCGAGCCCCTAAAGCTTGAGTTAGAGGCAGCTGTGAGCCACCTGACCTGGGTGCTGGGAATCAAATTCTGATCCCATTGAAGAATACCAAACACTCAGCACCTGAGGCATTTCTTCAATCACGGGTAAAACATTTTTAATCCTCTTTAATAATGGACTTCAGAAACAAACAAAAAAAATTGCAATCCCTTTCCAAAAAAAATACCCTATATATTCAAGATGCCAGTATGCAAACAAAATCCATGCCAAATTCTCTTTCTAGCTCTCTTCTTCATTAAATTTTATATCAAAATTTACAGAGATAGTAGATTAACCTTGAAGACATTATACAAAATGACAGAAGCCAGTTATTAAAAGAAAAATACTGTTTGATTCCACCAGGGCACGATATGCCTCTATCAGATCCAGAGGGGCAGAAGTGAGATGGTGGTTGAAAGGTGAACTTCAGGAGTCTGCTTACACAGCAACGTAAATGAACGCAACACCACCAAACGATGAGTCTAGGATGGTTAAAATCGTAAACCTCGTGTCATATGTATTTTACCACAATTTTTAAATTAAGTAAATAAAAATGTATAAAAGTAACATTTATTTTCCTTTGGAACTCAAGTGCTTTCATTTGTTTTAGTATATGATAATAAATAAATTTGCAGAGTTTACTTGGAAAACGTATCATTTGAAGGCACAGGGGAAAAACAAAGCAAGCCAAAGTTAATAAAGTTGAGATATATTACGTCATTTTATATATACACAGATGCTTTGAAACACCATGTTTCTGGCTGTGAGTTGATAATTGTGTGAGCCAGGTGATAGGTACCTAGAAATTCATTACACATTTCTCTCTAGTGTTGTATGCTGGAATTTTTCATAATACGACATTAAAAATAAAGATAGCTGTGCAAACAAATGAGGTATGAAACTCAGCAGTGATGGGCAGACCATGATGGGCTTTGTATTCAGATTGTATTGAAAGATAAAGTATGCAAATACTTTACAACCTACTTTAAAAATATGAACTTGAATATAGATAGCAAAATGGGGAAGGATTTGAAGAAAATCAGTATATATGACCCAGAGACAAAGACTCCTAAGAAAAACAAACTGTAAGCCAGTTTAAATTTATACTGTTAAGGGGGGAGCTCATGGACCCCCAGACTGATAGCTGGGAAACCAGCATTGGACTGTCTCAGACCCCCTGAACATGGTTAGAAGGCCTGGGCAGTCTAAGGAACCTCTGACAGTGGAACCAGGAGGTATCCCTGGTGCACGAAAGGACTTTGGGAGCACATCCCCAACATCCCCAATGCAGGGAAACTCCCTTAGCTGTGTATTAAGAAAAACAAGAGAAGCCACTAAGTGAACCGTTACTCTTCTCCTTAATCATGTTTATTATGGTGCCTCCTAAAACATGTCTACAAGCATCTTCACTCAGAGATACCAGGTTCCTACTGGAGTTCATAAAACCACGATATGAGAAACTCCCTAGCATCCTCTGGACAGAGGTGCCAAGAATCCCAGCCCTATTTTATGCATTTGTGAATGCTTAAGAATGTATTTGAAAGTTAAATATCATAGCAGGCTGGAGATGTAGCTTGGGGAAACCATACCTGCCTACCATAAACAAGGCCTTCACACAACAAAGCCCAAAACATCTTATTTGAGCTCTCCTTCTACATTCTCCACTTGTTAACCGTGTCTGCCATACATGTGTGTTTGTTAATTCATGTATGTGTGCTGATGTGTGTTTTATGCACCAGGGGTTGATGTCCAATTATGCAGGAGCATAAAGTGGTACTAAAGGATTCTCTCTAAAAGTTCACTGAGGGGCACTGTTTCCGTCATGGAGCATGCACTCGGTCCCACTCTAGGCCAGTTCAGCCCCCTACCTCATACATTTGAAAGTTTCTTTTTCTCACTGTAGTGTGGAAACAGGACATTTAAGACACTGAAAACAGAATCTCCTACTTTCTTGAGGTTAGATTTTATGACAGTGGGAGGCAGAGGCCGAAGGATCAGAAGTTCTGTGTCAGCCTCAGTTACATGATAAATTGAAAGCCAGCTGTCTGTCTCAAAAGCACAATAGAATAAAAATAAAGGGGGAGGGGAAAGGGAAAAGGAAAGTTTCCCAAGCAAATTCCGCAGCATTATAAACCAAAAGGGACCATAAGGGCTGCCTGTCACCTCACTGAAAGATGTGGATCTTAAGTTGTGTTTTTCAACATTGGAATATTCCTGAAGGTTTTCGTTCTTAAAAGCACCATGGAAGTTAGCATATTTTAGTCTTTAAACATGAATTTTTAGCTACCCAAGCCATAGAGTGTGAACAGGTTAGAAATATGTTTAAGCCAGGTGTGTGTGTGAGTGTGTGTGTGTGTGTGTGTCCGTCCACGCACACTCGTGAACATACACTCACACGCAACTCTAGAGGCAGGCAGATCTCTGATTCCAGGCCAACCTGGACTTCAGAATGAGTTCCAGGACAGCCAGGGCTATACTGAGAAACCCTACCTTGAAAAACAGAGAGAGAGAGCGAGAGAGCGAGAGAGGAGAGAGAGAGAGAGAGAGAGAGAGAGAGAGAGAGAGAGAGAGAGAGAGAGAGAGGTGTTTGAAATAATCATAACCATATTCCGAAATTTCTTATAATTCCCAGGAATATTGATTTATTGTCCTGGGATCTCAAAAAAGTAGCATGGTGAGAACTTGCTTTTTCTCACTATGTTATAATTTTTAAATGTAGTGTTGCCGTTAAATAAAAAGTACTTTTATAAAAAGAGAAGTCAGAAACTTGAGCTTGCCTTCAAATACCAAGAGAGGGAGAAGAGGGGGGAGTGGGTGGGAGGGGCTTAGACTCATTCAGTGTCAGAACCATTAACACAAAAACCCCCGGAGCTAAAAACAAAGAGCTGCTAATTACTTAACATGTTCCTACTCAACTATGAAACAATAGAAGAATATCACAAAGACCACAGTAAAGTTAGTGGTTATAGAACTAACAAACAAAAAAGAGTGATTCCTCAAAATAACTCATAGAAAAGATAGCATGGATAAAAATTCACAATTTACTATAGTAAACTAAAACTCTAGTAAACAAAACTATTAAATACCGAAGAATGAAGTTAATTAATAAAAGGTACAAATAAAGTCAACTGTCCTATACAGGGAGCCAGCAAGTGGCCCTCGGAGTTTAAAGGTTTCTCATCATCGCTGTGATTCATGTCTGTAATCCCAGTTCAGGGGAACCAGGCAGGACTGCTGTGAATTCATGGCTGCACTACCAAGCCAGACCCTGTGCCAGCGAAAGCCAGGCTGCACCTCCAAGCCAGACCCTGTGCCAGCGAAAGCCAGGCTGCACCTCCAAGCCAGACCCTGTGCCAGCGAAAGCCAGGCTGCACCTCCAAGCCAGACCCTGTGCCAGCGAAAGCCAGGCTGCACCTCCAAGCCAGACCCTGTCCAGCGAAAGCAGACTGCACCTCCAAGCCAGACCCTGTGCCAGCGAAAGCCAGGCTGCACCACCAAGCCAGACCCTGTGCCAGCGAAAGCCAGGCTGCACCACCAATCCAGACCCTGTGCCAGCGAAAGCAAGGCTGCACCTCCAAGCCAGACCCTGTGCCAGCGAAAGCCAGGCTGCACCACCAAGCGAGGCCCTGGCTCAGACTAACAGACTGTTGAATCACCAGGGAGAGAGCTGAAAACCAGTCAGAGCTTGGTTCAGGCAAATGACCCCAGAGAACCCATGGTTTCTTCCCGGCGACATTCTGGGCCCCGGTGAGAACCTGCATCTCCCTGCTCAGTTCTAAATCATGGCTATCTGGCATAAGACGTTTAGGTTTCTCAGATGCACACTGGAAGCTGAACCACGATGCAGAGAAGCCAACGCCTGAGCTGCTCATGAATCAACCGGAATGTCAGGCAGGGAGAAAGGCCTCTAAAAAGGCTGCAGGTAGTGCTCAAAAAGCTTTTTAGCAGAAAGCCACGCCAATTATATGTATGGAAATAAAAGAGTAAATAAAATTTTACATTATTTTAGAATAGAATCAAAAGGACAAACATTCTGTAATGCTTTTATATCATTAAGAAATTCCCAAACACACAGTCCTTAATATTTCAGATTTGGGGGCTGGAAAGATGGCTCAGAGGTTAAGAGTACTGACTGCTTGCTCTTCCAAAGGTCCTGAGTTCAATTCCCAGCAACCACATGGTGGCTCACAACCATCTGTAATGAGATCCGCCTGCAGGCTTACATTCAGGCAGAACACTGTATAATAAATAAATAAATAAATAAATAAATAAATAAATATCTTGAGAATAAATCTTGATTTCAGGATTACTATTACTCTTTAGACAAAACCAGTGTGGCACAAGTCTATGATCCCAGTACTTGGGAGGCAAAAGAGAGGATGTCGCTGTCATCTCTGTCAACATAGGAAGTTTCTCAAAATCAAGAGGGAGAAAGAACCAACATTTATAATGTAAACATGTGGTTTGAAACAGCAGAGAAACATCTGTTACAATAATTGATATTGTAAGGGTCCTTATCTATAAATTCATGAAGGTCACCTAAGGACTTTTCTAGATGACATTTCATTAGCCAAATAATTATGCGTATATATAGCTGGAATAATAAAAATGAATATCTTCTTTTAAATAATGCTTTTAATTTTATGCCTTTTGTTAAATCAACTCCACGTTTATACCTTACTATCGACTACTGAGGTTTTTAGATAACAAAAATAAGCAGCCCTCTGCTGAAAATGAACATAGGCTACAACGGGGCTTCCAAATGCCTGTGACCCATCAGTTGGAAGACAGAGTGGAAGGACTGCTGTGAGTTTGAAGGCAGCCTGGGATACATAGAAAATACCAGGCCAGCCATGATACATACTAAGACTCCATATCAAAACACAAAAACAAAGAAACGTTTTTCCGTGTTCTCACCTTGGCTGTTTTCCATTCCCAACCATCGCCTATCTGTTGTGAATGTTTGATGAATTCTGCACAATAATGTCGGAAGCTTTTTTCTCCAAAGAACTCATCTTCCATGTTAAGTGAGAACTGCAATAAAAAAGAAAATACTTAGGTGAGGACAGGACAATGGAAACCGTCCCCCAGGTCAGTCATGAGAGTTTTCTCTTCCCATATTCTTGCCCTGTCTTCCTTCGTGATTTAGATGAGAAAACCTAAAAGCCTATACTTACAACAGAGTTTCTATCTATGGAGCCTTTTTTGTTGGATTTTTGGTTGTTCAAGGATTCTTGTTTGGTTTTCCTTTTGGAGTGCTGGGCATCATACGTGGTAAACATATACCCACAAATTGGTATACATAACCACGTGGTAAACATAACCCAGGGCCTCATACGTGGTAAACATATACCCTACAAATTAATGGATCATTTGGGCAAACATTCTGGGATGTTTGTTTTTATAATGACAAGGGTAATGTGAATGTAGCGAAACTCCTCACTGTTAATTTTACCCGATTCTAAGATAACCCTCTCAGATACATCCCTCAGACCGGAATATGTCTGCTCCCTATCTCAGCTGAAGTGTCACAGTGATGCACGGAGGCCAGCTGTCCTTCACACTTTATTGGAAGGGTCAACCCTCCAGCAAGTGCTGCTGCAAAGCTTGAAATTGCTTTCCAAGGTATAAAGTTAATTAATTACTACTAGATCAAACTCCCAAATGTGACATACCAAGAAATACACATTTGCTGTAGAAAGCTGTTCAAAACATAAAATACTCTTTACAGAAAGAATTTTAGCACATATGAAAAACTCCAGTGTATGTAGTTGAGGCCTCTCAATGAGAGAAGTTAGATGCAACAAAAACTCATAGTTATTAGCTAGGAGCATCAAGACCAACTATTGCTTATTTTATCAACTTCTGTGCTAGGCACGTACCACCTCCATTCAATCCTCTCACAACCCAAAGGAGAGTCATCTCCATTCCCTAGATGAAAAAACAAAAGGTCTGTTCACAAATATAAACAAAAAGGGATTCGGGGTCATGACCTGTTTACACATGCCGATTCCCAACCCACTATGAAGACTATTCAAATTTAGCACAACCTATATAAGAATGTGCCTATTCACCCAATAACAAAAGTTGAATGCATATTGAATAGGCACTATGCATAGAGAAAAGTTAGATATGGAAAAAGCAGACAGTTTGCCTTGTGAGAGCTCATGATCTAAGAAAGGGAGATAAACAACAAAAACAATTTCAGTAGGAATTGCCTTAACCAGCCTCCACTGACCACCATGCCAATTCATTGACACTGCCTGCAGCCTTGCAGGGAGCAGCACACGGACACACCGATTCTGCAGCATGCTGACCATAAGGCACTCTGCTCCTGAAATTAGTGTCTGTTCCCAAATCATATTCTCCTCTCATGAATATGGAGCTTAATTAAACAAACCAGTAAAATATAAGAAGACAACTATAATTTCTGCAACTGCGTATATTACAAATGCCTCACTAGGAGCCAGATAAAAGTATGCCTCTATATGAAAAGCAAGCTGCTACTCAGCAAGGTTGAGGGCAATGTAGCTGAAAACATACAAACCCATGATTCTATATTCAGTCAGCTATACAAGTGTCTTGAGATCTTCCTTTCAAATCAAAATTAGAAGTTTAGACGGTGTATCCTAGGTTCCATTTAATCAAAACCAAACTATGACGTGAGTGTGGTGGCATACCTATAATTCTAGTAACTGAGAGATGGAGGCAGGAGGATCAGGAGTTCAAAGCCAGCCTGGGCTACGTGAGAGTCTATATTTAAAAAGAAGGTGGGGAAGTGGCATGGACATTAAATTTCAATCAAGTACTTACACTTAAAGGAAAAGAAATTCTTTGGTCGTACGTCTTAAATTTAACATACATTTTATATACACAATTTTTTCTTTTTTACATCCAGGCTGGTCTGAAACTCGCGGTATAAATGAGGTAGCCTGGAGCTCATGGCTATCCTCCTGTCTCTGTTTCCTGAGTGCTGTGATTACAGGCATACACTACCATGCCTAGCTCTTAGGGATAAATACACTCAGGGGGTTTGGTTTTTTGTTTGTTTTGTTTATTTTTCTGTCTGTCTGTTTTTGAAACGGGGTTTCCCTCTGTAAAGCTTGGTAGCCTGAAACTTGCTATGCAGCTCAAGCTAGACAAAAACTTGCCAAAATATGAGCCTCCTGCCTCTGCCTTCTAAATGCTAGGATAACAGGCAAGTGCACACTGCCCCTCGATCTGTTCCTATTCTTAATATGGCTTCTGGGAGCACAGGACACGTCACACCCTAAATTTTATGTGTATGTGGCTGTCCTCATTTCTCCTGGGAATCGTTTGCAATTTCCCACTGCTGTTTCTAAGGTCCTATCAAATGTAAGAAGCTCTGTGCAGTGGGGCACGAGTGAGGCTGACATAAACCTCTAGAAGACCAACACTTAAGGCACCTGCAGAAGGTGCCTCAGAGAACCAGCCGAGGCCTAGAGAGTAAGGAGACAACATCTGGAGGTCCTGGGAATGTCCGAGTCACGGAGCTAGGGACGAGGCTTTCTAGGAAACAGCATAACCAATGCCAGCCAAATATTAGGTGAAACTTAAGGAATACTGAGGAAAAGGGGGAGGAAGGACTGTAGGAGGCAGAGGGATCAAGGTCATCACAAGAAAACCTACAGAATCACCTAAGCAGGGTTCACAGGGAGGGGCTCAGACACTGAACCAATAAATGAGTATGAGCTAGGTCCTCAGCATTCATGTTATGGTTGCCTGGGTTGGTGTTCTTGTGGGACTCCTAACAGTGAGAATGGGGACTTTGTTTCTTTTGCCTGCTTTGGGATCCTTTTCCTTCTCCCGCCTTTATTTTAGGGTTTGTGCTAGTCTTATTGGAATTTGATAGGCCATGCTTGGTTGATATTCCTAGGACACCTGCCCTTTTGTGAAGGGAACAGGGCAGAAGTGGACCCAGGAAAAGGGGCGGTGGGGAGAAGATACTGGGAGGGTGGAGGAAGGTGAACCTGTGATCAGGATGTAATTAATATATGTGAGAAGAATACATTTTTTAAAAAAAGGGTAAAATAACAAAAAGGTCTAAGAAGGGCAGTGGAAGAGGGGAAACGGGACTCATCTGATGTCTCAGTGTGAACATGGAAACTATTCCCAGACTGTAGGCTGCAGTATCTGATGACTTGGTGTGAACAAGGGATCCGTAAACACAGCAGACTGCAGGCAAATATGATTGGCACTGGGGGATTTTCAAACAGAGATGCTTGGATTCCCTCTCAAGATGATATTAAAGGCCCCCACCCCCACTGAACAGGAACAGTAGGTGTTATCTATGGCTTACAAACAGAATCACACAATCCTCAAAGGAACGGGGATTTTCATATTATGTTGAAGAGGCAGTGACCAAAAATTGGTGTCAGGGAAGTGAGGCCATCAACAACCTCTGAGTTTTATGGTACAGAGAAAGAAAGAAAGAAAAAAAAAGTCTTCAACTCAAAGACTTCAGGACTATTTTAAATGTCAGCTTTGTTTTAAAACTTAGTGGATGCACTGACATGTGAAGATGTTACTATCACCTAGGATTTGTATATGAAAATTGCTTCACACTGCATCAGCTCCCCAAACCCACTTCACACAGTGGTAGGAACAGTTAGCCCAAGGTTGGTTGTTAAGACTTTGACCTCAAAATACCTTTTCTTGAGGATGCAGAATGTGGTAAATCACAGAAAGAGCTGGGAATTGGGAACTTGCCTTTACTGCGAAAGATCAAAGCAAAGTTCAGAAGGCAAGGAAGCGGGAAACTAGCTGGGGCGTCCAGGGGGACATGCAGGAGTCTCCATCAGCTACAAGGACTCGGCTGTGTCAGGGAGGTATGTGGCATTCCTAGACTACACACAAAAGTGTGGCTCCATGGTGCTAAAATTCAGGAGAAAGCATGAACCAAGCAAAGGGTGGGGGCTGGGGGAGGGACAGGATATGCAAATGAGGGCTTTGGGTTTGGGGGGGTTGTTTGTATATTTGTTTTGTTTTGTTTTGTTTTTTTTTTTTTTTTTTGAGACCAGGTCTTGATAGGTAGCTCTAACTGGCTTGGTAATTACTATATAGCCCAACCTGGCCTCAGACTCATGGCCCTCCTTCCTCCATGTTGTAAATGCTAGGACTGCAGCCATGGACCACCATACTCATCTAAAGTCTCCTGTGACTGCAGTGTAGAGGTATGAGAAGAAGGTAAGAACTGGTGCCCATGGCAAGCAAACCTCTCAGCCTGATGGCTCAAAGGGAAGCAGGAGTGAACCTCTGATAGGATTGGTACTTTTGTTGTCAGTGGAGACAGCAATCTAACAAGTCTAGCACATATTCTGAAATGAGTCCATCTCAGAAGGAAAGAACTCTGGCTGGAGAGAAAGATCCTACATCAGCATCACCCAGATGACAAGAGTCTAGCTCATTGCTTACAGAAAGGATACAGAACTAGACTAGACTACTAAAATGGAGCTGTCCTAAAGATGGGTTTTCCGACTGTATAACCCTAACATACACCAAGAGGAAACACAAATAGAATTAATTCATTATGAATTTATACTTATGCCATGCCTGGTGGTGTTCATCTTTAATTCCAGCACTCAGGAGACAAAGGCAGGCTTATCTCTGCCAGTTGAGATCAGCATGGTCTACATAGTGAGTTAAAGGCCAACCAGGGCTACACAGTGAGACATAGTCTCAAAAGAATAAATGAACAAAAATAAATTTAAAAAAACAGGAAACACACAAAAACACAATATATACTTGTGATTTTTACAATTCCAAGCCAATTCTTATTAACAAAATAGAAAAACAACCCCCTAAGCCCTCCAGGTATTTGAGATTTATTGAACTATTAAAAATGCTAGTTGAAACATAAAATTTCACTCAATAGCCATACTTTATCTAATTAACATCACTGAGCTACGAGCAAGATGACTGAACATCAAAACACTAATTAATATTGAGTTGTATACTTTTAAAATTATCTAAGAATTGAGCTTTACTGAAGGATGTCATATATTGTAATGCAAACACAGCTTGATTACCAAATCAGAAGGTACACCATATTAAAAGGGTATTAATCTCCACTCAGAGCCTCATGATGTAGCATAGTGAAATACTGGTGAATAATTTTTTCTTTGCTCAAATCAGAATATCTCAACTCATCCAAAATAAAAACAATGCAATCAACATTTTTACTCACACATTCAAGCCTGGATTCTCCTCTTCCTCTGACACACTCACTGACTAGCTGAAACAGAAATCATTGTCTCAGAACTTCCTACATGGGATGTAGAAATGTGGCCAAAATAAATGAGGCTCACTGGCCAGGAACAGCAACAACCATCTCATTTGCCTTAAAAGCCTAGTGCATGTGAATTGTGTGTTTCTAGACAAGTTGCCTTATTTTATGGATCCAGACAGAACCTTACACTGCAGCCCATAAGGCCTGGACTACGAAGACCAGGCTCACCTTAAGCTTGAGGGAATCCCCCTGCTTCAGCCTCTCCAATGCTGAGATTACAGATGTGAGGCACCAGACTAGCTGGAGGTGGAGGCAGAAGGATCTATATAGCTCAAGGCTACCCTCCCTCAGAAATATAGCAAGTTGGAGATCAGCCTGGTCTACCTGTCCCCTCAAAAACTTTTAAAGGCAAATTTAGACTTTAGAGTTAACAACAGAACAATTGTAAAGTAAAAAAGATGACTTCTACCTAGGAGTTGTGGCCCATGCCTTTAATCTTAACACTTAGCAAGGTTCTGAGGCAGGGAAATCACAATTCTTCTCTCATCTTAAACAACATGCCTGTCATTTCTAATTATACGTAAAAACTGAAAATGAGCCGCAGCTCCTTGTGTCATAATGTGCAAGGAGCTAATACATCTGCTTGGCTTGAGTCTTGATCTCACTGAACAGGTTTGATGTTTTTTTGCTCTTTCGTTTTTTATTTTGTTTTGTTCTTTAACTCAATATACACCTTCTCACAATCACTTCAGCAGAATTCAAAGATTGAAAAGACACAGTGATTTTTTCCTACCTTTCTAATCTCAGGGTGAGCCCTCTGAAGAGATTGGAGAAGCCACCCCTAGAGCTGTGCAGGCCGCTGGACTCGAATCCCACATATGACCATCCTTCAGATGAGCTCATTTAACTAAAATCAGTTTCCTCACTACCACACTACATATTTTTATGTGATCTTTAATCTAATGTGTATGAAATTAAATCTGTATGTGTTTTTCTTGTAAAAGATATTTCTTTTGATGAATCTGTAAGTTAGCATATATTGAATAATGTTTTTACATATACGTGTGTGTGTGTTTCCCCAGACTTAAGGTTGCTTATAAATAAATAAACATATACACATATGTAATATAATATTCTATGCATATACTTAAAGATTATTTTTCACTAATGAAAGGAAGCAACTCATCTATGTGTAGCATGACTTAACAGGTCTTAATAATAAAAACCTGGAATCATATATTGGAGTAAATGCTGAGAGGTTAAATAAGTAAATGAGCCAACAACAGGAGACCTCTTACCTCTACTAAATCTTTAGACCAAAGGGGTGATCCTCTCCCTATGAGTCCTCAGACTGAATGCATCCTCAGACTGACTCCCTAGACTACCCGCTGCTCAGACTGCACTGCTGCTCAGACTGCATCCTCGGACTGCACTGCAGCCTCAGACCACACCCTCAGACTGCACTGCAGCCTCAGACCGCAGCCTCAGACTGCACTGCTGCTCAGACTGCATCCTCAGACTGCACTGCAGCTTCAGACCGCAGCCTCAGACTGCACTGCAGCCTCAGACCGCGGCCTCAGCCTGCACTGCTCCGCAGACTGCATCCTCAGACTGCACTGCTCCTCAGACTGTACTGCTCCTCAGACTGCATCCTCAGACTGCACTGCTCCTCAGACTGCATCCTCAGACTGCACTGCTCCTCAGACTGCATCCTCAGACTGCACTGCTCCTCAGACTGCATCCTCAGACTGCACTGCTCCTCAGACTGCATCCTCAGACTGCACTGCTCCTCAGACTGCATCCTCAGACTGCACTGCTCCTCAGACTGCATCCTCAGACTGCACTGCAGCTTCAGACCGCAGCCTCAGACTGCACTGCAGCCTCAGACCGCGGCCTCAGCCTGCACTGCTCCGCAGACTGCATCCTCAGACTGCACTGCTCCTCAGACTGTACTGCTCCTCAGACTGAATCCTTAGACTGCACTGCTCCTCAGACTGCATCCTCAGACTGCACTGCTCCTCAGACTGCATCCTCAGACTGCACTGCTCCTCAGACTGCACTGCTCCTCAGACTGCACTGCTCCTCAGACTGCATCCTCAGACTGCACTGCTCCTCAGACTGCAGCCTCAGACTGCACTGCTGCTCAGACTGCATCCTCAGACTGCACTGCTCCTCAGACTGCAGCCTCAGACTGCACTGCTCCTCAGACTGCATCCTCAGACTGCACTGCTCCTCAGACTGCATCCTCAGACTGCACTGCTCCTCAGACTGCCATGAGCTCCTAACTCCTCCTGCCTCATATTCCTCTCTCTGTCCAGCTATACCCCTTCCTGTCTCCACCTCCTTAGTACTGGGATCCCAGTCACTCCAAGTACTGGGATCACCTTTGTGTGAGCTCTGTTTCTTTTTTAGACTGGATCAATTTTGTGTAGCCCAGGGTGGCCTTGAACTAACAGAGATCCATCTGCCTGTCTCCTGAGTGCTGGGATTAAAGGTGTATATCACCCCTGCCTGGCCTCTATGGCTAACTAATGTGGCTGGCTTTGCACTCTGACCTTCGGGCAAGCTTTATTTGTTAGATCATAAACAAAATATCACATCTATGCTTGTAATGGGAAGAATTCTATATTACTAGCCATAAGAGGTGACCAAGTAATGTTGGGATAAAGGTAATGGGATTGATGTGATATTAAAGCATATGGGAAGACATTTGTGGCAGAAAGGGACTAAGAGGATAGCAGGGGGTTAAGGAATGGCAGTGGAAGAGACAGATGCATAAGGACACAATACAATGACATACATGTATGGAAATATCATTAAAATATCAATGATGTTATATGCTAACTTGAAAATTTAACTTAAAAAAAGAACTCCACACTGTCACAAGTGAATACATAAATTAAGTCCTCTTAAAGCATGCCATTTCAAACCAGTTATGGTTTCTATTGCTATATCATGACCACAGCAACTCTTATAAGGAAAATATTTAATTGGGGTGGCTCACTTACAGTTTCAGAGGTTCAGTTCATTATCATCATGGCAGGCAACATGCAGGCAGACATGGTGCTGGCTACATCTTGATCAGAAGGCAAAACAGGAAGTGGACTGTCACACCAAGCGCTTGAGCATATATGAGACCCCCTGTCTCCACAGGGACACACTTCTTCCAACAAGTCTACACCTACTACGCAGACCACGCCTCTTAATAGCGCCACCTCTATGAGATTATGGGGCCAGTTACATTCAAACTACCATACCAGGCACAGTGGCACAAGCTTGGGATGGGGTCTCAGATACTTAAACTGAAGCAGAATCTTCACTTGAGCCTGTGAGTCTGTACAACACAAGACTGCAGCTGGTTAAGGAATAGTTAAGGAAGGATGGGGGGGGTAAACGAGGGAGACAATTCTAGCTACGAGAGGTAAACATTAACCTTTGCAACAACTTGGCTTGAACTCGTGTAAACTGGTTAATCACATACCTTCCAGGGTCCTCTGGCAGAGGTCCCCTAGTTGAGAGATCAGGCTTGCAAGAGCATATTTCATATGACATCCTATGCCCTGACCAAAAAGTGTACATGGTTCTGTACACCACCCCCCAAATAAGTACTTCTAAATGTTACCACAGAAATGACTGAGAAGCAACCGTACCAGAAAATTGAAAGCAAAAGTAGATCATTTGATAGGGGTGGTGGCTGGAATTCAGGACACACAGCCTGGATTTCAGGACACACAGCAGCCTGGGTGGGGCAGACCAATTGCTAGCTTGAGCAGCATCAAGAGGAGGAAAGCAATTCAGTCTTGCAGCTACCTGGCAGGTCAGTTGTCCCGCCCTCTCACCATACAAACCACCAACCAAAGCTTAAACGGGAAACAACATTGGCAGGGAAACCCACTGATTGGAGCTGACCTCTGCCACAGGAAGTCACAGGAGAAAACAAGAAGCATTTCACTTTCCTCCTTTCTATATTCCTATATTAAAGGAAGCATACTGAGTCACCATTCTCCTACTGGTTTCCAACCCCGTGTTCTCTCTAACTATGTAATGTGCATGGCCATAGGAGAATGCGAAGGATTGAGTACTATGATATAAAAATGAAGCCAGCAATGGGGAGCTAAGGGGACAGACTAGCCTTTGAAATAGTAGTAGTCTCGCCATCACTTTCCCCAAACCCCTAAACTTCTAAGCTGTAGATGAAACGAAAACACTCCCCAGGTTAAGGCACAGGACAGAGAGGGAAGAATTGGGAAGCCTCTCCAGAATACAGAAGACATGCATCCTACAGGTGGGAATTGTACCCACCTGCTCTACAACTATACTGAAAGGAAGAATGTTCAACATCTCCTTGTAGGGAGGGAGATGAGGAGCACCTGCTTACTAAGTCAGCAACACCAACCCACACAAGTCCCTCTGCAGTCAGTCACTAATGTCAATCAATGTCAACATGGTGCCAATGAAAAACTCTCAAATAAGAAAAGAGACACATGTCCATAAAGTTGAAGGGGTCGACATGGCGATGCACATCTGTAATTTGGGCATTTCAGAAGCTGAGGCATGATGTTTGCTAGTTCCAGGCCACCCAAAGTTTCTTTTAAAAATCCTGTCTTTAAAAAAAAAAAAAGCCAGGTCATGGTAGCCATGGTAGCACTCACCTTTAATCCCAGCACTTGAGGGGCAGGTGGATCTCTGTGAGCTCAAGGCCAAAGAGAGTTCCAGGACAATCAAGGCTATTATAGAGAGAAACCCTGTCTCAAAAACAACAGCAAAATTAGAAGGTTGAAGACGAAAACCCTTTTTTATATAATGGCTGAAAAACCTGAAACCTGGAAAATAATTTACTCTGCATCACTAATTTAAAAAGAAAGCAAAATATCTAAAAGCAAGATAAAAGGAAAGGAAAAAAATTAAAAAGTCAAGTGGGTACCAGGTATGGTGGCAAACACCTATAATCCTAGCACCAGCGAAGTTGAAGTAGGAGAAAGACAGACAGACTAAGGCCAGCCTGGGCTACATAACAAGTACCAAGCCAGGCTGGGTCATGAGACCCCACCTGAGAATCAGAAAAGAAGGATGGGTAAGGAAGAAAATTATAATATAAAAGGTCAGAAACTTAAATTCTACATTATAGATTAGAAAGGCTAGAAGTTTGAACTGGGGATCAAATTAGTATTTTGGTATATATTCTTGAAATGTTTTCTCAAAACACAGAAGAGGAGGAGGAGGAGGAGAAGAAAATGAAAATAATGCCAACTGATTAACAGCAATAACAAACACCACAGAAACAACCCACATGCCTACTGGAAAAGGTGTCAGTCAGTCACAGGTCAACAAAATGAGGAGAAGCAGAACTTCTGCGTCCCCTCTGAACTATGACTACGACCTACATTCCCCACACTGACTACTCATGCCTAAGTGCCTGGAGGTCAACTGTGATACTGAACCTTTAACCAGCTGGAGGAGACAAGCGCTTCGACTGGGTAGTCCCATAATGCAAGCAGGATGAGCAAGGCAAAGGCTTTTCCCAAGAGAACACAGAACACAGCAAAGGGAGGCACCTGAAGGCTCCAACGGAAGCAGTGGCTTTCTTAGGGTCATTCCAGCGGAAATTCCTTAGCTAGAGGTCAGCTCTTGAGAGAGCTTATGTTTGTTTTCCTTGAAGACAGTTTCCACTGAGTTGAGTTTGTTTGCTGACGTGGGAACCCAGAGTGATGGTGCCACCTCAGGCAATGATTTCCCAATTATCTGAACACAGGAAGCTGTGTTTTTAGAGTATGTGATTTATTTTCTTCTTTCCTTTGACCACCGTGAAGCTCAGAACTTCATACCTTTAGTCATTACATAGAAATAGAAAAAAATGTGCAACTTTTCATAGACTGTATTTCAGTGTGACTCATCCTAATGTCATATCTTCAGGACCATGATTTATCTTTGTCATTATATCATTTATGGGT
The DNA here is from genome assembly GCA_030556225.1 of Cricetiscus sungorus. Taxonomy (NCBI): domain Eukaryota; kingdom Metazoa; phylum Chordata; class Mammalia; order Rodentia; family Cricetidae; genus Cricetiscus; species Cricetiscus sungorus. The sequence continues at coordinate 50,912,318 of JANBXA010000398.1, forward strand.
TATAAGTCACTCAGATACTTTTGGGACAAACGAGATTCGAATTTAAAAATACAAGCAACACAGATACAATGGCTAATAGAAACAAAACCAGATAACAAGATAGGGAGAAAAAACTATATATACTGAACCCTGAGTAATCATCTTGAGAGATTTGAGACTTTGAAAAAGAAATATAAATCACAACTTTGCTTTCAACAGTCAGTAACCAACTTTATATGAAATTTTTCAAGCTGAAAAGAACAGTAATGCAATACAATAAAATCAATGATAAACTGTACAGTGCTGTTTAAGGAATTAGTATGGGTTGATGTAATAATTAAAAATAGCATTAGTAAGCCTTTCTTATGCATCAAGAACCACAGTAACTAAAATCCTCATAACATTTCTATGAGGTATGTCAATAAGATTTTTCTCCAAATGAGGAAAATGAGATACAAGGTAAGTAGCTTATTATAGCTGTTAAAAGGTAGTAAGTCAACCAAAAACACTACAGCCTATGCTCTAGAGGAAATGAGACTTCCACTAGTCCTGGAACTGAGTTGAAATATGAATTGAAACAAACTGGTAGCACTGAATAAGTGATAGAGGGGATAATGACCCTTAGGGATAGGTTAAAATGGCACAGAGTGGACAAGTAAATCACCTGGATAGACAGTAGATTAAGGACTACAGGAAAATCTGGGGAACAGGAAGCAAGCAGTTTGCAAAGCCTGCCAACTGAAAAGATTCCATTTAAGTCAGCAAACAATGGCAAACAATTGTAAGGATGCAGAGCACAAAGGGGGTGGATGCAAAGCTTCTCTTGGAAAGATAATATATGATGATGTGAAAGAACCATAACTCTTCTTAGCCCCTATAGACCAGTGAGCATTTGATGTACCAAGCACAGCAGAGGGACCTCCACTTCTGCAGAAGCTTGCTTTCATTCAGGTGGAGCATATTTTCAGTTGCCCTATTTTCTAAGTGTTTCATAGCCTGTTTGGCCCCTAAGGACATTAACTTCCGGTGTACCATCACCAAATAATCTCTATAGCTCTTTCTTTTGGATGTTGATTATGCTTGTGATTCAAACATTACCTCTGAGAGGCCCAAAACACATCTTGAGGCTTCAAAGATATTAATATCCACATCAATCCCAGTCCAAAACTATCTACTTAGGTAAGCTTTACTGTTTCTCCTAAAGGGATATATATTTATGTTTCTCAAAAAGTTTACTGAACATTAAGAAAGGGCTATCAAGATAAAACTTGTTCTGGGCATGGTAATAGATGCCTATAATCTCAGCCCTCTAGAGGCTGAGGCAAGAGGATGGTGAAGTCCACACTAGACTAGACTCCATAAGACCTGTGTCAAATATGTATGTATGTATGTATGTATGTATGTATGTATGTATGTATGTATGTATATGGGTTCACAGAGTGGTTGTCTAGGCTGCACAAAGACCTGAGTTCAATTCCCAGCACCACATAAACTGAGCATTGTGACTGATGCACACCAGCCCTTGGGAGGAGACAGGATCAGCTCAAGGTCAGCCCCAGCTGCACAGGCAGCACAAGGCTAAAGTGGTCTAGAAAACCGAGAAAGGGTAAGATACTACCAGGTATAGCACGATATTTAATATTATCCTCATCTTGTAATATCCCATATGCAAATGAATCATGCTGAGAACTACTTCCACTGGTTTCTTCCATTAAAATATAAATAGCAATCTCTTGCTTGTTTCTGCTCATTGAGAAAGATTTGGCTATGTGTAGTGCAGGCTGGCTTCAAACTGGAGATGGTTGGGCCTACAGATATGATACGCTAGGATGACAGTGATGGGCCAGCAAGCTCCGGTATGACGCTTTCCGAAATTGCTCTGGGAGACTTTAACTTCCTCATTACTCAATTTATTTTTCGGCTAAGTTTCTCATTTTGTGTCATCGTCTCCTGTCACTATCTGATGCTTTGGAAGCACCGAGCAGGAAGCAGTGATACCTGGGATGCTAAGATAGATTTGAGCACTGCACAGGGTCTATGTTCTCTAACCCTAACAACCATAAATGTACTCTTTTGCCACCACAGAGGAGGCCACTATCAGATTATAACGACTCAAAGTAAGCTTTAGGCAAAGAATTATTGAGTTTAGAAAGAGCAATGCGATTGACAAAGTACACTCATCACACAGGAAAATGAGTACAAACACTGACAAGGCTCCTGTAACCTGTGACTACATGTGCAGCCTCAGCTCCTTTGGAGAGGCTGAGGCAGGGGGCCACCTTGAGCACAGAGCAAACAATCCAGGCATTTGAGTGCCCACCAACACTTGGGAGACTGAGGCACGGCTGCTTAGAGTTCTAGGGCTACATAGTAGCAGACCCTGTCTCAAAAACAAACAGGGTTTGTTTTGTTTTGTTTCTTATGTTTGGAAACTGTTTGCATCTTGTCAGAAAGATGTAACTGCAGGAATCTGGACTCCATTTTGACTGTGAAAGAACATGTGGCCACCGCGGGTTTCACTACCAAAATTTTCATAATTGTCACTACAACTGAAAGTTTGTCTTCTATAAATCAGTTAATTATTCCTTTATCTCCGACCACCACCCCCCTTCCCGGCGTTATAGGCTGGGATGGGGGGGGTGGGCCTGCCAGTCACTTCTCTTCCTTTGTTTCAAGGTCACGTGGGCACATTCCAAGCACAAGGTGGAAGGTCGCCGGGCGGCCCGCGCCCGCCTCCCCGGCCTTTTGTTCCGGGCTGGCCGCTCGGCCGCCCTGCTCCGGTCCCGGGAGGCGGGCGAGGGCTGCGGACATCGGAGGAGGAGGCGCCGTGGCTGGGAGTACTCACCCCGCTCGCTCGCTCGCCCTGACCTGCAGCCGGCGGCGCGCAGCGGGGCGGGGCCGGGACGCGGGAGCCGGAGGAGCCCCGCCCGCGCCGCAGTGAGCATGCGCACTGGGGCCGCCCGGGGCCGAGTGCCGTCCGGGCGAGACCTTCCTGCAACCTGTGCACACGCGTCCCTTCCCAGAACAATCCACTACGTGATGAAGGCCCGGCAGGGGCGACCCCAGCCAGGATGCCTGCACACTCTTCTCCAGCACGCTGTCTAATTTCCTGACTGTAAACCGGAGCGCGGCCGGTGAGAAAGAAGAATCCGAACAAGGAGCAAGAATGCTGGCCGCTCGCGTCCCCAAGAGCTAAGAGAGCCACGTCACCCATTTAAAACAGCGCTAGGGCAAGAAGTTAGGCATTCCGACTGCTGACAACTGTACCATTTGTGACACAGAAAATACAAATCTAAAATGAAACAGGGACAAGGAGGAAAAATCAGAGGGATTAAGGACCCATAGGATATCTCAGAGAAAGCGCGCCTGTTTCTTTAAACAAGAGAACATGTCTTAGAAAAGAAAGTAAACAGGCAAAATGAAGCACAGTTGGTTTTCAGATCTCAAGATTTGGTCTTGAACAAGTTGTGTAAGATTAAGTAGCTAATAAATCCCTGGTAATGTTTTTGCAATTTCCTTAAAGTCCATATTGTTTCTAAATAAGGGGTGTGTGTGTGTGTGTGTGTGTGTGTGTGTGTGTGTGTGTGTGTGTGTGTGTGTGTGCGCCATTTATTTGTTTCTTTGTTTTAAATGGACAGAACACAGATCAAAGGTCTCCAATACCAAGAGATAGGGAAAGGAGCTGGGCTTAAATTTGAAAGGATTCTAGAACTCCGTTTTTGATTGCTGGTTTTATTTATGATTAAACCACTATTTTGTTTGTCAGAAAACAGTTAAATTTTGCTACGAGCAAAATAGGGGTCTGAGAGGGGTGTTAGTTCTGTAGTTTGTTCAAGACAGGGTTTCTCTGTATATCTCTGGCTGGCCTAGAATTTGTTCTGTAGATCAGGCTGCCCTCAAACTCAGAGTTCCTCCTGCCTCTGCCTCCATTATGCTGGGATTAAAGGTTTTCTCCATTACCACCCAGCACAAAATAGTTTTTAAATTTTGGAAAAAGAGGTATTGCAAAAATGAACTTCAACTAACATTTTTGAGCAACTATTATTTGGTAGCCCCTAACTTAAATTATTCACTTGATTTTTTTTTAATTAGACAGTATCTTAATGTGTAGCCTAGGCTAGCGTGAAACTGTAGCTACTACTACATTCATCTCTGAGTGTTAAGATTAAAAGCCTGGAACACATTAACCTGCTTCCACTTGATAAGTTCATTTGCTTTGAATTATGAGAAGTTATTTGTAAGGTATGATAGCTAGTACTTATAATCCCAGCACCCAGTGAAGTAATGGAAGGGAGCAGGAGGAGTTCAAAGCCAACCTGGGCTACATAGCAAGTTCTAAAGTAGCCAAGGCTACACAAACCCATTCTAAAATTAATAAGTTACCAGAAGCTTTCCCATGTCAATTCAAGCCTGGCTTCTGTCAGAGCCTGTTGTAAATACCACGATTCCCCTACCAAAAGCAAAGAAACATGATGTCACCTCTTTGTAACCCCTTGTACCATTCATGGTGAATAATGATCCTGGCTTGTCTGTGTGTTTTCGAACAGCATGATGAAGATCCTGAGGGCCCCAGCTCTTTATTATAGTGTCCCTAGATTCAAGCAAGACTCTTCATTAGTATTTACTGAATAAAGCACTGAAATAATCACAAAACAAGAGGAAGAAAGCTCAAACTTAGTCAACACTCACTACTACTATTCCTTATTCTTTTGTTTTGAAAACCTTTTTTTACCCTTTTTTGCCTCCCCCCCTCTCTCTCTGTGTGTGTGTGTGTGTGTGTGTGTGTGTGTGTGTGTGTGTGTGTGTGATTACTTGAAACAATCTTCAGAGCCAAGGCTAGACTGAACTCATGACAGTCATTCTGCCTTAGCCTCCTAATTACAGGCATGTGTCACCACATCTGTCTGGATGTATATATCCCTTTTGGGGGGAGCAGTATTTTTTTTTCTGGTTTCTTGAGACATAGAAAGAAAGAAAAATAGGTTACACACACAAACTGCTACATTGGAAGTCATTTTCAGGGCTAGAGATGACCTTACACGTAAAATGCTTGCCTGTCCTGTGTGAGGCCCTGAATTCCATCTCCAGATACAGAGAGGTGTGGAGAGGGAGGAGGAAGAAAGAAAAAAGAAAAACTGTCTTGAAACTGCAGTGTGTGCAGTGCTTAGCTAATTATGCAACGGACTAAAGCCTAGAAAGATGGGTAAAAGATTTACTGGTTTGCTGGTTTGCCGCTGCAGTCAAAAGAGGAAAAGTGAAAATATGGAGGTCAGGAACTTATCAGAGCAGTGAGATTATAATGTGATACTCTACTCATGGCTGTATGATGTTATACATTTAACAAAACCCATAAACCTAAACAACACAAAGAATAAACCCAAATGTAAGTTATGGACTATTGTTAATAATGATATATCAAAATTGGTTCATCAATTTTGGTGAAATTCTGCCTGTGGTATGTAGAAATTCTGTGCTAACTGTTTGATTTGCTGTAAGCCATTCTTTTTTCTACAAAGAAATTAAGTCTTTAATTAAGAAAATTATACTGCAAACCAGGTATGGCAGCACATACCTAATAATCAGAGTACTGAGAGATTAACAATTGTTATTGCTGCCAGTGTGAATCTAGTCCAGTCTAGTCTGGAAGAGAGAGTTCCAGGCTCTCCTCTGTAACCAGCAGAACCAGCCATGAGTGCATGAGACAAGATCAAGGTGTACATCACAGGGCACATTGTTACATTTAGAAGGACTTGCTGCTCTTGTTCAATAATTATCTGTTTCCTTTAATATTACAGAGGATATTGCTTTGATTAGGAATTAATTGCAATTACAGGATTGAATTATGTATTGATACTTGTGTGCTGCAATGATGTGCATAAAGAGATGTTCAGCTGCCACTAGCATGGGCTCTGAGAGCAACAATTAATAATTAATAAACCAATGGGCCAAGCTCCTGGAATACAGTCAAAGTGAGGGAGGAGAAAAAAATATGAACAAAGGAGTTAAGGCCATGGTGGGGAAACCCACAGAATCAGCTGACCCAGGTCTGACAAATGGAGAATCTGCATAAGACCAAACTGGACTTCCTTAATATAGGTGACAATGGTGTGACTAGGACAGTCTATGAGACCACTGGTAGTGGGTCCAAGATCTAACACTAATGTACAAACTGACTTAGTGGAGCCTATTCTATATGGAGAGATACCTTGCTCAGTCTAGACACAGGGATGTGGGGGTGGAGAGGTGCCTTGGTCCTGCCTCAACTGGATGATGGGACAGACTTAGTAGACTTCCTAGGAGAGGCGGCGTTAGCCTCCGTGGGAGGATCAGGGAGTGAGGGAGTGGAAGGAAAGGAGGGAGGGGAAACTGGGATTGTAAAAAATAAATTAATAAAAAAAGAGAAGAATAAAAATAAAAATAAGAGCCATTCAGCCTGCAGCCCCAGACACTTTTGTGTAGTTTTAATTTGGAGCAAATCAAGTGTTGCAGTGAAGCAGAGCTTCCCTTTGAGCCATCTCAAAATAAATAACAATAATAAGGCACTTGCCCCTTCATGTGCATTATTTCATTAGATCACCTGCCTGGAGTCAAAAAGTTGTGGGGAAGCTTCATTTTTGTTATATACTTGATGCATAATTTTGGGAAGTCACTGTATCTGAACCTTGGGATGTGTGACTGTCTTAATTAGGTTTATTATTGCTGTGATGAAAACCATGACCTAAAGTAAATTGGGTGGGGGAGGGCTTATTTGGCTTATACTTCCGTCACTGAAGGAAGTCAGAACAGGAACTCAAACAGGGCAGGAACCTAGAGGCAGGAGATGAATCAGAGGCCATGGAGGATGCTGCTTACTGGCTTGGTCAACATGGCCTGCTCAACCTGCTTTCTTATAGAACCCAGGCCAGAGGCAGCACTATCCACAGTGAGTAGGATCCTCCTCCATAAATCTCTAATTAGGAAAATGCCCACAAACTTGCCTACAGTCATTCTTGTGGGGGCATCTTCTCAATCAAGATTTCCTTCTGTCAAATAACTCTTAACTTGTGTCAAGTTGATGTAAAAACCAGCTGGTACAGTAAAATTTCCATCTTTGCAGGGTTGTAGAGATCAAAAAGTACACATTTTCAAAGTTATGAATACAGGTGATAGAATAATAAAATCATTAATATAATTATTATGTTTCCTCTCCTCCCTTTTTGATTTCCCTTCCTTTTTCTTCCCTCCCCTCTCTTCCCCTCCCCTCCCCCTCTCTTCCCCTTCCTCTTCCCTCCCCTTCCCTTTTTTTCCTTCCCACAGTGATTCACCTTGTAGCTCAGACAGGTCTTAAACTTGAGATGAACACTGGCTGATTAGAAGAAGGTGAATCACATTCCTTCTGCTACATTTTTCCTATTTGAGTTAAGAAGACACACTGTATTACCGTCTATATGATACTTTTCATTGTAAAATGAAGAATGTTGTCTGTAAGGTTTTAAAGATTGCAATTGATTCTAATTTACATGGGCACAGATAATTTTAATCTTGTTTAATTTTCACTTTGGAAAAGAAGTTTGTCTATTCTATTACACTACAAAGACCATAGTGGGCATGGCAGTAACAGAAAAACCACCTGCCTATAATTTTAGCCTTACTGAATATGTCTTCATTATGAAGGCAATTTTATCTGACTGCAAACTGTATTTTATTGGTTTTAAAGGGAAGAACGGTTCAGAGATGGAGGTCCACTTTACAAGAAGAAAAGACAGTAATTCAGTCCTGAAACTAATGGTCAAGTTAGCTATGGTGACTCATACCTGTAATCACAGCACACAGGAGGCTAAGGGCAGAAGATTATGATGTTTGAGGCTAGGCAAATGTGTGTCAGGAATAGCTGGTCAGAAAGACCATGTCTGCATAACAACCCCCAACCCAAATTAAAAAATTATGTAATAGCTGGTGGAATAAAACAATGAGATATTCCAAATGCAAGGTATTCTACTTTCTGCAACCAGGAATTGGCTATGGAGTATACCCCAGTTTGGTTCAGACTTCACCAAATGAAGAAACAGTCTAACCATATAGACTAATGAATAATGACAGAGAAGAAAGAGGATACCGTGAAAGTTGTCCAGCCCCATTATAATTACAAGAGCTGTTAGAAGGCTGAAAGTGGAGTAAGGCTGCCCACAGCTGAGCGGGGTTACTTTTTATGTAATGCCTGACTGTTCTCTGCCATGAAGCCTTTAATTATTTACACTGTTTACTGTATGTGATAAAGAGAAGGCAAAGTGCATTGCCATATAAACTTGCCTCTGATGTTTGCTCAATATCCAGAGCACACACCCAGCTTGTCAGAGTGAGATGTTCGGCCTGGTCGTTGAGGAAATGCTGGGGTTTAACTTGGCTGATTGCTCAGTGTATCCTAGTGCAAATGCTCTACAGGATGATGTAACAGCCAGTGGATGAAATTCAGCATTGAAAAGACCAATAAAGAACTCCAATGCTTTCCAAGATATTTATGAATTGCACTTGTCTCAACAAAGCTATTTAGCCTGAGGTTACTGGCAGATGTGAGGCTTGGCCTAAAGATTCTATCAATTTAAAGCATCCTTGGATCCAGCCCGGCCAACTGGGATGTGGTCAGCTGCAGAGTATTAGAGGACATTTTCCTGGAACAAGGACATCAGTCAGGATGATCTGAAAACTGTGAATGTAAGCTGTAACCATGTCACATTGCTATGTCATTACAGTAAATGCTTTTGCTAAGTAGAATGTGGGTTATCTCATTTCTTCAGCTTTCAAAAAAATATATATAATTAAAACAATTTGGACTGGAATATCCAAAAGAAGACATTCAATAGGCAGTTTTGGCATTTAGAGCCCATGAAAGAAGTCAGGCTAAAAATATGTACAGTGGACCTGTGCTATCTCTTATGCTTACTTATATTAACTATACGATATGCATTTGGCAAGATAAAAAGCCCAATAACATATTTTTCTTGTAGCATGGTCTCCACGTGCACGCCAACAACTTCATCTGGCATTCAACTAAAGCAACAGCCTTCTGTTCCAATCGCAAAGGAAGACTGGCTGTGCAAGACCTCTTGATTGATGGTGTATATATCCAAGATGGCGTACGGTGCCTTGCAGGGAATGCTAAAGATTTCATGGGATAATTTTAACTTGTTCTATTTTTTGCTTTCCATGCTGACTTTAAATCCTAACCCCCTCAGAACAAGTTGCAACTATATTTGAGTGTCATTGATATATAGATGACTGCAGTTATGGTCACAGAAGACACTATTTAAGAGAGAGTGCATCTAGTAAGAGAAAAGGAGATCTGGGAAGGAATCCTAAAGAATGGCAATAAATAAAAAGCAGGCAAGAAATCCCACAAGGGTTCTAAAATGATTAGGAGGGGCCAAAGGAAGATTATTACTATAACTCAAGAATAGAGTTTCCAAAAAGCAGGCATAATATATATTAAAGCATAAAGGAATCAGGGAGACAAACACTGAAGAGTGACCACTGACTTTGAAAGTTAAAACAACAAAAATGGTAACCTTAGCAAAAGCAGTTTGAGTGTTAAGGCAGTGACTTGAGTCCATTTCACATGTGTAGCTAAGTGGAGAGGTCTTTTAAAAATTAAAAGTTTGAGGGTTAGGGATTTGGAGTGCTTGCATGAAGTCCTGGGCTCAATCTCAGCACTCCATGAACAAGATAATGGTGTGGCACATTCCTAGCATCCTATCAATCTCTAGCTCTGCAACAGGTTAAAGTCCCTCCCGGGATACATAAGACCCTGTTTCTAAAAACTCTTCCATTCACTCACAAAGACACAAGCAGTCAGGAAGTATTACAGTGACTTCAAGCTCACCGGTAAAGAAAAAAAGAAAGGGATTAAAAGGCAGACAGTGTAGAGTGAGAGCCAGAAGATGGCATTTTGGCATTTCACATCTTAAGCGAGTATTACTGGATCCAGTTATAGGCCAAGCACAAGAACCAAAAAGGAAATAATTTAGACAACACAGCCCTGAAGAGACAGAAGTTGAGTGGCAAATACCAATTCACATGAACTTCAAGGAGTACAAAGGAGAAAGACATCAATGGGAGTGGAAACAGGTATCTTACATTGCAGAGGGGAGGACTGCTTGATCAAAGTCCCTTCCTGATAGCCTTTATTTTCTCTATAAAAACAAAATAAACAGAACCACTTTCTAAAAGTGAGGGCAGAAGCTAAGGCTGGGTCCCCATATTTATAGAGATTCTAATTCCTGTGATTTTTGTGATTTCTTTTTTAAAGCCAGTACAACTCATTGTGGGGTTGAGTGAAAGAGTAGAAAAGGCATGTGAATGGATAAATCCAGAATTGTATCTCCAAGAGTGGGGAGACTCATTGAAAAGATGGGGCATTAGAGGTCATTGGTGGCAGAGTAGCGCAAGTGAGACTCGTGGGTCTGAACTGGATGATAAAGACATGTCTGAGAGAACATGCATTCATGAAAGAGAAGAGTCAAGGGACAGAAAGAGGCCACTGAAACTCTGTGGAGGCCAGTAACATAAGAAGGAGAGAGCATGCTCAGTGGTTAGATTCTCGTGGAGAAGACAGGCACGTGAAGTTAGAGGAACGTCAGTTAGTTTTCTGTGGGCACCAAACCCTTGAGATCAACTCACATGGAGTGATACTACAGAGTAGAAACAAAGGCCATGGGATTGCATAGACACAGAACTGAGACCAAGGTAGTTGACATGAAATTCAGGAAAGCCTTGAAATCCCTGCCAGAGGCAGGGTGTGAAGTATTAAGCTTGCTGAATGTGGAGATTCACTGAGAAGGTGGCAATTAAGAGGACAGGAAATGGGAGGTGGGCTGGGAATGACCTTCCTGATCAATGAAAAATTTGCTTTGTAAGCAAATAAAATGGTCAGGAGTTGCGTGTTGGAGCCAGGAGAATGCTAGGGGTATGCCTAGGCTATGGGAAGGTCAAAGTAAAGACTCAAGGGGCTGCATTTCAAGTAGGTGTGTAATGTAGTTCTAGATCCCCTTAGAAAATGGAAAGTGTTAAAATGATTAATAACCATCCATTCTTTCTGCACACTCACCAAAAAATGTAGTGTTTGCCAGGGAAACTGTGCTAATCCAGAAACAGAGCCACAAACAGACAGACAGGCATTGCCCTGCTTTTGTGGAGCCCATTGTCAATAAGGCACCAAAACAAACTATAACAGATAGAACAGGGCCAGGGATCAGGCTCAGTGAACAACAGGCATTTACTGCCAAGCCTGAAGACCTGAGTTCAATCCCCCAGTCCCACTTGATAGAATGGCAGTTCCTCTGGCCTCCATACACACGCCCTGACACAAACATGCCCCCTTCATCAAATAAGAAAGTCTCACTTAAAAAGTAAATCAATAGCTCACCCCATTCTTTTCCATATTGGGGGTTGAACTCAGGGTCACACTCCATCTCTGTTTCACCACACTTTACTACGAGACTGGGCCTGATTGCTTCTGCACACCTGGCTTGAACTTTTGATCCTCCTGTCTCAGGCTCCAAAGTGTTAGGATTTGACGTGTTGCTACTATGCCTATCCAAAAGGAAAAAAAAAAGTTTAAGCCTAGACTTTATGAGTCCCGGTAGACCTGTTTGTTGGAGGAGTGTTAAAGGCTAAATCAACCCAAGGAAAATACAGATCCTCACCCTCATACAAGCTAGCAGGTATTGACACTGATGATGTCGATAAGCTTTCTGTGCCTTTGAAAGTCACTGGTAGAGCTGTTTTTTAAGAGAGTAAACACCAGCTTATTGTATCTTTCGAAGTTATTTACATTATAGCAAGGTGCGGAATCCATTGATATGGAAATCAGTTAAGAATGCTTTAATGGCTAAGCGACTACAGAGCTGGAGAGTGTTATTCTACAGCATAATGCCTGAGAACCAACAGAAAGGTAAATGTAAATGAGTGTGCTATGTATGGAGGTGGAAAATTTCCTAGATGCCAATCAGAGCGTTTATATACTGTCATTCCTTGCTGCAGGTGCATGGCACGGGATGTGTGGGAATCGGGACAAACGGACTTGGTCTTTGCTTTCCACCTTGTTTTGTGCTGGCTGGTCGGTGACCTTCCGGGGTTACTCTGCCTCCACTTCCCATCTCATTGAAAGAACCCCAGCTTACAGACATACACTATCACCTCTAGTTTTATTATTCTAGTGCTGGAGACTTGAACTCAGGTCCTCGTGTTTGCATAGTGAGCACTTCACCCACATGACCACTCTAAAGACCAAATGATGAGGACGATGAAAAGAGCAACAGATGAATCATGAATAAATATTAATTTAACACATGTAATTCCACAGAACATCCTTATTGCTTTGACATTTTGAAAATTTTCATCCAATAACTATATTTTCAACTACAATCAATTTATTTCAGAAATAAACATTTGAACATTTAGATCTACTTTGAGGATCTTTTTTTTACATTGCCCTATCAGCAAATACAATTACATCTATCCATTTCTATTAAAAAGCCAATTATAGGCCACGGGTAAGATCGTTTAATGGCTAAAGGTGCTTGCTGCTAAGACCGATCACCTGGCTCTGATTTCTTGAACACAAGTAGTGGAAGAAAGAACCAGTTCCTGAAAGCTGTGCTCTGCCATCTACACTCAAGCCATGGTGTGAATGCTGCAACTCTCCCCCAAATAAATACACACATGTAATTTTAAAAGTTGGCACATGCCTTTACTTGCACGCTCAGAGAACAGAGGTAGGTGGACCTCTAAGAGCTTGAGACCAGCCTGGTCTACACAGAGAGTTCCAGGACAGCCAGGCCTGTATAGTGAGACCTTGTTTTAAACAAACAGAACAACAACAACAACAAAAATGTATAAAATTTATCCCAGAGAGATAAATTTGAATGAATAATATTGTCAGAGACAAATCATTTCGTAAGTGAATCTAATAAAATGATGGTGTGCATAATGGGGGGCAATTTCACTGTCAATTTTCTGTTTTAAGAAAAGGCCTTATGTACTACAGGCTGGTCTAACACTTGCTATGTGGCTCAAATTGGTCTTCAACTACTGATCTTCCTGCCTCTACCTCCCAGTGCTGGGATTACAAGTGTGCACCATCAAACCCAGCAAAACTTTTAAGTATACGATACTAATATGCTATAGCAGAGAAAGGAAAACAATAATAAAAAAAAAAAATCCCAGAAGGAAAGAAAATGAAGGAAGTCAAAAGAGCACAAAGCAATAGAAACTGTGCTCGATGTACCCTGCTCTAGAGCACAGGCATGTTCAAGCCTCAAATCCTGTGCCAACAGTCTGTGTTAGCCTTCTTAGCACAGCCTCACCCGAGGCTTGAGCGTAAGCCGTTGTGGGCCTGTAAAGCCCGTGGGAGGCTTGCCACCTGAGTCTCGCTGTGGATAAGGCTCAGTGAATAAACACCAGGCTGAAGCAGAGTCTGACCTTCCCTTAGGAAGGATTTGGCTTAGGATATGGTGAGGGATTTCAGTCCTCTGTTTGCTTCCCCAAGAAGCATGTGATCATGCCCAAGCACCCCCTCCAGCCTACCCCCACTGGCTTCTTCATGCTTTGCAAAATTTTGTTGTTACCATTTTCGCCTATGATATATATTCCAGAAAACTTTAATTAAAATTGCACAAAATAGACTTTCTTGCCTCATATGAGAAAAAATTAGAAATATGTTCCCACAGAAAAATACATTTGTGCAAAACGCCAAACATGATTGTCATGGAGTCTTTCAACAACTTCCTCCCTAACTAAGTGCAAAGCACTTTGAACCAAGCAACACAAAGTCATAGTTCTTGATCAGAAGAAATAGACTTATTTTAGCACTAATTGGCATTTAGAATATATTGGTAGTGTATCAAATAGGTCACAGAATCAACAAGAAAACTGAAGAAGCATGCTATAAAAATAAATAAATAAATAAATAAATAAATAAATGAATAAATAAATAAATAAATAAAGCAAAGGAAAGGCATTCAGGGCAACCAAACAGTAAGCCATGTCCATATATGGTGAGGATGCTGCAGCTGCCCTGGCCCAGGTGCATGCATCGCAGACACTGTGCTCTCATCACAAGCTGCTAGGAGGGTGGTTTATCACCCTCTCCCCTCTTGAAAGGTTCAGTTAAGAATCAGGACTCAAATCGGAATGACCAAGCCTAGATGCCATGCTAATGCCATAGGTGCTGAGGTTGGGTAAAGAGACTCCCTGACCAACTTGGCATCCAGAAAAGCATTAAGTCCCCTAAGACCCACCAAGGCTCAAATGATGAGGAATTTTCCCACAAAGTAAGAAAGCAGGTAAATTCTTAATGGACAAAGAAATGTCTAATGTCTTCTTCAACCCATAGTTTGCCGTTTAACATAGTCTCTTCACTCACTTTCTGAGAGATGCTGTGCTCATCACTGTTAACTGCTCTTGGTATGGTATATAATTGTTTTTGCTTGAGACAGGTGTTGCTATGTCCTCCAGACTGCCTTTGACCTGTACAGCATCCTGTCTCAGTCTCTCAAATGCTGGGATTATAGACTTGTGATACATCATTGAGCATTCCTCGTCTTCTAAACCCTAAGTATCAACACACACACACACACACACACACACACACACACACACACACACGGGGGGGGTGGGGTGTATTTGAGCAGCTTATAGTGATCTGACTATTCCAACAATGGCTGACTCCCAGTGAAAAGTTTAAGAATCCAATAGTTGTTCACTCCACAAGGCTAGATGGCCCAGTTGGTCTTCTGTATACACCAGACTCCAGAAGAAATAGACTCATACTCGTGAAGGAATGAACTTGTCAGAGAGTGTGAGGTCAAGCAGGCTAAAAGCAAGAGCTTCCTTCTTCCATGTCCTTTATATAGGCTTCCACCAGAATGTGTGACATAGATTTAAGGTGGGTCTTCTCACCTCAGAGGATCCAGTCAAGCATAATCCCTCACAGGTGTGTTCAGCAGCTTGGATTTGGGTTAATTCCAGATACCCTCAAGTTGACAACCAAGAATGGCATCAGGCTTCTCCAGTTGCTGGTTGATCTGTAGAGATTTGCCTTGTGCTGCATGGGATCAATTTCCCAACCTTTCAAGGCCCGAGGCAGATGGTTTACAAGCCATTCCAAACAACACACTAAAATGTATCCTGAGTTGTCTGTCAAATCTGGAGCCTCACCAAGCATTATATCTCTTCTTCTCACAGACAGAAGGCAGAAACTATAATATTTTTATTTTGTCTTAGAGGGGTGTAGAAGGTTATATTCTCCCCAATAGCTATGATAAGATTTTCTACCTTGTACACTCTTTTAAAAATATGAATAGATTCCCCTACCATGATGATCCTTTTTCCCTTTGAATCTGGATTGTGGGAGAAATGAAACCAATGTGACATCCATCTTGGTTTATGAAACTCAGGCTACACAAAGATGCTCAATATAGACATTCTGAACAAAAATCCAAGTATAAAACTCTAAAACAATGGAAAGACAGGAGACAATCTTTGTGATTAACCTAGTTACACAGTGATTTTAAAAAATACAACACATACAAAAATAGAAGCTGTCCCTCCAAAATTAAAAAAAAAAAATAAACTGAACTTTATGAAAACTAGAGCGCTTTCATGGAAAATGCTTGGGCAGATGGGGCATTTTCTTCAGGAGCGTGGCCACTGCTGTGTTGCCAGTAGTCTCATTAGACTCACTGCCTCACAAAGCAAACACAGATACAGACAGACAGACAGACAGACAGACGTGGAAATAGAGGGCCGGTTGGAAAGAGGAAGATGAGCAGGACTGTGGGAGAGCAGGAAAGGATAGAATTGCTGAATGCAGTCAAAACACACTCCATAAATGCACACGTTTGTTGTTGTGTATCCGGAATTTATGTTAACAAAAACTCAGAAAATATTGAAGACTGCCAACCATCCATGTGGAGGCTAGGGCCCAGGGTAGGGTGAACCTGTGCACTCTGCTCTCCTCACTGGTTTTGTGCTGCTCATCGCTAGTAGGAAACCATCACCAGATAAGCATCCGCCATCAGCCAGACCTGGCCATTCTCTCATCTTCCCTTCTCTGTGTACAGGGGGCCTCTGAGGACCAGTTAGCTTTGCAGTCTCTGGGCTGGGCAGGTTCTCTCATCCTCCCAAAGCATCTCATAAGCCGAAGTAACTCATGATGGGGTGGGGTGCCTCCCAAGTGTGTTGAGAGTGTTGGAAACAACCATAGCACAGAAAGATGAACAGAGGACCTGAAGACATGATAAGAATGAACCACTTTGCTGGAGGCATATCAGGCAGCCATGGATGTCAAGTATTCACTGAAACAATAAAGCCCTTGGAATCTTCAGCACTGAGTGCTAGACAGGTAGCTCCAGAGGTGTGACCCACCTTCTGACCCCTGGTTCAAAGCTATCAAACTCGAGTTATTCTTTGTCAAGGAGATCTGCTCCCAGGCTCGGAGGGTGAAGCCACTCTCTCTAAACTGTGTCTACCTGAGCCAAACCTCCTGACACCCTCACCCTTTGGCTTAGCAGCTGCAGGCCTTTTTCCTCCCAGAACTGTCTCTCGCCAGTGACAAGTTAGGTCTAAGCTCCCTGACTTCCGGTTGTTCCCTGCATTCGGGCCTCAGTGTAGCTCAGTCACGAGATGGCACTCGACCATTGTACTCCCAATTACACGGAGTGACGTAGTGGGATTGCTCTCCATGGCTGACTCATCCGCCAAAGAAATGACCGCTTTACTAAAACCCACAGGAGGACTGAGGCTTGTGAGGGCTGTGGGGTTTTTTGAGTGTAGGATCGCTGCTCTCTGTCTCTAGGGCTTCTTCAGGATCCGGCTGGCTTCTGCTTCTGCTCCTACTCTAACTTCTTCATTGTGAGGTAAGGGTGTGAACTCACCACAGACAAGCGAACAAGTGAGGCTTTCTTCCAGTCTTATTTTATTTAAAATCCAGAAAAGGAACCTGATCTGGCCAGTTGACACTAGTTCTCTAAGTCTAGGTGTGTGTGTGTGTGTGTGTGTGTGTGTGTGTGTGTGTGTGTGTGTGAGTGAGTGTGTGTTGGGAGGGGGGTGTCCAATCTCTTCCAATACCGCCGCTGAATTCTGTTTTGTGTCAGTTGACAGGTTTGGGCAGAAGCACACCTCCCCAGATCCTCTTACTTCCATCCTCCAAGGCGATTCACTCACATCTGTCATCCTATTTCATGATCAGGCTTTCTCCTGAGATCCTGGATCTCAGTTGTAGCAAACATCTGGACATGTGCTACAGAATCCTCTCACATCTGGATTTGCCAGAGATTCAAACCTCCAATTTTAGAAGTTTGTTTTGGACAGACGTGGTGCTACAGGACTACAATGCCAGCTACCCAGGCAGAAGCACAAGGCTTGAGAATTCAAACCCAGCTTTTGCCATATAACGAGTTCGGAGCAAGGCGCGAGTCGCTTAGCAAGACCCTGTCTCAAAGCAAAGAAGCAGAAACAAGAGCTGCGGATGTGGCAGCTCACTCAGAGCTCTTGCCTGGCATATGCAAGACTGTTTCCTCATGACCCCTTTCATGGTCTGCCCGTGCTTCCCCTCTCTTCCTCTCTCTTACGTTTCTGCCAGAGTTTACACAGTGTGTGTTCCATCTCTCCGAACCATTTATCAGCTAATTAAATTTAACTAGTTGTCCAGGAACCTTGGTTTGCTGATGGCTTCAAATGAATGCATAGGTCAGACATGGTGGTGTGGTCCTATCATCCCAGAATTCAGGAGCCTATGTTAACAGAATGAAAAATGAGCACATGACTATTCCTAGGTATGGTTGCAGAGAATTGTATTGTAGATATAAAGGAGAGAACAAGCCAGAGGCATCTAGAAGGGTCCAGAACGAACATGGTCAACAGACTAGGCCATGAGAGGAAGGAGGGAGGAAAAGGGAAGAGAAGAGAGAGGGGGCAAAGAGAGAAACTATGGAAGTTTGAAGGTAACTGCCCCAGTAATCTCATGGGGAATGGCACTATTACGAGGTGTGGCTATGTTGGAGTAGGTATGGCCTTGTTGGAGGAAGTGTGTCACTGTGGGGACAGGCTTTGAGGTTTCCTATGCTCAGGCTACCACCCATGGTCTCAGTCAATTTCCTGTTGCCTTCTGATCAAGATGTAGCTAGCACCATGTCTGCCTGCATGCTGCCATGCTCCCCAACATGATGATAATGGACCCAACCTCTGAACTGCGCACTGACATTCTAATGAAATGTTTTCATTTATGAGTTTCCATGGCCACGGTGTCTCTTCACAGCAGTACAAACCTAACCAAGACAGAAGTTAAGGGCTAAGAAACCATGAGCGAACCAGAAGACCAGGAGCACATGACCAAGAGAGGCTAGAGTATATAGGAAAGAGAGACTGGCAGAGGGGGAGCTTCCTCCTGGCTCCCAGGAGGAAGAGGTTTAGAGTAGGGGTGTGGTGAGAAGTGCTGGGAGGAGCCCAGATTCAAAATGAGAATTGTCCCTGGTATCTTTGGGACATGACATTAACAAAACAGAAAAATGGCTGTACTTTTGTAAATCATCTGGCCTTTTCATATTGTTAGATTAGGAGTGGCATTCTGACAAGCCTAACCTTTCCCCACCGTTTGTAACTGAATAGAAAAGAACAGACTAGAAATGTAAAGGGGTCTCACCCATGATGAGGGTTTAAAGAATAAATATTTTGGGGAAACGTGTATGTGGGTGTTCACGTGCACATGCATGGGTATAACTGTGTATTGTGTGTGTGTGTGTGTGTGTGTGTGTGTGTGTGTAAAATGAACGATTATGTAATTGTTTTCTACTGTGTCAAATCAAAAGTTTTGCATTTCATGTACCCTTCTCATCAGCTATTGGTCCATTCTTCCCTACCTTTACATCTAAGAAACCAGCCTGGCCTAGGCAGCCTGTTAGGTGGGGCAACTGCATTGTGTACCTTCCTTAACTTAGATGTAATCACATTTACAGCTTAGGCTCTCTTTCCTGCCCTCCAAAGACAGGTTTGGGAGGAACAGGAGAGCAATGCAGAGATATTAACCAGGTCAACAAATCACTAAGGGAGGGGGTGATGATGTGCAGATGGCAGTCAAATAGAAATCATTTTCTCTTTGCAGCTAATCCTACCTGTGGAGTAATATTAAGGTGCGTGTTGCATAGAAGCATGAGTATTCCTGTTCAGGAGAAGCACTTGTAATGAGCTCATGTTCTTAGCAGTGAAAAGATCAATAAAAAAGCGCATTTTTTTCCCAAGGTGATAATGCATATAACAGTGATCCATAGTGGAAAGGTAAGCTTAAATCATGCAATAAGAGAATATAAAAGACTATTGATGTTAGCTTTATGTTAAAATCACAAAGACAGATAACATAGAGTCCTTGCCCTCCGAGAGGTGAGAGTATATCAGTGTGGTAGACATGTGAACAGACCATTGGAATGCGGTGTGAGTCGTGCTGTGCGCAGCATCTGGCAGGTGCCATGGACAGCACTCTATTTTCAAGTGTGGGGGCAGGGTAGTGGGGTGGGGCGAGGACTCACGGGAGAGCGTGAGGACATGACAACTCGAGCTGCCTTCTGAAGGATGAGTGGGAGAGAGCTTCTATCTTGCAAGCATATTTTATAATCAAGGGCAATAAATCACTCAGACAGCAGTTACGTTGCATTTTTATTGAGAACAGTTCCAGTGGTACCCTTTATTTCACCTATCATAACACTTATCACACTGTATCGTAATTACCTGTTCTCTTGTCTATCTCGCCACCAACCTCCAAGTTCTGTGTTGACAGGTCCTGTGTCAGTCTCAGTCTTACCTGAATTCTCAGCATCTAGCACAGGGCCTGGCATAGGATGATCCATAAAGGTTTTTCAGGAAGAAAGAATATCATGCAAAGGTTTACATATCGACATTAGAAATAACTGTTGGAGAAACAATAGCACAATAGCAACACTTGGTTAAAATATGGTTAACTGTAGAGGCAGCTTGCATGTTACCTTACATTTTGTCAATACTTACAATAGTAAAGCCATAAACTTGGATTGTGTCTTTGACCTGCTGTAAAGCTCCAGGCACCTGATTCACTGCATACAAAAAAAAAAAAAAAAAAAAAAAAAAAAAAAGACTAGAAGCATCTTCATCGTTTTTACACAAAAAGGAGGATTGCTTTCCAATCTCTTTACTTTCCTGCTAAATTTAATGAGAAGGATTCCAAGTTTTATAAGTTGGGGGGGCACATATGCATTTTAATTCTATGCTATAACCTGTAGAAACCTAAGTTGAAAGGGGAGTTAACTTCCCTGCTTTCACAGGGAAGCAATAACTGTCAGCTTGTAGCTTAGTGGTTTGTGATGTGTGGAGACTTACTGTGGTCATGTGAAAGACATCCCACTCCATAAAGGACATTGGTATTTGCAATAAATTAAATCCTAAATAAATGCTGGCAATGGTTCTCAATTAGTAGGGTGCATCAGAATTACTCAAAAGGACACCCTAGCTTGGGGACTTCACCTCCCGGTTTTTGATCAGTAGATCTGGGCTGAGGCCAGGCATTTTATCTCTAAGTCCCCAGGTCTGCTTGTATTGCTCTTTGAGGGTCTTCCATGAGGACAGCTGGGCTACAGGACCTTCTTACCTTACATCTTCGCTAACACCCCACTGTTCATTCCCTTCCACTCTTGATGCTAGAAATTTCCACATTGGTTTTCATGAACTTCTGTATTTGAGTGTCACTTAGAAAAGTGGAGGAGGGATTATGGAGGGTTGCAATAAGAATACATTTTTATTGTGTTTCTTTTAAAGATTAGAAATATTTTTAGAATTATGTGTCTGTATGTGCACATGAGTGCAGATGCCCGTGGAGCTCAGAAGAGGACATTAGCTCCAGTGAAGAACCAAACTGCGGTCCTCTACTAGAGCAGCAAACACTATTAACCACTGAGTCATCTCTCCAGTCCTTTTATTGCATTTCTTTGAGCAATAAATAGGATAAGGTGTGATGTCAGAAATATTATATTGTAATGGTGATACTATTACAACTTGCTTTTCTTCTTCTGGCAATATGATAGGTGAATCATCCTGGCAATCCCATTGTGTTAATGTAAGCAACAATGGGCCAACAGGATGCCTCACTGGATAACGATGCTTGCTGCTAAGCCTGATGACTCAAGTTGGATCTCCAAGATCCATATGGTGAAAGAGAGAACCAACTCCTGCAAACTGTTCTCTGACTTCCGTACCTGAAGTGACAATGCACATGATGGTCTGATGGAAGATGTTATTCTATAAATATGTTTCTCATACTGGTTAATGAATAAAGCACTGTGGCCAATGGGAAAGCAAGATAGGTGGGGCTAGGAGACAAGGAGGAAAGAGGAAGTAGTTAGGAGGAGTCAGCATGTAGAGCCTGGAGAGAGCAGATGCGGGCCTGCCGCTCTCCAATAAGATAACCACGTGGAAATACTTAGAATAGTAGAAAGGGGTTAATCATTAAGACAGAGCTAGCTGATAAACAATGATAGTAACTGATCAACAGGATTGTATCAAATACAGAATCTCTGCGTGTTATTTGGGGGCTGGTGCCCCGACCCGCGGGGCCTAGTTATTCGTGGGTTGAGGTGGGCTAGAACCTGAAAATAATGGGAGAGAAAGAAGGAAGGAGACCAAGCAGTGCATTTGTCAAGGTCTAACTTTATTGATGTAAAAGGAGTTTTTAAAGCAAAGCTGGGAGGAAATGGGGAGGGGTAGCAAGCAGGGAGGAAATGGGGAGGGGTAGCAGGTAGGGAGGAAATGGGGAGGGGTAGCAGGTAGGGAGGAAATGGGGAGGGGTAGCTTCTGCTAACTCCGGGGTCCTGGTAATTATCCCAGACAGTAAACACCAGACAGTAAACGGTTGCTTATCTTAGTTCCTGGGCCAGGCCCATCTCAGTTCCGGGCACTCAGTACCTGGAATGAGTGGAAGAGGCTACCTGTTAAGCAGGTTCCTGTATACCAGGATAAGGCTCAATTAAGAGGTCTAAGGTGTAAGCAATTCTGCAAGAGAATGTCACTCAAGGTCGGCTCCCAACAGGCTGGTGCAGCAGTGGGACCAGGCGGGCTGGCGGAAAACATACTCGCTACAATGGTCCACTTCCCCAAGTAGACAAATTACTCTAAAATTTTTTAAGTTGAAAAAATATTACTTTAAACCTATAGTCGACACATGATGGTACATGACTGTAATCACAGGTCTCTGGGGGCTGAGGAAGGAAAATTGTCCGTTTAGGTCTGCTTGGATATATATATCCTGTGTCAAACATTTAAGCAATGTACTTGAGAGGCAGGAGGCAATGCTTCTCTGTCTTTCCTGTTCTTGTCCTTTCTTTCCGGGAATGTTATACCACTGTGTAACCTAGGCTGGCCTACAACTCCACATCCTACCCAAACCTCAAGCATTGGGATTACAGGCAGGCAGCAGCAGGCCTGGCTGGAGACAGTATTATTGTTGTTTTATGGTTAAAGCATGGATCCTGAAGTCACAGTGCCTGCATTTGAGTTCCTAACCTGTCATTCACTGGCTCTGTTATTCTATGTGTGTCAATTAATTTTGGCCGTGGCTCAGTTTCCCTATCCGTAAACTGGCACCATAATTGTTACATATTGTATTGGTTACTTTCCTGTTGCTGTGACAAAATACCATAACAAAAAGCAGCTTGTGGAATAAAGAGATTGTTTTGACTTGTAGTTCCAAACACAAAGTAGAGAATGACAAGGACAGCATGGTAACAGGCAGGGCTGGCTGCAGAAGCACAAAGCTGAAAGCTCCCATTTCTGGCCACAAGCAGAAAGCAGAGAAAGCCAACTGGAAGTGGGACCCAGCTGCACAGTCTGAAGCCCTATCTGTGGTGACATACTTCCTCCAGCAAGGCTTCTCTTTCCAAATGGCCCATAACCTCTTCAGACAGCACCACCAACATGGTCAGGCGTTCAAATCCCTGAGCCTTTGTAGGACATTTCTTATACAAAACACTATACATATTGTGTAGGGAATTGCACAGTTACAAAGTGTAAAATGTTCAGAAACATATGTAGCCCATTGTGCATATTCTGTTTAAGTGTTAGCTGCTTATTATTACCATGGCTGTTGTTAGTAGTAGTAGTAGCAGGAGGAGAAGGAGGAGGAGGAGAATAAAGAGGACGAGGGTTACGTTTCTTAGCATCAAAGCCAGGTACATGAGCTTGCTAGAGAAATATTCGATTATGAATCTATATCCCAGCCCATCTCTTATTATTTTGTTTTTAGTCTATCAACCTCATCTGTAGATTGCAAACGGTGTAGTAACCACTGAATGCATTACGATAATCGCATCTGTATACAGAATAGACACGATTCTTTTTTTCCTGTCATAATTACCGAGTGAAAAGTATACCAACTATTTGCATAGTATTTATGCTAGGTATTATATCTAGATATGGCTTAAAAATGTAGAGAGTTATGTGGTGTGTGTGTGTGTGTGTGTGTGTGTGTGTGTGTGTGTGTGTATGTTTATATGTGGTGAGGTTCAGAAATTAATCTCCCACAAATGCTGAGGGTTGACCATATTGTAATATGTGAAAAGATGGGACATATTCAGGTTCTCTAACTAACGGAACAGGACACCAAACAGGCACTTAGATTACTAGGTCAGTAATCTAAGGACCTGAGTTTTTATGGCCATGCAAAGGAGATCTTCCTAAAACCATATCTTAGTAAGACTCAACCAAGTTTCCACTCATCTGACAAAAACATTAGTTTACTTTAGGCTGAGTTGTGGTTAGAAAATATCTTTCAAAAATATAAAACCATATGCCTTTGGCTCTCATGATGATGGAGTTCACATTTATTCTATTGAAGTCTTTCAAACTGAGAAATTAGCATACTAATTAATCTGTGCTAATGAAATTCCTATTACACATCAAAGACAAATGTAAAACCTTTTTAGAGTTACACCTAAACCAGGCTATCCAAGATCAAATCTCTAGATCAAATCTCTTTAGAAATGAGCACAAGAAATACAAATTATAAAACATATCTGGAAATAACCTACCATGAGTTACATTGAACAAACATGATAAATAATATTTACAATAAAACTACATGATAGAGCAGTTTAATAGAGTATCCCATAAAACATAGCCCTATTATAGCCTTCATTTTAAAAATTAAGAAAAAAAATAGAAATCTTGACTACAAGATAGAATTTCAAAAGTGCCCTCACTAAAGTCATAAATAATCAGTGTTAATGGGGAAACTATCATAGAGAGGTGGACAACACCCACGATTTTAAAAGAGACAATCGCTATGGAGAGAAGTAGGGACAGGAAAGTGGCTGACCCATTGCATTTCTGTCTGGAACTTTCCAGTTTGGGTCGTGAAAGGGTCACATCCTAGGAGACTCCTTGGTCAGAGAAAAATGTGAATGGTGGGTCACACTATTAAAAGATGGTAATAGACAGATGAACTAGGAGGTTAAGGTTCCACCCAGGAATTCCAATACTTAAGAATATTGAGAACTGGGGGAGGAACACTTGAAGAGATAAGACTGAATTTCCTAGAAATGATGATTATGAATTCTAAAAATAATAGAATAATCTCCTCAGGAATCATAACTACCAAGAATGGGGCCCACGTCACAGGGAAGGTCTACATTCAGGACTTGGTAGACTGAGATGGGGGACGAGTTCGAGGCCAGCTTGGACTATATAATGAAATTTTTTGTCTCAGAAATGAAGATACCAAGAATGAGAACTACAAGGAAATTAATCTATCCCCTGGAGATCTTCAAGCAAATTGGGAGCATGGGGGTAGAGGAGAGGGAGTTAAGAGGAAAAGGAGGGGAAAGGAAGGCATGAGGGAGTCCATTATAGGTTTTAAGAGAAATCTGGCACTAGAGAAATGTCCAGAGATCTATAAGGATAACCCCAACTAACAATCTATGCAATAGTGGAGAGGCTACCTTAAACGCCCTTCCCCGGTAATAAAATTGATGGCTACCTTATATGCCATTCTAGAGCCTTCATCTAGTAGCTGAGGAAAGCAGAAGCAGACACCCACAATAATATGAGCCAAACTCCTGGAACCCAGTTGCAGAGAGGGAGGACTGATGAGCAAAGGGGTCAAGACCAGGCTGGAGAAAGTGCTGACCTGAACAAGGGGGAGCTAATGGACCCCAAACTGATAGCTGGGAAACCAGCATAAGACTGACCCAGACTCCCTGAATGTGGGTGTTAGTTAGGAGGACTGGGCAGTCTATGGGGCTTCAGGTAGTGGATCAGTATTTGTCGCTAGTGTATGAATGGACATTGGGAGCCCATTCCACATAGAGGTATACTCCCTCAGCCTAGACGCATGGGAGAGGGCCTGGGCCCTGCTCCAAATGATGTAACAGACTTTGAAGACTCCACCTGGAAGTCTGCTCCCTGAAAGGGGATGCTGAAAGGGGATGGGATGGGGGGAACTGTTACAGCAGGTTGTTCCCGCCGGTGCCGCCATCTGTAGCATGTATGTTTCTGCCGTCCCCGCCGGCCTCCTGGTCCTGCCGTCAGTCTGGGCCCTCAGCCGCGCCAGCCCCAAATAACACTCAGAGACTCTGTATTTGATACAATCCTGTTGGCCAATTACCATTATTGTTTATGGGCTAGCTCTGTCTTAATTATTAACCCATTTCTACTTGTCTAAGTATTTCCACGTGGTCGTCTTATCAGGGAGCCGGTGGGCGTCCTCCTTCCTCCCTGGGCTACATCTTGACCCCAACTACTACTTCCTATTTCCTCCTCCTGGTCTCCTAGCCCCACCTATCTTGTTTCCTATTGGCCACAGAGCTTTATTAACCGGTATGAGAAACATATATACAGAATAACATCTCCCATCAGGGAACAGTGGCAGACAGGAGGGTGCGGGAACTGGGATTGACATGTAAAACAAGCTTGTTTCAAATTTAAATAAAAAATTACCCAAAAAATATATTCTGAAAAAAAAAATACAAAGAAATGTATCCCTACCCATCTTAGTGAGATTGCACACATCAAGGACCAAGGGTTCAAAGGTACCATGGCAAGGAAACAAATTAACTATTAAGAAATAAAATGTGAAGTGGCCAATGCAAATATTACACAGAAGTTGATAAATTGATGACTTAAGAAGCTGCATAGACACACAGCTGAAATGCACATCGTATTTGCGTGGTGAAGCAATGCCCCTCCTAATTTCTCCTCTGTGCAGGCTTATTCTCTTGCTTGCTGCTTAACAGGGAGGGAACATCCTTGGCCGTGGTCCATCTGCAACCCAACCAAGCCTGATGCTGACTGACA
Source organism: Cricetiscus sungorus (assembly GCA_030556225.1). NCBI lineage: Eukaryota > Metazoa > Chordata > Mammalia > Rodentia > Cricetidae > Cricetiscus > Cricetiscus sungorus. The sequence continues at coordinate 50,938,637 of JANBXA010000398.1, forward strand.
GGAGGGCTCGTACCACTTGATGTCCACCTTTGCTGCTGTTGGCATCACCCTGAGACTCTGCATAAGAAAGAGAAGCCTGAGAAGGCCCTATTCTCTAAAGAAACTTGGCTTTGCTTTTAATAGTAGCCAAAAGTAAAAGAAAGGAAAACATCACCGTAGATTAAATCTGAGGATCTGCCAGGAGTGAGAAATTAGAACTTTGTGACCGATGGCATGGGGTCTAATGAATGAATGCATGAATGAAGAGTCAGAATTGAGACATTTAAAAATATTAACCCAAATCCTAGAAGTGCTAAAGTGAAACAATAAGGGGGAAAAGTCTTGATAAAGAACCACCTAAGGAAAGATTGACTTGTACAGAACTTGACTTGCGGAAAATAAATAAACTAGGTGAGCAAATAAATACATAAATAAATATTACCAGGTGAATTCCTAAGTGCAAACCTGCCCACTTGGAGATCTGGTATTCACATTAGTTTGCATACTTTCAAAGATTTCTCGCCAAATGCTTCTGCCTCAATAGAGCCATGGGATATCTGCAGAAACAAAATAAAGAAAAATCGCCTTCTCAGGCTTTACCATACTCAGCTTCCCACAAAAAACATAAATGCATATGTGTGTATGTTTGTGTGTTTGTTTGTCTGTGTGTGCTTTATTGATATCCATTTGTAGTTCTTCTTGTGGAACTTTGTCATTCAAGCAGCTCGATATATCATTAGTAATAAAACTGAATTCCTTTCAGAATCAATAATTGTTAGCCTCCTTGTTCAGGTACACACAGCTGAAATTTTTGCTCTATGTTTTAAAAGGCATTATATGATGTTCAATGGACTCCTTTATCATGGCAATCAATGTTTGACATTCTAAAGGTTTTAATCACTTATCCTAGAGTCAGATTTTAATAAAATTATAAGCTCCCTGGATCTTTAATTACATATTTACCAAGCCAGGGTGAGTCAATGCTTCCAGAAGGCTTCTTTTATTCAGAAATTTTTAAAAACCCTTCTTTTTAGTGTTTCTTCAACAACTACTGGCCTCTAATAAAAGTGGTCATAATTGTTGGTGTTTTTTCAAAAAAGAAAAATTCTGCTACTTTCCTTAGTATTAGCACAGTGTGAAGTGTGCAATGAATAAGTTAATGTATGCATGATCAGAGAAAGAGAAGAGGGAAGAATTACAGGTACAGGAGGAAGTAGAAAGATGGTAGTGCTTTAGGGCTTCAGCATTTGCTTACACCCTGAAATATTCTGAACTGTAAGCCGACAGTCCCCAGGCCTTTCTTACACGGTCTGAGCGAGCGTGCCATCAGCTTTCGGAGGCTTGCATTGCCCACCCTTCTCTTCCTCCACCTCAAGTCCTGCTGGGCCATAGGTGGAGGGAGGGAGCTCTAATGTGGCAATGGTAGGCCTTTCCCTACCCCCATCCCCTCTTCCTTGGTGAACCATAGATTATATCTCTACAACAAGTCACCAAGGTCTATTCCCCTAAACCACATCCTCCTCCTGAGGCTGACCACCAAGGAGCTATCAAAGTGTTAAAGTCCAGCAATCAGAAGCCTCCTTTTGGTTCCCCTAACTAACATCCCCAAGCAAAACAAACCAACTTATCCTAACACCCACTCCCTTTTCCCTTTATAAACTGCCATTTGCCTGTGGGCCGTGTCTGTCTCCTCTATCCAGCCCTTTGTTCCTCTGGAGCAAATATTCCTTCCCCCTCTCCCTCATCCTCTGTCTCCTGTCTCTTTTATTCTTTGCTGCTTGTCCATCTGAGGCAAGTAGATCTCCTTGTGCTGAGAAGATGGTCTTCGTGGGTCCTTGGGTCCTTTCAGGGTCTCCTACACATCAGGAGTCCTAGCAAGTTCGTCTGCAAACATCCAGGGCCCCATAGCCTCTACTGTGGTGCTCTCATAGCTCTTCTGGAATAAGCTGCCATGTTCAGTGTTGTGGAATATTTGTACACTGTGTGAGTGTGTATTGCTGTGATTGGTGTAATAAAAATCTGAACAGCCAATAGCTGGGCAGGAGGTTTAGGCAGAACATCCAGGGAAAGAAAGAAAGAAAGAGGAAGAGGATTCTAGGTGTGCAGGAGACTCAAAGAGACATTGAGGAAACAGGAGGTACAAGATGGAAGAGAAGAAATGCCACATGACAGAACCTGGATTAATATAAATGGATTAATTTAAGTTATAAAAGCTAGTCAGGTAGGAGCAAGCCGAAGCTATAAGCCAAGATTTCATAATTAATAATAAGTCTCAGTGTCGTTATTTGTGAGCTGGTGGCCTACTGAAAAGCCAGACTATATATGGAGTGCAACGAGACTTGAGTATCCAAACATAGGGCCCGAGAACACTAAGAAAAGTTCTGGAGAAGGAGCCTGATGTGGATTCCTAGGACTGGAGTCTCACAGGTGGGGCAGGTGCTTGACTGCGTACAGAGACAGGGTTCCAGGCCACTCACCGACCGTGGGCTGGAGCCGGCCACCAGCACCATGTGCTAAGCTGTGCAGCAGTTGACATGGCAGTTTAAGATCTGTCTCACGGAGTCAGGGAACGTGCAGGTGCTTCGTAAAGCCAGGTCCAGACACCAAAAAAACCTCTACAAAGGTACAGTATGAGCCGGGTGGTGGTGGCACACAACTTTAATCCCAGCACTTGAGAGACAGAAGCAAGCAGATCTCTGAGTTTGAGGCCAACCTGGTCTACAAGAGCTAGTTCCAGGACAGCCTCCAAAGCCACAGAGAAACCCTGTCTTGAAAAACGAAACAAAACAAAAAAGGTACAATATGTTTAAAGGTGTGCTTAGATGCTGAATAAAGCAAAGAAAATGTGTATAGACAGTCATAGAAAAATAAATAGTGTCAAAATAAAGTCTTTAAAGAAATATACAGGGTGTCTGGATCCGATATGGTGCTTTGTTGACTTTGAATTTTTTAAATGCTAATGGAAACTGCTAAATTAAACTAACCTATATATTTTAAAAATGTCTTTATTTCAAAATGGAAGTCAGATAACATGTTGCACTGGGGGAGAGGCTGTGTCTTTGTTTCCAAGGGAAAAGTTTGGTTCTCTTCAAAACTAATGAGGATCAGATTTGATTGGGAGAGACCTCCTGAAAATCTGAACTACAGAGATGAAAAAGAAAACTAAGAAAACCTATAGGGCAGGTGAAATGAATGCTGATCCCTCTACTATGGGAACAGCTCTGACACTGGGATGAGACATGATAAATCTTGTAGACTACAGAGTCCTCATGACTTATTATTACATGACATCCTTTCATATGGCATGGATAGAGGTTTGGTTATACAGTCCAAACAGACTTTGTAAGTTAACAGATGCTTTTCACCTGAAACATAGATCAAAAAATTATCTTTAATTGAATTGTGCACACCACACAATCCATACTTGCAGATGTATGTATGTATGTATGTATGTATGTACGTATGTATGTATCTTGTAAAAGTTCGTGTTTTCAGAAAAAAAAATACCAGACACTAATAAAGACTAGTAGCCCAGGTGATCTCACCTCTCAGAATGGCTCTGTCACAGTGTGCTCAAAATTCTACAACCAAAACGTCAAAGCTGCTAGCTGAGATGGTCCAGCCTCACAGATATCCAGCCAAGACTTAGATAAGCTCTACACCTTCCCATCACACAGAGAATATAAAAAAATAATAACAGCTAGATCTCCCGGGACTTGACCATTATCCAATGTTTGCTTCGGGCCTCCTAAAGATGCCATCACCCCCAGACAACAAGAAGGAGTCTAGAGAACATGATGCCTACATTCCCAAGAGGTGGGGTGGGTGGTTTTTGGTGGTTCAATGGATTATGGATGTTTGTCATCATTTACAGGGATTGATTACAGATTGTTACAGGTCATGGTAAGGGAAGAAACCAAGTGAATGAGGTTAGATTCAAAGATCTCTTTTTGAAAAGAAAAGGGGCTTGAGGGATGATAGGATAAAAGGTTAGATTGTTGATTTACTTTTAACTAAAAAGCAACTATTAATCTCAAATATTTTATATTGGTGTGGACTTTGTATATTGATACAAATTTAAGGTTATTTTTGTTATGCTGTATATACGTTTCTATTCTTGTTTAAGGTATTGTACCTAAGCAGTTCATTTAAAAATGCAATATAAAGTTTCAGTCCTTGGAAGCTATTATTATAAACCATTTAAGATGATTAAGAAATGCAAGTTAGTAGTCAGTCATCTATAATAATCAAGATTGTAGTCATGTTAGGTATGTTTTCAAGGTCATACAGAGTATATTTTAGATAAATAGATGGTCTTTAAACACTTGAGAGTCCTACAGAATATGGCATTTAAGATGTTTTAATAGTATAAGGCTTTTCATGACAGTGAGACATGTGTGCTCCTGGCAGCACCATCTACTTCAAAAAAGGATGATGGGCATCAAAGAACCTCCATATGGAGTATTCTTTTATTGTGGTAAAATTAGCCAGTGGGCAAGAAACTGACCTTGTTTTAACTGCTGACAGTATGCTGTCCACATTTGATGAGCAGGACACAAAAGAAAGCAACTGCCAAATGTTGCCAGACAATTTGAATGGTCCTTCAAAATTCCTTTTCCACAGAAAACTCTGTTAGATATTCTAGGCCTGTAGGCCAAACATGGGTGACCCAATGTTACAGAGAAACCTTGACTGTCCAGGGAGCCAGATGTCTCTGTCATTTCCAGAGTTTTGGAAGTCACTTCCTGTTTACTCAGGTAATATTATTTCCTTCCTGGTCTCTGATGGGGAAAGAAGACTAGATAGTATACAGTTCTGCTTTTTACCACATTCAGAAAAAAAAACTTACATAAGAGATACAGTATATAAGGTTGAGAAATACAAAAACTTAAATTGGAGTAATGATAGAAAATTATTTAGGAATAAAACTTTGAAGTCACTAATATAGGATAGATAATACACTACTTTCTCTGAATTTGCCAAATACATTGTGAGTGTAATTTTTATTCAATAATTGTTCTTTTTTATTTATTTTTTATTTTACATATTGATTCCAGTTCCCTCTCCCTCCCTCCCTCTTTCCCTCTTTCCCTATCTCCTACCCTCTCATCATCCCCCCCCCACTCCACATGTAGGGTGATGCCCTCAAAGAGGGATCATCTAAATCTGTCAAGACGTTTTGAGTAGGGACTAGGGCTTCTCTCCTGTCTCTAGGTTAAGGGAGTATCCCTTCATGGGGGATGTGCCCCCAAAGTCCTTTTGTGCACCAGGAATACATCCTGGTTCCACTGTCCAAGGTCCCTTAGACTGCTCAGGCCTTCTTACTGAGACCCATGTTCAGGGGCTCTGAGTCAGGCCCATGCTGGATTCCCAGCTATCAATCTGGGGGCCCATTAGCTCCTCCTTGTTCAGGTCAGCTGTCTCTATGTGTTTCTGCAGCCTAGTCTTGTCCTCTCTCTCTGCATCTGGATTCCAGTTCGGCTCAGTGTTTAGTTGTGGGTGTCTGCTTCTGTTTCCATCAGCTACTAGATGAGGGTACCATGATAATTTAGTGGATAATTTAGTTGATGATCTCATTATCAGGGAAGGGTATTTATGGTAGCCTTTCTACTGTTGCTCAAATTATTAGTTGGAGTCAGTCTTGTAGGTCTCTGGACATTTCTCTAGGTTCAGTTTTCTCTTCAAACCTATAATAGCTCCCTCTTTTATGGTCTCTCTCTCTCTCTGTCTCTGTCTCTCTCTGTCTCTGTCTCTGGTCCTGTCTCTCTCTCTCTCTTTCTTTCTCTCTCTCTCTCTCTCTCTCTCTCTCTCTCTCTCTCTCTCTCTCTCTCTCTCTCTCTCTCTTCTGTCTTCTATTCCTCCCCTGGCTCAATCTTCCTAGTCCCACATGCTTTCCTCTCCTCCCCTTTTCTTTCTCCTAGTTCCCTCTCCACTCACTGCCTGCTCCACTCCCCATATGCTCTGTATATCTTGTCCCTTTCCCCTTCTGTGAGGGCCCTTATATGAATCTCTTAGAATCCTCCTTGTATCCTAATTTCTCTGGAGGTGTGAATTATAGGCTGGTGATCCTTTGCTCTGGGTCTAAAATCCATATATGAGCAAATACGTACCACGTTCCTCTTTTTGTGACTGGGTTTCCTCATTCAGGATCAAGTTTCATCTTCTTGCCTGTGAATTTCAAGATTCCATTGTTTTTTTCCCGCAGATTAGAATTCCATTGTATAGATGTGCCACATCTTCTTTATCCATTTTTCAGTTGAGGGGCATCTAGGTTGCTTCCAGGTTCTTGCTATTACAAATAATGCTGCTATGAACATAGTTGAGCACATGTCTTTGTTGCATGGATGTGGTATATGCCTAAGAGGGGGATTGCCGGGTCCTGTGGTAAGCTATTTCCCATTTTCCTGAGGAACCGCCATACTGATCTCCAAAATGGCTATAAAGTTTGCACTCCCACCAGTAGTGGAGGAGTGTTCCCCTTTCTCCACATCCTCTCCAGCATAAGTTGTCCTTGGTGTTTCTAATTTTAGGCATTCTGGTAGGAGTAAGATGGTATCTCAGAGTTGTTTTTGTTTGCATTTCCCTGATAGCTAAGGATGTTGAGCACTTTCTTAAGTGTCTTTCAGCCTTTTTGATTTCCTCTATTGAGAGTTCTCTCTTCAGTTCTGTACCCCATTTTTTAAATAAGGTTATTTGGTGTTTTGTTGTCTAGTTTCTTGAGTTCTTTGTATATTTTGGAGATCAGCCCTCTGTCAGATGTAGGATTGGTGAAGATCTTTTTCCAGTTTGTGGGATGAAGAAAGAAAACTATAGACCAATGTCCCTCATGAACATTGATGCAAAAAATACTCAATAAAATACTGGCAAACCGAATCCAAGAATACATCAGAGAAATCATCCACCATGACCAAGTAGGCTTCATCCCTGGGATGCAGGGATGGTTTAACATATGAAAATCTGTCAGTGTGATCCACCATATAAACAAACTGAAAAAGAAAAACTACATGATCATGTCCCTTCGACAAAATTCAACACCCTTTCATGGTAAAGGTCTTGGAGAGATCAGGAATAACAGGAACATACCTAAACATAATAAAAGCAATATACAGTAAATCAACAGTCAACATCAAACTGAATGGAGAGAAGCTTAAGGCAACTCCTCTAAAATCAGGAACAAGGCAAGGCTGCCCTCTCTATATATATCTCTTCAATATTGTACTTGAAGTTCTATCTAAAGCAATAAAACAAAAGGAGATCAAGGGGATACAAATTGGAAAGAAAGAAGTCAAACTTTCACTATTTGCAGATGATATGAGAGCTTACATAAGCGACCCAAAAAACAAAAAACTCTACCAGGGAACTCCTACAGCTGACAAACACCTTCAGCAAACTAGCAGGATACAAGATAAACTCAAAAAAAAAAATCAGTAGCCCTCCTTTATTAAGACGATAAAGGGGCTGAGAAAGAAATCGGAGAAAGATCACCCTTTACAATAGCAACAAACAACCTAAAGTATCTTGGGGGTAATGCTTATCAAACAAGTGAAAACCTATATAATAAGAACTTTGTGTCTTTAAAGAAAGAAATTAAACAAGATAGCAGAAAATAGAAAGATCTTGTAGTAAAAATGGCAATCTTGCCAAAAGCAATCTACACATTCAATGAAATCCCCATTAATAATTGTTCTTATTTTATATAGTTTTACTATGTTAGAGTTAAAACCTTTCCTTTTGTTTAAACAAAAGGGGAACATGTTGTGGGCTATTTATATACTGTGTGAAGGTATATTGCTGTGATTGGTGTAATAAAAAGCTGAACAGCCAATAGCTTTGGCAGGAGGTATAGGCAGGATTTCCAGTGAGAGAAAGGAAGGGGAGGAGGAATCTAGGAACATGGGAAATTCCAGGAGACACAGGGAGGAAACGAAAGGTGCAAGATGGAGGAGAGGTAACAACATGTGATAGAGCATAGATTAGTATAAATAGGTTAATTTAAGTTATTAGATTAGAAGGAGTAGGAATAAGCCTATGCTACATGCCAAGTTTCATAATTAATAATAAGTCTCCATGTCATTTTCTGTGAGCTGGTGGCCCAAAGGAAAGTCCATTTTTCAGTTCAGGGTTCTTGTTCTTGTAGAAAAGGCTTCAAGGCCTCACGATGCTTGGAGCTAAGCTTGTGTATACATGTGTGTTACATGTGTGGGAATGAAAGCATGTGCAGACATCAGCCAGGGGATGTCGGATGTCTTCCCCTATGACATTCTTTCTAATTTTCTTGAGACACGTTTTCTCACTGAACCTGAATCTCAGCATCTCAGCTCAGTTGGCTGCAGAGTGTGCTCAGCTTCCTGGGTCCATCTGTCTCCATTCCCTGACATCCGGATTATAAGCACATGTACCACGCCCTGCAGATCAAGAGCTCTCACCCACTGGGTCCTCTCTGAGCCTGAGCTCTTTAGATGTACATGTGGAAACAATAGCTTCTCTAAGGGGTTAAGTCCTGGCACCTGAGTGGGCTTTGATCTGTAGACGTCATCTTGGTCTCTGAATCTCAATTTCATCTCAGTCCCAGGTCCTGAGTACAAAATCAGTACTCTCTCCTCTACTGATACCTTAATCCAGTTTAGTCCAGAGTAGGGTACCCAGCTACAAAAACATGTTCTGATTCTTCTAGAAGGCACCCCTGTAGTTGCAGAATGCTGTTCTAGGTGCTGTGGCAGACACAGGAGGATTTAGAGCAGCGCCTCATGAGATCTGGCATGTTCACACCTGAGACAGATGGCCAAGGACTCCCGTTGTAACATCTCCTGCCAAAGAATCTCATTAACTCTGCTACATTTTGAAAACTGACATTTAAAACTATGGGATTTAGGACCAGGGAAGCTAAACCACTTAAAAAAAAAAGACTAAACTGTTTCCCATAGTCTAGGAATGGGGGTGAAGGTATTTGTTTGTTTAATTCAGGAAGATGAATAAGAATTTAAAACCACTCAAGTAGAGTCCACACTTGTCCGTGAGAAACCATCATTTTTTGGGATCAAAACAACTACTAAGTTTTCAGATCCTTTTGGAAGCTGCATTAAATCTTTTTAAGGTCGTGTCTGGGGTCAGTAAATGGGTAGGGATGTGAGAGCATGGTTCCCTCAGTGAGTGTACCTTGTCACTAGTCCTGTGATGGAAGGTGTCAGGTAGACATGTCATAGACAAACAACTGACTCATCTCAATGACACCTGACTGGCTGATTGACAGGAAGAACTTAGCCACTTTAAATAGCTGATACCTAAAAGAGAGACGCTTCCACCATAGGGAGAAAATCACACAGAAGTAGTAGTCACCTACTGTGTAGACATTCCACAGTGGACACACCTTTAAAAAATGTAATCTTCTCTCTGGGTCTCAAGCTGTGGCATTTGTATGCAGAAGTGCTACTCTAAGCCTGTGCTATCCAATACAGTGACCAAGAGCCACCTCGTGTGATTCAGCAGGTGAAACGTTCCTAGTGAGAATCAGAATGTGCAATAAGTATGAAAATACCATCATATTTCAGGGATATTTTATAATATCGATCCCATGTTAAAATAATATTTTAATCACGCCACTGCATTCAGTGTTCTGTAAATCAGACAGTAAATGACAGTACAGAAAAAGTCACATTTCTGTCATTACATTGAAACTCAAAGAAGGCACAGTGTAAAGAAGCCCATGTAAAAGTCGCTTGCCAACAGTTTCATGGCCCATGAACTACCACAGCATGGTTGTCATGGACCAAGTGTTGCACCTTGGTCAGCTCATGCGTTGAAACCCTAACCCATCAGTGTGACTGTATTTGAAAACAGGGACTTTTAAAAGAGGAATGAGGTCTAGAGAAGTTACACCGTGGTTCAGTGCTTGTCAAGAATGTAGGCCCTGGATTCAGTCCCCAACACTGAGGTAGGAGAGGAGGGAAGAAGGAAGGAGGGAGGAAAGGAGGGAAGAGAGGAGAGAAGGAAGGAGGGAGGGAGACACAATAAAATGGGATCCCAATCTGATCAGATTGGTGCCCCTGTAAGGAAGGGATGGATACGATAAGGAAGGGATGGATACGGACCTCTTTTTTCTCTCCACACAGTGCAGAGGATGGACTATGTGAAGACACAGCCAGGAGGGTGCCCTGCACTCCTGCAAAGAGTCATTTAGCCTCCAAAATTGAGGGTAAATAAATGTGTTTTTAAAAGAACTTTTATTAGAGTTAAAAACCACTCTGCTTAAAGCACTCAAGTAGGCTATTTTATTGTAGCAGCCCAGAGCAGACTAACACAACTCTTCCCCTCCTCCTCCTCTTCCTCTCCCTCTTCCTTCTTCTTCCTAGGGACAGGACTTAGCTGAGTTGACCAGGCTTGAATTATTGTGGTGAAGCATCTTCCTGCCTCCCTGTTTCAAGTAGCTGAGCCTAGTCTCTGCTCTGGTTAATAACATTCCTAAAGGGGATTCTGTGGAAAGTTTTCAAAACTACTGTAATGGGTCTATCACTGCCTTCCTTGGCTCCAAATACTACATTGAATGGAGAAGGTGGTATGAATTCTTCTTATTTTTCCCCTTCCTTCTTTCCTCCCTTCCTTCCTACCTTCCTGCATTCTTTTCTTTCTTTGAAACATGGTCTTATATACCCCAAGTTGGCCTCAAACTCTTTAAAAGCCAAGTACATCCTTGAACTCCTGCTGCTGCTGCCTCCCAAGTGATAACATTACAGGAGTATACGCGTATGCCTAAACTGGGGTGTGTGAGAGTGTGTGTGTGAGTGTGTGTGTGAGAGTATGTGTGTGAGTGTGTGAGTGTGTGTGAGTGTGTGTGTGAGTGTGTGTGTGAGAGTGTGTGTGTGAGTGTGTGAGAGTGTTGTGTGTGAGTGAGTGTGTGTGAGTGTATGTGAGTGTGTGTGTGTGAATGTGTGTGAGTGTGAGTGTGTGTGAGAGAGTGTGTGTGCGAGTGTGTGTGAGTGTGTGAGTGTGTGTGTGCGAGTGTGTGTGAGTGTGTGTGTGACTGTGTGTGACTGTGTGTGAGTGTGTGTGTGAGTGTGCATGTATGTGAGTGTGTGTGCAAGAGAGTGTGTGTGAGAGTGTTGTGTGTGTGAGTGAGTGTGTGTGAGTGTGTGTGTGAGTGTGTGTGAGTGTGTATGTGAGTGTGTGTCTGAGAGTTGTGTGTGTGAGTGAGTGTGTGTGAGTGTGTGTGTGAGAGTGTGTGTGTGAGTGTTGTGTGTGTGAGTGTGTGTGAGTGTGTGTGTGTGAGTGTGTGTGTGAGTGTGTGTGAGAGAGAGTGTGTGTGTGTGAGAGTGTTTTGTGTGTGTGAGTGTGTGTGAGTGAGTGTGTGTGAGTGTGTGTGTGTGAGTGTGTGTGAGTGTGTGTGTGAGTGTGTGTGAGAGAGAGTGTGTGTGAGTGTGTGTGTGTGAGAGTGTTGTGTGTGAGTGTGTGAGTGAGTGTGTGAGAGTGTGTGTGTGAGTGTGTGAGTGTGTGTGAGAGTGTGTGTCTGAGTGTTGTGTGTGTGAGTGTGTGTGAGTGTGTGTGTGAGTGTGTGTGTGTGAGAGAGAGTGTGTGTGAGTGTGTGTGTGTGAGAGTGTTGTGTGTGTGAGTGTGTGAGTGAGTGTGTGTGAGTGTGTGTGAGAGTGTGTGTGTAAGTGTGTGAGTGTGTGTGAGAGTGTGTGTCTGAGTGTTGTGTGTGTGTGTGAGTGTGTGTGTGAGTGTGTGTGAGTGTGTGTGAGAGAGTGTGTGTGAGAGTGTTGTGTGTGTGAGTGTGTGTATGTGTGTGTGAGTGTGTGTGTGAGTGAGTGTGTGTGTGACTGTGTATGAGTGTGAGTGTGTGTGTGTGTGAATGTGAGTGTGAGAGTGTGTGTGAGTGTGTGAGTGAGTGTGTGTGTGAGTGAGTGTGTGTGAGTGTGTGCGTGTGAGTGTGTGTGTGAGTGTGTGCGTGCGAGTGTGTGTGTGAGTGTGTGTGAGTGAGTGTATGTGTGTGTGAGTGTGTGTGTGAGTGTGTGTGAGTGTGTGTGTGACTGTGTATGAGTGTGAGTGTGTGTGTGAGAGTGTGTGTCTGAGTGTTGTGTGTGTGAGTGTGTGTGAGTGTGTGTGAGTGTGTGTGAGTGTGTGTGAGAGTGTGTGTGAGTGTGTGTGTGAGAGTGTGTGTGAGGAGTGTGTGTGAGTGTGTGAGTGTGTGTGAGTGTGTGTGTGAGTGAGTGTGTGTGAGTGTGTGAGTGTGTGTATGTGTGAGTGAGTGTGTGAGTGTGTGTGAGTGTGTGTGAGTGTGTGTGTGAGTGTGTGAGTGAGTGTGTGTGTGAGTGAGTGTGTGTGAGTGTGTGCGTGTGAGTGTGTGTGTGAGTGTGTGCGTGCGAGTGTGTGTGTGTGAGTGTGTGTGAGTGAGTGTATGTGTGTGTGAGTGTGTGTGTGAGTGAGTGTGTGTGTGACTGTGTATGAGTGTGAGTGTGTGTGTGTATGTGTGAATGTGAGTGTGTGAGAGTGTGTGTGTGAGTGTGTGTGAGTGTGTGTGACTGTGTGTGAGTGTGTGTGAGTGTGTGTGTGAGTGTGTATGTGTGTGTGTTAAGTGTGTGGGTGTGCTCAGCGGCACATGCACACTTTGATGCCAAAGGAAAATGTTGGATGTCTTCCTCTCTCACATTCTCTCTTACTGACCTGAGTCAGCGTCTCTCACCAAATCAAAAGTTCACTGTTGTGTTAAACTGGCTGGCCAGGAAGATTTCAGGGTCTCTAGTCTCTCCCTGGACTTACAGATCTCTGAAGCTGTGCCCAACCTTTTACATGGGGATTGAGGATTTAAACTCAGCTCCTTCTGCTTGCAGACCAAGTGTTTTTTATCCACCCTGCCATCTGCCCAGCCGTCCTGCTGGTTGCCTTATCATTGATACAGAACCACTAAAGAAGTAAGCAAGTCATCACAAAGATGGTAATTCCCTGCTCTGATAGAATCTATTTTGGAAATTTCCAACTGCTATTTAAAGACGGTTGGGTTATAGGATCTTGATTAATTTTTTCCTTGCTGAGAATGTACCTTAGAAATTTCCAGAGAAATATAAAACCATAGTGAATGTCATTCTAATGAATACTGAAGAGATTTTTATCTTGTTCTTTTCCCTTATGTCCAAGATAGTTCTTAATTTAATACATATTCACCTAGCTACCTTACTAAGAAAAGAGTACTTGAAACTCAGACCCTTATCTAAATTAATGCAGTGAACTATTTGTTTTAATTCTAGACAGGTGACTAACTTCACCACCATTAAGAATAATGTGTAAAGGGGCTAGCAAGATGCCTTAGGGGGTGAAGAGCTTCCATCAAGCTTGACTACGTGAGCTTGATCCCTGGGGACCACATGAGAGAAGAGAAGCAAGTCCTTCAACTTGTCCTCTGATCTCCATGTTCCAGCAGGGACAATGCATTCCCCCACCCCTTAAAATGAACACCTGTGATTAAAAAGACTTTCTTAAATCCATTTATACAGAAGAATCATGTGTAGAGTTTATTAAAAATCACTATTCTGGGGCCCCACCTCCAGGCGTTTCTACTGGAGAGATGTTTAGGATGAGATCATATCTGGTTTCTCTATTTAAAATAGTCTCCAGGTATCTAACCATCACCCTCTAGAACAGTGGTTCATAACCTTCCAAAAGCTGTGACTCTTTAGTCCTGATCCTCATGTTGTGATGACTTCTCACTATAAAATTATTTTTGTTGGTACTTTATAACTGTAATTTTGCTACTGCTATGAATTGTAATGTAAATATGATGTGCAGGATAGTTTTAGGTGACCCCCCCCCATGAAAGGACCATTCAACCCAAAGGGGTCATGATCCACAGGTTGATAACCATGGCTCTAGACTATGTTTTAAGAAACATCACTCTAAGTTGAAAGACAATTTGGTGAATTATTTGCTTTAAATTCAAAGAAAATATACTCAGTGTTGGCTGGCTATCTGCTTACTGTGAGAATAACTACTCTGAGTATTGTGGGTGTCCAGTTTTGCACTTTCAGGTACGTCTTCAAGGATGGCAATCCTAAGAAAAATGTATTTGTATTGATTTCATTTACTGTTACAAAGCATGCAGAGTGTGTGCTAAAAAGCATGCCAGCATGCTACCTGAAGGCACATTTGTTAAAGGAGTCAAGAACATTTGCATTCTACATCAAGGTTGACACTAAAATGAACAATGAAAGGAAAAGAGAATTGTGCCCAATCATCCAACAAGCAGATAGCAGCATTGACAGTGGTACCATGTGTTCACTTAGGCAACAGATAGGTACATGGGCTATGGGAGAGACTGACCAGAGGCAGGTCTGTCCTCAGGAGACTTCAGGATAGTAAGAGAAAAACCTGGTGCGAATGACTGATAGAACAGAGGAAGTAATGTGACTGCAGTGGGAAGTGAAAGCTGAGGATCCCTAGGAGGGGATGTTCAGTATGACCACAGCAAAGGCAGGGGGAAGGTAAGCACTAGATCTTGAGCTGTGTCTGTGCGAAGCTAAGGGGATTCGTGTGTCTCCGGAGAGCCATGGGGAGCCATTGACAGATTAAAAGTGGGGAAATGGCATACGTTATTCCCTTGGGAATTTCTGAACCACACTGCCTGACTGGCTCTGAGTACCCACCAGCATCATTTGGAGAGCTGAGGGTTCTGCACTACAGTCATGCATGGATGTTCATTTTGGTCTATTTGTCTGGTGGATTTTATATAAGTATAAAAATGAATGAACCATATATGTGACTGGATCTTATAAACACACATAGCCAATGCTATGTAATTGTATTTATGTAAAATTCAAAAGGAGCCTAAACCAGTTTGTGGTATTAGAAGCAGGATTTGGACTATCTTTAGATAAGAAGATGGGTATAAAGAGGAAACTTTGAGAAAGCTAAATTACATCATTTCCTCCTTCTTTTCCCCTAATTCCTCTCACCCTTGCTCTCTCTCTCTCTCTCTCTCTCTCTCTCTCTCTCTCTCTCTCTCTCTCTCTCTCTCTCTCCTCTCTCTCTCTCTCTCTCTCTCCCTCCCTTCCTCCCTTCCTCCCTCTCTCTCTCTCCATCTCTCCCTTCTTCCCTCCCTCTTTCCTTCCCTCCCTCCTTCCCTTCCTCTCTCTCTCTCTCTCTCTCTCTCTCTCTCTCTCTCTCTCTCTCTCTCTCTCTCTTTCTCAAATTCATGGCCTCTAGTCTCTTTCACTTTAATCCCATGTTCTGATGCACAGCCAAGCTAGCAGATAACTACCATTGAAAGGTAGATTTAAAATATACACGTATAAAAAAAAATCCCTTGGCTCTACATTCCTTCAGAGGGAGAATCATGTAAACAAAAGGACATGTTAGCACTAAAATCATTCATGCAATGAATACTGCTTAAAGACAGGCAGGCAGTTGCTGGAAGGGTAAGGTACTGCCAGTTCATTGTTTATCTTGCTTTTATCAGTTGTTGTGTGTGTGTGTGTGTGTGTGTGTGTGTGTGTGTGTGTGTGTGTGTTTGCATATGTGTGCAGGTATGGTATGATGCCTTTGTTGGAAACCAGAATGTTGCACATGGTAGGCAGGTCCTTTGCTACTGAGCTACAGCTCCAGGCCTGATTCATTCTTGAACAAAAAAAGATCACTCGCTCCAGTGTGTGTGTGTGTGTGTGTGTGTGTGTGTGTGTGTGTGTGTGTGTGTGTGTGTGTGTGTGTGTGTGTTCTAATTGTTTTGTGTGTGATGTCCAGAACAGCCTAGAAGGAGCTGAACACATCAAGAAGGGCTGAGCACCGAGTGCAGGCATAGGATGTTGGCAGATGGCTGCAGTGAGGATCAAGCGATGCAGAAGAGTAAGAAGACAGTATTCTGAAACTGCCACATGGCGCATGACGGGCATCACTAGGAGGGAGAAAAGCACTGAAAGAGCAAGAGAAGTGGATACGAGTGCTGTGATGAGATCTGCTCTTCGAAATACAAGCTGCCACTTACTGACAGAGAAACTAGTCTAACGGGTACCTGAGTTTGCACTCAAAGTTGCCATGTCACAGATGGAAAACACAAGAAAAACAGTAATATTCCAAAATGTCAAGTCACACCAGCGGCTCAGATTTGGGGCTCTTTACCGGCATTACTTTAAAAGTAATTGTGTTTCATTAAAACCTGCAAACTTCCTCTCTGTCCCCACACCCCTTCCTCTGTAGAAGTGGCTCTCCCTTGTGCCCAGGCATTGGCCACAAGTCAACTACCATAACAATAGTGAAAGGGAGCAAGGAGCCCCTCCTCTTGCCAGGGCCTCTTGCCAGGGACAGCAATGCTCTCTCTCTGGCACTTCTCATGCACAAAGGACTCTCCAGCTTTGAATGGGAAGTCTGGGAGAAGATGGAGCTGTGAACATGTGTGTGCAGGCTGTGCCCTGTCTGCAAGCTCCGGGGTGTTGCTCCCCTCTGTGTATGCTGTCTATTACATTTCTGATCAGTGAAAACTTGGTTTGATGACAAACTGTGTTCTTTCCTCCAACTCACGCAAAATGGTTGTTTGAGCTACCAAGGGAACTCTTTTCGCTAACGGTTTTCTTTTTTGTGTGTTTTTAAAATTAGCATACAGAGAAATGAGTTTCCTTGTGATAGTTCCAAACCTTCTTTGTTTTTGCCCTTCCCCATCCTCTTGCCCCTCTTCTGCCAACCCCCTCCTCCCTGCCTGGCTTTCAGCCTTCTCCCAGTGTTTCTCCAGCCTAGATTTGGGGATAGCTGTGGCTGCCTTAGTGTTCTTTGATTAACTTAAAGCTACAGACTTTCAGATCTCAACCCAGACTACTGTCTGATCTTAGAATCCTCACTTTTAGCCAGGCAACCCTTACTCCCAGCTCTCGGGAAGTAGAGGCAGCTGGTTCTCTGTAAGTTCTAGGACAGCCAGGACTACATAGTGAGACCATGTCTTGAACCCCCACCTTCTCAATAAATAAATAAATAAATAAATAAATAAATAAATAAAATCTGCACTTTTTAACTTCTAACTGGGCAATTCTCACATTCTACATAAACATAACTTTTTAATGACTTAGAAGATGGCCTCACTCCATCATAAAGACTTAAAGGAAGTATATAAATCTGGGGCTGAGTGTGGCAGTAAGCACCTACAGTACCAGCTAGTCCAGATGCTGAAGATGACAATCATTTGAACTCAGGGGTTTGTGACTGGCCTAGGTGGCACATTGGAACATCATCTGTAAACAAAACACAATGCCAGAACAAGCCAAATATAATTATAGAGGCATATAAATTTTATAGCATTTACTATAAAATAAAATAGACATCACACCAATTCCTAGATGACTTGTTTTAGAATACAAATGCAAACATAAAGCTACAGGTGTAGCCAGAGAGAAATGGGGCTACAGCCTCAAAACCAGAGATTCAGACAGAAGCTATGATTCATCCCTGTATATTCAGTGTTTGGGAGGTTGATGGAGGAGGACCGCCAAGGGTTTGAGGCCAGCCTGGGCTGACAAACACATAAATGAATGTTAGAGCTACAAGGAGGGGCCTCATAATAAAGTCACACATTTGTTCTGCCCAACCCAGAGCGCCACATTCTTTAGGGATCATTCGGGGCCAGTTTACAGACTCTTACCAAGAATGCCTTCAGTCTACTATGTAGACTCTACACAGTTCTTAAAAGAACTTAGGGGCTCAAAATGTAAACTGTTGACACTTTTCTGTGTGCTAGTAGGAGCTCTGTGGATCTGTAAGTGGCAGTCAGCAGTTCGCTGTGGGACCTGATGAACAAAGTGTCTTTTCTGGGGCCTTTCTGTTGCTTCTTGATTTATACCTTTTTAGTTTGTTCTTGTAATGAAAAGTGTCACAGTGTTTCGTTATCCTTGCAAACATCTTTTTGATCCATCTTCCCTTTAAGATTCCGTGCCTTGCAATATACACAGTTATGTGCATATACACGCAGATGCCAGCGTTTTCTCAGTCAGCTCTTGCATGTGCTAATGGTTATTCCTCATTGTAACATCTGTCTTGGCCTTTTGAGATCTCAAAAGCAATCCCAGGTTTTCAAATCTCAGTTAATAAAATTGAAGCTGAAAAAACCATGTTTTTGTTTTCTCTGGGTCTTCAGTTTTCATTTTCTTCATTTTCTTCTGTTTTTTTTTTGTTTGTTTGTTTGTTTGTTTGCTTGGGTGGTTTTCTTTTGTTTGTTTGTTCCAGAGAAAGAAACCAAACTGAAAAACTGTAACTAACTGTCTCCTGGAAGCAACATTACCTTCCTTCTTACCTAGACTGCTCAGCTGCCAGCTTCCCTCTAGACCTGCAGTCTGGCGGGACCTGTCCCAGGCAGGAAGCTGCACCTTAGGGATCTACAGAGAAGGGAGGAAAAGTCGTGCCTCCCTGGGCAATGATGCTGGCTCTTCCATGCCTTCCCCAGGAAAAGGATGTGGTAGAAAGGGGACAGATCTGGAAGAGTGGAGTCGGGTTTTCGTCTAGATGTGATCACTTCTGGGGCAAGGTACCTCACTTTGTGCCCTGTCATAAACATTGAGTGCAATGACTAATCTATTCAACAGTAAGCTGATGGTACAACCCCAGTATCATCCCTGTTTTTGCGATTAAGGAAACTGAAGCTTAGAGGCCTGACTGGAGGGCCAGTGAGTGAGAGCACCAGAAGGTGTGCAGTGAGGCAGCTAGCTGGTGTAGGAGAGTCGTCTGACTCGGCCATTTTAATACATATGAGCGAGAAGGTTGCTAGTGACCTTCCAGATCTGCTCAAATAGAAAGTGAAAAAGAAAAAAAAAATCACCACGATGATAATGAAAGAAGGAAAGCTGGCAGTAAAAATGACAGAAAAAGGATAGTGAGCATTAAAAGCAACAGGACCTCCTAATGATTTCATCAAGAGCGATGAGACCTCTGCACAGTGTTGCTCGAGGGGAAGGAGCCAATGAGAACCAAGAGACTGAAGATGCGCTGGAGACAGAGGGAGATTAACTGCAAGGCTTTCCTGAGAAGACAGGCTGGACTCAGTTGGGAGAGAGCACGTCAGACATCACACAGACAGACCCTGAGAGGCAGGGAGGAAAGAAAGGAAGTTCATGTCTGAGGTTCCCATCTTTAGGAAATAAGAATTTAAAAAGCAGTAAATTCCAAGCACACACAGACCCTACTGCAATTATTTTCAAAATTTACTATATTATAGAGGTTATAAATTCACCATTGAAATTCTAGGAAAATTGCATGTATACACACACACACACACACACACACACACGAAAGAAACCATCTGAGTTCCAGGAACAAAGACAGTGTACTTCCTCCTGGAAAGCTGGTGGGTACATTCCCTCTGCTATTAACAATAACAACTGTAGCTATTTGGCCTTCACAAAGCTCATATCTAAAGAGCCTTTATACTCAGCAATGAATGTGACATCATTTATGTGACCATGACCTACATTGGAGCTACTTCCATTTTTAATTAATCTATAAATAAACTGCACAGAACATCTTTGCCCATAAAACCACTCCGGTATTTTGAACCACTTCAATAGGCAGCATCTGAAACCATAGAACTTACTCTGTTTGAGAACAATCACTGAGCATCATTTCTGTCTTTATTGCCATTGTATTCAGATAGGGTCTCACTCTGTAGTATGGGCTGGCCTTGACTTTGCAATCCTCTTGCCTTTGCCTCCTGAGTTCTAGGATTACTGGCAGGAGCCGAGGCACCTGATTGTCACTGAACATCTTTGATGCTTTTAAACCTCATATATGTATGTGTGTATGTATGTATGTATGTATGTATGTATGTATATATTATATGTGTGTGTGTGTGTGTGTGTGCGTAGTGTGTATATACATGTATATATGTATATACGACTAACAGCATCATTTACCTATACCATTTCCAAGATAGATGACTTATGAGCAAACAAAAGCCTTTAAATTAATGAATGAAAACCCAGTGTCTTTGTGCGGTGTTTCTTTACTAATACCAAAGCTAAATAAGGTTTTGTATATTTATTATTTCATTATTTACTTTACAGTGTTTGTTTTTCCTTTGTGCATTTATCTTTTGACAACATAATGATTCACAATATTTCCAATATTATATTAATATTTATATAGTAAAGATGTTGATATTCCCATCTAAAATCCCCTAACTACTCTTAATTTTTCTTATTAATTTTATGAAATGTATTAATTAAAACATATTCTGAGCTTGTTTTTATAACATTTTCTTAATCCAGAAGCTATAGCTTAAATACTAGGGATGGTAGTGTGTCTGTAACACCAGCCAGTGAGAGGCAGGAGGCAGGCCATCTTTGGCTACATAGTGAATGAATTCAAGGCTGGCCTTGGATGCATAAGACTTTGTTTGAAAAAGAAAACAACAACAGTTATAAAAATAAACCAATACATCTGAACTCCTGCACTTTGGATCCAATATGTTAAGCCCTTGGCACCCTGTGGCCCCTTGGGTGTTTTGGAACCTTTAGGAAGTGGGGCATTGTGGGAGGAAGTTAGGTCCTTTTGCAGCACGGCCCAGTAGGAAATATCAGGAGCCTGCAACTTTTCCTGCTTCACTTTGCTTCTTGGTTGTTACTGGTTGAAGAGTCCTCTTCCATAATGTAATGTGTTATCATAAGGCAAAAATGATGGCCTCATCACAAGGAGCCATCACCACCACTGAAGCCATAAACCACTTCCTCCTATAAGCTGATATTAGCTTGGGTATTTTGTGCCTGCATGAGAAACTTAGCAAATCCACACACAAACACGCTCTGATTTTTAGTTCACTCTAGCTTGTGTTCATTGGGATTAGTGTATCTAAGTCACAACACAGAATTCTGTGATCCATTAAGGATGCAATTTTAAAAGAAGATGTCATATGTTAGCACTAGTCCACAGAATAGTTAGGATTAAACTCATAAGCACGTGTGCTAGACCCCAAGGAAGGAAAGATACATTGTTGCTGAGCACAGAAAAGAGTCTGAACGGAAGTGATGAATTCCTGTTTCCTTTGCTATGATGATGTCGGTATTTCCCCCAGATGACTATGTAAGTTCAAGGCTAGTCAAATAAAGCTTTGTTCTTTATGATACTGGAAAGCCCGCTAAGGTGCCATACTCATGATGAGATCATTATGGTAACTATGGAAAACCTAGAGAAGAGAGTTCTGTGTCAAAGGACAAACATAAGCAGAGACTACAAGGTTGCCAGTGCAACATTCCAACAGCAGAACAAAGTCCCTAAGAGTGCAGTATCCCCAGCTGAGGTCAGAGACGGGGTAGGACCCATTCATGAGATACTTCATGACCATGCTGAAGAGTGGGTTTTAAGATGGGTGTGGTATACATGCCTTCCATCCGAGCAGTAAAGAAGCTGAGTAAGGGTCCCATCTCAACAACAGCAACAGAAAGAGAGGCAACAGATGTTACTAAGCACGAGAACAGTGATTCAAAGTTATCCTACAAGTTTCTGTTTGGCTCCTGATGGACAACATAATGGGAAGGTAGGTTAGCCTAGGGAACCCCGATGGTTATGGAGAGAATTGAACACATTTGAGACATATGTTAGAAAAAATAATATCTAGCATGTATTAAGCACACAACAGGCATCAATTACTGTTTTAATCTCTTAGCACCTCATCAATCACCACTATTATTCTTTACATTCATTCCTTTACTATTGCCATAACCAAATACATAAATCTAGATACTTCAAAATGAAAAAAAAATTTGTGTATAGCCCTAAATGAGATGTTTCTGTCAAATCCTTGCCCTCAGGGGTCAGGGTACCCTGTGGAAGAGGAGGCAAAAAGAGTTTAAGAGCAGACGGGATGAAGGACACAAAGAAAACAAGGTCATCTTAATTAACAGGACTGATGCTCATATGCGTTCACAGAGACTGAGGCAACAGGCATGCACGAGGCCTACACCAGGTGACATCTTAGAGCTGAAAGGAAACGTGGACACATGTTCCCACCCCTACCCCAGACATTCTCTACAGTTGATACCCATTACAAATGAAAATGTAATTTTCTTCAAGGAAGTCTCACTGGGAAAACAAACTACTCTTAAGGGTAGGCCCTGTGCCCAGCAGTACCTGGACAGCAGACAACGAACTCAATGATTTTGTTGGAGGTTACTTGCTTTATAATGTGTCAGGGATTTTTTTTTAATTTATGTTTTTTTAAAAAACATTTGTATTTATACATTTTGCGCTCTTTTTATCCTACATGGCCTTTGGGTTTCTAGTACGGTTTCCAGTTTAGTGTTCTTTTCAATGAATTTTTAGAGATTCCTGAGTATGTGAACAAATGGGTCTCCGTATCTGTATCGTTTTCTTGTGCCTTTTCTTGGGCTCTTTTTCTTATGTTTGTTTTGTCCTAGTTTTAATCTTTTTATTTTTGCCCCTTAGAAGTCTGTTCGTTTTCTAATGAGAGACAAAAAGGGATGGGTCTGGCGGAGGGGAGTTGGGGAGGAACTGGGAGGTGCTGAGGGGGGAACTATATTCAGGGTATATTATGTGAGGAAAAAAAATCTATCTTTTCCTCACAGAGGAGATACACTCTGTCACTGAGCTATGCACTCAGCCTATTTAATTTTTTGTGGAATGTCTACTCCATGCGTTATTAAAACAGGGTCTAGTCTTATTGTTTGCAGTCATACTTAATACTTTAAAAAGTGCTAAATGCCTGGCAGGTTTAGTAACTTTACGAGATGAATTTTAATCCAGTAAGTGCACCACTGGATTAATTGAGGGAAATAAAGCATTGAGTCTTTAACTTCTAACTAGATAAAACAGACTTTTGTTGCTGTTGTTTTGAGACACGGTCTTGCTATGTAGCCCAGGATGGTCCCAGACTACTGGCAATCCCCTGGCTGTGGTGTCTCAAGGAAAGGTTTACAAACATCTACCATCACACCTGGCTCATAATTAATATTCTAAATACAAAATTAAAATAAAACAATGAGAGTATCAAAAACTGTGATCTTAGGGGACGAATGACCTTTCTTAGCAAGAAAAGAATGCTGTGAAAATACCAGTTGTTTGCATAAAAGCTGTTAAATCTTGGACAACTAAAGATACAATGGGTGCATCTTTGGATAGACAGCAAAGGAGTCTAAAAGATTAAAGACATTATAAATTCAAAGCATTGGAAACCACCCAGGAAGATGCAGGAAGGCTACAAACCATGGCCCATAGAAACTTACCCGGGGAGCAAAGGCAGGTTTAACATGAAAACCTTTCAACCCAATACATCCTATTAGTAAGCAAAATCCCCACTATATACTCAACTCAACAGACACAGGAAAAGCCCAGGTACTGACGGTATGGATGATAGTCAGTGTCTGGATCAGGTGCTTTTGGGTTCTTGACCTCTTCTTCAAGAAACTGAAATAAATAGACAAGGCATACAAAATTGCAGAGTAGCTGTGAAACTGTTAGAATCAAAGCAGCAGAATAGTTAAGAAAGAAAGAAATGAACCAGGGCCTGTGCCTTTCTTCTGGCACCTTGGGGTGGCCTGTGCCTTTACTTCTGGCATTTGGGAGGCAAAGGCAGGTGGATGGCTGTGAGGTCAAGGCCAGCTTGGTTTACATTCTGGACTACACAGTGAAGCTCAGTCTCAAAAACAAAAACAAACAAAGAAGAACCCAAACACAAAAATTAAACGAACACATTGTCAAGAGCAACAGCTAGCTCCATTTGAGGGTACTCAACAGCCCCAACTATTGTTTGGGCCTTCTTTTATGGGATTTAAGAGGAGAAACTTGTTCGATAAAGGTCATTTCTTTGTTTTGGATTGACAGGCTAGGATTATGTTAGCTTTAGCTCACTGATGTCCTTTCCCATAATGCATCTGTTTTTTAATCATATGCATATCCAATTATAGATAGGCATAAAGTAATAAACAGGATATTCTCCTAGAAATTCACTTAGAGGACACAGTTTTTTTTCGCTGCACACACACTCAAAACTAGTTCTGGCCAGGTCACCAGCCTCCTGCCCCTGTACTTGAATAAAACTGGAATATGACTGAACAGAAACTCTCCAGGCTTCACTGCAATCAAGTGGGAGTGTGTACAGAAGCTATGCGGGTGGGGTTCAAAGACGACCAGATTCATCGTTGGAGAGAAGTGTATGTGTGCATGGTGCACGAGGAGGGACTCCCAGCTTGCTAGCAGGGTGTACACATAATCCATATTAAATGGACTCTCAGATTGCTAAACTGTTCTGTTTGCCTGCATCAGTAGCACACTCCTGTAACCCTAGCATTTAGGAAACTATATACTGAAGAAGGATTAGGAAGTTGAGGACAGCATGGGCTACATAGCGAGGTCCTGTCTCGAAAACCAAACCAAGGTAATAAACAAAACCTACAAACAAAAAACAAATGGAAAGTTAAATTTGAAGTAGGACACTCATCTGGAGGGTAGCTACAAAGCTGATACAGAAAATATCAAAGTTTATGGTAAAAGAATGTACGTTCCTTAGGGATAGGGATAAAGGTAAGGGTGTTGGCTCTTCAGTCATCACAGAGCTGGTGCTTCAAGGCATTGGGCTGAAAGTAAAGCTGTCAGTATTTACAGATGAAATTATCTTTTATGTGGAAAATTGTAAGCAGTGCACTAAAAGACTGATAAATAAGTTCAGCAGGGTTGTAGGAGATGAGATCAATATACAGAAATCGATGGCATCCTTATACACTATCTATGAATAATCAAAAACTAAAATGGTCCTAGGAAGTCAATTATCTGCTTTCTGCCTTCACAGATTTGCCTATTCTAACATTTCATATACATGAAATGATTCTACTTTTAATATCATATTTGGTTTTTTGGAGAGTTGTCTCACTCTGTAGCCCAGGCTGGCAACCCAATCACAGTCCTATCCCCACTTTCTAAGAATTAGCATTACAGGTGTACCTACACATACGGCAAATAGAATGTTGTCCCTGTAATACTTGGTAACTGCTTTAGTAACTGTTTTCATAGTTCTTCTGTTTTAGTACGAATCATTTCATTTGCCTTCCATATCAAGTAATATTTTGTTTGTCAGTTCATCCCCTGATGGAAAGTTGAGTGGTTTCCATGTTGGAATGTTGGAATGATGCTAATATGAATATCCCTGTACAATATTCTGTGGATATATCTTTTTAGACTTTTTAATTTATACATAGGAATAGAACTACATATGATAACCATATGTTTAATTGTGTGAACAAGTCTTATAAAGTGAGTGTATTGTCTTATGTTTTTACATGCTGTCTGAGGAGCTCAGCATCTCCATGTCCTCACCAGCACTTACCTGTTGTTGTGGTCTGAATATAAACTGTGTCCTGGGCTGAAGAGATGACATTGGGGCTAAGAGCATTGGCTGCTTTTCCAGAGGACCCAGGCTTGATTCCCAGCATCCACATGGCTTGCACAACATCGTCTTTTTTTTTATATGTTCAGGGTCACAACTAATTCTTGTAGATGGTATGAGGTAAGGTCATGTTTGCCTGTGGATTTCTACTACTCTAACCTTTGTTGAAAAGACTGCATATTCTCCCATTGAAATTCTGACCCACTGATTTTTATTTTCTTAAAGAAATCCTCTTTTTGCCATTTGATGAGAAGGGGGCTTACTGTCTAAAGGCTGGCCATATACATGCTATATGGCCAAATTGACCTTGAACTTATGAGTGTTGGGATTACAGTAGTGCACCTGTAATGTTGTGTTGACAATTAAATCCAGAGCCATGTGCATGCTAGACAATCTCTTTCTCTTTACCAACTGAACATATACCCAGCCACTGTTTTTCTAGAAAAAAAAATGATGTTTTGCTCTGGGAAAACCTAGGTGCCAAGGGTGTCTTTTGGCCTCTTGGAAATTTTTTAAAATGCCATCGAACAACTGTCACAGGGGTAAGGACATCTGCAGAAGGTTTTCATATAGAAAACCAGCTAATCTTTCAATTTACCTAAGTGATGGGATTTTATTTTAAAATTGTGTTTGCATGTTTTTTGTTATATGTACTTGGTAATGTGGGTATATGTACATGTGTGAGGTTCATGTGCAAGTGTATGCACATGTATGTGGAAGGCCAGAAGCCAATCTGTACTGTCTTTCCTTGACAGTTCACCAAATTCTTTTAAAAAAAAAATAACATAATTATTATTGATTCTTTGGGAATTTCACATCATGCACCCCAATCCTGCTCACTTCCCAGTTCCTTCATATATATTCCCCACCACTGCAGCATTCCCCCAAAATTAACTAAAAACAGAACAAAATTAACAACAACAAAATCTCACCTCATTCCTCCATCTTTCCTGCCTCTCCAACACTTCTTCATTCATCCTAGTGGTATTGGGAGTTGTGGTGTGACACACAGTATACACTTTTGTTCATTGGTAAAATGTTCACTACAATGAGTCATAGGTCTGGTTCAAGGCCTCTGGTGCACCATCATCACTGGATTCTCACCGAAAAACCTCTCGGATACCCTGCTGTTCCCCTCCGAGAGACTGCAGTTTCTGTACCAAAGCGTCAGTCCCTTCAGCATCCCAGCAAGTCATAGATGGGGTAAATATTAAGGTGGGCCAACACAAGGTCCAGGATAGAGGTCTGGTTGGCAGCTGAGTTGGTTCAGGCCACTATGATCTTCCCCATCAAGTGAGGGATAGAACCAGTTCTCCTAGGCCCAACTCTGCCACATCCATGATGAGAAATAAGGCCATCCCTACTGATTGTGGGTGCCAGAATTTCCATGCAGGGTGGAGCCAGCTCTCCTGCTGTAGTGTTCAGTGAGGGGCAGGACCAGCTAGCCCAGTGCCAGTGAGGGTTGGAAGTGGCTCAGCATGGCCCTTGGATTTCAACACACATGGTTACCCCTGTGGTAACACAGACCCTGAACATCAACACAGACCCTGAATACAGCTGGAACATGGACCTAGACGTGATTCTCAGCAACAGTTTGGGACTGGGTATCACCATGGCCTTGATGGCAGCACAGGTCACCCAGGTCAGTATGGCCTCTGTGGCAGCAAGGCTCTCAGACACCAGCATGGTCTCAGGTGGCCATCCAGATCCCAGGCATCCACACAGCCCTTGGTGGTACCATGGGTCACTGACATCAACATACAACCCAGCTGTGGTAGGGCCACAGACCCAGGCATGGCCCTTGACATCAGCTCTGGCCCAGAAAACAACACAGACAACTCAGATTGGTGTGGCCCCAGCAGTGGCATGACCCTCAAATGCCCACCTGGCCACAGGTTGCAGACTAGACCCCAGGCATCAGTGTGGCCTTTGCTGGCACCAAAGTCATGGACATCAACACAGATCTCGGCTATGGTAGGACCACGACACCACATTCTTTAAAACTATATTGTTTTCTTTTTATGAAACAAGCTCTCTCCTTAAACCTGAAGCTCATTAATTCATAGAGGCTAGATAGTCAATGGGCTTTAGGAGCTGCTGATCTCTGACCCCCCCTGTAAGGAACCGTCCATACTTCCCAATAAGAGTACTGGAGATTCAGAGCAGGGACAGTAAAGCAGCTTATTTTATGGTCTTGCAAAGTCCAGATTGAAGGAAAGGCAAAAATAACTGGCATGCCATTAGGCTCAAAACGGTGTTTTTTTATTCCTCTCATTTCCATATTGGCTGAGTTCTTCGGGGAGATATCATCATCCTAGCCCAAGTTTCCCATCTTTCTGGGGCTTGAGACCCATGCCCCCCTCAGCCACTCCCACCCCCATTTCCTGATATATGGGCCACGCACATATGTAGCAGACTGTCTTTAACTGTTCAACTCTAAGAAGAATTATTAAGTGCTCAGATAGTCAGGTGACAGCAGGTAGCCAGAGAATCCAGGGATCCAATGCCTCTTACTTGCCTGTGCTTCATTGCTGAGCTCGGAACACAGCACATACTGAAAACTGACCATAATAATTTGTTTCTTACATCTCCTATTCTCAGGGCTGGAGTTACGGGGCACGTTATTATAATCATATTTTTACATGGATACTAGGAGTCCGTACTAAGGTCTCCATGCTTAACCAACCCCCTAGCTGCTGAATAAAATTTTTTATCTTTGACAGTTTTGTACATTTAAAATAATTTTCTACTTAAGTTTTTAAAAATAATTTTTTTGCTTGTATACACACACATGTCACAGCATCCATGTGAAAATCAGAAAAACAACTTGTGTGAGCTGCCTCTCACCTTCTGTCTTCCTTCCACTGTGCGAGTACGAGTGGTCAAATTCAGTCATCAGGCATGGTGGGACTCCAAGAGCCTTTACTGCATAAGCCATCTCATCTACCTTCATTTTCTCCTTTAAGTGAGGTCATGTCTTGGTATTACCTTGTGCTCCAAGGCACTATAGTCTAACATAACAGCACCCTTTCTGGGCAAATGGACTTGTGTTTTCCTAATGTCCTCGTCCTCTCTCACCTCCTGGGAGTGGTGACACTCATGTTCAATCCTGGAAGTTTGGAGGCAGAGACAGACTGATCTCTGAGTTTGAGGCCAGCCTATTGTTTAAGGCATGTAGACTTGTAAGAGTAAATAAAACCCACCTAACTCTCCATGAAATTAAAAACAGAGGGGCTGTAGAGACACCAAAGAGGGGTATCCTTGTAGAGAATTGTGCTGAAAACCTGGTAGCCTGAAGAGGCCAGACTCCTCTGTGACTCTGATATGAGTCTTGTATGGAACTATCAGAAGCAACTTCTGCATTATCTATAATGCTTTGTCTTTTCTTTTCTTTCTTTATGAATAGTTTTTTCTCCTCCTCCTTCTTCTTTTTTGACACAAGGTCTCACTGTGCAACCCTGGCTGCTTGGAACCTGTTATGCTGTGTAGCCCAGCAAACTGACAGACATCAGTCTGCCTCTGCTTCCTAAGTGCTGGAATTAAGGATGAGAGAGGTGTCCCACTCCCAAGAGGTGAGAAAGGAAAAGACATAAGGAAAAAAAATATGTTTTGCTTAACTGTCAGGCACATGCCTAAACTGCTTACACTCCTCAGGTGTCTTGAAGTTAAAGACCAACTTTTACCTCTCTTTGGCATTTGGTGTGTGTGTGTGTGTGTGTGTGTGTGTGTGTGTGAGAGAGAGAGAGAGAGTTCATGTGTGTGTGTGTGTGTGTGTGTGTGAGAGAGAGAGAGAGAGAGAGAGAGAGAGAGAGAGAGAGAGTTCATGTGTGTGTGTGAGAGAGAGAGTTCGTGTGTGTGTGTGTGTGAGAGAGAGAGAGAGAGTTCATGTGTGTGTGTGTGTGTGTGTGTGTGTGTGTGTGTGTGTGTGAGAGAGAGAGAGAGAGTTCATGTGTGTGTGTCTGTGTGTGTGTGTGAGAGAGAGAGAGTTCACATGTGTGTATGTGTGTGTGTGTGTGAGAGAGAGAGAGAGAGAGTTCGTGTGTGTGTGTGTGTGTGTGTGTGTGTGTGTGTGTGTGTGTGTGTGTTTGAAGAATCAAGGATCTCTGACATGAGAGATGAGAGATTCCCATCCCCTTGCTGGCCTCTTCTAATTCACTTCTCAGCCTCTATAGAGAGGAGAAATCTTAAGCCCCATACTAAGCTCTCCTCATCATTCCAATCTTAGACAATCCCATTCTGACTTACTAGTTCCTGACTCAGTGCGGTCCACAAAACATTGAGATGGTGTTGGTGGCATGGGTTATTCCCCTCTACTCCAATCATTGCTTGAGCCAGAGTACACAGAGTGGGCTTCAAGCAGCTAGGGCTGCCTAAAGGAAGAACAGGAAAAGGAAAACCTGTTGTCACATCCATCTGAGGCAGCTAGCCCTGATGCCTAGAACATCAGTGACCTCACTCAATGGGATAAGGGACAGTAGATTTGTAAATATTCTGTCAGAACCAATGGAGGAGTGGTGCTGCAAACTGTAGACTCAGGGATGCTGATGGGGTTATTCAGTCCAAATTAAACACTGCAGAGGCACAGAAACCAGTGCCACACTTTTAGTTTTGTAAAGCCAGAAGCCCACGAGCCCTAAGGGGAGGTCACTGGGGCAAGTCCAGGACTTGAAGCTGAGTGGGTTGGAGGACATGAGTAGCTAATCTCTAACAAGGGACTTTTCGCCTGCCTTGTTGTCCTGCCCAGTCCCTGAGTCAGTTAACCAAGCGTCCCCAGTCCATTTCATCGACTCTTTAGATGTCCTTTAGCACAAGATAACACCAAAACTAAACACAACAGCCTGGCTTCCTATGATCCTTTACTCTGTGGGTCACTGGCTTCCCACTCCAAATTTGAATAGATCTTTGATCCAGCCCAGGCCATATGCATCCCACATTGAAAGGAAGCAAGTATAGAAAGACTTGTAGTTTCTGGACTCCACATTGGAGACAAGCCTTAGATGTACTGGAGGAATCATGTGGTAGGAAATGCCCCCAAACTTGGGAAGGGAGTCTGGAGGCTGAGCAGCCAAACCCTATGTGGCATTTGCCACAATGAACTCACACAGCTTTATTTAGCTCTGTACCCTGCTTTCCCCCTTATATTAAATCATGTCTGTCTTCCCAAAACACAAGCTACGTTTCAACATTTCACATTTCAATAACCGTGTCACAACAATTTGATTTTGATCAGGAAAAAGCAAATGCTACATTAATTGCCCCTAGTAAGGCTTGAAAATCATCAGAGCTGAAAGCAGAAGCTTCCTTCATCTTGCTGCATAGGCAGAGTCTTTAACCAAATTGAACTGGCATGCAGCAGGGGGAAGGCAGCCTCTGCTAAGCCCTCATGGCTTGAGGTACTGCCAGAGATGACCTGCTTAACTGGCTTGGGCAAAATGACACAGAAAAGGCAGGCGCAGGAGCTGCCCTTGCAAGCAGGGTGTCACAGCCCTGACTGCAGGAGCTAGAAGGGAGTTCTATCCAACAGCAGAGGAAACCTCTACTGACCTAGTCATGTCTAGTCAGGTTTCAGCTTAAGAAGGACCCAGGTTCTGCTGACATTCCAGGGATAAAAGTCTAGTGTTTGACCTCAGGTTCAGGGCAGCCTGGGTCTGAAAAACAATAAGGTAAGCTTCTGTCTCAAAAGAACACATAAATAGTATGTGACAAATACTAAAGAAGCCAGATATAGTGGTGTACGCCTTTAATTCTATCACTCAGGAGGTTGAGGCTGGAGGGCCATGAGTTTTAGTCCAGGACCCTGTCCCAAAAAGAAGAAAAAGAAGAGGAGGAGGAGGAGGAGGAAGAGGAGGAAGAAGAAGAAGAAGAAGGGGGCAGAGGAGATAGCTCAGTCGTAGAGTACTTGAACTCAATCCCCAGAACACACACACACACACACACACACACACACACACACACACACACACACACACACCACAACAAAACAAACAAACAAACCAAAAAACAAAAACAAAAACAAAAACAAAAACAAAAACACACACATGTGAGGGCATGAGTTTGTAACTCCAGAGCCTTAGAGGCAGAATCAAGTAGATTTTTGGCGCTTTCCCGTGAGCTTGTCTAGCTTACTTGATGAGCTCTAGGCCTAAGAGAAGATCTGTCCACAGCAAAAAAACAAGATAGGCGGAGCCTGAGGTGTAACACATGAGACTGCCCTATGCTCTCTACATAGATCAACCCCCCACCCCCGAACACATGTACTTGTCATACACACACACACACACACACACACACACACACACACACACACACACTCACCAAAAAAAAAAAAAAAAAAATTAGAAAGGAAGGAAGGAAGGTCCAAAAACAGGTCACAAAACAGCAGGGCTGCCAGTGAGAGGTCACTAAAAAGACAGCGGCCCAATCATCAGAATCAATCTCCTGTGAGGAATCACGGGAATGGACAGACAGCCCGGGTGCCAGGTACACTGCAGGAGGGCTCAGAACTTGTGGAACAAGTTTCCCAGTCAAGCTGTGGTTTCTCTGCTTCTATGGGCAATACCCTTGTCAGCGGAGCTTCCCTTCAGGTTCAGCTTGTATGTGGGATTCTAAGCATCAAGGATTTCCTCAACCTAAGGGATTCAGTTAGCCTAGCCACACTTTTTAAATAAGAAGTGGCTCACCTCCTCCTCCCTGGAGAACTGTCTGTTAGAGCCTGCAACATTGAAGGAGCCAGTGAACATTCGAAGAGCCCCAAATCACAGAGGGCAGAAGAATCTTGCAGCACCACAGGGGACAACAGGCAGAAAGTGCCGTTCTAATGCATGACTCTGGGTTCCGTGGCATTTTAGTGGTAAGAACAGCATCCACGGAGTGTGTCGCTGGCCTGTTTTGTCTTGATTGACTAACAAGAGAGAAAGCCGCACAGACCACAATATAATCACACTTGCTCTTCCTTCTACATAAACATGGCCACGCCTGAGCTGCTGAATCTGCAGAGGGCTGCTTCTGAAGCCAGCAGAAATGCCTTATAATAAACCTCCTCCTCATCCCTAAGGGACATGCTGCATCTGCCCACAACCACTGGATAGGACTGCCTTTTAAAAATAGATATTTTTGCACTCTTGAAACTACTGATTTTCTTACTGTCATAGTCAGTCATGTTTGAGCTGATGGCAAAAGGAGGTTTCAGAGGTTTTTCTACCACAAGGTTATTTAAAGTTCTTTGAGCAGCCGCCAGATCTTCATTTAGCATTTTAATAAACTTCCTGGGCCAAGGAGTAATTTTGCTGTATCCTCTTTGTCCTCAGCGTGAAGTAATAGCACAGAAGATGGTCATCATTTTTAGGCCAGTCATCTGCATCAATTATAAAATTATCCTTATGAATAACCAGATATAAGGCCTGGTGTATAGCAAAAGGAAGCCGTTTTTTTTTTTTTGTTTTTTTTTTTACTGATTAACATTAAGCAGGGAGGTCATAGACACATTGAGGGTTTAAGGTGCCAAGAGAAGCATCTTTTATAAAGATAGAAAGGACATTTTAAAAAACTGCACACACCGTTAAGCTTTAGCAAGATAACTGGAATTGCATGCCTAAACATTTGCACACTTTGTGGTACCCTTATCAGAGTCTCTCTAAAGGCAGAAGTACCAATAGGGGGCCGCACGGTGATATGGAAATTGGTCTCCAAGATAGTTAGTTGTGAGGATCCCCAGAGAATTTTTTGGAATCTGCATTTCTGGGTGCGGTGTGATGTCACTTCTCAGTGTTTCTAGGCACTGGGCCAAAACTCAGTTTCAGGAAAATAATTGCGAAAATGTTTAAATAATTTGCATGAGGTTTGTGAAAGCAAAGAAAGACAGCCTGCTCCATTCCCCAAGGAGATTCAAGACACAATCAATGTTAGGCCGCAAAACACTGTTTAGACAGAATAATTATCAGTCTTTTCCCTTCTCTTTCATTATTAAACTGAGGCCTATTCCCTCTGCGGGTTTCACCTGGCATATGGGAAGGCTGTTGTTGCTAAGTCGGCTTTCTGGGTGTTCAAGTAAGCTAAGCAAATTCACAGTTTACTGAATTGGCTCATTCATGGAAGTTATTTGACATGAAGTGCCTTCTATGTCATGATTGGCTTTTTTGTTGTTGTTGTTCCTCTTTGTGTTATAACCAAGAACGGTAGATTATATAAAATGGATTAAACTACACGAAGAATTCTTTGAAAAGCTATTTCAGTGCTGGGATGTCATAAGTTATTGATGCTAACATTGAGCTCAAAGGACTCAAAGTGACAGGACCATCAGAACCACACAGAAGGATGCACAGGCTGGAAATAAGATTAAGACAAAAAAAAAGAGAAAAGCCACTTAAATCATATTAGTGCTATCAATGCCTGAATTACAGTGCAATTGTTTCTTTAGGAGACTACTCAAAGTATCGTTGGAACTGAACCAGAGTAATTCTTATAAAGATTCTTGGAATGGCTTTACCTGATTTTAGGAGACGTGGCTCGCTATCTATCATCTGGTGTTTCATTGATTCTGATACTCCAGGAATGGATACATTGCATACGTGGCACTATGAGACTTCCAACAGCATAGCTCCCCTTCTCCCTACTTCCATCGCCAGGCAGAACATGCACCACAGACTGAGTGCAGCACGTTACTGCCTTTTGATCCAGGTTATATCTTGCATCTGTAAATACACACTCATATTTGCATAGTATATAGGATTAGCTATCAAAATACCATTCGCCACTTAATCATAAGATGCTCAGATTTGTAATGGAAAAGTCTGGTGTTCAGCTTAGTTACAATTTGATTTCTCTGACAAAAGTATATGATGTCTTCAGCAATAGGGCCTTGCCATCAAGCTCTACAGACAACCAAGAGTCATGACAATAGCCTACATTGCAAGGGGCAGGAACAGGGCAGGGGGAGGGGCTCTGGGAACCTCCCTGGCTAGTAACTCACAGGGTTAACCCTCACCTGGTACAGAGATTTTTCTATTAACAACCTTAGCTTCTGGGAGGAGATTTATCTATCCCTTGAGAAGAGTGCAATTCAATTTTTATACATATTAGATTTTTAGTGTGCTTCCACATATTCTTAGTTTGGGATACCCCTCCCTCTGTCCCCACGCCTTCCCTATGGTCTCATCCCCTTCCCATACTTAGATTTTTCCTCTCCACCTCCCTTTTCATATCCAATCATGTTCTGCTATACCCCTTCCTTTAAGGACTCTTACTATCTCTCCTTTAATGGCCTCTTTCTGGCTTTTGCCAATATTACAAGTTAAGCACACCACACTCTACATTTGTATTTAGGATCCTCATATAAAGGAGAATATGCAATGTTTATCTTTCTGAGCCTGGGTTAACCTTGCTTGGTATAATATTTCCAGATCCATCCATTCTTTCCCCTGCAAATTCTATTCTTCTTTACCACTAAATAAAAATTTATTGTGTGTATGTATCACATTATTTTTTGCTATCTATTAATTCACTGTGTGTATGTATCACAGTGATGGCTATCTAGGTTGATTCCATATTTTGGCTATTGTAAACAGAGCTGCAATACCATGACTCTTTTGTAGTGTACAGAGTCTGTTGTCCAAGAGTACAATAGCTGTGCCATATGGAAATTCTATCTTTTTTAGGAACCATTGTGATTTCCATAGTGGCTGCAGTAATACCAGAAGGTTCCATGAAAGCTACTATGGGAGAAGAGCTACCAATAATCTTACCCAACTGTGAATCCTGACAACTATAATAATGACTTGTTAGACAAGATGTGTCCACTAGTGAAATAGTGATGCCAATGTTATGGGGGCAACCAACCACTTACTGATTGAATTTAAGGCCTGCTTTACTGAAGGAACTCATGACTCTTCTGTAACCCTGGTCAAGAACCTATACCTGGGGAGACCAGAGGGCCTAGATGGGAATCTACTACCATTGTCTTGCTAAATGATGAGGCAGTCAAACTGCCTTCTAAATACTCATATTTACACTCACAGATTAGTGCTGTACCCAGTCTTCACCAGAGAAGCTTCTTTCTGCTATGGATGGTCACTGGTGAAGTGCTTGATCATAAATGGAAGTGTTACATCATTTTCTCCAAGACTTAGGAAATGTTATGAACGAGGGCATGCAAAGAATATAAAAGGCAGACTGGGGAAACATTCATCAAAAATAATGTCTTCTGGGAATGAGACAGTCAGTGCACTCATGGACTCACTGTAGCTTTGGTTAACTGCACCAGATGTAGACCCATCAACATCACTATGCATGGGGGAAAGACCATGAGGTTGCCCCCATCTTCAAGGGACTGTTGGCAGTTAATGGTTGTTGGGGGAGGGGTTGTCACTGTCATTAGTAGTATAGCCTCTGATAGGCTGCCCTTGGTTCATTGATTAACCTCCTATCACATACAGTCAAGAGACTAGTTAGTGGACCACAAACAGAAAGAAGACATCAGATTCGGAGAGGGACTTGATAGGAAGAAGGGATCCAGAGGGAGGGGAGGATAATGGGAGATTGATAAAATTCACTATATAAATAAATGAAACTGTCAATCTTGAAAAATGTCAAGCAGCTGAGCCCAACTCACGAACCAGGGAAACTGATTCAGGATGATGACACGTCCTAGGGTAGCCTGGCATACATGGGAAGATGCCATCCCATAAAGACAAAAAGGGGAAAAAAATCTAGTCCTGTGTAACAGTTTAAATCCAAAATACTGACTTGAAATGGGAATGTCTTTCCTATGTTGAAGCTTCCATTCGAAATGATGGGAAGCTGGCTGGCTGACTTCCTTTTCTCTCTGCCTTCCCTGTCACCCTACCTGTGACATCTAACCTATGAAGAGCTGAGAGATGAATATGTAAACTCATAAAGGCCATTTTGGTTTGTTTTGGAGTTTAAGATAATTTATTCACATTATGAATTTAGGATGCAAACTTTAAACATGTATTTATTCCTTCTATTGGTTACATTTGTCCTCAGACAATTTCATACAGGTATATAATGCATTCTGTTTACCCTCACAGACCCCCATCCTCCCACCTCTGTTATCTGACCCCCCCCCCACCACAATAATTTCTTTTCCCATATTCGTGTCTTAAAACCAGACCCAGTGGGTCTGGTTTTAAGCAGGACTGTGTGACCAGGGTGGAACTATCCATTGGGGTCTTCTGGGCTCAGCCTCAGGCACACAATTGAAGACAAGGACTGTCCCTTACCCAGAATCCATAATAGTTCAGCAGGAAGGGGCAGATCTCCAGGAGTGCCTACTTGCTGTATGGTTGGCTGTTGATAGTTGATATGTGCAGACCTGTGCAGGCCCATGAAGGCCGCATTTACAACAGCTGTGTCATATCTTGCATTTTTTGCGACCCTTCTAGCTTCTATTCTTTCCTCTTTTTGCTTGCTGCTTCATGAGCCTTACAGGGGGTGACACAATGCCCCACTTAGGGCTGAACACTCCACTGTCTCTTGCTCTTAGCCTCTGGAGCCACTTAGGTTTCTGCATTCACTGCTTTTCACTGCCTGGCCCTGGTGCTGCTGGGCCATTTTTAGATTTCTTTATTGGCTTTCCTTAACTTATCATGCCAATGTTTTGTAAGTACCAAGAATAATAGTCTGTGGTGCCAGCTATCAGAAGTATTTGTAGTCTATGAAGTTGGCCTGAGTCGTCATATGTTACAGCAGGTCTCCCTGCCGGCCTCCAGGTCCTGCCGCCACGTGGGCCCTCTGGGCCCTCTGCCGTGCCAGCCCCAAATAACACTCAGAGACTCTGTATTTGATACAATCCTGTTGGCCAATTACCATTACTGTTTATGGGCTAGCTCTGTCTTAATTATTAACCCATTTCTACTTATCTAAGTATTTCCACGTGGTTGTCTTATCGGGGAGCTGAGCAGCAGGCTTCCTGCTTCTTCCAGGGCTACATCTCGACCCCTCCTACTACTTCCTCTTCCTCCTCCTAGTCTCCTAGCCCCACCTATCTAGTTTTCTATTGGCCACAGGGCTTTATTAACAGTATGAGAAACATATATACAGAATCACATCTCCCATCAGTCATACATAATGGCATTGTGCAGATCAGAGGGAAATAGACAATGAAATTCTTCTTTCTAGCAAAAGCCCAACTGCCACAAAGAAGCAAAGCAAACCAACGTTTTTTTTTTAATGTATCTAGAAAAGTACCCAGAGCTTGGGAGTATCCTTGTCCCAAATTATGAGCCAGTTTCCTTAGTGAATGACAGTCTTCTGCCACTCCAACACTGTAGACAGAGCTCAGTGAATCCATGGCTTAAAAGAAGACAAGAGGACTCTGACTCTGAAGCTATGGGTTCGCTGGGCTC
Organism: Cricetiscus sungorus; assembly: GCA_030556225.1. NCBI lineage: Eukaryota > Metazoa > Chordata > Mammalia > Rodentia > Cricetidae > Cricetiscus > Cricetiscus sungorus. The sequence goes on from JANBXA010000398.1 coordinate 50,976,320, forward strand.
TGCCATCCTCAGGGTGCGGAGACCACATGGATCATGCCATGAAATGAACAAGGCCTAGTGGAGTGGAAGGAAAATGTAATTGGATGTTAGATTCTAGGTTAAGTGGTTGCCTACGTTACTTGGCCTCTCTCAGCCCTAGGTCACTACCTGTTGAATGTAAATGGAAGATGAATTTGTTAGTACTAAAGAATACAACGCATACAATACTCCTGGTATAGTCTCTAATTTGTCATGGGTATTCAATAAATAGAAAGTCTTTTCCACCCATGGCTATTTCCTTTCTTGTTTTTCTGGGAAACTCTTCTTAGACAATGACAAACTTCAACTGCAGCTTTTATAATTTGTTTTATATTATAATATGTCATATCTGGCAAAATACCACTGTTACTATCTAATTATCCCCAGGAATGAGATGCTTCATAAAAATATCAATAAAAGGTAACATTCTCAATTGGAAAAGCAAATGGTTTATGGCAGCATATCATATGACAAACGCATCATCAGGTGGCAATTAGTGTTAAAAATTCAGTTCAAAGAGCTGAATAGCTCAACAACAACAAAAAATTGACATGTGCCTGGTGAGCATGCCAAATTCAATAGATAATCAACATCTTCTTCCATTTTGGAAGCACTCTGCATTGAATGAAATGCCTTAGTTAAATTGTTTGGGTGTGGGTGATTAGCATGGAAGTGGAGATATGACTTCCCATATCCTTCCAAGATATGACTTTCCATAGAATTTTTTCTTGCCAATGCATAAATGAAACCTGAGTCTCTGAGAAGGCATCACTAGATAGAATAGCAGAAAATAAGGAAAATCGAGAAAAGAGGAAGCTCTATCAAAAGAAAAAATCAATAATTTTGTTGCTGAGAAATTGCTACCATCCTAATCCACAAAGGGGCAGAAAGGTCAGCCCACACTAAGGTGTGTGATAAATGAGTTTATAAAGTATCCTGTGTCAGGAGACTAATTTAATTGGCTGCTTTAAGTGTGATAATGTACTGCACTTCCTACATATTTTTTCTTTTATTAAAATCTTAAAATTAAGCTGAATGTAATGTGTATCATGTCTACCTTAATGACACAAACAGCACCAATGGCTGCCAGGCCATAGAAATATTCATTATTATTATTACCAACATCTACCCAAAATATTAAAAACCAAATGAGATATTTTTTCTTTTTGACGTTTTGGACTATTTCAAGTCATACAAGGATTAAAAAAATTATTTTTGTTCTACTACCCTTTGCCCCAGGGTATTTGTGCCCTCCTACATACTAAATCCCCCTACTGTTGCTCCCAAATTGCAACTTGAATCATTAAGATGATGTTTAAATGAAAGACATTACATTGCTCACATTTATAATTCTTTAGATATGCATTCTTGTTCCCTCATCTCTGTCAGCTGTATGTTATGAAGCCCCAGGCCTATCATTTTCACAGGAGGGAAGAATGGAGGGAGGCAGAGAGGGAGGAAGGGAGGAAGAGAGGGAGGGAGAGACAAGTTATTCTATGCTATTTTGTCTTCTTAATCTTCAATAATTCTCAAAGGCTCTAAAGGATAGTACAATGGTAGCACTCTGTTTGTTCAAAGACAAACTGGGTCTACATATGAGGAACCTGTTTTCCCAGAATTTCATCAAGAGAAGCAGAAAGCCTCCTGGGCAGTGGTGGCTCACACCTTTAATCCCAGCACAGGCAGGTGCATCTCTTTCTCTCTGATTTCAATGTTAGACTGGTCTACAGGGTGAGTTCTAGGACAGCTAGGGATACACGAAGAAATACTGTCTTTAAAAACCAAGAGGAGGGGAGAGAGAGGGAGGAAGGAAGCAAGGGAAGGGAGCAAGAGAGGGAGGGAGGGAGGGAGGGAGGGAGGGAGGGAAGAGAAGTAGAAGAAGAATGAAGGAGGAGGAGGAGAAAGAGGAAAGGGAGAAAGAGAAAGAGAAGGAGAAGAAGGAGAAGGAGAAGGAGAAGGAGAAGGAGAAGGAGAAGGAGAAGGAGAAGGAGAAGGAGAAGGAGAAGGAGAAGAAGGCCTTCTTCCTGCTCTCAGGATTCCATACAGCCAAGTCAGTTGTACCCAACCTCTTGACATTGTGACAACTTTGTCACCTACAAAGTCCACACTCAAATCTTACAACCAAGTTACAAAATAAGAAAGTCTGGAAAAATTATCTCATACCTTTTATAGTTTTTTTTTTATGATTTTATGTTAGGTCACCTGCATCGCTAGCTACAGAATCTGACTCACAGGCCACAGATTGGACACTTACTGCCTCCAAAGGCAGCCTGAATCTAATTCTTTCTTGGTTGTGCCACACATCACAACCACCCCTCATCCAGGCACCATCTTCACTCCCCCAGGTTGATGTCACACCCTGAAAGAGTCACAAGTCTGTCACCATTCTTGCCTCTCCAGGATGGCTGAAAATTCCAGTCACTTTCAGGAATCTTTCTGAAGCATAGTCATATTACACACTTTCTCTAAAAACTATCTGAAAGTCTCTCCTGGTCCAGCAGATTCCTACCCACATTGAAGCTCTACTAAAGATTCTGTCACCTGCTTTTCTTATCAACACAGCCCACCTTCCTCCCTGACTCCATGTGCTTTGGCCCTAATGGTTTCTCAGGATTCTACTCAAACCAAGTCCATTCTACTCTCAAGGCCTCCACTTTCACAATGGCTTTTGCTGAGAGGAATATTGTTTAGAACCCTTACTCAGTCCTCATCATGCTTTTTCTTGAGTGAATGTGCATTAAAGCAGCTCCCCTCTATTTTACACTCTTCATCAAGGCTCAGTGCCATCACAGACATCTTTCAACCTGTTTCACATCCCTGTCATTATGACAGTATCATCTTGATAAGCACCGTTATTCAGCTGAGCCCATGCTGCTTGTAACAAAGCACAATAGATAGCAGGTCCAGTGTAGCACATAATAGGTGCAGCACATCACATAGTAGGTCCAGCACAACACGTAGTAGGTCCTTGTGGCTATGTATTGAACATCAGGAGTGATGAGTTATAAATACAATGCAGAATAACAAAACCAAGCTGCTTAACACATCATTCACCTCAAATACTTACTTTGGGAAGGATATTGGAAATCTATTCCCTTAGCAATGTTGAAACATGAGATACTAATATGCCCTATACTCACCATTCTTGTACGCGCCTGCCCTTGCCAGCAAGGAAGACGTGACTCCGGGTAGATCTTCTTCATGCAGTTTTAATCAGGATCCTTTAAACATGTTGCTTCTGGCCCGCAGAGGGGGAGAGAGGGGGAGAGAGGGGGAGAGAGGGGGGAGAGAGGGGGAGAAAGGGGGAGAGAGGGGAGAGAGAGAGAGAGAGAGAGAGAGAGAGAGAGAGAGAGAGAGAGAGAGAGAGAGAGAGAGAGAGAGAGAGGACCCCTGCACAGGCTTAAATACCCTTGAGCTAACCAACCCCAGTGAGCCACGTGGACCCTGCAGATAGGCTACTCTAATGTGGAAGGCTGAACAGACTTAACCAATTAAGGGCTTGTTTACCCAGAGAGTCTTTACCAGCCAGAAGGTGTAAGGCGGAAGCCAGCGCCACTTTAAGGCGTGGCACTACACGGCTCTCTACAATTCTATCCAATATGTCTCCAAAAAAAGAACAATTCATAGTGTAGACAGATAGGAGATATCATTTTGTAAGTATGTTTCTCTTATTAGTTAATGATTAAAGCACTATTGGCAAATAGGAAGGCAAGATAGGCGGGACTAGGAGACAAGCAGGATTCTAGGAGATGTAGGAGAGAGGAGTCAAGATGTAGGACATAAGAGAAGGGGTCCAGATCCTCTCTCTGGTAAAATAAGACCATGAGGAAACACTTAGATTGATAGAATGGGAACTAGCAAATAAGAAATGTTAGTAACAGGCCAACAGCTTTATATCTAATAGAGCATCTCTGTATGTTATTTGGGGCTGACACAGCTATGGGACCAGACTGGTGAGAAAATGCTGGAAACAAAATGGCACTTACAACATGGGCACTAAGAACTTCCACTTAAAACTTGGCAAAAGCTTAAAAAGAGATTTCAGAAATAAACAAACAAAAAAAGACAAGTAAGGCTTCTTGGTAGCAGCATTTTTCTTGGGTGGGCTGTTTTGCTAGAGACGAGCAGACTTACACAACTCCTTTAAGGGAGCTTCCTGATTTGGCATAAGCAGCAAAAAAAAAAAAAAAAAAAAAAAAAAGATCAAAACGCAGCACAGACCAAGTCAGTGAGCACAGCTCTCAGTGCTGGCGGTAAACATACCCCTGTCATATTGGAAAGCAATGTTGTTGTTTAGCAGGTAAAAGATTCATGGCCAGAAAAAGATAAAGATTTACAGTAAAGACAAATCTACATGAAGAAAAACCTCTAAAGGTTTACAGTGTGTTTTAAAATATATGTAGGCTTGGGAGAGAAAACAAAACAAGAAAAAGTGGTTTAAAAAAATAAAAATTAAAAAAGAAAAGAGTAGCTGGATGTGGTGGTACAATCCTAGCACTCAGGAGGTAGAGGCAAGCAGAACTCTGTGATTTCAAGACCAGCCTGGTATACAGAGTGAATTCCAGGACAGGCAAAATTTACACAGAGAAATCCAGTCTCAAAAAATAAAAAATAGAAGTAAAAAAAAAAAAAGAAAAGAAAGAAATAGAGTAATAAAAATGACACATGAAGATGGAAAATACACATAGAGTCGGGATACTGTATGCTATTGTGTTGTTTTTGAATTGCTCAGTGTCCTTCCCTGATAATGAAATTGATAACTAACTTACATGCCATTCTAGAGCCTTCATCTAGGAGCTGATAGAAACAGAAGCAGACTCCCATGACTAAACACTGAGCCAAACTACTGGAATCCAGTTGCAGAGTGGGAGGAGTGATAAGCAAAGGGGTCTTGTCTTGACAAGACTACAGAAACCCACAGAGACACAGAGGGAGAGCTCATGGATCCCAGACTAGAATCTGGGAAACCAGCATTGGACCTACCCAGACCCCCTGAACATGGGTCTCAATTAGAAAGCCTGGGCAGCCTATGGGACCTCTGACAGTGGAACCAGAATGTATCCCTGGTGCACGAAAGGACTTTGAGAGCACATTCCCCATTGAGGGATACTCCCTCAACCTAGAGACAGGAGAGGGGGGGGGGCTAGGCCCTACTCCAAAGAACTTGACAGATTTTGATGATCTCCTCCTGGAAGGCATCACCTTCCCTGTGCAGTGGGGAGGGATGAGATAGGAGAGGGGTCTGGGGGCATGGGAGGATAGGAGAGAGAGGAAACTGGGATTGATATGTAAAATAAATAATAATATAATTACAAATGAAAAAATGCTCAGTTGCTAAGGAAGGAACATCAACTCCTAAAACACACTTGATTATCAATGCTGCTGAATTAATCCAATCTATATATTTTAAAAATGCTTTGACTCCAAAATTAAAGTCTAAGGACAGTTTACTAAGGAAAAGAATTTCTATCTTTGTTTCCACAGAAAATAAAAAGCTGTGGATTCTTTCAAGACTAATATGGTTTGATTAAGCAAGACCCCCTGAAACAGTGTCCGAGATGATCCAACATTAAAATAGGTGTGACAAGGCAGCCTTGCAGACTAAAGCCAGAATTTCTTCATCTTCTTAGGATTCCCATAGTATTACAGCATCCCCAAACAGCAGGAAGCAGTTTGGAAAGAACGACGTCCAAATTCCCAAATATTGTCTACAAATGTTTGTTTTCATCTAAATGGGGTTGGTTATAAATGGTTAATGTTCACAACCAATCTCGTTTTAAAGGTAAAAAGGGGATTATGGTATAGATTTGAATGCTTTGTTTTGGGATGGATTTTCATTTATTGATACAAATTTAAGGTCAATTTTGTGATATGTATATTTCCCTCTTGTTTAAGTGTTTATATACCTCATTTTAAAATGCAATGTATAATTAAGAACAAATTACAGATAGTTACCTGTAATAGTCAAAACTTATAGTTAGTTTTGTTAGTTGTTTGTAGATATATAGAGATATACTTCAAATAGATAGGCATATTTCAAACCTTTCAAAGACCTACAGAATATGGCATTTAAAATGGTTTAGGATTTTTCTTACAGTGAGGTACAACTGCTCCTGGCAACACCACCTGCATCACAAAGGAAGATGGACATCGAAGAAACACATTATGGAGTTTACTTCCAATATGTCAAGAATAGCCATTTGGGCAAGATACTGGGACTGTTTAACCATATGCTTTAAAAAGTAGACATGCAGAACCCACAGGAAAGAGTGCTGAAACAAGATGGACAGTGCTACAGGGTTTCTGCTTCATGGAAGAGTCTGCCAGACATTCTGCAAGACACAGAGAAAAATGACTGACAAACTGCCAATACAGGTGGACAGTTTAAAGTTTCCTGTTTTGCTGAGGAGTCTGCCAGACACATTATGGCCTTTGGGCAGAAGATGGATGCTCCAATTTACAGAACTTTGGATGACTGTCCAGGTAGCGAGATGTCTCTGTCATTTCTAGAGTTTATATATTATCCTTCTGTGGTCTTTGATGGAGTTGAAGACAGATAGTTTTGGTTACAGTTTTCCTTAGTTAGGATTAAAGATAAGTTACATGTAAGACGTTAGACTCAGATAGGATAGATAATAAAACATTTTCTTTAATTCCTGATCATTTTAATGGACTAAATATTAACTATAGTTCTTATTTGATAACTCTTTTGTCATATGTAATTTCTCTATGTTAAAGTTACAAAGCCTTTCTTTTATTTTAGACAGAAAAGAGGAGATGATGGGAGGTGTCAGTCTGTAAATATATTTCTCTTATTGGTTATGAATAAAGCACTGTTGGCAAACAGGAAGGCAAGATAGGCAGAACTAGGAGACAAAGAGGATTCTGGGAGATGTAGGAGAGCAGAGTCAAGATGTAGAACGTGAGAGAAGAGGTCCAGACCCTCTCTCTCCAGTAAGATAAGACCACGTGGAAACAATTAGATTGATAGAAATAGGTTAATATTTAAGACAGAGCTAGCCAATAAGAAATGCTAGTAATAGGCTAACAGCTTTATATCTAACACAGCATCTCTGTGTTATTTGGGGCTGATGCGGCAGTGGGACCAGACTGGCGGGAAAGTACTAGTAACAGGAGACATTGCACTCTTTGTCAATTGCTGCCTCCATTTCGTCAGCCTCTGTGACTACTCTTCTCTGCTTCTGTAAATTCAGTTGTTTTAGATTGCATAAATTAGCAAGAATGTGCGGCATTTATCTTTCAATGACTGACTTGTTTCACTTAATGTAATGACTTTCTGATTCATCAATGATGTTACAAATGACAGGATTGCCTTCACTTTAGAGGCTGAACAAGATTCTATTGTGTATATATGCTGTATTTTCTCTCCCCTTTCATGTGTTGATAGATACTTGAGGTTGGTTCCATTTCATGGACATTGCAAATAGTACTGAGCTGAACATGCAGATTCAGACATATCTTTGCAAACTAATTTCAAGCCTTTTGGGTAAATACTCACAAATAATAATGTATTTTTAGTTTTGTGGGCACTCCCATATAGTTTTTTTTTAAACAATGGCTCTATTAATTTATCTACCAAGAAAGGGGTATTTACTGAGTACCTCATATGGCATGTGCTGAAAATCTGACTGTCTTCCTACAGTTGTCAGCAATGCCTTTACATAAAGGGTACTAAGCCTAGCAAAAGCTAAATAATCTGCCCATGTTTCCCACCTAGTTGCTTCCTGTATATTATGCTAAATAATTAGCTGGAGAAGAGTTGTGTCCATTAAAAGTTTAAATTTGTAATTTCCCCAAGCCTTAGCAATGAAACTCCCCAACTCCTGGTAACAACTGATTCTCACAACTTGCCCTTTCTCTCTGTGATAATCCAAAAACACATTGACATTTCTTTTATCAGGTACTTGACTGTTCAAAATAAGTGGTGGCCCCCACCACTACCAGATAACTAAAGCTTACAAGTTAAATGTCAATTTTTCATTTGTTTATATCATGTTTGCTAAGATATTTCTAAGATGTATTCAGATTTCTCCGTTTTTGAATAACATGCTAAATTTTAGGAACTTCAGTTATTATTCTCAATGAAAAGAATTTTTTATCTTTCATAACAGGCTATGTCCAGCCCTGGCAGAACGAAAATGCAGGGCCTCCTCTCTAATACCTACTAAGTCACAAGAGGATGACAGTAGAGAATGACCCCCTCCAGAGCTCTGTGTGATCAGTGTGCAGCTTACCCATATGGTGCCTTACGTAGTATCTCCTAAATAACAGACATCAACATGTATTTGCCGAATCATACCTGATGGCCTATTAAATGGTATGGAATTCATTTCTTTAAATTAGCTCCAATTCAAACAATAACAGCAATAATTGAATTGTGCATTGTCTTAACTGATCCTCAGAAAAGACTGTGAGTTTCATCTAGTATTTGAAGGCTGCATGTAACAAATGAAACTGAAGAGGCTTAACCATGTGTGGGTTTTGTTTCCACATAGTTAATAGAAGCCTGGTATTCAGAATACATAAACACATGAAGAATGCTTATATCTTGAATCAGCCATGTTTCTCCAGATGTTATAAAGCTTCTATCTGTCAATTAAAATGTTTCTTTGTATTTCTCAAGGCTCAGGTCACTCACAGGGTTCACACAGCTCTGCCCCTCCCTGAGGCTACATAAGTAATAATGATTCAGGGGGAAGGGGACTTTTCGGTGGCATCGCTTCCTGCAAGCCACACAGGGGACTCAAAGATGCAGGCCTTTGGATTGCCATTCATGCTGCAGCAGGCATTTTGGTAATTCAGCTGCCTGAGTCATCATACTCCTGTGAATAACCCCAATAAACTCACTGGATGGAGTCATCTCTTCGTTCTCTCATTGTTTACCCTCTCTGGTATGACTAGAAATAGATCCGCCAGGAAAAGAACTAAAACAGCAGAGGGAAACAGAACTCACATAAGGATGTGTGGCCAGCTCACAAGCTGAACACAGCAGGAGGTCTATGTATGAGCCTTGGGCAGGATCCTGTTCTCTTCTGCCCTTTGCTCTTTATCTTCAGCTATGAAGTGATCCACACTACCAAGCACAACCTCCTTAACTTAAAGTAAATAATCATTACGCTTACAAAACACTGTCACAGCAAGACAGATAGAGAGTTGACCAGACAGATGGACATCTCAGCCGAGTTGACACCATAAGCAACAGCACTGGGTGGTGGTGCATACCTTTAATCCCAGCACTCAGGAGGCTGAGACTGGAAGATCTCTGTGAGTTCAGAACCAGCCTGGTCTACAGAGTGAGTTCCAGGTCAGCCAGAGCTACACAGAGAAACCCTGTCTCAAAAAAAAAAAAAAAAAAAAAAAGAGAGAGAGAGAGAGAGAGGAGAGAATAAAAAAGAAAAGAAACAAAATAATTACAAATGGGCAAACAATTAAAATAGACTTTTCTCCAATGAAGATACACAAACAGCCAAGAAGCATACCAAAATGTTCAACACTGTAATTTGCCTGTGAATTACCAAAGTCATGTTGAAGGGATGAGAATGTGGCTCAGTGCCAGGGCATTTATTTAGTATGTTTAAGAGGCCCTGATTTTGACCCCAAGCTCTACAAAAGAAAACACACACACACACACACACACACACACACACACACACACACACACACAATCACTCAATAGGATTGGTCATGATGATGATTGCGTCTCTCTCTCTCTCTCTTTCTCTCTGTCTCTCTCTTTGTCTCTCTCTCTCTCTCTCTCTCTCTCTCTCTCTGTGTGTGTGTGTGTGTGTGTGTGTGTGTGTGTGTGTGTTTGATCACACATGTATGTGAAGGCCACAGGTTGGTCTCTTTTTTGAGAGAGTTTCAACTAGACCTGAGGCTTACATATTAGGCTTGGCTGGCAGGCCAGTGAGTCCCAGGGATACATAAGTCTCTGCTTCCCCATAGATACAGTTTTACATGAGTACTGAGAATCAAACTCAGGTCTTTGTGCTTGCATAACAAACACTGTAGCAAATAAATCATCTTCCTAGTCCCACCAACAATATTTAAAGAAAAATAACAAATATCAGAAAGGATGCTTGGAAATTGAGTCTTTTTATACCAGGCATTTTGGCTGCTATAACTCACTATTACACATAGAGTGCTTTAACAACAGAATCTATTTCTTGCAGTTCTAATGACTGGATTTCTGAGATCCAGTGACAGCATAAGATTCAAGAGGACCTCCTCCTGATGTCCCTGACTCCTGCTGTGTTCTCAAACGGTGGAAAGAGGAATTTCTAACATCTTGTATGCTTTTTATAAGGGCATTAGTCATGCTGTCTCCACCCTCATGACTTCATCTAAATCTAATTACCACCCAAAGATATCTCTTAATATCATCACAGAAGTTAGGGCTTCAACATATGAACTTCTGGGTGATAAAAAATTTCAGCCCATAACACTGATGCAATGCTAAGCGGTATGGAAAATGCCACAAACCCTGGAGAGAAAAGCTTGGCAATCTCTCAGGAAGGTATACAAAGAATGCCATATGATCAAATAATCCCATGTCTAAGTTTATACATAAAAGAATGGGAAACAAGTTTTAAAAAAATTAAATATGCCAGTGTGCATAACAGAGCTGTTCACAAAAGCTAAACATTGAAAACAGCCAAATGTCCATTAACAGATGAATAGCTAAATGAAAAGGCATCTATCGATGCTGCAAAATAGCATGCAGCTATAACAACACATAACATGCTCAGGACGGGTCAATCTTGAAAGCACACTAAGTGAACTTCACCGAGTGATAGGGCACACACGTGCATTCCTATTTATGGGAACTTCCCAGAATACATACACAAAGATTTGTGGTTGCCTAAAACTAAGAGGAGGGGATTATGGGAGTAGCGTGAGTGACTTCCGAGCATCTTTTTGGGGTGATGAAAATGTTCTTGAATTATATGACAGTGATGACAACACAGAGATGTAGGATATTCACTAAAAGACTAAGATTTTTTTTTCTATGTGAATTGTGTTTCAGTTACATTATCATAAAATAAAGAGAAAGTTCTAAAAGTCATACTTAACATGATTTTGACAAGTTTTGGAGTTGTAGAAGCCTTTTCTCCCCTGCAAATTCTTCATACTGCAAATAGG